>OX459006.1:8928445-10160111 GCA_949774965.1 Diarsia brunnea | reverse complement strand
TTTAGTTAGGAATCAATCTATTGAATCAGCGGTAACCTGATTTATAAATTATTTGTTTCCCAGGCTCCTCCGTCAACTGGGCTGTTCGCATGGCTGCTCCACAGCACTCCGAGGTCCCCAAGCCGAATGTCTGCGAGTCCAAGGAAGGAACTCTTTGCGTCATCTGCGATCAGCTTCCATACCCAAGTTTACAACTCGCTTGAAGGAGATGGCCAAGTATTCTCCGATTAGAGAAGTGCTGGATAATCTACATGCGGCTGTCGGATTCTGTGCCGAACCTGCTACTATGGTTTCTCCTATGAGTAAGTTAATATTTTGACTATTTATGCTAAGCCGGTATTGAGTGAGCAAGAGCGACAGTATGTGAGAGAGAAAGTTGAAAGATTATGTCCCATGAACTTTTGTATGTTTTTAAACAGCTTACTCGCACTTTATTTTGCCAAAATTGTGTAATTAAAAAAGAGGCGGTTCCTACGCCTTTTTCCAGTTTCTCTATTTGTTCGGGATTTTCACATATTGTCCCAGTTAAGAAAAAAACACTAAATTAGGAATTCATGGGCAAAATTTCAAGCCTACCTAGCCAAGTTCTGCATTGTCTGTTAATGAATTTTACATTTTAATTAAATAGAGAATTTGTACATTATGGATGGACTGTATAAAGGATGATATGGCAAGAACTTGATTGTAAACGTATATTTACAATCGAGTTCTTGCCATATATTCTCAGTAATAAAGAAGTATGGAAAAAGAAGAAATGCTGCGCCCAAACCCAAATGAATAAGGCATAAGGGCAAGAGAATTATGATAAGATCATTTATGCATTAATTCCAGACCAACAAAAGCGCAGCTTCACCAAGTCTCCAGACATAAGTAACCTACAATCAGGCTACGCTACTAACTTCGGTGCTGGGCAGGGCTCCAACGCAAGCCGGGCTATAGAAACGTTTATCATTGAAACCACGTTCAGAGTACTCGTAACCAGGTTCGCTTTGATGCACAAGGAACTCAAGATGCTTGATAATTCTGTAAGTTTTTAATTAGAATTTTTTTTACCTTTAGTAACTGTCTTTAGGCATTTTTATTGATCTTTGAAACAAATTAAGGCATTAAGAATTTTTAGAAAGCTAAGTTATGTAAAGTACATTAAACGTGTCATTTGATTTTCAAACCTCGGCACTGAGCCAGAAGTGGTAAATGCAATTGCGCGCTCATGCCTCTTACAGCATTTCGAAATTTCACCGTCAAATAGTGCGAATCTAATCTAGTGATTTTTGTACCCTTAGACGCTGTACATGGAAGTGCGTCTCTTGTTGAGCTACGTGCGAGAAGCTCACGGAGGTGAATTTAGAGTGGTAGCATTTAGCGCCCTTCTCGATACTGCAGAAAGGCCTGACAGCCAGCAGAAAGAATCTAACATGCAGACTACTAGAGTTATCAGGTTTGTGTCTTAACATTCTTTCAGCTGCCTTTTTTTTGGTGGGTGGGAAATCATCAAATGACCCCTCCCGCTCTGGGTGGAGCGGAAGGGAGTGTCAGACTTCTACCGACTAAACACCGATGTTCCTTCTTGGCCCTTTGTGTTTCGGGGCTGTGCTATCTCTTTCGAACAATACCTCAACTCCGAAAACAGTCCCGCAACGCCGGAACAGCCTGAAAGTCTTTAAATAGACTCCAGACCCAGGTTGGTGGCAGCAAAGAAAACCAGCTGAGGTGGAGATTCATAAATGACTGCTCTGTAGTGTGAATGTGGGTGCTGTTCCACAAACAACGGGCCACCGAATATCGTCTCCTGCCGGTCCTGTTGTTAGTTCACTAGAACTGATGGACGCTACAGAAAGCGCCAAACTAGAAGCTCAGTTCTGGGCTGACAAAATTTAGATTGCCATCGACAAGCTAAGAAGAAGATTTCAACAGCTGTCTCCTGTCCTTTTTCCGTTTTTTATAGAATGTTCCTCAAGCTAATTTTATCTTTGGTAATGTGGCAGTTAGACCAATGATAAAAGCTAGTTTTATCAACTTTGACTATTCAATCTGGTGACTTAAAATTAATACCGCCATTCAAAGAGGCAGCGACTATAAAAGAATTGAATAGTATCAGCCTTTTCTTGAATCATTGCATTTTCACTCTTATTGTCGTACTTTTTAGGCACATTCCGCGTCAAAGCGAAGAAGAGCGTGGTTCCGATACGGGTGCCGACTCTGGTTGTGCACCAGACGACAGATCTCATAATAAGAAGTTTACTTTCAAGAAGCGAAGCACTTCGTCTACGGGAGCACATGTAAGTGAACCAATATCGCTTATTTTAGAAATGATTTGTTTAGACTGGAATTAAATGTATACTTTTAAAGAGCCCTCAACTTTATTTCAATATTTTATTTCATATACGCCTACATAGGTACCTACTTATAAAACGTCAAAAAACGACTAACCGTAAACTCGTTTCCTATGGAGAAGAATGGGCAAGAAACTCCATGGTTACTCTTTTAAAATGATTTGGTTTCACAATGTTTTCGTGTTACAAACATTAGTACTTAGATAATAATATGGTGGAACAACGTAGGCCCGTTATGGTACTACAAAAATAAAATGAAATAGTCACAACACATTATTGTTCATTATCTGTCCCTCTTTTCTAAAATATGTGACATTTAATATTATTTTTAAATTTTAATTTGTTAACTTTACCAATTTAATTTGTAAGTAATAATGAAATTGTATGTTGTGTTTTGTCTTATTTTTATTTATTTTTCTAGTATTTTCTTTTTGTATTTAATGTTGGTACCTAATGCCATTATATGATCCAACTTTTGATTGAAATAAAGAAATTGAATTGAAATGTAAAACAAAAAAAAAAGGAGATCAAGCTAAAAAGTTAGCAAGTATCTAAGAAAGTGTGTGGCCCACAGAGCCTCCTAGAGACGGAAGGCGGCGAGGAGTCAGCGAGCCAGTCGCCGCTGTCGGTGCGCACGCGGCGCTACCAGCTGACGCCGCGCCAGTCCGAGCGCACCATCCCCTCCGCCTCGTCCGCCGACATCACGCCCCACCACAAGATCTCGCATTCCAAGTCTATACCCTCAAAGTTCCACATCGCAGGCATTGGTAAAATAAAACATTGTTGTGCAGATCTGCGATTAAGAAAGTGTATGTATAATACCAGATTTGGTTCGTTTGTCACCGCGATTAGTTTCGACAATCATGTTTGAGAGTACATTTTTTTACATGGTGCGTCATTGATAGGTGCGCGAGTTTTGAGACAGTTAACTTACAACATAATATTTAGTACTCAGATCAAATAACAGGCAGATAGAACATGCGCAACAAACAATGTGAAGTCACTCAATATTTATGTGTGCATGACAGCTAGGAGCGGCATTGTAGGGACATGTGCATCTGTGCGTGTGTAAAGTTGCTAGGTATTGGTAAAAACTCCCACAATTTTTTCAATTATTGTCATTGATATAAAAACTAAAGATACGGTCGTCCGAACATTTGCTCGACGCGTTCGCCATACAGAGAATTGGTGTAGTCTGCTCGTTAACGTAACCTTGTATAAGCGGCGTGGCATTTTCAAGGTATAAAGAACATAAATAAAGCTTTAAATAAAATTTAGGAACGCACCCGAAGAGAGCCGATCGTGGACTAGTTCACTTCGGCTTAGGAAAGACCTTATTAGGACCACGTTTGTGGCGTCATTTTAACATGCCGTCCGCCCAGTCCTTACGCAGTAATATATAAGTCAATGATTATTGTACTAATGTTTAAAATTGGAAATGCACTTTTGCTATATAGATGCTCAAGTACCTAGTATTTGAACAGAATAAAATTGGCACATCATTCATTTTTCATCATTTTCATTGAAAATTGGCACATCTAAATACTAAGCTAAATTGTTGACATCCGTGGGCAAATCTTTTAAAAAACCTAATGAAACACTTTCAGAATCGTCGGTGTCTTCTTGTCGGTACGATGAAGTAGTTAAGTTGATTATTTGTGTAGCGGAAGTACACGTTAATATTGCAATATTCTCCAGAGGAATACAGTTTCCAGTTTCTATACTTCTCATTTCTAAATGCGTTAATAATTTTCAATATTTGGTCTTTTTTTTGGGGGGTGGGAAATCATCAAATAACCCTCTTGCTGTAGAGCAAAGCTAAAGGGAGTGTTAGACTTCTACTGACTAAAAACCACTCATGTTCCTTCTTAGCCCTTTATGTCGAGGCTGTGGTATCTCTTGCGAACAACCCGCAACCCCGACGGGTCGATATTTGGCCTTAAATTGTTTTACGTTTGGATTATCATTATGCATCTTGAGGCATCCGATAAATATTTCAATATGATCCTGGCTAAGTTTGTAGGTGAGTAAAAAAAAAAGAAATGTCTTTTGCTATTAGACGATCATAAAGTGATATTAAACTTGATATATTATTATTTACCAGTAGTTCCTGAGACTAGCACGTTCAACCAAACAAACAAACTCTTCAGTTTTATAATATTATTAGTATAGATTATACTAAATTATTTCTGCATAAACATGTATAAATTCATCTTTCGACACACCATGCAAATTCCCCCAATTCAAGGAGACCTATTTCGAAGTAAACTGGCAACACAGACCAATAACTGCCAAATTTTGAGTCGGAAGATATTTTATGGAAATTAAACAACAAAACAATAAAATAAACAATAGTTACTTGTGGAAAGATATTCCATCTCCTTTTGTTTGTTTTTGTGAACAACTTTTACAATGTTTAAAGACACAAGATAGCATGATCTGACAAAATTTGACATAAAATAGTAAGTCACTTGTGACGTCTAAGCAGTACGACGCGTAGCTTAGTACTGACGTGAGATCATATTCGCTTTTGAATTTGTATTTGCTTTGGTGGTTTCACTCTCATGTTCTACGCGCTCTATCTGCCTATTATTTGATCTGAGATTTAGTACTACCGAGTTCACTGACGGTTTACCACTTGTCAGCCTTATGCCTTACGTAATAAGGTTGAAGAGTGGTTGACCGTCGGTGAACTAGGTAGTACGTACGACTACCAATCAAGCTATGCAAAACCAGTATACGCTGATCTTGCATTGTACTGTATGCTCATACAAAGCGAGGTCAAGTTATACTAACATAGTTTTTAGTTATTTATACTAACACAAATGTTATTAGTATGTATATTTAGGTTAAGGTATTTGTCTATGGGTCTTTGTTACCTGAAAATAAATGTATTCTATTCTATTCTATTCTATACTGGATACCTTTAGCTTGATGTGTCGTTTACGTGATTCGTGCATTCAAAGGACCTTTCAAAAAGTCCTAACAATGTGCTCATGACCCTTGACAACATTGCTGCTTTTAGTTAAAAACAAGCTTAGTTGGTATTGTTCAAACGAAAACAACATTTCAACTTAGTTCATTCCGTTAGTAAAATAGCATGCACGCTTTTTCTAATCTCACCAAACAAATCGGCGGTGGAAAATTTGAAGCTGCAAAAGACATTGAGCTCCCTAATAAGATTTTCAACTTTCGCCGCTGAACGGAGGGTTGCTAATCCTACATCGTGTCCGATGTCCTTTAAGGCATTTCAAATATCCACTGTCGGTATCATCCACTCCAAAAATCGTCGCTCATTTTTTTCTAGTGAACTGGTTCCGTCAGAAACCTCATCATTCCCAGTCGTTGATCCGGAACGGTGGTGGTTCGGGGGAATCCCTGCCAATCTCTGGGAGTATGATATCTTTGGCTCGACCCCCGCACTTACCACCACCCCATACGTCACGACCTGTTCATGTTAAGAGGAGGGTTGGATACACTTTGAATAGGTAAGAAATTCTGGATGAAAGGGACGGAGAATTCGGCCATAGACAGACATTAAAAAGTATCGTGGAATTTTTCAGGGCTCGAAAGAGGGTTGAAGACAGACTAAATAGATTTGGACTCAGGAAGATGGGGAAGAAGAGAGATGGCAGTATCGAAGATACCAGTGGCGGTTGTAAGTCGAATTATTTTCTCTTAACTTCATTTTCAAACTCCCAACAACTAGAATGTGCTTTCCAAGTACGGGTCTCCTCCTCGCACGCATATTTTCTTTATTTGGATTACGCGGTAGAAGCTGATACAATATTGTATGCACAATTGCACATATAATGAGCTAATAACTAAAAAAGTGATGGATATTAATTTTATGATTTACCAACCACCAAAAAAAAAAACAAGGACTATAACTTCCTTTTACAAACTACCTCAAATTTGCAGATATGTCTCGGCGTGGCTCCGCAGAGGGCGGTTCAGGCGGTGGAGAGTCTGAGGTAGTGATACTAAAGCGCCGTCGCCTAGTTGCCGCCGCGCCATTGTACGCGGGTCTCGCAAGATTCAACTTCCTGTTAGACGCCACGCAGCCTGGAGGCACGCCCGACGCGCTTTTTATGGCCGCACTCTTAGATTTGGTGAGTCTATTTGAAAAAACAATACCTACTATCATAAAGTTGGAGAGTTTGTTTGTTTGATTAAACGCCCTAATCCCAGGAACTATTAGTTGAAATTGAAAAAATAGTTTTGTGTTAGATATCCTTTTCTCGAGGAAGGTTTTAGGCTACATGACTTGATTTATTTCGATGAAACATAACTTTTAAGTAAAATACTAAAAAAATACTAATGATTCTTCTTTCAGCCACATACCGTGGTCGTTGGAAGAGCTGCGATACTTCTAGAGTGTGCACACTTGGTGCATAACTGCAATAAGGGCCAATGGCCTTATTGGCTGAAATCGAATACGTCCAAAGCTGCTGGTAAGGATTTTTATCTTTATAGTTAGTATGTAAAGTATTAACAGAGACGTGATTATGACTACATAATTATTTACTGTTTTAGTGTCCATAAATCCCCAACTGAAAAGGCAGCGCTTGGCGGGCAAACTGTTTTATCAATGGGCAGAGGTAAGTTACCATTCCTTTTAGACCATCGAACTATTTCTAAGAGAAAAACGGGATAATCTGTACCCATAATGTAACCTTGCAGGGTCATCATTACCATTCCATTCCATTATGGATACTTGTAAATGGCCTTCAAATGCTTATTGTTAAAGAACACTGTTTGTATTAGCTGTAAGTTTTGATGAATTAAATTCTCTTCCCCTCCTCCTCAATTTATTTTACTGGACAACACACACACAGTACACAGTGGACAACATACTAAGTGTCACCCTCTGGAATTCCGCCAAAGAACAAGAAAATACGTTCAAACACCGAGACACACTATTCAGTGTTGTCATTGCACGAATCACTGGGGCAAACTAATAAGTTCTTCTCTCTCTTTTTCTTTCTGGCGCAATCTTCTTCTTCCAAACTTTGTCATCTTTTCGTCACGAATTAAATCAAACTGGAAATTGTAGAACGATTACTAAGAATCTGTCTATATCCTAGGCCATAGGAAACAGGCTGGAAGAAATGTTGATCGAGGACAAGAAGCACATCGATACTGTGGTCAACTTAGTCAATGATCCGGATGGACAGCGCGAACTTCTGCAACAAGACGAAGAGGAGGATTTCTTAGACGAAGGTAAGACGTTCTTAATATACCTAATTAGAGAAAGTATGAATAGTGTCACAGATGGCAGCACCTTCAACATGTCAAATTGACAGGAACTGAGGAACAATGTCAAGCCCATTCGCAAATGCTTTGCAACGTTTTTAATGCATAGTACCTATAGCGCCCTACAGGGGAAAACTTAGAATTCCTTTTTGCTTGTAAAGAAAGAAAGATAGAAAAAGTATTTATTGGTTTCACACATGACAAAACAAATTGACAAAAAAATTAAATGTAAACTTATTTATGAGAATCACTTAAAATTAGGACATACTTAGATTAAATTACAATATGAGGACTTATCATCTCTACAGCTAGTATTCGTCTGCCTGGAAAACCCGTTGGTGCCGAATGTCCCCGAGCACTTAGAATAATCGCTTGTGTTCTGCTATTTGAAATAACGGCATTCCTGCGCGAAACCTACCAGAACCTACCGAAGACTTGCCGATCCTCGCTAAAAGAAAGAGGTCCTTGGGACAGAGTTTACAGGTACCAAATTCCCTTGCATTATATTATTAGAAGATTATTTTTGGTAAGTAGTTTATTAATTCTTTGGTGTAAAACGTTTTATTTTTTGTCATTATATTATGCGAAGATGGATGGAAAAACGACGTATTGTGTGTAAGACTAAGTGAGTTCATTATGTTCAATTCATTTGACATGTATTAAGAAGAGTGCATACTTAATTATATTTGACAATACTTTTATTTTAACAGGGCTCTTAGCAGTCAACACACATTAATGCCAGTCGAGTATGTTTTCAAAAGAAATAATGCATGTTTCCTTGCATACGGCACTAAGCGTGCATGCGTATGTAGAATGTACATAATATTGAATAACGTACACTTTTAAAATGGAAGTATTATGTGCAAATTGCACTTGGACCGATGTGACTCTTATAGAGAATATTGTTCACTTATTGGCAAATTTTGGCACTCGAGATTCACAACTGTTGCTACATCTAACGCTAGTTTCATAAAACAAACTTTAATATTCCGTGCAAGTACTTCACTTGTTACATGCAGCTACATTTGTGACGATCTCTTCTCCTCGATCTTATTTATAAAAAAGGAATTCAAATCTATGGTATAATGTGCATACGCACAGTTAAATGCATGGAATGTTGTAAGATAATACACCTAAATTGCAATTGGTTAAAATTATTCTAAAACTTTACACGAATATTAAAATTGTTTTGTGAAATACACCCTTTCGAAATTTTATCCAATAGTTTTATTAAGTGATCAAATAGTTTAGATGAAATTAGAAAAAAGTAAAAACGCTTTTGCTACATTGGCATGTGAGATCAAACAGTAAGAATTGAAAGGAGGTTGTATAGTAAAGAGTAATAGAAGCTAAAGTAAAATAGCTGGTAAATGCAAGCTAACTCGTTCGTGGACTTGAAAGTCCATTGACGCGTTGAAATGTGAATAACTTGGATCACAGGGAAGCTAACCGTCGATGGAGTATGGCTCTGTCGAGCATGGGACATTCACAGGCGTCTGCGCAAAGCTTACAATCGATAGCGGGAGCGGAGACTGAGAGGAAAATATCGTTTGTTCTGCACGAACCAGAGAACGTGTCTGGTGGAAGTAATGTAACTGTAAGCACATTTTATTAAACAAATAATTTATTGCGCTTTTTGATGCTTAGTAAAGTCGGAGCTTTGAGCTAAAGCTTAGCTAGTTAGATATTTTTAATAGTTAGCGATCTTGTTAGTAACATATTTTTTAATAGTTAGCAGATGCGATACCCCAAGCTGTGGACGACAAGAAGGGCCGTTTAGGGTCTCGGGGTAAAGGTGGGATGCATCGTCGTAATACGCAACAAACGCATTCCGCTTATGGATCGTTCAAGCGTCGCTCTATCAAACTCAGGCAGAAGGATACCAGAGATGTTGTTGATGAGTGTAAGTGCATACTATGTATATGTTGTTCTTTAGAAAATCTATTTAACTTCCAACTTTTGCCGATGAGCTGAACTGTTCGACAGAGTGCTCATCGTCATCTTCCTGCCCTTATCCCATGTTACATAGGGTCGACCCAACAATTTCTCTGCTTCCATTCTCATCTGTGAACCGTTACGCTATCATTTACTCCTTTTCCTTTCATATCATTCCTCACACAATCCATCCATCGTTTCCTTGGTCTACCTCTCCCTCTCCATCCATCTAAATTTATTCTCTAAAATATATATTAAATAAACTTCCGTTGTTCATCAATAAAAAGATCAAGTCCCCTCTTTTACTGACTCGATGTTTTCTCACATTATAAGGTGAATTTAGGAACTCTCTTTGTTTCTACTCACTCATTTTTTTTAACATGTTATTAAGTTGGTTTAATGGACAGCTTAGAAAGAGCCATTTTCTGTTCCAGTTGTAACTAGAAGGTCCGATTCAATACAGAGCAGAAGGAAAGTGTCTTCTTTGTCTGATAGAAGTGACACTTCAGAAGTATATCCAGGTGCAGGTAAGATCTAATTCAGACACTAATATATGTTAAATCAACTTCCATAACAAGAACCATCGAACACTGACAAATGTACTGGCTGAGAGATCCGTGAAAATCCGGCGTCCATACTGGTCAGAGAATATCTATAAAATGTAGAATACATTTTGTTTGTTTGCTCCCTTATCCCAATTAATTTGCCCTGTCTTCTTCCATACTTCTCTATTACTCGTCATGTCATCAGACACCTCCTTTCTTGCCATGTCATCCTTTACAAAGTTCATCCGTCATTTCTTTGGTCTTCCTCTACTCTTATACCCATCCGCATTCGTACTCAAAAGTTTTCTCACGACATACTCCTCAATCCCATACGGATGAGGATGCATCGTTTGAGGATACGTCTCTAAAATAATAAAGTTTCCTATAAACAGGTGGTACAGTGATAATGTCAAATGAAGTGGACAGTGGTGGAGAGGAAAGTCCTGGCGTACTGTCAGACGATCACGACCACCCACCGGACAGCCCCGACAGTAACTCTACAGACCCACCTGACACTAATAAAGGATTTCCATGGCTTAAGGTAACTTACTTAATTGTAGTTAACTTGAGCTTTCTCGTCACCCATCGGGGCTGCGGGTTGTTCGAAAGAGATACCCCGGCCTCGGCGCAAGGGCTAATAAGGAACATGGGTGGTTTTTAGTCAGTAGAAGTCTGACACTCCCTTTCGCTCTGCCCAAGAGCGGGAGACTCACCTTTCTGAATGGCTTATATTTCCGCTACAAGCTGTTATGAGCTTTATGATAGAGATAATTTACAAAATATCTAGACAACTCTGTTTTTCTTGGAACAGTCATTCTATTTAACCTGCAGACAAATATTTGACTAATTATGTACATTTATAATTACTACATTTCAGATATTTATGACTTACGTGCTTAATAACTTAACAAAGTTTTAATTATTTCTACAGGTGATGGTAAAATTCCTGAACTCTTTCAACTACGTATGCTGCCATCAGAACTTCTGCCACCCTTACTGCTTCCGACGAAATATGAGATCCAGTGTCAGACTCATGAAGTCTGTTCAAAAGGTAACTTATTTCTCTTGCTTTTAAGTTTTTTTTTTAATAAGATTGCCGTTACAATTAAATACATCAACCACTCGACCTTTGTGTTCAAGGCACTGCACACTCAATATTTTTAGGGCTGAAATTGGGAGAAGATAGTATGTCATAAATAACCAGTACGATACTGGATTCGATTCTGGGGCCCGACCCCAGAATCGAATCCAGGCAAAAGGAAAGTGTTATTTGGTTTTTTCAACAAGAATTTCTCAGTAGCAGCCACGGTCCCTATTAATCATCATTTCAGCCCGGAATCACCCACAGTTGGATATAGGCTTCCATTTCTTCCGCCACGCTGAAGTATTGTTTACGTCCCGTCGCTCAGAATATTGGTTGTGTGACCGGACGTACCCTTTCCTCTTTATTTGAGTAGAAGTACTGCCTTCTTGTATAAAAGTATCCTTTTACAGATTTATGGCGAAAAGTTTGGCCCAGAAATAAACACGGCAAGCTCCGATGAGGGAAACGGTGGAACGCGCCGCGGACGACGTTCGCGAAAGTCCTCCGAGCATTCTACTGATAGGTATACTCAGCATGAGGCCAATTATTATATATTTCTCTTAGGAAACAAGTTTTATTTATAAAGAAAGATCATAATTATCTTGTTATGTTAAATCTAGCACTTTACCCAATCTAGTCCATTATTAAGTCTCAATAATCTTCTTTCTATATTACATCATATGAAACAAAGTCACTCCCGCTATTTGTACGCTTAGATCTTCTAGACTTACTACGGAGTTAAATGCAGTCATTAGCAATAGATAGTGATTCAAGAGAAAAGTTTATATGTAGTACATTGCACCCGTGCGAAGCCGGGGCGAATCGCTAATTGCAGGGCTTCTATCTACTTCATCATTAATGCTCAAAAATCAGTTAATAAAGGCTTATTTACACAGAGATTCGCTCCAATAATATTTCGTATTTACAATTAATGTCGCCTATTTATATTCTTGTTACAAAAGTCTGAGTGTGAATGAGCTTTTAACACGTCGTTTTATCCAAGTTTTTGTCGATATTTTATTCAATGCACCCCCAGAATCGAGCGTTCAGTGATCGAGAGTGCGGGCCTAGCGTACCGGGCCGCGGGAGGTGAACAGAGCAACATTGCCGCTGAGGGGATACCTTTGAAGCCAGCTGCGGTACCCTACCCGCCGCTAGACCCGCCACCTATACTCAAGTACCTCAAGGGACAGGTCTGAAATGTTTTTCCACAAAACCTGTATTAACTGATAGATGCTACCGAAAGCACCAAACTAGTAGCTCAGTTGTGTGGCGTCACAGTTTAGATTCCCATCGACAAGCTAAGAAGAAGTGTTTAAGAATAAATTAAACATAAATGATTTATTTGCAAAAGCAACATTTATGTTTAGCACTCGTTTTTATGTCCTAGAATTATTATATATTTAAAAGATCGGAACTTTTCTGATTCTGTGATGGTGATGTTACTCTTGCTCCTGTGTTAAATTTAAACCTATTTTGGAAAAACAGTCAAGTGCTACAAATCTACAAGCTACTTGTGATCCGGCTCGAAGGACCTGTGGAATGAATGAACGTTGCTTTTCAAATAAATCATTTGATGTTTAATTTATTCAGTGATTAAACTTAAACTAAAACAGAACCGTTTATTTACGAGAAGTCGTAGTTTTTCAACTGGAGCAAATGCGGAATATACAAAAAATTTGGCTCTTCTCTATTAACCTTAAAATAGAGTAACAAAACGTCACCATGTAACTTCTTAAAATGTAATTTGTAACCGATTATTTGTATAACTTTTCGACAGAAAATTAAGTGAACACTTATCGAAACTACACCAAAAGGCAAAAAATCACTTCGTATTATTTCTCCTAGGTCCGCGAAGCCTACCACACTCCGCTCGCCACGTTAATCAAAGGAGCCACAACGATGGGCGAGGATATGTTCGCAGAATGTGCTCCAGTAGCCTGGCAGTTACTCTTGGAGTCAGACCGGGAACTTAGTTCGTGTGCCGCTGCGCTGTTCATACTCGCCGCTGTGAAAGCGCCTAATACTGCCACTGAAATCATGCATAATGATTTGAAACATGCTGAACCTAGTACCAGGTGTGTTTTAAAAATATGCTGTTTGTGACTGGGCTGTTTAGGAAAGACAGGTCGACGGTAGAATTTAAAATGTCGTAAAACACATTCCAATTGAGTATTTGACTACTGTTTAAAATTCACGAAAATGTTATGTTATTTCAAAGAACTAACAAAAATAACGCGATGTGTGAAAAAAGTAAAAAAAAAATGGACTAGCTGCACGCTTTAGAGAGATGGTGGAGAACAAGAATAGAAAGCACTTTCTATCCTAGTTCTCCACCAAAAACTCGAAAGGGCCATTTGTACTACGTAACTATGGCGGTATGTAAATATGTCGTCATCTTTTGTAGCGCTGTCTTTGTCTAGCAAGTCATTTAAAATCAGTTAAAACTAAGCCATTTTTTATCGATTTTATTACTTGAGCTCAACGCCGAATTTTGAAAATCCAGTACCTAGCGTTTAAAACGTCCACCGTTAAACTGTCAAAATATCAGTGTAAAAATCCAGTGCGAAGATAGGGACGGCCCTATACCTAGTACCTACTGTATAGCTTTTATCTCTTTCTAGCATTAAGGATTTATGATTTGACTTGACTCTCTAAACAGCCTGATCTCCTTTTCATTATGCACGCTCGACTCAATATACAAAACCATTTCACATTGATGTTTCTCGATATTGTAGCAATAATAATTTCCAGAATAAACGCAATCTTGAGATTCCAAGTAATGTGGAAGCTAAGATACCAAGTATGGCCGCGCATGGAGGAAGGAGCTTCAGTGACTTTCAAAGTGCCGCCTCCGGGCATAGAGTTCACCCTCCCGTCTCCTAAGATCGGCTGCGAGTCGCTCGCGGTCGTTGACCCACCGTGGAGCCCACAGGTTAAGGATAAAGACATGGAGATGACTTTGAATCAGGAGAGACATGTAAGAATGAATAGCAAGATAAATCGATGTTGTGTGTGTTATTTTTTTGCTTGGATACCGTGATAGTACTAATATTATTACTCCTATAACCTAGCATGGACCCCGATCCCGGTACGGCATTCTAATAAGTGTTATTTTTAAAAGCTCGTTTTTTTTTTAAACGGAAATGTAAGTATGAATGAAGTATGCGGCCATTAGTATGGTATATTATGTTTTAGTCAGCACCTTTCTCACATGACGCTCTTCAAAATTGGCATGTAAGTTACTTTTGACGGCACGGTTGGCGATTGGCAGCTGCGTGCGTGTCGCGGGCTCGATTACCGCACGGCCCAAAAAAGTTGTAGCCTATAGGTTGTTGTTCCAAGTCTGGCTGTTTATGTATGTGAGTTTAAACGCACCCACGATACAGGAGAAGTTTTTAATGTGGAGCGGCGTTAAAAAAACAAATACTAAATTGACAAAAAACCCGGTCTAACTAAAACTCCCATGTGCCATATAAATGGCCAGCTGCAGTATTTCATTTCATTTACAGCACACACCATAAATGCACACGCCATATAATTGCACAAAAGCATGCAAGTTACTTGCACGTCAACGTGACATTAAACAAACAGAAGTTATAATGGCATGTAAGCGACTTGCATGCTTTTGTGCAAGTTACAGGCATGTGTATTTGCGTCTGTAATATAGGTTATTAGAACTTCAGTTTTATCTACAGCGCTCCCTAGTAACAGCAACAAAGACCCGCAAGAAACAGCAAACGGAGGCTATCAAGAGGGCGCTTCAGCAGCGTAATGATAAGAAACGAGCTGAACGGGAGAGTTTCCTTATCACCACTATACCGATAACGAGGCAAGCGGCCAGAGAACCGGCTTTAGATCATGCTGCTGATGACCATGTTGAACGTAAGTATGGCAGGCAACACGCCATGTCTTCATATTGTTTGATACCATGGTAAATTTCGGTACCAAAAAAGGCACCGACTTCCGAATGTAAAGTTATTTTAGACATTTTAAGTGCTTTTTTGGAAGTCTGTTTTGTTTTTGCCAAAAAAAAATTTTTATGGTAAAACTCAGTAGAGATATATTCGTCTCTCATTTCTTACTAATCAAAACAAGAACTTGTATTCACCATAGCAAGCTTTGGTTGGTTGAAAAACCGATTAATTGCCGGTTTCTGAAAATTTTGATAATTTCTAACCACAACTATACAAGATGATTTTTTAGTCACCGTCCAGATTCTGATATCTTATATCTTTGGCGAAAATCATTGAACACGTGTTTTTTCTTTTAGTATCACTCAATACAAAAATATTGAGATATCACATCACAAAGTTTTAACGTTTCACGGAGAGCGAATAATTCTTTCGAGAAAATGATTTAATGTGAAAATTTTACGATCGATTTTTTTTTTCAAAAATGGTGTGAATGATACCTAATGCCTAGAAAAAATTTGGACGATGACTAAAAAATTTTCTTGTAATAAAACTCATGGGTCATTAGATTTGCTATAATAGGGAAGTGGATTTGCGCCCGCCTGCCCGCGCAGTATGGCGATTCTATCTCTATTCTACCAAGAATAGACAAATCTTTTTCAATACAAATCGGTATTCAATCTTTCTACAGTCTGTCATTTTGTCAATTCTTCCGTCGACCAAACCTGTTTCTACGGTAGTCATGCTACGCGTGCTGATGGCAATAAGCTCCCCCCCTATTACATGGGACTTAAGCGCAACTGGGAAAACGTGGGTGTACTAAAGGTACATCTCTGCCTAACCCTTCGGGGATTACAGGCATGATGTTATGTTTATAAATATTGGAACTATCTCTTGTTTGTATTCATTTGGAACTGGCATTCTTTTGTGTTCCTCACAGCACCAGCGGATGAAGAATTAGTAGAAGGTGTTCGAGGATCCCATCATACTCAAGTGGCTTCAGCGTTGTTCCCTTCAACGTTGTGCTCGGCGGTGGCTGAGATTGTATCTCTGTTGGATGATGCTGCCGTGTCAAGGGATGGGTGTTCGGTCTACGAAGTTGCTTATCAGGTAACGGATTATCTTTGTTTGACTTCGACTACTGACTCTGTAGCAAATTAGACGCTGCTGTATTAAGCTAAGTAGTTAGTTGTTAAGGTACTTCCTCTTACTTGATCTTCGGTAGATTTGAATCAGAAACAAAATATTTGTTAAGATAAGTGTAACTGCCCGTCGGCCTTCAAATCAAGACTGAAAAAAGATCCTTTAGGCTCGCTTTTTCTTAAACTATTTTTAAGACGTCGTTCAAGCACTTTCTCCATAAGATTCCAACATTACTGCGATGGTGGTTGAACAGTGAATCTACACCATAAACTTTAATTTCAGGTTATTTGGTGTTGCCTCGTAGAAGACTCGGCACTCTTCCTGCGTCATGTCCTGGAGCGTTTAACACGAGATCATCAGGACGAGATGTTCAAGCTTCTACGTCATTTGATCCGGTTCATACCGAGGTTACCTCAACAGGTAAGAAATACATTTTGCTTTTGGACACCCCAAAAAAAACATCCACAAGCATTTGTCACGTATAACCAATTTATTTGGGGTCATCTTAGGTAATCAATTATTTCTATAGTTGCTGTCAATTAAGATCACAATAACGGTCATTGCCCTTTCCCTAATATCTCTGCATACAAATTAAAACAAATGAACCATGTATCGTTTTTCATTAGAAAAAATGTTGAAGATCACGATTCAAGACATACACAGGATTTTTTTGGATCTCAAAGTTAAGAACTTTAATAAATGTAGGTGGGTCAATGACCGCTATTGACATCTTAACAGGCAACCTCTTTCACATAGTCCATCCATCGTTTCTGTGGTCTTCCCCTACTCTTATAGCCATCCATTGAATTTAAATAATTTCTCATGCTGATGGTTTTTGTTTTACAGGCTGCCTTTGCGTTGTACAACTACATTATAGGGTATGTCATGTTCTACGTGAGAAGTCCCCATGAAGAGGGCCAGAGGCTCGTTGGTGCGGCGCTAAGTATATTGTGGATGGTGAGTTTCAATGTTTTATTATTTTACATCTTTTGGTGTTAAATTGGTCGTAGTATCACGTTTTATGCCAAGTAAATTAACGGTATCTTAATATCTTAATAAATAAATATTGTAGGTCTATAAATACCAAGTGACTAATTGATGAACATACTTTGAATTTCAAACCTTGACTGATTCTTCCCCTTGCTTTTATTTTCAGGTGGTCCACAGTGTTCACGGTATAATGTTCAAAGATCTGAAGCAGATTCTGCGTAAAGAACAGTGCGATGCGTCTATACTGCTTACGGCTAATGTGCCTGCTGCCAAAAAGATTATTGTCCATGGCCCACGTAAGTACTAAATTATAAGAAAGATCACAAACACACACAATGCTGTCATATTTAACCTAAACGTTGGCTGGTATTTAATGCCTAGTGGCATTAATTCAAAAAAGCTAAAAAATATAAATAAAAATATAATAAGTAAAACACAAAATTATGCTATTTTAACAGTGATTTTAAAGGCATTGGGTTATAATAATATACTGTAACCCTTTTATTTTATTCCAGCTGACAATGAAGGTTACATTCCATCTCAGTTTCCCGTCCAAGAAGACACAGTGTTTGCACAAATCCTGAAGGAGTCTCTCGATTTTTTCGGTATTCCAGAAAAGTTACATCGAGAACATTTTCTTGTTGACTTCAAAACACGTAAGTAACATCATCATCGCTTCAATCCAATAAGCCGCCATAGTCCGCGCAATTTGTGCTTCTTCAGGATCAAATTAGTACTTTTCTTGATGTATTTGGAAAATTATAACGTTTTGTGACACTTAGAAGACCATTGTCAAAAACTTGATTGCCTGTTACGAAGATACTGCAAAGTCATTATCTGAATACTCAGCGCTTTGGTTGATTGTACTTCGAACTATTCGACCCGATCTAACAGGGACTGGCTTATATATAGCCCTTGACATACAGCTGACAGCTAAAAGTCTCACAATACAAAGCTGATTAAGTCATAGTGTATTTCATTTACCTAGTTTTTTTTTACCTCACCAATTCTTTTCAAGGTCAAATCCACAACCCGCAAGGCTACGTCCGCGACCACTACTTCTTCAAACGTTCGCAGTATCCTCAACTAGGCTTGGTTCACATGGAACCTGATGAAGCCTTCCAAAAGCTACAGGAACAAGAACTCTTGCAGAAATTCGTTGAGATCGGAAAAGTGTTGCTGACTTGGGCTATCTTGAAGAATGTTGATATGGTATGTAGAACTTGCACAACTTTGTAAAAAAAAATCATATCGATCGACACTGAGTAACAATTGTACGTGCTACTGAAATTGCAACGTTCAACACAGAGCTGCAAGTTTAAAATCGAACAACACGTTATGTCTCACAAATGGAGATACCTACGTAGATTAAATTTATGTTAAAATAGCGGTAAATGTATCCTCATCCACATAAAAATATAAAATTCTATTTTAGCTGAAGTAACGTTTTTTTTTATTCATGTGCCTTACGGATTTACGGATTAAACACTTTGCTTCGTCGCCGGTGGCGAGTACATATTGTTTCAGGTGGTCCAACGCGTAGTATTTCTACACGATGAGCTCATGAAGTTACCTTCTTTCCCTCGTAAAGCTCTTGAGGCGGATCTAGTACTATATAGTCGGGGAGCTCTCGGTTCTACACTATTGGGATTGGATGTGTTGCACAAGTTTATGTAAGTGTCATATGTTTCATAACATAGATTCTAACTGTTTAGTAGGATTTATAGTAATAAGCAGTCCGCATTCTACCTTGAAATCTGAGTTTCCTTCACCACGCTGTGCACGTTGTGCGGTACTTGTATTTATACACCGAATCATTGACTTATATATTACTGCGTAAGGACTGGGCGGACGGCATGTTAAAATGACGCCACAAACGTGGTCCCAAAAAGGTCTTTCCTAAACCAAAGTGAACTAGTCCACGATCGGCTCTCTTCGGGTGCAGTCGTAAATTTTATTAAAAGCTTTATTTATGTTATTTATACCTCGAAAATACCATGCCGCTTATACAAGGTTACGTTAACGAGCAGACTACACCAATTCTCTGTATGGCGAACGCGTCGAGCAAATGTTCGGACGACCGTATCTTTAGTTTTTATATCAATGCACCGAATGCTAACTTTATGAAGCCTCCTGCTTTCGCCGAAGGGTTAAGCTTAGGTGACTTGGTAGCGAGTCTATTACCATCAACCGGACACGAATCCAGACTTCGTGGCTGCTTCTTAGAAATTCTTGATGGAAAATCAAAATTACTCTTTGCCCTACTCGGGAGTCGAACCCCAGGACCTCGGGGTCCTGAATTTGACCCCCGAGTGAACTTGTCTAGACCAACGAGGCAGTTTTTATATTGCAGTATGTTTACAGGTGGGTACGGCTAATAGCTCGAATGTTCGAAGCGATGGCGGGTAACTTCACGTCGTCGCGCGACATTCACTTGTTTTTGAACGTCCTCAATGGTGCCTTGATGTTACATAGCGAAGACTCTTTGATACTACGATACGTTATCGCGACATACGTGAATGCTGCTTTCAACTTTAAGAGCATTTTCTCTACAAATGGGTATGTATTACTAATATATTAAAACATGAAAGGTATGCTCTTCGGTAATCTTCGTATTTACGAATTAACACTGAACGTCACGCCACAGAATGATCCACCACAGTGATTAATTAGTTTAGGACTGCCACGCTTTTTGTCAGTTCACATTTAATTGTGCGTATTCCGGTCGCAACTCGTTTTTAAATTACTTACATGAATTTGCGTATCTATAATTTCCAAAAAACAAGGCAAGACAAAATTTGCAAACACTTTCGTGGATCTTATCATCACGCCTTCGTATTCTCGAAGGTAGACGATGATTGCCGAAGCAATTTTTCAGGGAAGATTTAAAAAATATAGTTTATTTAATTTTTTTTTTCCTACAGGTATTTACTGATCATGCCAACGCTACTACAAATATACTCAAACTTCCAAACCAATAAATTGGTGACGACAACAATAGAGTACGCCGTCAAACAGTTTTATTTGCTGAACCGCAAACCGTTCATACTGCAAATGTTTGGCTCGGTATCCGCCATTTTGGATACGGACGAAGAATCTACCTATGGAGATGCAAGCAAAGTCAGTATTACATTTAATCACCACTATTAAGTTTATTTCTTCGAAAGTGAGGTTGAGGGACTTTTTTTTTAGTAATTCTTTAAGCAGCTCGTAAGAGAGAATAGAGCGGGCATGTATTCTCCTTTTTTCTTCCTGAATCAAATCAAGGTCTACTGTAGACACGTCCTTGTCTTTACCATGAGGTACATTACAACCTCTCGCAGGCCCTGTCCCCACTTAAACTAATCTATTGATTTGAATGCGCCTGGCCTGACAACCTGGCAACCGAGCTTGGTACAGCTTTACATGTATATGTTACTGGCCAAACCCGATTCAAACTAGGAGTCATAACAAAATGACGATCATATAGCAAACCGTTTCAATGGGATAGTTTAGAGGAACTGTGACCACCACGCACGAACCGAGCGAACGTTACATCATGGTTGAATGCAGTGTAAATGCTTTGTTTGGGTTCGTGTATCGACACGATAAAACGGTTTGGCCTAGGAAAAACTAGTTTTGCCAGAAATCGGGTATGGCCGGTAACATTTACATTTTTATTAGCCGTTTTTTCATAGAATGTATTTTATTCTGTCTATCTTTACTAAATACACGTGCAACCTGTCACAGTCCATTACTAGCATCACTCCTGTCACAAATACCGAGTGTTCATACAATACATAATATGTATACATTTCAATCAGTCTTTTTTCCATAAAATCTAATTTATTCTGGCTTTCTTTTTAAAAATACACGTGTCACCTTTCACCGTCCATTACTAGCATCACACCAGTCACAAACACCGAGTCTTCTTTCAATAAAGCGAAAGTAATATGACGGCACAATTTCTTCCCGTATCAAAATATAATACAAGTCTTAATGACCGTTTTCAGTCATGGCGACAAATCGCAGCGGAGACAAGCTATCGACGCGGGAGATATTATAGTGCCCAAATGTGTGCGCAAACACAGGTGCACTCATTCTCATTTATCATCATTTAGTTCTACACCATAACACAGTCTAAAAACTAATCAATACATCTTCTACCCACAGGTCCAATCCAGCTGCCTTTTCAACTTACTGCTAAGCTTGGAGACTCCTTCTCCTGACCCGCTTCACATAGCTGAACTGATCAAAGAAGAGAAGCCACTAAAACCTATTGACTTCTGCTACCGAGATGAGGAGGAGATGGTCAATGTGTTGGATTGTATCAGTCTCTGTGTCATGGTCGTGTCTTACTCTGCTGAGAGTATGAGGGGATATCAGATGCTGGTAAGCTAATTTAACGAAATAACCTGTGGTTATGCAGATGTCAAGGAGATAGTTAACATGTGTTCGCCTAAATTAGCCGTCTATCCGTATGTCATCTATCACGCACCTCAGTTTTTTCATAAAACGGAGCTGTCAAGCGATTTTGAACCATGAGTGTTCCAACTAAACAACGTTATTTTATAGCACAATCTAATCAAATCTAAACGCCTTAAAGACAGTATGATTCTAATCTACGGCTTAAAAAAGGAGTTTTACTAAAAATCTTGAACGTTTACAGATAATACTAGAAGCAATACTCCCATGTTACGTAAAACAAATCCAATTGCCGACCTATAACCGCGAGGGAAAGACGGAGAAGGAAATCATTCAACAACTGGCTATTGCTATAAAAACACTTGTTAACAACTGCGAGGGACTATCTAAGTAAGTGTTTAGAGTAAGTTTATGCATGGAAGCCAACGAAACACGACATAAAGGTCTATAGGGCATAAATTGTACCTTATTGGTGAGCTTCTTCAGAAAGGACAGATTCGTAGGCGCTACGTGCGTGTATGGCCAGATGTATGAACGTGGAAGAGGCAATAGGGGTATGTAATGATCGTAGCAGGTGGCTCTCTGTGGTTAATACTTTGGGAAAAAGGTGTGAGGTTAGTATGTATGTATGAATCTTTAAGTTCAAAATTTGCGTGAGCAATTTCTCCCTTCTGACTTCCAAAACCCACCTGCGCGTTCCTTTACGCTATCCAAATGAACTGGACTTATAATTATAGTTTCATTGAAAATAATATAACTAAGTAATTGATCTATTCTATTCGTCAATTTTTAGATCATACAATGGCCCGTACAGAACTTCTCCTGAACACAAAGGTTCATCACAAAGGACTGGGCCTCGTACGGCCGCCGCAACTATGATCGCCTTTGACGAATCGCACTCTAAGTACGATAACTCCAAGATGCCTGTGCCTGAATATACTGGAGCTGAAGACTCGGAGGTAAATTATCATCATCTTAATTTTTTCAGCCATAAACGTCCACTGCTGGACATAGGCCTCCCCCAGAAGGGGGGGATTTCCCATAATCGCCACGCTTGGCAAGCGAGTTGGCGATCGCAGTATGGTTGTTACGAAGTCAAAGAGATTATAATATATTAACATTATGATTATAATTCTTCATAAACTTCTAGTACCAGACTATAGATCAATATAATAATAGCAAAGAAGCAAAGGAATACCGACATCGGGCCATAGGACACATTAATAATGATTTTACAACAACAGCCATAAAATGGTACTTTATTTAAACATCCAACACACCGTTAACCTACTGCAAAGCAAATGAATGTAACACACATAATATTTTGATAAAACACTTTGCCATCTAGTCACACCTCTTGTGAATCGGAATACAAGGAAACTAGGATCTTCTATTTCCTTGTAAAATGTATCATTCAGGCCTGTCTTTTTTATGGCTCAATAAAATAAATTATTGACGTGTACTTTGACCAACTGGGTGTCTAATATTTCTTCTTTATTCACTTCCTGCAAAATTCTGTAATTTATCTCAACAGTTGGTGCGAGCAGAATACCGAAGACCTCGCGATGTGTTACTATCCCTCGTCGGTGAATTCATCGGTCGCGCCACTTCCCGTTTGTTGGAGATCAATGGCTCCAACAGGAGCGGCGGCACTGAAGGGAAACCAGTTGAGTTGCTGGATTCTAAGTCACATGCTGTGAGTTTTTTTCTTACCATTATATAAACTGTATTTTAGAGCTAACTACATTAGCTCTGCTCTCTCTTAGCATGGCAATCTAAATTGTATCGGTCCAGAACGGAGCTACTAGTTTGCCACTTTCGGTAGCGTCCATCAGTTCCTGTACTGAAACAACAGGGCACACAGGACACGATATTAAATGCCCCATTGTTTGTGGGAGGTAAAAACATTACATTCAAGAGCAGAGTATTTTTTTAGGCTCAGCTGAAATAAGAGTATTTGAGCCCTTGTCACCACGAAACATGTCGTTGGATCAAGAGAGTGGGTGACATTAAAGTAATTGCAACTATGTACAATTAATTGCACATTACTTGAATGTAAAAACCTCACGTTTTTTTTTTTTTTAATAAAAGCATCTTAGTTGCAGCAAAATCCTAAATTTTACCTATTTTTATTAAGCATGTTGGCATAACTTGTCCTAACGTCCAAATAACTACATTATACCGTAGTCTTGAAAGAATATTATGTTAAATTTCTAAGCTCCTTTCCTTCCAGCGTCTAGCAGAAATAGCCCACTCCCTACTAAAGGTATCGCCCTACGACCCCGAGTCCATGGGTTGTCGCGGTCTACAGCGATACATGACGCAAGTGTTACCTGCTGCCGATTGGGCAGACGATGCATTGAGACCAGCACTTATCATGATCCTGAGACGGTTGGATAAGGTGTTCTTAAAGATTGCTAAGAAGCCTAGTATCAGGGTAAGATTATCATGTCATTATTTTTTAAGATTTATCGTATAGTTATATTTCTTAACCATGAAATCTTTTGGACCGAGGTTAGTGCACAACGACTCCAGACAAAATTCAATGCATAAGTGTGTGCACAAACACACACGATGCACACTTTCCGCTTTCAGCAATATCTACTTCAACATTTTTTTTTTTTAGGCATTGTTTTATTATTACAAAACGAACTTTTTTCAGAGAAATACGGACTGGGATTCAGCTGCAGTGCTCTTGAAAGGAGTTTATGAAACAATGATTCGGTGTCCTTACATAATGCACTGGCAACATGTGAAAACTCTACTGAATACAGTACAAGTGAGTTGCACACAAAACATTTTTTTATTAACACCTACAGTAGAATCCCGATTATCCGGACCGTATTTTTATAACCTATTGTCTAAATGACGTATGTGAAACACTATCTGTAATAAACAGTTATTAAATAAATAAAATAAAATAAAATGTGTTTATTTCAGACTCCATAATCCATATTTTATTAGTAACAAATTATCTTAAGACTAAGTTAGTGGCAATTTCTGTATTAATAAAGATATTATAAATACTAATGAATTAAATTAAAAATAACGTGATTAAGAATAAATTGAAATGGACAATGCAAATAAATAATAAATTGAATTTAAAACAAATTATGTCAATTTACAAATACAAAATATAAATTAATTGAAATAACAAGAATAAAAAAAAGATTACAATAAAACATTACATGTATTAGGAGACGTGTAGCCTAATAAGCCTCCCCACCACTGGTGATACTGGTCGATTCGCAATCATCTTCAGGATTCCGTTGCTACTACCTCGAATTCGGCGAATTAGTGAGGCTGACTTTTTCCGCATTATAGCATAAAAGTCATCTACCCTCGCGTCGGCATACATTAATATTGTTCTATTTTACTTAGACATCTATTATCCAGAATACCCCTGGTTTTAATTGATCCAGATAATCGGAATTCTACTGCATTACTGTCTTTTAAGAACATGTTTTCAGAAGCAAGTTCAGCGTTCTACGCACCTTGCATGATCGTTGTGATAGTGTTTGGTTTTCCTAAAACCTATCACAAGCTCAAAACACACGATTCTGCATTACCTCACCTTATTTTGTGAGCTAATCCTGAACCGAGAGGTTCCTTAGCGATGCTTGCAAGTCTATAAGTGTATGTTACTCAATTCCAATAAAGGTGATGCTGATCCAGTGTAGTAAAACCGTCGTAAAAGTTATGCCTAGACTAATTATGAAGTCATATATTTTTTAACTTTCACAGACACTGATAGTGTCAGACAACAGCTCTGGCGAGAACTTATCGTCGGCAACCGCAGCGCTCATGTCGCAACCACCACCGCCACTTTTCTGCAGTACAGTCGTGCGACTTATCGCATTACAAGTCATCAATACAGGGGTAAAGTATACAACAACGGTCTTACACGAATCTTTTGTCACGTGGCCCAAATCGAAACTAATGACGCCATCTTGTTTTGTCAATACAATTTCTCTAATTGCCTGTCTGACCTTCACAACCCAGTTAGTATTGGGTAATGTGATACCCCTTTTTTTTTAGGGGTTAAGAAATCATCAAATAACCCCTCCCGCTCTGCGAAAGGAAGTGTCAGACTTCTACTGACTAAAAACCACCCATGTTCCTTCTTAGCCCTTTGTATCGAGGCCGCGGTATCTCTTTCGAACAACCCGCAGCCCCGACGGGATCCTTGAAGCCCTGTATTTCAAACGTTTGTGAGTTTATGTACCTAGCCTTTTTAGAGTTGCTTTATACTTTTATTTCTGCTTTCAGGACAGTTATTCACTAGAACAAATGTGTGGAGGCAGTGCGTCGTTCCCAACTGGCGAGAAAACTGAAAACATGTTGATGAATCTGTTCATGCCACTTTGTTTACGGGTCGGGTGTGGTAGAAAAGGTAAGCCTAAATACAGCAGCAATAATGAAATAGCTTTTTTATCATAAATCCTTATTGGGGTTGGGGCCCGCAAGGGAGTTTTCAGCAGATATCTGGATAAATATTACAACAACATCGCACCGTCTTCCCAAACCACTGCAGTATGACACTGACTACCGCTCTGCCCAGAGCGGGAGGAGTCATTATTTTGATGATTTCCCGCCCCCCCAAAATAAAAATAAATAAATTGACGAAGATAAAACGCGTCAAAGATTTGAGTGGGGGCTTGAGACGTCACTCGCTGGTAAAAATGTCATACTAATGTCATATGACGTCACACGAGTTTTCAAAGCACTGTATCTATCGTCTTCATTGTTAGTTTACGTGCAAAAAGAAAAAATATGTGTCTAATATTATTTGAAACAGATTACTTCATTTTTTTGGTCAACTACCCTATTCCCATAATGCTCATTGGGCTAAGGATACAATAAGAATCAGTTAAATTATGATTTTATACAAATAAATGTTCCATTGTTTCAGATGTACCACCGCTCCGCCAATCAGACGTAAGCTACCTAGTATCGGTGGTACTGAACGCACTGTGTCCCCCCGCCCCGCCAGGACAACTAGCGGCCGTGAACGCTAAGCTCAACGCTTCGGACAACCGCGCCAACTCCCTCACGTTCACCGGCAGTAGAGATACTAGGAACACTACTAGGCTGTCAAATCAACTGTATAGGATTGCCTTCTTAGGTATGTATGCTACAGTCACATATTTAGGTCATTTTTGGAACCTATGTCGCCCTAGCGGCCGCGAACGTGAAGCTCAACGCTTCGGACAACCGCGCCAACTCCCTCACGTTCACCGGCAGTAGAGATACTAGGAACACTACTAGGCTGTCAAATCAACTGTATAGGATTGCCTTCTTAGGTATGTATGCTACAGTCACATATTTAGGTCATTTTTGGAACCTATGTCGCCCTAGCGGCCGCGAATGTGAAGCTCAACGCTTCGGACAACCGCGCCAACTCCCTCTCGTTCACCGGCAGTAGAGATACTAGGAACACTACTAGGCTGTCAAATCAACTGTATAGAATTGCCTTCTTAGGTATGTATGCTACAGTCACATAGTTAGGTCATTTTTGGTACCTATGTCGCCCTAGCGGCCGCGAACGTGAAGCTCAACACTTCGGACAACCGCGCCAACTCCCTCACGTTCACATACTAGAAACACTACTAGGCTGTCCAATCTTTTCTCGACATTTTATAAGTGCCTATGTATTTATGTAGGCCTATGTGAAATAAAGTATTTCGATTGGGAAACTTCGTAGCCATAATCGCTTCGTATCGATATCTACACATTATAGAACAAAAAAATATCAAATCCCAATTATCATATTATATTTCCAGCATTAAAGGTAATGTGCGCATGCTTCACAAGCGAGCTGTGCACGGAGTGGGGTCGCATAGCGCGCGCCATGCGGGACCTGGGCCGTAGGAACGAGGCCGGGTGCCATCTGTGGGACTTCCTCCAACATGTCGTCACATTTCGGACGCCGCTATACATACTGTTGCAGCCGTTTATTGTGCATAAGGTGGGTACATGTTCTGGCTTTCAGACCGTCATCATCTGCTTCACCTTTTCCCAAGTATGTTGGGGCCGGCTTTCAGTTTAACCGGATGCAGCTGAACATCAGTATTTTAGTAGTCTATCTGACCTCTACAACCCAGTTAATAATGGGAAAACCCTTTGGTAAGACTGGTTGTCAGACTTTCAGGTCACTGGCTACCTGTAACGACAGCCAAAGATTGGCATCTCATCTTGCCGAGACCATCTGCTTAACGTGCTTTCCGAGGCACGGAAGAATCTCGGTATGTAATGAGTGGACACCCATCCACAGACCAATGTAGGCAAGCGCGGCTTAACGTAAAGATCAACCCGAGTGGCAGTTTTTATTAAGCCGTACGAACTCGAGGGAGGCCTAGAAAACGCGTGACGACCTAGAAGCGTTTATGACGAATTGAACGGAGAAAACCACACAGAGGGAAGAGTGGAAGGCTATGGGGGAGGCTTTTGCCCAGCAGTGGGACAATATAGACTAAGGAAAAAAAATGATCTCGTAATGTTAACTTCTGAAAATGATAACCGGGCGCAAAATGTCCACTTCTCACAATGTCAACTTCTTAGAATGTCCAATTCGCATTATGTCAATATCTCTAAATATCCATTTCTCATAATGACAAACTCGCATGACGTCAACTTCTCACAATGACAACTTCTTAAAATAACAACTCCACGTAGTTTCTACATGACAAGGGAGTGACCAAAGACACGATGGACTCTGTAAAAGATTTATCTAGATATGATACGGCTAGAAGGTATAGTTACCTTCCTTAGTTTTTTCTGAGAAGACAACTAATAGAGAGGGAATGGCGTGCTGGGATGACGAGTCATCATCAGTCAGCCTGCTGCAGTCCACTACTGGACATAGGCTGCCTCAATGGCACTCAACTAAATTCTTAACAACTCTCATCCAGTTGCTACCATGCAGCCACCCCGCGAAGATTGTCGCTCCATCGAGCCTGAGGGCATGGGCCTGCGGAGGCGCTGCACCAGGGGGTCACTCCGTTGCCGCGGCAAATTGCTGCGCAGCGGACAGACCTCCGGTGCGATCTCATGGCGGCATGGAGAGAGCGACTGTCGCAACCCCGTGCAGGGCACGCCACGATAGTGGCGGTAAGTCACCTCTTTGAGGAGTGGTTGGAGAGTCGCCACGGCGCCCTCACCTTCCGTCTGTCACAGGTACTCACCGGACACGGTTGTTTCGGGAGGTTCCTGCACCGAATCAGGCGGGAGGAAACGCCCGGATGTCACCACTGTGAGGATCGGCCGGAGGACACGGTGGAGCACACCGTGGAGGTGTGTCCCGCGTGGGCGGAGCCCCGCCGTGTTCTCGTAGCGGCGATCGGCAGCGGCGACCTCTCGCGCCCGGCCCTGGTGCAAGCCATGGTCCGGGGCGAGGAGGAATGGGACGCCGTCGCCTCCTTCTGCGAAGCAGTGATGCTAGCGAAGGAGGTGGCGGAACGTGAGAGGGAGAGAACCTCTCGTCCCAGCCGCTACGGGAGGCGCTCCGGGCGTCGGGGGCCACGTGATGGCTTCCGGCCACCGTAGACGCGGGCCTGTGGACGGTGAGTTACGGGCTAGCTCACCGTCCGTCCGTCTTATGACGACGACAGGCCGTGTCGACGGCGCGTTCATGTTCCACGCGCGCCTCATAGAGATGTCAGCAACATGGAAGGGGCCCCCAAGGGCCGACGCCCGTCGGGGCTGCGGGTTGTTCGCAGATACCGCGGCCTCGACATGAAGGGCTAAGAAGGAATATGGGTGGTTTTTAGTCAGTAGAAGTCTGACACTCCCTTTCGCTCTGCCCAAGAGCGGGAGGGGTTATTTGATGATTTCCCAACCCCCAAAAAAAAAAAAAAGGGCATAGACCTGAGCCTGAGATGACATGTAATAGACAATTAGAGTTTGGAAGAATGCTGCGCCAACCCCAAATAAATTGGGATAGGGGCAGGAGAATGTTGCTTAGCGTGTTGCACCATGCACAAAACACACTTCACACTAATATTATAAAGGTGAAAGTGTGTGGTACTCTTTCACGCAAAAACTACTGAACGGATTTGGATAAAATTTGGTACACAGATAGTTCATAACCTGGATTAGCATAGTTTTTATCCCGATTTTATCTTCCCGTGGGATTATTTTCGAGTTGTAGCGGGCGAAGCCGCTGGCAACAGCTAGTATTTGACAAGGCAGGAGAATGAACGCGTTTAGATTAAAGGTAGCTTTATTCAAGAAGGCTGACAACTTGACTTGACGACTTTTTGTGGTTATCTTTGGTCAGGGGATCTCTATAACGAATTTGTCTAGCACAATACTTCTTCCAACAGCTTTCACAGCCACCAATCGGCGACCACGAACGTCACATGCAGTTCGTAGTGCGCGAGCGAGTGAGAGGACTCAAGCTACCGGCCGCGAGAGCGAGAGGAGCGTTGTTAGCAGAGCTCTCGAGGGTACTGCGGAAAATGCGCGACACACACGATCAGGACAAGTTCGGTGAGTATAATGTGACGTCACATGCAGTTCGTAGTACGCAAACGAGTGACAGGTCGTCAAGCTACCCGCCACGAGAGCGAGAGGCGCGTTGTTAGCTGAGCTCGCGAGGGAACTGCGGCATATGCGCGACACACACGACCAGTACAAGTTTGGTGAGTTATTGTGACGTCACATGCAGTTCGTAGTACGCAAACGAGTGACAGGTCTCAAGCTACCGGCCGCGAGAGCGAGAGGCGCGTTGTTAGCTGAGCTCGAGAGGGAACTACGGCATATGCGCGACACAAGTACAAGTTCGGTGAGTATAATGTGACATCTCATGATGTGGGAAAGAGAGTCAGTCTACCTGAAACTACTATACAAGGAACCACTGATAATTATTATTAAACGTTTATTTCAGATCCATAAATCCATAGAATTAAACCATAATAAAATCACAACGAACACAACTGATAAGAAGCTGATCTAAACATTTTTTTTTCTCACTGCCTCCTTGGTCTAGTGCAGGGATGGCGAACCAATGGCACGTTACACAAAATTTAAGGCACACCACCGAAATTTTAACCATATTTTCATCTATGCCTACGAGTAATTATTTTCAGAGATAAATAACATAAGATTTGATTAGAAACCGTTTGGTAGAGGAGTCCAGTTCAACATGCAATCTACTAAAAGTAACCACTTACAACCCTTATACATACATATAAGTTACTTATCAGCAATCATTGAATTACACGTAGAATTGAAACATTTATTACGATATAGGGCGAATTAGGGATTTTTAGTTGAAAATATTTTTTTTAATTATCTGCCAATAAAGACTAAGCAATACTATAGAGCTGCACGTGCAAGGTGTTAATACACATTGCTTTAGATAAAATGGCACGTAGATCCATAAAGGTTCGCCATCCTTGGTCTAGTGGTCTCAAACGCGACTGCTGTGCATGAGGTCCTGGGTTCAATTCCCAGATCTGGCAAAGTGTTACCAGATTTTTCCATCACGAATTTCCCAGTAGTAGCCACGGAGTCTGGATTTGTGACCCGTTGATGGCCGATAACTGGCGAAATGTGGGTGTAGGTACTAACGAGCCTTTTTTTTTTGGGGTGGTGAGAAATTATCAAATAACCCCTCCCGCTCTTGGGCAGAGCGAAAGGGAGTGTCAGACTTCTACTGACTAAAAACCACCTATGTTCCTTCTTAGCCCTTTATGTCGAGGCCGCGAAATCGCTTGCGAACAACCCGCAGCCCCGACGAAACCCGTAGCCCCGGCGGGTACTAATGACCCCTGCCTACCGGATTTACAGTATGTGTTATATGTGATTTTTCTGTCCCAGAACAAATAGCCGAGAACCTCGGTCAAGCTGGCAAGCGCGCGTCAGAGGTGTTCCCACGCAGCAGTGCCGCGGCCGACAAGCACCAACAGCATCGCCCCTCACTCATCTCCATGTTGGTGGGCCGCGCTGGTGCACTGCCGCGTACCCCAGACCATCCCGCCGCGCCGCTGTCCGCCCAAAGAGGTCATTATCCTTAAATACTACATCATCATCATTCTCTTACCCTTATCCCGATTCATTTGGGGTCGGCGCAGCATGTCTTCTTCTTCTATACTTCTCTATTACTCGTCATCTCAGTAGTCACCTCCTTTCTGGCCATATCATCTTTCACACAGTCCATCCATAGTTTCTTTGGTCTTCCTCTACTCTTATAGCCATCTACATTCATACTCAACATTTTTCTCACTACATTTTCTTCATAAATACTACTTGAACACAATAAAAAAATGTTTTCAAAATGAGCAATACACTCGTCGAGTGCTTCCAGTTCAACATCATATCAGCCCGGATTCATCTGCTGGGTATAGGCCTCCCTTTTTTCTGCCTAGATCCAAGTGTTTTCCGCTACTTTGATCTGGCTTGACTACAATCTAATAATTTTTTTTATAGATTTTCAACTTTATACCTCAAGCATTATGTTCAAGAGATTGATGTGTTTGCGGGTATACATAAGTTCGAAATCGTATTTTGACTTATAATCCGCATTATTCCATACATACTGATATGCTAACTCTCTTTATTACAGAATCGCTATCGAGTAGCTCAACCACGAGCCAGCACATGCCAACGTTTGAAGCGCAGTTGAACAGCGGCCGTATGAGTGACACTAGCAACAATAACGTCAGCAGTGGTGGTAATTCTCATCTAGGTAACAAAATATGTACTACCAGTACACATGATGGCAAAGCGTAAAGATCTGCAGAAAGATCACTCTGGCCCAACCACCAACGCCACAAAGTGGAATATTGTAATCTCAACATCAACTTTTTCTGACCAATCGATGTTGGTGGACAAAATTATACTAGGCTACCAGTGTTGTATTTGAGGGAATACACAAATAAACGGTTTTTAGAAATAGTATTTTTTATTAAAAATATCGTTATTTACAATATTATTATTTATTCTCTTAAATCCAAAACTAGCAGTCCTGAAATACTTATCAAACATACTTCTCCATTGTTTGTTAACTTCTTTATCTCGTTTTGTCTCCTACAGGTTCATTGAACAACTACGGCAGTGACAAGCCAACAGCAAGTACACCGTCATATACAAGCAATCAAACTAAATTGCGATTTGTACCGTCCGTTGAACTGAAGTTCACATCTGGTAAGTTCCGATTCATTTCACTATGACCTAAGTTAATTAATAAAGGGTCCAAGTGGCGCCATTGACCGGTCCCGTCCATAATCTATACTAATATTATAAAGCTGAAGAGTTTGTTTGTTTGTTTGTTTGTTTGTTTGTTTGTTTGAACGCGGTAAACTCTGGGACTACTGGTTGGAATAGAAAAACTCTTTTTGTGTCGGATAGTCCATTTATCGAGGAAGGCTTTAGGCTATATAACATCACGCTACGACCAATAGGAGCGGAGCATAAATGAAAAATGTTGCAAAAACGGGAAAAGATATTCCTTTTTGAGAGCTTCCGTTGCGTGCGCTGCGAAAACGGTTTAAGTTACGCAAATACCATGTATGAAAGAATTGTTCCTCTTTAAAAGTTCTAAAAAAAAGTCCGCGACAGCATATGTCTATCTTTTAAGATTGACTCACTGTAACCATTTTTTACTATTAAAATGTTAGGTTAAAAATAATGATATTTTGCGAAGCTTATTTAACCCATATGGTATTAATCTATATCTAAATAAATGTGTTTTTTAGCACAGAAATTTAATATAGAATATTTGTGCCCTTTACTCTATACAGTTTAAACAAATATCTTAGAAGATATCGCAATGTAAAAATATCCGCGCGACAAAATAATTAAGCGCGCGGCAGTCATTCGGTCCGGTGCGGTAGGTTAGTGGGGATTCTGGCCTCCGGGGACTCCGGAGAAATTCATATTCAAAATATTTACTGCACCATAATGTTTACAAGGTGTTACTGTATATTTAACAGTAAGAGATACCAATAGTAATTCACACTTTAATATAATCTAAACTAATATTATAAAGAGGAAAGATACGATTTTTTGTTTGTTACGATTATACTCAATTTATGTTGACATTTTGTTATAAGCTATATTATGTGACGCAGACGAAGTTGCATGGGTCAGCTAGTATAATCATAAAATTGTGGCGACAACGACATCTATTGCAACACATGAGAACTAAAATGACAAATCCTGCATCGCGCTATCCAAGTTATCCGCGACATTAGCTCATATAGAAAATCCCGACGGCAGTTAGCCCGCCAGACACAACACCCGTCTGGCCGGAGGATCCTCCCTTTTCTATGGGGGATGAGGAACTTTACACCCTGTTCCTCAAACCCCCAAAAAATTATCGAAACTGGCATCAATTCGCTATAAAAATAATTGATTACTAACTACCTACACTAGAAGATAGATAGATTGATTAGCTATTTATTGCAATAGGGGATCGGACTGACTCAAAAAAATATGATTCTGTTTAGTCCGTCAGTTAGGTTATCGAAAAATATTGGATGTATACATGTTTTTTGTTTTATCAAATTAATAAAAAATTACGAAGATAAAAAGCTTCAAAGATCATGGAGTGGGGCTTGAAATGTCACTTGTAGGTAAAAAATGTACTAGCATGTGACGTCACACGAGTTTTCTAAGCACTGTATCGTCTTCATTTTTTGTTTAAGTACGTGAAAAAAGAAAAAATATGTGCTTAATATTTTTTGGAAATCTATCTGACGGACTAATAAGTTTTTTTTTGTCCGATCCCCTATTGCGTGTGTATCCTTTAATTGTGACTGCATGGCTAATCGAACTACATAATACAAATCCCAACTGTGTATTCTACTTTCTTCCAACTAAGGAGAAACATCTATGTCTCCGCTATCCCCGATGTCTCCGGGCGAGGCATCCTGCGGTGAATGCATTCCGGCGCGTGCCTCGTTAGATAGCGACATGCTAGTAGGAGATCACTCCGACACGCCCGACGCAGGAGACCGACCGCGGTTGCAACGAGCCCATGGACCTTCCAAGAAGACCTTCAAGTTCCGACGCAGTAGGCATACGAAGCCTGACGTAAGTATGCCTTTTAGTTTTTGGCACTTCAATATCTAGCACGTAGCGTAGATATCTGTTAAAAACTTCGGAAAAATATAATAGCAGCGTTTTACCTGAAATAAAACGCATATTAAAATACTTACCTCACTGGAAGCTTTATTATGAGATGGCATTTCCGTTTCCCGCCGATTTCTTACCAGTTTTCGTACTTTTAACCCCTTTTATACTTCCGGCTCAGTGGCGCCACCTGGTGGTTGCGAGTAGTTTTTAGTTTTCGTAAAAAGTGTCACGCCATTTTTGTTCATTGTCTCATAAAAACCAGGCAGAAATAAAGCTAAAGCTTCCAGTGAGGTAAGTATTTTAATATGCGTTTTATTTCAGGTAAAACGCTGCTATTAAACTACTTGACCGTCACTGGAAGCTTTATTATGAGATCTGTTTGTTATCGCCTGGTGACGCCACTTTGATGTACCTATATACTTGGAAGTATGTAATATTATACTATAGGCCAATGTGACAAAGCATGAAATTAAACTTATGATTGATTAATAATTATGCATTTATTTAAATAAATGTATATATATACAATGAGAGTACTTTAGCTTACATGTACCATGTAAGTAGGTATGAAAAATCATAAATTCTAATCATAAACAACCAATTCAAGAATATTTGTTCTAGGTAAACTATACATATAATCAAAATATTTATTCAGCAATTTTAATCAATTGGATTGAAAAATTGTGTGACGTTTTGTGAATTGGTACTTCTCATTATTTCTCGTCTATAAAACTGCTGGAATGTATTAGCTGATCGCCAATTTCCACGAGCCAAGATTTCGTCGAGGGGGTGATTTTGAAACCAGCTTTTGGACGCTACAGCAGACCGGGTGCTACCTGGAGTGGCTGCAATGCCAGCTTCCCTAAACAGGGTCTTTACCCACCCTGCAATGACTGTACGTGAAGCAGGTTTAGCCACACCTCTTACCGTAATAAACAAATTAGTTGATTTGGCCGAATTACGTCTGTCGTTTATTATTGCTATAGTGCTTTCTATCCAGAATATAGGGTCAAGGTTAGAACTATCGGTATTTAAAAGCAATTTCCAACCGGACTGTCTGTAATTACTACCGTCAGTTTTGGAGCCAAACCGAGGCCAAAATATTATACTGTTATCAGATCTTATGCAATGATTAGGATCAATATTAAGTAGAGTTAGATCGTGTATTCGCCTACCAGAGCAAAGCAACAATAAAATTGCAGTATGACGTGACGTTTGAAATAGGTTATTTAAATCAACAGTGTAATTAGTCAAAAATGAAATTAATTTACCAACATCCCAAACTGGAGGCTTAGTGACCTTTGGATTCTTTAGGGCAATTGATTTTAAAACATGTTTAACTAGAACGTGTGAACTTAACTGACTTGAAGTTTCAGCGTTACATAGTGTAGATATTACCGACTTATGTAAAAGTATTGAATTATACGATAACTTATTAATTAAATATAAATCACATAAAAACTGCGCTAATTGTGAACCAGAGGGATTCATTAAGTCAAGGTTTTTATTACGACACCACGACGTCCAACGCTTCCAGGCTACCTCGTAGGTTTTTAGAGTCGATTTTCGCCAAGAATTTTTAAGCAGTGATAGTTGTTGAGCGTTCCACGTCTTTATCGCGTCGGACCACCCCCACATTTCCAAACTTCGAGGACAATGTTCTCGACTTTCGGTGGTGGGACTCCCGTCGATGTGTCTATTAGGTATCTCTGCAGGTTTCTCAGAGTTAATGGGGCCGCGAGCGCTCGGGCTTTGAGATCCGCACGCCAGAACACCCTCTCCCATCGAGGTACTACTATCAGGAATATTCCTTTCGACTGGTTTAAGTGAGACAGGACTTTGGGGACTAGGAATGGTGGTGGAAATATCCATGCGAGCTGGTAATTCCATGAAAGACTGAAGGCATCGTGGAAAAGAGCCTGAGGATCCCTTAGATCTAGAGACACATAATTGTATACTACATGAGCAGTCGCCGAGGCAAATAAATCTATTACTGGGGTTCCCCATTTTGCAAACACTATGTCTACACAAGTCGGCAGTAAGTGCCACTCTGGAGGTTGGCGAAGGCGCGATAAGTGGTCCGCATGATTGTTGTATTTGCCCGGAATGTAGTGTATGCTGAAATGTATCTGATGTTGGTCTAATAAATTCAGAATTCGATAGGTTATTTCCAACAGGGTTAATGTCCTCGTACCTCCCTCCTTTCGCAGGTAGGTGACAGCTGTTCTGTTGTCGCTTTGAATGAGAAGCGAACTTTGATGGAGCCAATGAACTTGGTTCTGAAGAGCGTATAATATTGCTAGCATTTCTTTCTGATTGCAATGCAGCGTTTTCTCTTCTTGCGACCAAGTTCCCGACAGAGCCAAATTGTTGAGCTGTGCCCCCCACGCTTGATCTGACGCATCTGTAGTCAGAAAATTCATTGGAGGAGGGTACTGAAGAGGTGTTGACTTTTGACAATTTTGGACCCACCAGTTTAGTTCCTCTAAGACTCCTTGTGGTAGTGGGTAGGACTTTGATGGCAGGACTGGCAGCGAGTTCATTAAGATTAATAACTGTCGATGATTCAGCCGACCCCGTGGGACAACAAAACTGGCAAAATTTAGAAGACCTACTATTTTCTGTAACTCTTTCAAAGTTAACTGCTCTTGTTCGAGAGCCTGACTTATCTTTGTGATGATGCCCTGAGCTTTTTCTTTTGGTAGGGTTTTTTGATTTTCCCATGGTTTCCATAGTATCCCTAAATAAATTATACTCTTTTGAGGAGAAAGAATAGATTTTTCGAAATTTATTTGCCACCCCAGTTTTTGTAATGTCTGTACAGTTATTTTGACATGCTCGCGAAGCATGTGAACATTCTGTTGTACTAGCAAATAATCGTCCAGGTACACCAGGATTCTCATGTTCCATTTTTCCCGTAATGTTTGTGCCACCCAGTTCGTGAGCATGGAAAAGGTTTTTGGAGCAGTGCTTAGACCGAATGGAAGACAAGTCATTTCTAGCAACTCCTGGTTGTATATTAGGCGCAGAAAGCGTCTGTGCGATTTGTTTACGCTTAGATGAAAATATGCTTGGGACAAATCTATTTTGCACATCCAGTCCCGAGATTGCAGAAAGTCCGGAATGCGGTACATGTTTATTAAATGAAACGGTTCGGTCATCACATATTTGTTTAGAGATTTTAGATTGAATATGGGACGGGCAGATCCGTCGGATTTTGGAACCAGAAATAGAGGTGAAATGAAGCTTGGCGAGGGTAGCGCTTTCCTTAGAATTCCCTGCTGTTTCATTTTGTCTACAATTGAAGACATTTGTTCTGAAACAGGAGTTTGAAAAGGTCCCTTCGTTACATCTGGATAGACCAGTGGGGGCTTCTGAAAGAAAGGTATGCGATACCCTTGAATTAATTTTAGAACTATTTCTGTTGCTCCCATTTCCGCCCATTGTGATTGGTAGTGTATCAACCGACCCGCCCGAAACGGTGTCTTGTCATTGCTTATACCTTTTTCCCCTGGAAGTTTTTGAGGAGTTTGCACGTCCTCGTGTACTGCCACGTTCGGGCCGCGAGCCACGGTTTCGAAATGAACTTCTAGTATTGAAGTGATCACATTGACTCGAGGAGTTACCTCTGGAAGAGTAATGTGTATGTTGGCACTGACCATGGTACTCACCCCGCGAGGGTGGGTTATGACAGGTACGCACATGCGATCCTGGTTCGTTAGATTGAGTTCCACGCGATGGAACTGTCGGTTTTCGTGTGCCTTGCCCCCGCGAGGAGCGGCTACTAGGTTGGTAAGGCTTTTGTGAAGACCTTTCAGTTTTTGGAGGCCAAAAAACCTTACGGACCCCGCCAGCCTTCTCTAAAGTAGAGGTAAAGGGCTCGGCATTAAATATGTAAGTACTTGAAGGAGGTATTTTATTCAGGAATGCTTTCACTAGCGGATCCCTAACTTGACTCGTTATAGTTTCTCTACGCATTTCAATAGTTTCAGCTCTATGGCCGCAGGCTAATTGCAAAAGGTCCGAGGATATTTTATGATATTCGCCCTTCTGAAATAATTCATCAATCTTCCCATTTAAATTATCAAAATTGATACATTCTGAATTTTTTGCCCATGAAAGAAGATCACGAATACCTTCCTGCAATGATTGTCTTTGTTTTAATATGCAGTAGGTTATGGCTGCGTACGATTTGTCAGCATGTGCCAGATGACGTAAGGTGTCATATGCTTTTACCTCCTCATTTGTTTCCAGGTCTATAAAGCCAGGAGTATGATTATATAATTTTTGCGTATCGGCGTATCTCACTTCTGACCAAGAAGAAGTACCAAAACGCTGAATATCTACCAACTTCTTCAAAAAACTATCGGGGGTTTTTGGAACTAATGGTTCTTTAAGCTTAGTATCAATGTCAAAAGTAAAATCTAAACTTGTATTATTATGTTCTTGATTTGAACAATCCTCGTCACTAATTTGTTCATAAAGTTGACCACTAATTCCGGAGAAAACAGAAGCGTTATCATAACAAGGTGTATCAATATTACTTGTAGTATTCATTTGTTTGCGAAGCTCACCGATTTCCTTAAAAAGCTTGTCCATCTTACTGGAACGCCGAGCACGTTTCCTTTTCTTATGGCGGCGGCGGCGGTTTTTGGATCGCGCTTGTTTGCTGCCCGAAGTAGACGTACTTGAAGAACTAACACTTGTAGCACTACTGCTGCTGCTGTTACTTCGATCTCGCTTGCGATTTAGTCCACTCGGACCAGCCACAGCCTGGGGCTGGGTATTGGAGTTGTGGTTATTACTCTCCATCACTGCAAACGACTCACGTTTGCAGTGGATTTAAATAACACACACACACACACAGTTATAATTTAAATAATGATTACGAAATTTACTAGTAAATAGAAGTGAAAAATGACAGTAGTGATCCGAACGGAAAAACCGTTAAAAACTGATCACGTACGAATTATTTATAAAAGTGTTACCTCTAACAGAGGGTACTTACGTACAAGACTTATCCTCTTTGAAGAACACTACACTAAAATTTACTTAATTTGAAAAGTATTCACTTTATATTCACTATTATGCAACTGTCGCCCGATGCACTTAATATTCACTATGCAGTTACTGCGCACAAGTTGCTCCGGCGGAGAATAAAAAGCCAATGAACAAAAATGGCGTGACACTTTTTACGAAAACTAAAAACTACTCGCAACCACCAGGTGGCGCCACTGAGCCGGAAGTATAAAAGGGGTTAAAAGTACGAAAACTGGTAAGAAATCGGCGGGAAACGGAAATGCCATCTCATAATAAAGCTTCCAGTGACGGTCAAGTAGTTTAATGTGAATATTCGCTCAGACATTTTAAGTGTGTCTCGCGAGGGTTTTTGAAGGATCTTCTCGCCAACGATCGAGAAAAATGTGATAAAATATCTAAACAAGAACTGTATTATTTCACATCACCTATTCATAAAAAAATATTAAACACGATTCTACACAGCCATTTTGTTTATTTTTCTCTCATATGAATGTTTCTGATACAGGTGAGCCACGTACGGCTGGAGTCGGACGAAGGTTCATCCCCGGGCCCGGAGTCAACGCCTCTACGCCGCGCCTGGTCACAGCCGCCATTCTTACAGCCTTCCTACATTAACACCGACACATCTTACGACAGTGAAATCTCGCAGACGTCGTCCACGTCCGGATACAGGCTAGCATTACCCAAACTTCAGTAAATAGAAGACCGATACTAAGTGTGGTCAGCATGCCGTCTCGATGTGCAAACGCCTTTCGAAACGGGTTTTAGAGTGCTACATGATTCTTTTGGCTCGCGGCAAAAATCGGAACTAACGCCGCCATCTTGCTGTTATAATACAATGTCCTCAAAAATCTTATCTTCAGCGCTCTCCTGTTAATGTTAATCAAGCGCCAAAAGAACCATGCTGCACTATTTTTGCCGCATGATAGTCAGCCATCTTGTTGTATCATGTGTGCACGGATTTTGGTATATTATAACTGATATGTATCTATTTTTAAAATCATTCATTCATTCGTTTAGTGTTTCATGCAGCTGCTATAAAGGATGAAATGCTGAATAAAGCTCGCAAGGCAGTATAATTTGGTTTTCTAAGGATTTTTTTGCAGCTTAATGTTTTAAACTGCAGATAGATGGCGTAAAATCGCCCCGAAGTCTTTGCTACCCTAGAATTTTGAGCATGATGGTTAATAACAAAAGTAATAAGTTTAGGAGTACCCAAACTAAGGTCTTAACAGTAGTCAAGACTTCAATAAAACAATATTTAGTTGAAGATTAGCAGGACTCCAGGACGCGATGTCCAGCGATACCATGTTACAGGGAGAGCTACAGCCTGCAAGCATCTATGACGGAGTCCCCAGGTGGGAGTGCCCGGGTGGCCCTTGCGTCGCCCGAGCTCGGAGGCGAAGCCCGAACCTGCAGCGCCACGCCGCACGCTAGCCCCGACGGTAAACAAATCTTCGTATGTACCGCTCTACTTATACGCAACCCCCCCGCACTCTCGTCTTTTCTCTTTCCACCTGTCGCCTACCGAGCAGTCTCCTTTGTCGTGAGTTATCGTTCCGTCTTCGCTTTCACATTTCCAGGTTGTTTTGCGATGCTGTTTGACAATTTTGTACATGTCATCTGGTCCAGAGAGTACCCCAGAACCTATTAAAAAACAGTATTTTTTTAAGTTGGTTCTGTGTTAGAATGAGAGCTGTTTGTAGGGACATATATATCTATATATATATCTCTTTGCCACACTTGACCAAGATTAATAATACTTTCAAGTGGTGCTAGGCCCCATAATGTCATATTCACAATGAACATCAAGGACACCCAATAAAATTGTTGTAGCATCATCGCAAAATTGTCCTTCTTTTCAATGTTGCTGCTTTTGTGTGTTTAAACTTTCATTGTTGTAGGAAATTTAATCTAATGCAACATTTGTTTCCTGCCTAGCTTCTCTGAGCTGCGAGTCGGGGACATCGTCTGCAGAACGAACTGCCTTGCTTGGTGCCGCTAGCCAGCGCTCTCTGTTGCTAAGTAGCGACTTACGTGATGAAGATACCCTCCTTTGATTCGTTTCTATACAACGACGATGATGGCGAATGCCTTCTAGGAGCTAATCTGCCTAGGAAGAAAGCGGGTGAAGAAAGAAAAATATTGGAAGTCACTTGACATTACCATTTATACCAAGTGTTTTATAGGTGTTATTATTTTGACTGATATTTTGAAATGGCTGTAATTTCGTATGATAGTGAGTTAATTTTATATAATGTTACCTACCTATTATATTTATAGGTATAAAGTATTTCACACACAAATAAAATGCATCAACAATATAATAATGTGTGTAATGCCTTTTCTCTTTGCATATTTGAATAAGTACTTACCGAAGTATAAAATGTAACACCAAATAATAGATAAATACTAGTTGTAATATACTTTCTACTATGTAATAGTTTAATTGTGGCCCTTAGGCACTTGGAAACATTAGGTTCTTAGATATTATACCTGCACTTGATAATTACTAGTAAGTAAAAATATACAAATTACGACATAGATGATAGTTGAAATGTTAAACAGAGTTCAGTTTATATACATTTTTAGAGAATTTGAATATAAATTTTGTTTTTACAATAGTTTTTTATTTCTGGTTATAATTAAAATGCCAAAAAAAATTACAAACAGTTTATTATCACAAATCATGCTTCTTTACACATCAAAAATGGCTGTAATGCAACTTGAATATCTGGATCCAAAGGTATTTCATGAATGTACTTTGAAAATGTGATAGCAATCTTATAAATACTTCTTTTAACTGACGAGATGAGAGCAGTCTTCATTTTTATGGCTATAAAATCATTTAAAATATGTTTCCTGGGCACCAGGCCTGGTTTTGACAATTTATCTAAGTTTTGTTTGAGATTAATTAAAGTAGATATCACAATAGGCAAGTCATTTTGCACCACTCCATATTTATCTTCATTTAAGGAGGCCGCAGCAATACAAGCTAAGCCTTCACAAGTCCACATCACTGGCTGTGCTTGCATCAACAGAAACTTTAATTTTGTCTCAGTCAGCTCTCCAAAGAGGTAACTAATGCCTGGCTTTTGACATAGCTTCTGAAGGAAAACATTAAATTCTTCTTTGACAGCATTCGCAAATGTGTCCTCTGCTTTACTCTTGTTGTGATCCTTCAGCTCTTTTAGTTTAGGAGACTGGGCCATGTTCCTTAAATTTCCAGAATAAGTAAACCCATTGCTTGTTCCCGCATGCCCATTTCTGACTGTGGAGTTCTCCGTTTCATTAGATTTTCCATCTCCATTAAGGGCATCTAATTCTTTGCTAAAGTCATTAATAATACTTATACACTGTTCCAACAAATTGTTCCAATTTCTTGGATGACCTCCAGGTTGAGAGAGAGTGAATATTTGCTGCCTCCTTCCAGTATCTGTCATTGACATAATTCTTAGATCTTGTGCTCCCAGGTATCCATTAAACTGTGACCTCAGAGCCAATGCACTGTGGAGTACTAAACTTCCTGAAGACTCAATAGGGAATTTCATTGGTTCAGTAAGTATTATATTGAAAATAGTTCTCATTGTGTAAACTGACACAAAGAACAAACTGGTGTAGAACCAAAGTCCAATCCAAATTCCAGAGCTCATCAAGTTTACAACATTATCTAAAGGTGGGTCTTCCAGGTATACACTATACACCTCGGAAACTACACTTCTGGGTTTACTCCCCCACAGATAGTAGAATGTGCAGTAATAAGCCACTGGCATAATAGAATTTCTGAATCCCATTGAGAGAATATTATTGACGGCAAGTTTAATTTGCTGGAACTTATCTTGATAAATATGGGGGAACATGAGCATTGCAGTTCCAAAGATATGAATATTCAGGAAATAATACAATCCCATCCACATTCCACCAAATTGAAGGAAAAGGCTTTGTTCAACCAGACATTGACCATCATAAAATGCACACTTTTTCTTTAGAATAGTATAATTGCTCTTAGCCAATGATGAATATAAGCCCATGGTAAAATAACCGCTGAGGGCATAAAGTATACTAAACATGGCATTTTGTACTGTAAACATGTTCAAGAACATAGAGAACCTCGTAAAGTATTTAGGCAGCGGCATCATGTAGTAGCTTCCATAAACGTATGCTTGGAAAAACGATACCAGTCCGAGCAGCATGATATTGATGCCCATCTTCCATCCAAATATTTCGTGAAGAGTTGAAGTGACCCATGACACTGGGTGCAGGAAGTCGACTTGTATTAGAAACACTAGCACAACAGCAAGGAACGTCTGGAGTCCGATGTTCCATAACACCGCAATAATCAGTCTTTTGGAGAAGATTTCAGTTTTTGTATCCATACCGGCAATTATTGTTTTCTTCACAAGACACTTTACAACAAATCGAACATACATGGAAATGACATAGTTAAATATTATGCTTTGTAGCTTTTTAGCCGTTCGTTTAACAGGTTATCGCGATTTTCATTAAAAATAACCTACAACAAATTCAAAATCTTTGTAACCGCAAGCAGGCAAAGCTACTTTGACAGTTATGACACTGACAGTAAGTCATTTGACACAGAGAGAGTGAAGGTCGCGGCCGTTGGGCGACGGGCGTTGAACCCTGTTGTCAGTGGTTGACCCACGGGTAGAATTAGTAACTAATTATTTATAGTCATTTTACCTCTGATGACAGCTTGCCAACAGCAACCTGCTGCAGCTATGGAAATAGCGAACACTGTAAGAAGTGATTCGCCTGCTTAAAATTTAACATTAGGTACATTCTTACTAGCAACATCGAAATGTCATTCTGGATTGATTATACGTCTTTAGTCTTTGGACAACATAGAGATGCACTGTTGTAATTTCAAAGTTATGTCGATTTTATTAACAAAGCAGACCGCTCGCGCCGGGTCCCGCAAGCCATAATAATAAAAATAATTGCAAGCCCATTAGATGACCTAGTGAATCTTGGTGATTCTTATGAACTACTTTATTGCAAGATATACTTTATTTACAAGATCTTATTTTTCCAGTTTAGATTGAAAATTTTATTATACGTATTGTGTGTTCTCTTTTCTATTCGAGATAATAAAAAAACGTATGCGTCTCGGGTCGCCCGACAGAAGTGATAACTTAAACTAATCTATTAAGACGTACAGTGACGACCACCATTTTAATCTTAATTATGGCTAGCGCTGTGGGTTAGAGTGAGAGAGGAGGAGCCTGCCTACCGCTACCGTATGCGTGTGAGAAAGAGAAGCCAGACAGACTGGCGTGTAATCCGTTGCTTAACGAAGGTTTACCATCCCTTAAGAAGTTATCACTTCAATAAGTATTATGTTACCTACAGGTTTGCTTTTTAATTTAAATGATGAATCCTAGTCGACATGCTGTAAAAAGAAACTGTTTTTATTTCTAGTTGGATTGCATAATAAATATTATTTATTTGTTATCAGACCTGTTTCTAATATATTTACATACAATTGTTGAATACTGTTTTGATATCGCACTTTTAGCTAAGAACATCAATTTTATAGCTGCAGTCTAAATAAAATTAGAGCTCACATGTGATCGTCATGTCATTTACCGATATTGATAACGTTATTATCGAAATAAACATGACATCACTATTATTGTAATTTTGCATCTGTGTCGATGGATGTGCTTTGCTTTCGCTTCTACTATTTTTAAATGTTATCGAAATAATCTAAGTTAAAGATTATTGGCCAACAAAATATCTTGCACGTTTCTTTTGTTACTATAGTCACAACCGAGTGGTTTCCGTTTGAGATTTAACTCAGTCTATGTGGTCGCGTAGCCGAGTGCCCTACATTTCAACACTTTTTATTCAAATGGAAGAGAGTTGTGTACATAATATAGTGTTTCTGTTTAAGGGAGTGACTTAATGATATGATTGTGATGGAATATTTCTTCAGTATATTGTCAGGTCAGAAAGGCATTGATTGAGAAACTCTTGTTATGTATACTTTAATAGAGATAGCTCTAAGTGTGGGGGTGCTAGTCACTCTCATCACAGCACTTTCAATATGTGTCTGTGGCTGCAAGAACTCCAACCAGAAGTAAGTATTTGTTTATTTACTTTAGAGAATACCTACCATATATTTTAAGGCAAAGTAGTAAATCAAGTTGTATGGCTCGAGATAGCTGAATAAACTTTCACCTAATTGATTTAATTTAGGGACTTGGAAAGTAGTCGTATTAGAATGAAATACTAGTGTTGTATATCTAGAAAAAATGATATTTAGTACACTTTTTTCAAGCACTACAAACATAAGTAAAGAAATTAAATAATAATTTTCCATGTCCATAATTATCTTTGATGTAAAGAAGAATTAATATACATACTTAGTTGATAAAGTCACTAAGTAATAGATAGGGTACTTAATCATTTGTTGCACATTCCAGTTCTGCGGTAAATTCACAAAACATATTTTTTTACATAAACTGAAAATATATAATATTGTTTCATAAACTTTAAATAAATAGTCTAAAAAGACACTTGAGTTTGAAATTTAATTAAAACAAACAATGTGTTTAAAAAGTCTATCTATTGCTTTGCAATTTAATATATTTTAACTCCTTCGCAGAATAAAAAAAATCGCTTCTATTTAAGTTTGGTCTATTTATTTAGTGCAAGACATAAATATTGTTATGGAATGCTAATAGCTGTTGATTTAAAACTTATTGTAGAAGATTGAATAGTAAACAAACAATACAGATGTACATTATAATTAGAAATATTTTTTATATTTAACAGAAGTGAGTTGGTTGGTACGGCCGGTGTGGTCAAAATTCGGTTTGATGAGGAGGCACCATCCCCAACGCCTACCACCCCGGCCTCCATCAAGCGGTTTGTTATAGATCTAGCATGACCTAGACTAGACATACCTAACTCCAGGGCTAACAAAATGGTCTAGAATACTTAACAATTTAACAGTAAAATAATTTTGAATTTTCAACTAATTTTAATTGTTGTGTAGCACCTGTGGTATATTATATTTATTATTAAACCTTTAACTAGAATAATTGAATGGGGATATTATTTTTATTAACTATCTAACAATTCATGTCGTCTACCCTAACAAATTACCCTTATTAGAAAATTCTGTCAGTTTTCCTCTATTTACTCATATTATTTTATTTTAAATTAAACAGTCCTTAAACCAAACTTCTTGTAACTTATGCTAGCCTATGGCGGTATGAAATATGACGTCACGTTTCTATCGCGCTGTCATTATCTAACACGTAATTTTAAATATACAGCTAAAACTAAGCCATTTTTTGATCGATTTTATTACTTTTTCACACATCGTGTTATTTCTGTTAGTTCTTTGTATTAACATAACATTTTCGTGATTTTTTAACAGTAGTCGAATAGCCAAGCACAAATTCTTTCAGAATATGAGCGACATTCAAATTCTTTAAATGTTAACAACAGTTAATAATAATATTAATCATGTATTGTCAGTTTGTGAACATTTTACGAATTGTAACGTAATTCATATTGTTATCCCATTCTGATTTCGCTAGAGGCCATTTTAGACTCCCTGCTCTAAACTCATAAAAGTTATCCATCCATTTCTACATAAATATTCATAGATAACTGTTAACAATACAATTATTATTAATGAGGAAACTGTTGTTTACTGTTATTATTGATTGTGTTTGTTATTATTGTTGTTAAATTACCATGCCTTTATTAAATACAATAGAATATTTCCTCAATGCTCACCATAGAATTTAATGTTTACTTGTTTTGCACTCACATACCTATCTTTATATAAAAAGCTAACTTACCATATAAAACCACAATGCATGAGTGATAAAATAGGCTAATTGCATGTATCATTTTATCAACAGTTAACATTTCTTGTTAGAAGTTGTTAGTCATTTTCTGATTCAGCAGTACTTTAATTGAATAGATTGTTCGCGCAGTGTTTCATTCATTTAACGTCTCAGCTGCAAATTAATTCCATTTATAGGTACTATTTGCAATAAGAAGTAAAAACCATTGGCGTACACTATTTTTATATTTTGGGTACACAAATTGGAAAGTTACGAAAATGAGTCACGCGAACGATTTAGATGACTCAGAATTCGCGATCGTAGTTTTTATAATAAAAAATGATCTACAAGTTTTCAGCAATAAAACTTGCGTAACCGCTAGATTAATCTCGTTCAGGTCTGGTTTGGATGCATAAGATGCATTTATTATACATGCAAAGGCGACACACAGGGGACAGCCGTGTAAACGGATTTGCCAGGCTCCGAGAAAGAGAGACACTGGACTTTAGGGAACCGTGTATACCTATATCCTCGTCATAGCTCTCTCACCTACCTATTTTATACCCCGGCCTCATGTTCAATTCTGTTCCATGCAATGAACAAAGCGAGTGTTCTTCAAAAAAAATCAGTCCTGATTTTCACGTAACTCCAATCTCAATAGCAACCAGTCCCTTTTAATTTTTTTTTTTTGGCGTGTGGCAAAGTCAGCAACCAGTCCCTCAAAATACCTCAGATCCCTGCTAATTGGGCTCCGCCGCAACGGCTAGCGCCCATCAGTCTTACAACACACGAATTCTAGGGGGTACTTCGATATGCTAAAGTGGTTTATGATACTGGCACTTCTTTACTTGGAAGCTTCTCAAACGCAGCAAGCCTTTATTCTGGAAATTCTTAAAAACCACTGCGACTTCAAAGCTGGCTTTTATCCCAACTTGTTTTCAAGACTAAGCCTTGAATTTCTCTTTTTTTCCAGGCTGCCGTAAAGCTCCATTTGAGCCCACATGGCATTTTATCCATCTTCGCAAAGTAACGATTGAGTTGATTGAACGATACAACATTTTTTAATTTCGGAGAAATCCCGTCTAGCCCCTTTGCGTATTGGTTTGCTCTGTTTATCGTATTCAAAACTCGGAGTGATATTATCAATTGCCACTGAGTTAATAGTTAATACCCCAATTTCGCTTTGACCTATCTGGAAATTGTGACGATGCCCTTAAATAATAGTATTAGAAGCCTAGAAACTCTGGCCACATTCTAAGTAGTCAATAAAGTAGTACTTGCGCTAAATACCTTCGCATCGTTTAAATATTTATGTCCTGAGATGACACAACCACAGATTCCTAGGAATTGCAGAATCCTGTACATCACTGAGCCCTAAAATGATCGATGTTCTAATGGTCCATATAGCTAGCCAGTTACATTTGCCAACATTTATTTATTTCCACATTTTCCTGGATGTGCACGTTAATGGTGCTCACATCCTTACTTCATTAATTTCTATACGGATCGATTGCTGATGCAAGCAGCAAGTATTAATGTAATCGAGTTAGTAAGCCAATTATTTCATTAAGGTACTGCTAATGAATTTAAATTAAATAATGATGATATTAAAGTATTATTTATTTAATCTCAACGATACGCGTAGCTTTATCGGCCATAACTTTTTTATTCTCCTTAACATTGACCTAGAACTTTACAATGCTCCGAAATGTTGTAGTAACGAAGGTAGTGGTATAGCGGCATTGTAGCCTTTACGAGTTGACTCTTGCGTGCATCACGCAATGTAATCTGCTTTGTTTTGGGTCGGTACGGGAACTGTCTCCTTATAAATACTTTTACAACATGCCCTCGCATACTTTTTCGCGGCCCTTAGACGTAACGATAGTAAGCATGCGATATTGCAATAGCTGGATGTTAGTATAGAACTTTTTTGATCTACAACGCAAAATGAAGTCCATGCACAGTATACTGAATCAGGACTTCGGCTGCTCAAAATATTGCTATGACGAAATTCTATTTAGGTAAACATTCCATGGAAGCTGCGAGCCAATCATTTATTGTCATGTTGTAATACTTAGTTATCTATATGTATCCTATTAAATCGGAGGGGAAACAGTATATTCTACCCGGTGTAGTAGACAGCCTATTTCTAATCCTTTTCCAATCATCGCTGTTTTATTTCTGCGCGTCAAAGCATCTAATTGCCTTTAGTTAATAACTATCCATAGTTCTATCGTCTTAAGGAAAAATCCTCGCTTCCGACCAAAGAACCTTATTCTTTTGCTTCTTTCATTTATATTACGTTTCCTTGACAGGGCGTCTACTCAGAACAGTCAACGGAGTTTGCCAGAAATACCACACCCAGTTGGAAGGCCCGACAGTGGAGACACAGCTTCAGAAATATATGCCACCGTGAATTTGGATGAAGGTAAACGTTCTAGAATGCGAGTAATTAACTTTTGATTGCATTGCAAGGCGCTGCATTCAATTGGTCGATATATTTATGTGAATTCATTAATGCTGCTCCAATGATTCGGAAATTAAGGTGGTCATGTAACTTGGCGATAGTTGCCGAGTGAAAATCCTGCCTAAAATTGTCCATGAAGTTCAAATCAACTGTCATAAGTTATTCGATAAACATGTTGCGGTGTGACCTACGAAACCTCGACACATACCTTGTTCTCCAAAGGTCGCGGGCGAAAGTGTGCGCAACGAGATTTACTTGATATGCAATTGTGGAATCTATTGCTATTGTCTCAGGTGTCAGTTACACGAGGTATTAAGGTCTTTTGTTGTTCTCGTCTACAAACCATCTAAATACTTAGTTTCATTCCTCCGTGACATGTAACACTAATGTATTTTATAACCATGTATCTTGACATGTTAAAATGTTAGGTCGTTGCGATACATTGTGTTAATTAACCATGAAGTGTATTATTTATTGTGTACTAAAATAACATGCTATTACAATGTATAGGTACCTACTGTAAATTGTTATTATTGTTGGTAGATTTATTACTCCAGTGGACGGTGAATAATTTATTTTTAATGACTACTGCGGTACTCAGAGATATTTAATGATTACTAAAGCCGTTACTTGGTAAAGATTTGACATACTTTTGTATGACAAAACTGTGAAAACCTTTACTAAGTGATGGCCTAAGTAATCATTAAAGCTCTCTGAGTGCGGCAGCAAGGAAAAGAGGACTGGACTCTTTCACAAAGTATTGGTCTACCATTGCACTAGATCGCGAAAAGTGGAAAGAGGGAAGGGAGGCCTTTGCCCTGCAGTGGGACAATATAGGGTTATAATAATAATAATATATATAATAAGACTGAGTTACAGTAGGTATATGTTAAAAACTTAGAAAATTTATTTATGAAAGTTGCATCCGACAAAAAGTCTCAAATGATAGTGTCATCTGTGCCCATTCGGAGAGCTGCATAACGAAAAAACAATGACCAAGTAGGTATCATGTATTCCTGACCGTATTAATTAGTAACAGAGAATGAGATAGTAACTCAATAATAGATACTTTAGTACTTACTACGTACGTACCTTTGTCAATCAGGATCACCCTGAACTAATAGATAGGTGTAGTCGGAAACAGTTATAGATTCTAAAACGAGTAGTGCAACCTAAATAATTTATTCATTAATGCAGACGTGATTAGGAGTGGCGCAGTAGACTTATGCAGGTAATGCAGTCCTCTATACAACCTCAGACCATTGCGTTCCTGTCTGTACAAATTATAAAGAGATAATTGCGATAAAACTTCTTGTTTAGTTTCTAATAAAAGCTTATCATAGACGATGAAAAAAAAGACGTGTGGCACTCGGAGACTGCCGCGGTAAAGCTATTGCATAGCATTTTTTATCAACTTATGCAATTATAATTATTTATTTATATAAATCAAATGTAACCTTCGTTGTTCTAATCACTAAGAAAAACTATGACACAAATTAAAAGAAAAAGTAAATGACATCTTGACAACTGACGTAATGTCAGATGAAAAGTAAACATTGAAAACTTATAAGATTTAATATTTTATAAAATATGAGGATGATTAGTAAAAGTGTAAGTATAAATACTATATTTCCCCAACATTTTGGTTATCTTTATAGCAGTATTATACATAAATTAACAAAACAAAAAAAAAATACTGCATTTGTTATAATAATAATAAAATGAATGTATATAGAGAACTAACTCATTTTCTTTCACTATTTTTTCGTGACTTTCTTCATTAATAAATGCACTTTGTTTATTCATATTTAAAACACTTTGTACACAAATTATACGAGTACAGATATTCACTGTTGTACATAGATGATAAATACCTATACACCTATATACTTTCTCACAAACTTCTGATTACGGTAGTTTTCCAATACAACCAATGCCACCTAAAGGCGGGTTGCTGTACTAAAGAGACAAGCATGATATTTCAAAAAGTCATTGTCAAGTGTCAAACTGTTAGGTTTTTATTTTCGTTACGGAATTTCTGGATTCGGTCCCCACGCTCAAGGCCCGCGATAGAAGCTATGCAATAGCTTAAAAAGGTCAAATGATTATTAATATTTAATATAATAGTTATGAACTATGTAGTGCATTATGCAAGATTAAAAATGTAAAACCGTAGGGCTACGAACTTCGATAATTCTATTTTAAACCAATTCACTTATAGCGGTTTTTTTAAACAACATGAAATTAATTATGATTGTCTGAATATGCACTTATTAAACTTTTCCACTACACACACACTCATACATCATGATTAATTACATATACATATTAAGGTAATAAATTGAATCTTAGCTAAACCAAAAAGGAATGTGTAAGTAATTCAAGAATTCGGAAAACGTTGCGAGGAACAGTTGTAGAAGCAAAAATTCGAAAACATTTGATGAGACATCCTACACCACACATCACTGAGATCTGTGGATCTGGGATCATCACAGACCTCGAAACGCCCAGTGGAGGCCTCTGGCCCAGTTGTTAATCACGATAGGATAGGATCATGTGTGAATGTGTGGTCCTGATAATTCAAGGAAAACAGTACCGTTTTAATTTAATTTAATATAGCTTTAAATAGAACTACCACAATATTCCTTAATAACATGTACCTAGCTCAGCTTGTGATTAGATATTAGTTATTTTAAATGAAATTGTGAAGTACCTATGCCTATGGCATTAAACCCATATGGTATGTACCGAGAATTTTAAATTCCTGTTGTGGCTCATGTAAAATAGGTACACGTAAATATTATTGCTATTTAGCATTTCGTTGTGTAATAGAATCCTGGTTAAAATATAGACTCATTCACTAGCAATTACATAACATACTTGAACATTAAAATTGTATATAGATAACTTTTGTTTATGGTTTTTTTAAAGCACCAACGCCGCGTTTTCCTTCAGCCATTATAATTGAAGAAAAAAAAGCGCCAAATAAAAAATAAAAATATTTTTAAAATACCATTCAATCAGCGGATTATGATGTAAATGCACAAATATTTTACTCAAGGCTGTACGATTGATAAAAAAAAAACCGCATAATTGCACGATTATCGAACGTAAAACAATACGCAGATTTGAACAGTGGCTTTGTGTGGCTACCGTACGCCGTGGTTCATTCATCAGATTGCAGATAACATCACTACATTATCGGCGCTAAGATCCGGTAGTATCGTACAAAGTGCCGCTACTCGGAACTGTGGATAATTAAAATGTAATCAGTACTTGTTTTGACTAATCGCCGTTGTTTATCTGCAGGTAACAAGACAGTAGCGACCGCATCTACAAGCCGAGACTACCCATACGAGCACGCCTACGATAAAGTACAGAATGAGAGCCATAATATGTTAGTATGACCTTTTTCTTTTTGGGGGGGGGGGGATCAGCAAATTACCCCTTCCGCTCTTGGGCAGAGCGGAAGGGAGTGTCAGACTTCTACTGACTAAAAACCACCCATGTTAGCCCTTGCGCCGGGGCCGAGGTATCTCTTTCGAACAACCCGCAGCCCCGATGGGATGTTAGTCTGACCTTACACTTAGCATTAAAATATCAATCAACCGCACATCATTACTACTACTACAGTCAGTGCCCTGCCAGTGCCTGTCAGTGTGCTGCCATTCCATTTTTAAAAAGAAGCAAGTTAGTCCCCTAGGAACAGGGGCTGCGATTCTCCATGCAAAATTGAATGTATTCCCCTTTTTTCTTTCTGAATATTTTGTCTTGTGCAATCATGTTTCATAAAATCAAGGCCTACTTAAAACACGTCTCTGATATTTCGTTTTACTACAGCAACTAATAAGTAAAGAAACTAAGACCCTCCAAGAATGACTAATTTTCCTCAGTTTTACGGCCGAGAACGGAGGGCTACCAAACAAATTAGAAAACTTTTTTAACATAAGAGAAATTGTTTACGAAAAAATAATTGAATCGGCTCACTTTTCGAGGAGTAAAAAAAGGGGAATGTTGCCAACAAACAGATCTCTTATAGGAGGATATTTTATAATACCTATTACGTTACGACAGTGTGATAAAATATCACACTTGTACACCTCATTGCTCACCTTAGAGGTCGTACTCAATCCAAAAAAGTATGCATTCCAAGTGTAATAATAATCAGTTTTCTTTATCGTAAATGATTTACTTATTTGTCATTACATTGATTTATTTATAAATGCTTAAGCGTCATCTGGGGTGATTAACAACAAATGTTCTGATACATACTTATTTGAATCGATAACACTAAACTAGTATCCTATAGCTATACCGAGAATAAGTGACTCATCGTCTTCCTGCCCTTGCTCTATGTTATTTGGGGTCAGCGCAACACGTTTTTTCTTCCATCCCCCTGTCAATCGTCACACTATGTTTTACGGTTTACCCCTGACGCAAAAAGAAGGGTGTAATAAATAAGTTTGACCACTACGTGTGTGTGCCTATCTGTGGCACCGGGTCTCTTAAACGGGTGAACTGATTTGGTTGCGGTTTTTTTTAAATCTGAAAGCAGGTGTTCTGTTATTATCATTCCTCACACAAACCGTTCATCTTTTCTTTGGTCTTTCTCTCTCTCTCTCTCTCTCTCTCTCTCTCCATCCATTAATCATTTATTTACCCATTTATATTAATCAGTCATCACTCTTTTAGTCACTTGCGATTCACCCAAAAATAATTGAATAATGTGATTATTATTATTTTTTAACTTCATCCATAGGAAACTGTGTCAGCGCTGCCCATACTCAGGGTGGTTTTAAAAACCCCGATGAACAATTCGTTGGCTTAGAGTGATGATCATGAATATGTAGTAATTGTTTTTGCGTCGGTGTCCCTTCTTCCCATGCATTCCTCCAGAAAATTGTTCTTATTTACCCCAGAAATTACAATAGAAACAATGAGGACAACTTAAATTTAAAAAAATGTATTCAGTATGCGATGACGAAGTAATACACAAGAGTATAGAATAAGACGTGACGTGCTGCGCTGACCGCAAATAAACTGGAGCATACTAAAACGAGGGATAAAGACAGGAGATTGATGATGGCGTGTTCCCCTCCTCCCTCCCTCGTGTTGTCCATGTTGCTGTGCCCGACAGGGTCCACATTGCGACGGGTCCCAAGAACAAAGTCGTATCTTCAATATTGTCTATTGAAGATACGACTTTGTTCTTGGGACCCGTCGATTGGTCTTTTACTTTTTTATACCATCTATGTAATACAAATAAATTTTAAAAAATGTGTTTATTTCAGACTAGGTAATGTCCATTATTTTGTTAGTAACAAATTAATTAAACATAAGACTAGGTTAGTAGCAATGTATTAGTAACGTAGTTGGTCCAGATGTACACTAATTAAAATTTAAAATGACTTTAGTAATTGAAAATAAATTAAATTGAAATAGATTAAATTGATATAGAGATTAACAAATGCAAATGCAATGGCATATGGATTGCATTAAAGAATTGAGTATTAAGTATTCCAGTACATTTATATTATATGACATATTTTTTATTCTAATCTATATTTGGTTGTTGCAGCCTTGTTGAAGTAACGGATGAATCATCTGAGCAGATCATACAAATTGATGAGAGAGAAGTTGGACAGAATCCTGCAGGTTTGTTTGCATATTTTATAAATATATAAAATATGCGGTCCCACGAATATCTTTTTTTTCTTTATCGTAAAGTTAGCTAGTGCTCACTTGCCTCTGATTTGGCTTTACATGTCGTCGAGAAATATCATTTTGCCATACTGGTTATCTCACGATGTTTTCCTTCATCGAACCAAGTGATAATTACACAATACGCACATGAATCCGAAAGCACAGAGGTGCGTGTCTCGGATTCGAACTCAATAGACCTATGGCAGTCCGACGGTTTCACCACTAGGCTATCACTGCTTAATGTTTATATTTATACGAATGAAACGCTTTCTCTCAATTCAAATTTATAGTTGAACAAGATAATTTATTAAATAATCAATTTGAAGTAATGAGTTAGTAACAGTTAAAGTCACTACCATTTTCATTATCTACATATTTATACTCATACTAAAAACCGAGTTATCGTTAGTGACAATCAACAACAAGATCAATAGTATATTCCGATCTTGATTACAATTTTATTGCCTAATGGAATAATAGCCAAAGAACATATTATATAGGTTCAATTCAAGTTAAATTGACTAGCATAATTCCATAGACGTGTTTAAATCTCAAATCTCGTTAAAAAAATCAAAAAAAAAAAAATAACAGAGCTACTAGACTAACTTAATACTTACCTAAAAATCATCAAACAACATTTTTTGTTGTATCACATTAAGATATACCCATGAAGATTTACACCAGCAAATTGTTTTTTTATATAAATCTGAAATATAAGTATCGTTTTCAGAATCGGTGGTGATATCGGCATCGGTGGCTATAAGTGGGCAACTGCCTTCGAGTCAGGAGTTGCCTTACATCACGCCGCCTTCGCCTCGACCCAACACAGATAACACCACACACTTCAGCGGGGATTCTACTGACTCCACAAGTAAGTCTGTCAGAAACACACGTGGTAATCGTGGTCATGAAAACTGCAAGTTGTTTGGTAAAGTGTGTGAAACGACGAAAAAAAAAAAAAAACGAAAAAAAAAGGCCTATGTACAGCCACTACTGGTCAAATATGCCTTTTCAATCTTTTTGCTGGAATTAATTTGAATTAAATTAATCAAATATTAAATTTGGTTAATTATTTAGGGTAATGATGATGGACGGTGAATTTAGTAACAGTTTTGTTAAAAAATAAGCTATATTTGCTTTAAGCGATAGATCTCTAAGGTTAGTATTTGCTACAAACTGTGAAGATGAAGATGAGAGTGCGAAATACTAACTGAAGACGGCACACAACTAGACTACATCATTACTTCGCCTTTTATGACTGCGGTCACTAAAGTGACTATTTTATGTAAAAAACAGGTAAAATAAAATCTGTTCTAAAGCTCAGATACAGATTTCTTTACTACATGGGTTGTTAGCAACCTCACAAAATTTAAACTAAACTGTGCTATACTTTTTTAAGAAAAAAAACAAAACAACTTGTCTTGAAAAATTTTAATTTTAAAGGAAAATTGTTTGTCATCTATAAAAATTCAATTTTCCTTCTTAGGTTGCCTGTAGATGTCCATGTAGATTTGAAATAAAACCCGAATTCCATTAAACACTGATTAGATTCTGAAGTAGATAAACCAAAATTAATATTTAAAATAATTTTAAACCTATTTACATGAAAATACACCTTACTTCCTAACAATTAAAGCTCATTTTCTGATCTACATTAAAGCAGTTTATTTTTCCTAATTTAATTTAATGTGGAATTTTTGTCAGCAATTCTGCGAAATCGTAAAATGCATCTGATTTGATCTTGATTTGATAATTATTAATTGCGCTGATTTATCAATAAATAAGATCTATTGTTGGTAGGTAGTTTAAATTTAATCTCATTACTTGAAGAACCATTAACTTCTTTTAATTACGATTAAAAAGTGATGATGATATATTTGTGATTTAATAATTTGGATCATACTTCGAAAATTCTGAAAAATACTTCGGGTATGACTTCAAACATTTATTTATTAATCGATTTCAAGGCATACCAGATGGATTTGAACGATATTTTCCTTGAATTAACTGCCCGAATTATTCTTAACGGCAACACTAACACGACGATAACTTTTTGACAAGACTAGTCATCACTTATTTTGTCAGCCATTACGGATAGTCAGAAATTCCAAAAGACTGTCTTGTAGATTTCTGACAACCTGGACCAACGGGTTAACGTACTTTCAAAGTCATAGATGGAGCTGTCTCAGGAAGGGCTGAGAGTGGTTCGAAAGAGATACCGCGGCCTCGACACAAAGGGGCAAAGAAGGAACATGGGTGGTTTTTAGTTAGTAGAAGTTTGACTCTCTCTACCGCTCTGCCCAGAGCGGGAGGAGTCATTTGATGATTTACCAACCCCCCAAAAAAACAAAAAGGTGTGTCAGGATGTTATGGAACTTATGAATTGTCACCCATCCACTGACTGACCTCGACACGCGTAGCTTAACTTTCGATTCACACGTTCGGTTGTTATCATTTAGCCACGATCCCCTATTTAACCATAAACCTGCATTTAGTCACACACTCTCCTGTTGATTGATATCCAGACTTAAAATCGGATGTTAATATTGTGACTACAACAATATTGCAATCAGGGTAGTAACTAAACATAAAAGTATTTCGCGTCATTTTATATCTGCGGTCTACACACTATCACTCACAATCTATCAGTTATTGACCCTCAATAACTAATTCCAACAATGTTATCTTTCTAATACTTTATTGTGGGACAAATACCATCACAATCAGTGCATTCAACTTTTACGTGATTTGTGTAAGATTGTGTAGTGCGTCTGACTTCTACAACATTCAGTCTTTGAAAAGACGGACGCTGCCGTCAAAAGACGACGGGTCAAGATATAATGAACTAGCTTATGCCTGCGTCTTCGTCCGGGTGGAATAAGATAATTGTCCCGCGGGATCCATCTGTGTGCTAAATTTCATCCAAATCCGTTCGATTTTTTTTTGCGTGAAAGAATAAGAAATATCCATACATCCTCACCAACTTTGTCATTTATAATATAATATATTAATATATTTTTAGTAGGATTGTGGGGTCGGGGGCGGGCTTTAGACAAAATAACGCTAAACTGGAAAGTTGTTTAAGCGTTAATACATGTGAATTACTGCAGATAAGATTGTAAGTAAACGAAACATAGGTCCTAAGAACACGCACGCTTCAGCCACAGTGGTCGATTTTGAAGGTTTATGCAATGCATGCTAATGTCGATCTGTGAATGGGTGACCTGACCATCCAAAGAAATTTATTTATTATTAGGTATATACTTAATAAAACTGGCCAAGTGCAAGTCGGACTTGCACATGAAGAGTTCCGTACCATTGTAGTAGATATTGATAGATTTTCTATGTTATTTTAGCACAATAGACTTCTTATAGGTTTTCCTGTAATCTATAAGTGTTGAACTAATTTCTGTATTTTTTTCAAAGTTTTGGGCTCAGTAGTTTCGGAGATAAGGGGAGGGGAATGGTCGGACAGACAGACACACGAGTGATCCTATAAGGGTTCCGTTTTTTTCTCTTGAGGTACGGAACCCTAAAAAAGAAAGTGATTTATTACTGCCCCTTTATTTACAGAGGGCTACACGAGCATATCTGTGCGCGAGCCATTAAGTAACATCCGCGCTCAGAGCAGCAAGCCGCCGTCACAGCCGCACTATGCCACGGTATCCGATGACTCTGGTAAGTTCACAACACAACGAACCTTACGGTAGGAAGCCCCAGGGCGCCGGCTAAAATCTGTGGGCACGATAGTACAGTCGAACAAGCTAATAAGTATACAGCCAGCTAATTTGCATTTACTTTTTTCACAAAATTGCAATTAACATTCTAAGTGTACTAGAATTATAAAGATTTCTGCCTGTATGCTTATTAGCTTATTCGACTGTACCAACACCAAGTCGAGTCAAGCGAAGCGCAAAGGACTACCTACCTTTTCTAATTAAATTAAATCAAATAAAATAATTATTTAATCTAACTTTCTTAACAGATTTGAATACATTCTGTGTTCATAATTATGTAATTACATACTTGATTTGATACGTCTTGAATCATATTTTAATCAAGATACAACCTGACGCTGACCGGCAAATTTGTCAAAAAATGTAAGAAAATTCGAATCCGACAGCTGTAGCTCAGACTGATTATCACAAAATTTTGACGACATGTAGTCCTCTAATCACGACCGCGGTCGTACAAATAGATATATTTTTATCACCTTTGGAAGGTCATATTTATTAACTTGCTGAGAAACATGGACTTAATGGTTGCTTTAGCTAGAGGCATTATTCAGGAAGAAAAAAGGGAAAATACATTTGTATGTAAATTCGCAACCCACAAGGGCTGCGAGGGAACAATCCCTCTTAAGGATCATTTGAAATTATTGACGCTACTAAAAGTAAAAATATTACAGCGCATTTAACTATTAATCTTATTTTGAACCAACCAATCTGCGTTGGGCCCGCGTGGTAGATTATAGCCCATCCCTCTCCTAGAGAGAAGGCCTGAGTCCCTGCAGTGGGAACATTATAGGCTGATGATGATGATTAATTTCGAAATTAGTAAATTCACATCAATGACCTATTTTCTAATTAAGTATTCACACTTGTATGCGGCTTATCGGTCGTGCTAATCTAATCACCTTCTATTTTAATCTTCTGAAAGGAATGCTCGTCGCGTTATATAGTATTTAATGTACGCTAATCTTCATTTTAATAGGTTTCCCTTTGCTTCTTTCCGGCTTTTAATTAAAAAATAAGTGTTTTGTGTTTTCCTAGATATTGTATCAACGCTTAGGAATGTTACAAACATTTTTAGGGTTCCGTACCTGAAAGTTCGGGACCCGAATACCGAGTCACCACTATCCGTCCGGCCGTCTGTCTGTCAACGGGTACATAGTTGAAATTTTCACAGACTGTGAATTTCTATTGCCGCTATGACAACAAATAATAAAAATTAAATGAGCCTCCCCTCTACGATGTTACGGAACCTTTCATGCGCGAGTCCGACCCGTACTTAACCGGATTTTTTTTCTATTATCTAAAACTTAATTGTTAGATATATTTACTATTGCCATGTAATCGATCTATCTCGCCTTGATACCGATAGCTATGGCGCCTATTCAACTATCTTGATGTAACTGTCAGATTTGTAACATCAATAATTCCCCTATTATGATCCTTATCTTGACAATAAGTATAACATGAAACATTGACCGCCACCATAAACATATAAGTCTAATTAAGAATACAAATGGATCAAAGAACATACGATATAATTAAAAAAAAGGTTTTTTGTTTACGAAGAAAATCGCTTTTTTTTTATTATGTCTGCCTGTCGGTCGGTCGATCTGCCAGTCTGTCTGTTTGTTCCGGCTGATCTCCGAAACGGATATATATGTCGCAGCGGGAGTCGTAGATTTAAGAAACTTGTAACATTTGTTACAAGATGGCGGTAGTGATGTCATTGTTGGCAAGTAAAAGTGGGGTGGGCGACAACGGTGCGGACAGTCTGCCTGAGAACGTGCGCGTGAGCGGACGACCTTACAACCTCCATCCATTTTCTATCGTGATTATTGATTATTGTGATTCTATAAAGTTTGTGAAATTATTAAAGAAGGTCTACGCTATTTGTTCGTGGTATTATTTCTTGTTTTCTAAAGATGTATGAGGAGGAAGGTTTGCCCAAAAATAACATTCTTGTTCCCTCTCCGTTATCAGAAGTGGGATGTGATCCACGTTCTGTACTACAGCCCACGTTGAACAATAGTGAATGGAAAATGATATTAGAGCAACAAAATAAAAAATGCAGCAGGAATTGAAGGTACTATCCTACTTAAAAAGAACGGTGCCGAATAGTGACTACAACAGTGACAACCCTGGTCCAAAGCAACGCAAGCTGATGTCGACCCTGGTTAAATGTGCGCATTGTGGGAGAGTGGGCCGCCATATTTCTGTGTGTGCCTCACGGAGAAGCAAATAAACTTGCAACCACTTCGAAACTTACAACAACAGAGATCATAATTACGTTACAACTGTCGGAACGTCGTCGGACCCCACGCATCAAGATGCCCTCGGGGTGCCAGTACAGAAGCAACGACGACCGCTTCTAGTCCAACTAGCAAGCCGGTAGAACGGTGGCGTGTTGAAATCTGCCCAGTCAGTACACCAATGGGACGTCTAGAACACCTCGGTGAGTTCTTTTCATTTTGTTATGATTCTGGAGCGTAGATTAATGAGAGATTACATTTTGTGTAAATTTAATAGTGAGCGTAATTATAGTGTCGTTACTACGACGGTTATAGGTCAAACCTCCGTGAATAGTAACCTGAACATTTTAGCTAATGTTGATATTGGTAACATTAGTTTGGATATTGTTTTTCATGTTTTACCTGACAACATGACATAGTGATTGGACGTGAAATTTTGATTTATGACTTAGTAATTAACATGACGTCTAGAACTTTAAACTTTTAGAAAAATTTACCGGATGGAATACCGTAAGTGTAGAGTCGAGTGTAGAGTCGAGTGTAGAGTCGAGTGTAGAGTCGAGTGTAGAGTCGGGTGTAGAGTCGAGTGTAGAGTCGTCGAGTGTAGAGTTGAGTCGAGTGTAGAGTCGTCGAGTGTAGAGTTGAGCCGAGTGTAGAGTCGAGTGTAGAGTCGAATGTAGAGTCGAGTGTCGAATTACGTACCATTTTAAATGTAGAGTCAGGTGCAGTTAAAAATGTCATTGATACCGACGTTTCTCCGGATATCAAAGCAAGACTAACTTTAATTTTAAGTCGATTCTCAAACAACTTTATTATTGGAACACCTAGCTCTCCTGCAAATACGGACCCTATGGAAATATGACTCAAAGATCCCAATAAAACGGTTTATCGTTGTCCTTATCCGTTGAGTCCCCAGGAAAGACAGATAGTACGCAATAAAATTGAAGACCAGCTCTCCTTTAATGTGATTCTCCCGAGCTCGTCACCTTTTGCCAGTCCTAATCTTCTGGTGAAGACGAAGGAAGGCAGCGACCGCATGTGCGTTGATTGTCGCGAATTGAACGATATTACTGTACCTGAGAGATTTCCATTGCCATTGATTCCGATCCAATTAATAGAACTAGTGCTATTCGTGCTTTAAAAAAAAGTGTTTGATCTTGTTTGGCGCGCCGACGTGAGTAATTGTAGATCAGGGACGTTGTTTTGCAAGTACTGACTTTGCAAGTTGGTTCCTCTCAAAATATTAGTTTGCAAGGATTATGAGCACTCTAAAGATATGCTCACGATCGCCTTAGAAAAATGCCTGATTCTAATGTTCCAATGGAAATTAATGATGATGAGACTAATGAATGAACCTGTTTGATCTTTGGAGTCGTAAATCTTTTACTTTTACCATTACGCTATCTCTGGCTAAGCGAGTTATGTTGACTATCGCTGGTTAAGCGTTAGTAGTGTAATCACTGGTTAAGCGGATTATGATGTGCTTTCGCTGGTTAAGCGGATTACATTGAGCTTTCGCTGTATAAGCGTTAGTGATTGAATCGCTGGTTAAGCGTGTTATGATGTACTTTCGCTGGTTAAGCGTTGGTAAGTTTAATTGCTGGTTAAGCGGATTATGTTGAGCTTTCGCTGGTTAAGCGTTAGTGCTTAAATCGCTGGTTAAGCGTGGTATGTGCTTTCGCTGGTTAAGCGTTAGTGGGTTAATATAACTGGTTAAGCGTGTTATGATGTAAATTTCGCTAGTTAAGCGTTAGTGGGTTAATATCGCTGGTTAAGCGTTATTATTATCACTGGTTAAGTGATGCCGCTGGTTAAGCGATGCCACTGGTTAAGTGATGCCGCTGGTTAAGTGATGCCGCTGGTTAAGCGATGCCGCTGGTTAAGTGATGCCGCTGGTTAAGCGATGCCACTGGTTAAGTGATGCCGCTGGTTAAGTGATGCCACTGGTTAAGTGATGCCGCTGGTTAAGCGATGCCGCTGGTAAAGCGATGTCATGGTTAAGCTGACCAATCCTGGTCAGGCATGGCCGAAACAAAGTAATGTACACAGAACTTTCTATTTCAAATGACCCACACGGGGACGTGTGAGGCGCAGGACGGCCGTGTCGCAGCGGGAGTCGTAGATTTAAGAAACTTGTAACATTTGTTACAAGATGGCGGTAGTGATGTCATTGTTGGCAAGTAAAAGTGGGGTGGGCGACAACGGTGCGGACAGTCTGCCTGAGAACGTGCGCGTGAGCGGACGACCTTACAACCTCCATCCATTTTCTATCGTGATTATTGATTATTGTGATTCTATAAAGTTTGTGAAATTATTAAAGAAGGTCTACGCTATTTGTTCGTGGTATTATTTCTTGTTTTCTAAAGATGTATGAGGAGGAAGGTTTGCCCAAAAATAACATTCTTGTTCCCTCTCCGTTATATATTTCAGAAAAAGGATTCCGTGCAAAAAAATTCAAACAAAATAGTTCCATATAGAATCATGTAGCTACTGAATTCATGGTAAGTATGCCCTTAGTAACTTCGAATATTATGAAATTAGAGCAGGAATTTCGTCGCCACAAAAGTTACCGATTCATTTTAAGTGTCCTTTTAAGTTTCGTTACCTACATTTTACCTCTTTCTAATGAAGGGGCACGTAGAAGTCTAAATAAGCAAGTATACTAATTACCTATTAATAGAAATTAAGCTAGACTAAGGCTAAAAGTAACACCCGCCGGGGCTGCGGGTTGTTCGAAAGAGATACCGCGGCCTCGACACAAAGGGCTCAGAAGGAACATGGGGATTTTTAGTCAGTATAAGTCTGACACTCCCTTCCTCTGCGTCCAGAGCGGAGGCAGTCATTTGATGGTTCCCAAACCTCCAAAAAATAAATGGCTAAAGTAACAAAGTTACAAATTTTAACGTTGCCCACTGAAGTTACAAGATTAAACAGTGTCAAGCCTTACACCCGTATCATGTGTTTAGGTAATTACCTATACAAGCATTTTTTATGCAATAGAAAATAATTTAATCGAAGTAAGAATAGACACTACAGGACTACTCGTATTATTCAATTCGGTTTTCGGATTATTATTTGGTTCGGTTCTTGAAGATGTAACTTTCATTCAATGCACACGGCACACAATTTTAGAATTAAACCAGTTACAAGCATTTGAATCGTCAAGGAATCTGTCAGTCAAAAATAAAAGATTAAGCTACAGTCCCTTCACAGCCATTCCATCCCTGATGCCCGGGATACCCGAGGCCAGTTTTTCAAGCCAGGACAGCAAGCTAGTTCTCATACTATACTAAACTGGCCTGGCTTGGAACATGCTAGAAATTAAGCTAGTTTTGTCAACACGAAGCCAGAAGAACTAGCTTACTGATACTAGATTGCTATCCTGCCTTGAAAAACTGGCCTCGTGTTTCCCGCGCATGACACCTGCAACCAACATACCATCAACCCTAATGTAACGAGAATAAAGTTGAATTTGATTTGTCCACAGATGAGATGTACGCAGCGATCGAAGAGGCGAGTGTTGGCGAGGGGTCCGACACGTACGCGCAGATCGCGACAGAGCCGCGCCGCCGCGACCCCACGCCGGACCTACTGCATACTGACCCCACTCATGCTTCTAGGTAAACTTGTCATAGGAACTACTAATAGCAAAGGATGGAGACGTATCTAAGAGAAAAAACGGCGACGAAGCTTACGTTTAGCCACGGAACCTGGATTTCCCGATTAATGGCAATAAGCTCGGCCCATTACATTGGACTTAGACATGACTGGTGAAATGTGGGTGCACTATTAGGTACACCTTTGCCTAACCCTTCGGGGATTTCAGGTGTGATGTAATGTTATGAAGCTTACGTTTCGATCCGTCAATACCACATTAAAATGTACTATGTATTTTGACAGTTTGAGGAGTAAGTCTTCGCTTGGTTTGGTATCTTTATATCTTCGTATTAATTCTAAAATAGTCTAAAAAATAGAAATTAATACGGATACGGAAGTAATTAATAAAAATTGAAGATAACGAAGAAAACAAAAAAGATACATTTCCCATTCTAAATTTAAAACTAGCATGACGATACTATCGCGTCATTCTGTGATAACCACAAATTGTCCAATAGCGTAACGCGCCGACAATTTATATTTTCAGTAGCTCATTGATGTCCACAAGGACACTTGTGTTGATAATTATATTAGATTAAATAAAATGCCTTCTGCAAAAAATGTGAAATATAATTGTTTTTGTAATTTGTTTAGAAGAAGTGCTCCACCAGACGTCGGTGCATCTACGTCTAATGCCACACACTCCAGACAAGGTATAGTCATTATGAAGTCATTTGTAGTCTAAATTTACACGACAGTCATTCATCATCATCATCCACAGCCTGACTTTTTTTTTTGGACGGTGGGAAATCATCAAATAACTCTTCCCGCTCTGGGCAGAGCGGTAGGGAGACTCAGACTTCTAGTGACTAAAAACCACCCATGTTCCTTCTAAGCCCTTTGTGTCGAGGCCGCGGTATCTCTTACCAAACGGACTGCCTTACTTCACCCACTGCTGGCCCATGTGCCTCTCTTTGGTTGTGCCAAGCTTCACGCTCTTGTCTGGCTTTTTCTAGGATATTCCTGCAATACCAACAATGTTGTCTCCCCATCTCTTTCCATTCCTTGGACCCCACTCTATCACACTGTTTTACTCCACCTGCCGTCACCGTGCTTTGCTAGGTTAGACAGACATTAGAAAATTCTAATTATCTTAGTTTGAAAAATTGAACTAACTGTTTCTACAGTATTATATTTTAAAAATCGTTTTAAAATAATAAGCAAAAGTTCACACACGTAATAAGGATAATAATTTCCTAAAATCATAATTTAACGTAAATATAGTATAGTGGCCATGTAACACATGGAATTCTTGTCAGTTTTGTACGTTACGTACGTAATTTTCAGTTTAAAATTAAATTGTTATGCGCGCCAGATTAAATTATTGTGCTTTACTCCCATGCATTTTTTTTAATTTGGTGTTTTCATACATTTTAATATCCGCAATACTGATGGACAGTTAAATGTTTAAAACTTTTTGGTGGTGTGTTTGGTTTCAAATGTATGGGGTCTCAGAATTTATTTTGGTGGTCGAAGTATTTGTGTTCAGTAAAAAAAAGTCCTAGTACATTCAGAATATTGCAATCATTACAGTCCATTACTGAACAAGAACATGGTAGTTCACAGAAAAGCGAGCCGAGGTTGAATACAGTGTAATATTTTATATGCTAGTATTACCTGCCGCCAACCCTAACGGCAAACACTCACAATTGGGTTAATTTTGTCAATTTGACATAATCTATGTCGGATCTATACCTACTTGACAAACTTGTCTCTTCGCTAATGTAAAAATGAAAAAAAAAAACTGCAATTTAGTGTTGCCCAATTAGTCTGCTGTTATGTCTCCTCGAGCTCAAAAAACACTTTACACCAACTAATATAAGGTTTAATATTCTTCAGCATCGTCCTCGTCGTGTACGAACTCAACGGGTGCACTCGGCTCTCCGAAGCCAGAGAAGCGACAAGCCAACTCACCGCTACCTCCACCGCCGCACGCGACGTCTCATGCGAGTTCCCACGCCAACTCCCACGTCAGCTCTCACGCGACGTCTCACGTCACGTCACACGTGACGGTGCACGCGTCAGCTCACTCCTCGTCGCACAACATGTCGCACGGGTCTCACGTCACGTCGCACCCTACGACGCATACATCTACACACGCGCCGCCTCGACCGCCGGCTATTGAACAGGCGATTGCGCAAAGACACCAGCGGATGTCAAGTACAGGTACTCATTTATTTCATCTAAACAATTTGTAGATACTGATACTGTTAACCTGTATCATCCTACTGCTGGGCAAAGGCTTCTCTATTTTTAACCGACTTTCCAAAAAGGAGGAGGTTCTCAATTCGATTGGTATATTTTTTTATGCATGTACACCGATCACGCTGAGATTAATGATCCGATTTACGTGATTCTTTTTTAGTTTGATGCTGAATAGTTGCCATTTGGTCCCATAAAAATTTAACATACTTTGGCCCAGTACCCTTCCTTTTATAAACATTTTTTTTTATTTATGAACATTTTTCGTTTATGTGTGTTCGCGAATAACTTCGTCATTTATGAACCGATTTTGATTGTTATTTTGTGATGTGAAATTATATTATGTAAAAAGCATTTAAGTATAGTATTTCTAACTTAATTTTCAGGCGATCTTCATTTCAATCTCGACAAGCGACGGAGTCTAAACGAGAAGCATCAACGAAACAACAGTTGCGTCAACTCGTCTGATTTCTACGGTTGCAATTACCCCATCGAGAAACATCGATTTAGTTCTGGTGATTTAGCCAGACCTCTCGTCGCCAAAGAACTTAACATTGACATCGATCAACGCGATGGGCAATCTGACAACCTGTACAATTCTATCGACGGGCCCGGTTGCAGTGACTATTCATCGGCGGATCCCAACACTAGTTTGAATTCCGATCATCGTGTAACTGAGAGTCCTTCACGTAATCTCGAGGAAATGTATGCTAAAGTAAGCAAAAAGCCTAAAGGAAGACCAGAAGAGACTACCAGACGGTCAAAAGACTTGTGTGTTGTTGGAGCTGGAGCTGACGGGGAGCCACATACATCCAAATACCGCAATGATGATCCAGGGTATGAGACAATAGATCGCAAAAAGTCTATAAATCACGGATATGAAACAATTGCCCATAAGGAGAGAAAGTCATCTCAAAACCAAGATCCGGGGTACGAAACAGTCAAGGATATAAACAAAGCAGGACCAAATTCAAATTTTTCAAACAATAACTTATTAAAACTAAATCACCTGGTTGTTGACAGCGGCCCTAACAGTATTGTAAGCAGTGACGCTGGGTACGAGCATATTTCTAAGACTGACAACAATGCCTCAGATTCCGATCCGAACTATGAAGTGTTGAGGAACCAGCCGCCCACACCGCCTTACGCCACTATCGCTCCGAACTACAAAGTGCAGCCTACCTACTCTACAGTCAACAAAAAGCCCGGCAAGTACAACAATTGGCCTGCCAACAATAACGAAGAACCCACCTTAGTAGAACCAAATTACGAGTCAATGCCGCATGACCCCCTCTACAATACAGGAAGCGAATCAGATCCCAACTACGAATCGGTTCGCCCCAAAGACCCAAACTATGATGACATTCTATATTTGAGGAATAAAGATCCCAAATACGAGTCAGTTCGATCGAAGGACTCAAAATATGATTCGGTACGTTCCAAAAAGGACCCGAATTACGAAAGTGTTAAATATTTCGAACTGTCAAAGAAAGACCCGCCTTATGAGAAGGTTAACAACGAAGCATCGGGGAGTGCGAGTGTGGAGAGGTCAGACTCGGCAGCTGGCTATGAGAAAATTAATGTACCAAACAGAAGCGAGACGAAAAACAGTATTAATAACGGAGGCGACGCCACCGTCAGTGATTACTTTCAAGTGTAAATGTGTTACAGAAGAATATTATATATGACTTTGTTTATGAACAATTAAACACAGGAAAATGAGCTATTAACATGAATATTTTATTAACAGTATTCACATAGGATTTTGAGATTGAGTGCTTTTTATTTATTTATTAAAATATTTTAGGGACTGTTTACAGCACCTCAACGTTAGATATAATAAGTAATATCTTCCTTAGGTATCTGTGATATAATATGTATGTTATAAAAAATTGTTTTTATTTCCATAAGATTTTTATATGAACATTGATAGACATTATGTTATTCTGAAGACAAGAATAATTTGTTACGAAATCTCCATTTATTAGTGTGTTCATAAGTGTGATTATTTTCTACACTTTGATAATATTATGCTGATGTGAATGTATGCGTATATTGTATATTGCATGTACAAAATGTAGATTGTACATATTTTTTTTAATTTTAGGTAATTTATGACTAACTTTATTATGAACTCTTTTTATCGGAAACGGATTGACTTAGCGTTGGTCATGGATGTCGTTGCGAACGTTTCGTTTTACGTGAGAAAGCATGTAAACAGGGTGATAAAAAGGTGTCGGGAAAATAAATAATTTACTTCATTTTAGCAATTTTGCCCGGGTGATGGCAAAAGGCTCAAGGCTGGTTCAGACATTGGACTTAAACATAACCTGCGAAACGTGGCTGTATACAATTAGGCACACCTCCGCCTAACCCGTCAGGGATTACAGGCGTGATGTTATGTTATGTTTAACAAGTTTTCGATTTTAATAACAAAGGTTATATTTTTATTAAATCTGCCCAAGCTTCATTGTGCTTTATAACGAAAGGTGCTTATAAACAATACTATAATAGCTACTTCTGTTCTTCTGATTTTTTTAAATCAATACTTATTAAACTATATCCCGGACACCTTGTTATCACTCCAGTTTAAAACGAAGGTAATCTAGTTAATGGAGCCTGCATTTTAGCCCATGAGTTTGATAATACTATTACTTTTTATAAATTTCAATATAGGTACTTTAATGAAATTGGTAATTCTTAGAAAAAAATCATATAAGTTGATACATCAGCAAATTATATGAATTGTAACAGTAAGTTTTAAACATTTTGTTATTAACTTTCTGTTGTAATAAAAATGTGTTAGGTACCTATCATGAATGTCCTTTTTCCATGTTAGAATATGACGAACTGAAGACAAGAGACAACTTGTACGAAGTTTATTAATAATTCCAAGATACAAAAAATGGGTATTTTTTTGTAGTTTGTTCGTGTTTTAATAAGAGAAATAAGTACCTGAAAATATTATTTTACGACCATGCTCTGTCCAACGAAAGTTATAATATTAATATATCTGAATGCACTAAAGATATAGTCATAGTTACATGCATGCATGGTACGGCTGGTACTTATGTCTGTCTGCTTAAGATTCACTCTCGCGTGGCAATCATATCGATTTTTAGATCATGATTCGCCTCTCGAGTTTACTTTGGTGCATTCCAGTATTGTCTTATTATAAATTTAATATTATAACCCTGTGTGCCCAAATACGAGCTTTCCCAACACAAAACGTTCCATTTTAGTATAACGTCATAGTATATTATGCACTGTGGTATGCCTAACTACAGACCAATATTACTAATTCACTGTATCTACATATTATATTCTCAGTAAATAGGTACTGTTAGTATGTAACATAATATATTTTAAAACAACATGTTTAATTTATGAATTTTCTTTACATACCTATAGATTTTTTTCTGTGCTATTGACTTGTATTTAATTTAGGTGATAATAAAGCACAAAATGCAATGTATTTTCACGTATATTTGACTGTAATATTGTTGTACCTATACCTACTTAATAAAACTTGTATGTATTAATAAATGATAAGTATGTATCTGTAATATTCAAACAAACTCGAAAACATTCCATCATACTAATAGATTCAGTGACTAAAACTACCTATATTTAATGGAATAAAGTATGCCATATAAAAAAACAAAAGTTTTATTAAAACCTTTATGTAGCTACCATTGCATATGAGAGACCAACAGTCTTCAAATAATACTTCACCTAAACAGTTTCAGTAGGTAGTGCACGTATCAAGAAGAAGGTAGACAGATTGTGAGATTATCCTCCTTGTTTGTCAAATATCCGTATTCTTTCATCTCCATTCACCCCTTGATGGCACGATCTCAAGAGTATTGAACTACCGAGAGCTTATAATAACAGGACAGTTATTACAAACTTGGCTTATTGACTTGACACTATTCATACCTGTATCTGATGAGTAAGAATGTATCTTTTGAGATCACTTTGCTAAATATTTTATTTTGCGTACCGCCAAGGAGTGATACTTCCTGCCTGCGTCGGTTTTCTCGAGTTCATAATTATAAATCCAATCTATTTTATGTCGCGAGTAAATAGGCTTCTTCTGGGTAAGCTCGATCCATCGTCGACCTCATCTCTGCCCTTTTTTTTTTGGGGGTGGGAAATTGTCAAATAACTCCTCCCGCTCTGGGTAGAGCGGAAGGGACTGTCAGACTTCTATTGACTAAAAACCATGTTCCTTCTTAGCCCTTGGCCGACGCCGCGGTATCTCTTTCCAACAACCCGCAGCCCCGATGGAATCTTATCTCTGCCCTTAGGACAAGGTTGAAGTCCCTTTTCAAACAAAAAAATAAAAAAAGATTTTCCATTTATGATTTAAAAAAAAATAACATACTTTTACTATAAACGTTGAAGAAGGATTGGACAATAAAGAAAACTAAGCAGTAAGAACCAGCAAAGTGAGCTAGAAAATTTTAGCGGCAGGTTCGAAGAAGATTCTCGGGGCTACGGCTAGTTCGAAAAGCCGCCCCAGGACAGTGGCTTATAGTAAGGGAAATACGCCACTGATTGGATTGATTGGTTGTACTTATTTTTACAACCTGGCCCTAGGCTAATGACAATAACATAGTCCTGATCTGAACCATAACCTGACGATGCCGGGCTACTCTCTCTGCCGCCCCCTGAAATGTGATGACTGGTTGTCAGATTTTCAGCCCACTGAAATAAATAAGATCAGAAAAATCTCTCTAGCTAAAAAGTTATGACTATGTTAAACTTATCATTTACGATTCTTCTTACACTTAGTTTTTTACGTTTCTCTTCGACTTTTCAAGTTATTATACATGCTTTATGAAATAAAGAACTTTCCAGGAGAATACAGCTAGGGTGGGCGGCATTCGGTAAGCTCGAGCATGTTTTGCGGTCTAAGAGGATACCCCAGTGCCTAAAAACCCGCCTTTTCAACCAGTGTGTCCTGCCAACGATGACCTACGGTGCCGAGACATGGACGCTCACAAAGGAGACTGTGCACCGAATACAAGTTGCACAAAGGGCCATGGAGCGAGCTATGCTCGGCATAACCCTACTAGACCGAGTGCGCAATACTGAAATCCGTCATCGTACGAATGTGTTTGACGTCGGGGACAGGGCGATACACCTAAAGTGGAGTTGGGCAGGTCATCTGGCTAGACGCAGAGATGGCCGATGGAGTAAGATCCTGACCGAATGGTGGCCAAGGTTAGGCCAGAGAAACCAGGGCCGTCCAAAAGCGCGTTGGGTCGACGATATTGTCAGGAGCGCGGGAAGCGCATCCATCCGGATGAGGGACGCACAGATCAGAAAGGAGTGGCAGAGAAAAGGGGAGGCCTATACCCAACAGTGGGTGATTTCAGGCTGAAATGATGATGATGATGCATGCTTCAATCAGTTCATATTGTAACTCCGCCCCTAATACCCGATTATTCTCTAAAAATCCAAATAGTACATTTTGATAAAACTACGGAAAGCCTGCTTGCATTATTGCATTCCAATATTTTGATTTTATCTCTTTCCTGATGTGACGAGGTAGCCCGCGAAATTCGAATTTTCTTACGTTTTTTGCAATTTGCCGGTCTTGATCAAGTCGTATGTTAAATAAAATGGGATTCGCGGCAATAACAAATGTTTATTTACTGAGTAGTAATGATTAAAATCACAAAAACAACCGTCTTAGTAACTGAGGCGGTTGTATTGGTGATTAATTCGTTTTCCATAATAATTAATGGTAATTCTTTCATTTTTATTATAATTTTAGTTCTGTTAAATAATTGTAGTTCGTAAATAAAGCACATTTCCCATATAAATAGTCGATTTTCTGACTTCACTAGAGATGTCATACACGTCAGTGTTTTTGACAATGACAGTCTCTGTGATGACAGTAGTGACATGGAATTGATCATTTTGGTTTAATTTTAATTATTTACATGAACTAAGTTGGTTTATTCTCATATTTGAACCTGAAAAAACATCAAAAATGGCAAATTTCAACAACCCTAACGATTATTCGTGGCAGACTCAAAATAATAGCCAAAATTACTCTTTCAACACTTCAAACACCTTTGCTGATCCAGCGCAGTCGTTAGGTGAGTTAAGTTCTACTCCTAGATTTATCTATCTATTCATTGATCAACAATGTAAAGCATAATATTTAGACTAACTATTGGTATTTTTGTTTTAGACTTTCAAACCTTTCCAACTGACCAACAAAACTACTCTTTCGACCAGAATCAGGGTAATATGACTGCTAATAATAATCAGTACTACAACTCGAACATATTTACGCCTGCTCCAGTGGCCGGGGAACCCGTCGGAGAACCGACAGAATTCGACGAACCACCGCTATTAGATGAACTTGAAATATACCCAGATAGAATACTGGAAAAGACTTTAGCGGTCATGAATCCATTCCATGGTCAATCAAAAGCTGATGATGCCAACTTTCTTTTGAGAGATACGGACATTGCTGGCCCCATAGCATTTTGTCTAGCTCTGGCTGTGTGTCTGTTTCTTGCAGGAAACAAAGCTCACTTTGGATATGTATATGGATTATCAGTGATGTCTGTAATTTTGATGTACTGCTTACTATCTTTGATGAGTCGCTCCGAAGGAGTTTTTACTCTGTTATGTGTGGCTAGTGTGCTGGGCTATTGTATGTTACCCATGGTTGTCTTGGCAGGGCTTGGTATATTTCTCTCTCTTGAAGGAGCTGTAGGATTAAGTTTATCAGCTGTTGCAGTGATATGGTCAGCACTTTCTGCTAGCAGACTTTTTGTTACTATGTCTGGTGACTCTGAACAAAGACCACTCATAGCCTATCCCTGTGCCCTAGTAAATGGAGTCTTTGCTCTTCTAGTGTTATTTTGATTTAACATTAATGTAAAGTGAGCAGTTTAAATATAAATTTTGTTATTTACAAGTAAGATTACTGAACCTCCTCTAAACATTAATTATTGTTATTTAAACAAAGGTAATTTTTTTTTAAGTTTCTTGCCATTGTTTTAATAAAGGTAATCAACTTAAAAAATATTCCTAAATTTCTGTAACCATGTTAAATGTATATACATATTATTTTACAGTGTAATATAAAACAATAATTACTTTTGAGTTTCAAGTTACAAAATAATGTTTTCTTTAGATCTTAACCTGTACATTATTACAAATAAAACTATAATAAAATCAACCCCAAAGATGTTTTAATAAATAAACTATATTTTTAACTAGCTATTACATTCTGTTGTATAACGTGGGTCGGTCGCTGAAGAAGTTCTTAAGGACCATAACTTGCGCAAATGCGACACAAACAATTGCTAGAGATTCGCCCATAGACCACCAGAACACTCGCTCGTTGAGGTCTTCTGCTCTCTTGCGGCTCTGAGCTTCCCTTAGCCTGTGGTGAGTTTGATGGTCAATGATTCTATTGAGGGCTGAGTGAATTTCTTCTGCAGAAGTTTCCAGCTGAAATTAAGATTTTTATTATTATTGATTTTTTTTTTATGTAGCATAGTATTTTTTTAATCCATAGTATATTGTATCACATGCTTTACAAAGATAGTTTGACATTTGGAATGTCAATAATTGTACTAAGCCAACAAACAGTTAAGCGCAGTAACACAAACTAGACCACATGTATTTCATCTTAAGACACTGACAGGACTGAAACTAGCGCCACCCACATCTTATTTCTTTTACTTTAAAATCACATCAAATTTGAAAAATCCAAAACACTATCTTGCTAGTATGTATGCTGTGGTATTTTTAAAATCACTTTTCATGATTGTAGACTTGATAAATTAAGAGAATTACTTATTACTGCCAAAAGTGGCTACTTTTATCTTTAATCAGTAATTCTCTTAATTTATCAAGTCTAGAATCATGAAAAGTGATTTTAAAAATACCACAGCATACATACTAGCAAGATAGTGTTTTGGATTTTTCAAATTTGATGTGATTTTAGAGTAAAAGAAATAAGATGTGGGTGGCGCTAGTTTCGGTCCTGTCAGCGTCTTAAGGTGAAAGATTTCAATTTCTCTTATGTTTATGTACATCATTGTATGTTGATTAAATATGACTGCGACTGAGGAAAGAAAATTTTAATTTCACGAATTAAAGATGAGAAATTCCCCAGTACAATTGATTTCCTTTACTAATGACTTCACCATTATAAATAGGTTAAACCATTTGTTTTAGAACATGCCTATCAGCATGTTTTTATTTCCTTATCAAATCACACTTTAAAATGAAGTCACACCACTTTCTACAGTATACTAATAACATGAACATTTTGATGGCTTCAGTGACTTTGTTTGCAAGTATAGTTACTGCAAAATTATATTGGTTTATTCAATGTTTTTTTTTGTCAGCGTATCCTATACTCTTATTTATCAAACTTGCGTCTTATCATTACAGGTTTTTTACATAATGTGATAGTGTACTAATTGAACTGTTTTCCTGTGTTAGTGTTGGTGGCTATAGTTGAATACAAATTGGTATATTAACCTGTGTAAGAACTGTTGCATGTTCTCCAACGCCAGGCAACGGTTTCTCGGGGCCCACATTAAGTTCCATGTAGACGAGTTTGTGGGAGAAAGTACTGAATTCATTGCTAAAGCATACTTTGTATATTCCTGGAACAAGACAAAATATAAATGAGTTTAAAAATATAAGTTACATATCTTGAAAACATTAACTTTTTAAGTTCATAAAAACCATGCAACAAGATTACCATAATGTTTTAAAGTAAGTATAGTATATAAACTAAGTAAAGTATAATTATCAGTTTCAACAGTCACATGACTTTATACATATTATGTGACTGTAACTCCAAGATTTTTTTTATTTTGGACATAAATACCTGTTATTTGTGCAGTAAACTGATGTGAATCATATTGCTGTTTTTGTTGTTGGTAAATAATTTGCTTGTTGGGACCTTCTATCTTGACATCAACGTCATATTGTCCTCCAGTGATCACCTGAAACATTAAATAGTCGTCTTGAAGCCCTTGAACAGGATAATGAATGACGTAGTGGAACGAATCCAAGGAGGTTATTAATTATTTTTTATACGTCAAGACCATTATTTAAGGCGAAACTATTGTTTAGTTGCTCTATATGATATGTAAATTACCTGATATTCTAATGCCGCTGAGGTATTCTTTTCTATTTCTTGATAAAAACATTCTACTGCACTATCAGGTAACTCGAAGGTAAGTTCAGTACTTTTAGAAAGTATGCCGTTAATTAACGTCATTAATATTGTAACGAATAATGTCGTGAACATTTTGTTATTAACTATCCAAATAGCGTAAGTACAAAAATAATTGGAATCGAATCGAAAAACTCACAACTCGTCTCTCATCGATTGACAACTGACATTTCACCACGTAATTGGCTGCGTTCCAATAAATGCGTCAGTTACCATAGCGTTCATCCCAATGGAAATTAAAACATAATGTTCTATCTTTGTCTATAGTTGGATTTGCAAATTGTTATGCCGATATCAGAGTTTCTTTTTATTTTTGGTTCCCTTATTTTGTTAATTTGTGTTCAGATGTTTCACATCGGGGTAAAGATTGAATTGAATTGATGAAAGACAAGTTTTTGTATGGAACCTGGCAGGCCCTTCCGCCATTTTGTTTTTTTTTTAGAAATCACGGTCCATGATGAAATTGGTATGTACTTAGACGAACAAAAAATGTCATGTAACATGGTACCCCAAACTGCCCCAAAGTGTCACGTTATCGAGATATTTGAAGGTAAAGATCGACATAATATGAGTACAATGACCACATAAAAGATAGACCTTTTACGTATTTAGAGGTGTTGATTATTATGTCCTTTATTTACTTTCTTACATACAATTTACATTTTTTAATATTTCATACAAAACTTTTAAAAAAACATTTAAAAATATAAAAAAAATAATCGTCTACCGGTGACGGGAGCAGGGTCCAAGCTACCGGTGGTTAGGGCTCCAGAGAGAGGAACCTCCTCACAATGCGGGCCGTATCTAGGAGTACTGCCTTCTGAATCAGGCCCTTGATCCAACTGCCAACCGAAAGCTTTGAAAGATGACCGTCCATGCTCTTAGCTATAAGGCTATTGGCCGTAACGACAATCGGCACAATTATAGCCGAGTTCACAAGCCACATATCGACAACCTCATGTCCTCAACCTAGGTTCCGCATGACGAGAACCAGCTTTCACGAGGTTCTCGGCATGCGGAATGGTAACATCGATTATCATTGCGCGGCGCGCTGATCGGTCTATCACCGCTATATCAGGCTCATTGGCAACAATAGTCCTGTCAGTGATGATAGACTGATCCCAGTACAACGTTACATGGTCTTTTTCGAGAACTGGGTCGGGCACATACTTTTAGTACGGTACCTCTGACTCCACAAGTTTATACATCAAGGCAAGTTGCTGGTGAATAATCCTGGCTACTTGATTGTGCCTGTGCAAGTATAGAGGTGTTGATTATTATTATTACTGTTTATTGAAAGAGAGTAGGTACATTACATACTACTAGGAGCACTAGAAAACTATTCTTTGACATAACATAGCGTTTCATTACGATGCGAAGCGATTTTTTCGTGCGCATAATAATAATCAACCTGGGAACGATTATTTGGATAGGGGAAGTCAGCTCAAAGCGGCCATAGAAGGCAAAGCGGCCACGATTCATTTTTCTGATATTTAAAGAAAAAGCGCAACGTTGCCATTCTGCACGCGTAGTATACCTCCAGCCCCGTGCCGATCAGTCATTCGGTAGCGGTGGGATCGAGCGGGTGGCGCTTAGTGACGAAAAATACGTTTTCGAGTCATTTGTTAAAATAATGCAAGGTAAGTTTGACCTGTTTTGGTCAAACCTGTTTAAGTTTAAATGCTTGCATTACACGTGTATTGTTACTTGTCTATTTGGCTTTGTTTCTTTAGTATTAGCCCCAAAATTTGATAAATAATGTGGGAGTAGTTAATTTTTATAACAAAATGGGCGATAAAGGCAAAGCGGCTCGGGCAAAGTGGCCAGGTGACCGCTTTGCCCTTATCAAAATATTATGATTCGATTGATAATGCTCAGTTATTTTGTTTAGATAGTCAACAATTACAAACGTAAAACTACCCAGGCGTCTTGGGATGAAGTTACGATGGCCCGAGCAATCAAAGATATAAATGAAAAGCGAAGCGAAGATGTGATTGTGGTTAAAACGGGTACAAAATGTTGATTATTTTATTAAAAAACATATAATATTATGTTTAATAATAATAAATAATGTTTTTAATAATTTTTTTTGGATTTTTATTTTGTCTAGCACGATATATTTCAACAAAAAATAAACATTTCCGAAGAATTTTTGGGGTGGCCTCTATGCCCTTACCACTATGGCCGCTTTGGGCGACCCCTCGGGCAAAGCGGTTTTTTGACATGTTTTTGTAATCTACAAATCTAAGGCTTTTATTTAAATTTGCGCGAAATTTAATTGCAAATTACAAAAATTAAATAAATTCTCTACCTATTAGTATAAAATTATTTTAAAAAATGTATCGTTTTATAGGTTTTTTCTTAATTTAAAGTTAAGGTGGCCGCTTTGAGCTGACCTCCCCTACAGTTTAACGCCTACACTCGTAATAAGTCTATTTTTAATGATTTTCGTTGTGCTCATTTATCGATCTTTACCTTCAAATATTTCGGTAACGTCACACCTTGGGGTACCGAGTTACGATTTTTTGTTTGTCTATCTATATGTTTTATACATACTACTTTCATCGTGGGCGGCGATTTTGAAAAAAAAAAAAATCGTGGGCAGGTTGATACGTTGATATACCACATCGGTTCTATCCCCTTAACAAAAAGTTGTGCATTTAATGTTGGCTTTAGAATACTTGAAAAACACGAGAAGAGATTGGTGTAACACTAAAACCCAACTTTAGCCGATTTACCACATTTATGAATAAAAAACATAAAGCAACGTCCCCACTACGAGCCTCACGGTTTTTAGGGCCACGCGGGTCTCGGCCTCGCGATGTTTTTGTATTTATTTGCAACGCCCTGTTAGGCCGCGTGGCTCAGGCTTCTCGCTCACGTCCACACTCACGAGCCACGGCCGCGCGGCTTGACCTCACGGAGCAGGCGGAAGCTTAACACGGAAATAGGCCAAGAAAGAAGTTACCTACCTCTGCGATAATATGGTGTATTATAGACGTAGTCAAATTCCAGAACTTTCCTTCATCAAGTATGGCAGCGTTAGGCTTGTCGCCAGGTCGTGTTGCTAAGGAGGCCCCCACCTATAGCGCCTCAGGCTTTGGAGGCATGTCAGTTAGGACAGTTAGGATAGATAGGCTGGTTTGACCTGACGGGATCAGTACACAGTGCCATCATGGGTTTCACCTACGGAAGTATAGTTGGAATGACGCTGATACGATTATTGTCCCGTTTGTATTTATGAGAGAACGATAACTTTGTTCGAAGAATAATAAAAAACAGGTTAGGAATAACAGTAAAACAATTTTATTCAAAAATTCAAGACGATACAATTGGAAAATTCAGTTTTCACTTCAAAAGTTCAACGATTCGCTTAACATTAAAGTAAAAAAGCCATGATTCCAACAAACAAAAAATACTGTGATAATAATGTCTTAAAAGTTACACTTATGTGCATAGGGACTAAAATGGAGTCTATAAAATGCAGACAATACTTCAATATTTATCTAGTGAGTGTTTAGAATGCAAGACCGGCGTCGGCGTATGTGGTGAAGATCTTTTCGATGGAGTTGGCGTACGCCGCTGTCCTCAGATCTAAGCCCAAGTCGAATTTCACGGCAGTCTTCATGATGGCCTGTTCAACAACATAAATACATTATTAACATTTATCATTAAATGCATCTTTTTTTTCCTAAGCATTTTATTTTAAATCGGGGTTACACTCCCGATCTATCGCGGTCTTCAATAAAGTTATGATTTCTTCGATGCTTACCCTAGCCGACCTCTCCATGGTGTAGTCGAGACCGGAGTGCACGATATCTTTCTCGGAGGCACCAGAGATCCTCTTCTGGAAGGACTCGGAGGGTGTGACTGGAATGCGACCTCCGACGCGGCCAAAACGCCTCTCTAGCGACTCTTGCACGGATTCTGAAATGAAATAATAGGCACATGGTATTTTTAAATCAACTCACAATTACTTATAGCTAGTATTATCGGTAACCTAGAAAAATGGAGCACTCTGATATGTACGCTTGTATTCTAGCTAGGTGATAATACTGGTGTCAAAAATAGTGATGCAAAAAGTCGGTGAGAGATCAAATGTCGTTATTTTTATTTTACGCTCAACCAACAGCATGGAGGTTATTTTTGGAAATATCACGTGAATCTCAATAGAATTTGTAGAAATTGCTTTTTGGCCCCGATATTCTACAAATATAATAAGTTAAACTGACTTTCTATTATTTAATGAAACAGATAACAACCCTACAACGTTTGCGGCCGTTCGTTTGCACAAAACACATTATGTAATCGTATGATATGAGAAAGAAGAAACTTCGCATAGAACATAGAATAATATTTGCATAGAGGCCAATGCCCACTTTTAAAATAGCGCTTTAACCTGTATTAGTAATTTAATTTGTGTATGATAGCTTTTAACTTAGCTGGTTGAACGCACTAAACACTACGAAAACTTCAAAGGTTTGGGCTCGAGAGTAAAGAGTAAAGCTAGGTCTAGCTAGGTTCTATAAAAAGTAATAAGATTGTTTATTGGCGGAATGAAATGCGATTTATATCTCGTCTTATGTAGATAGAAGGAACCTTTCCCTATACAGTTAAGTAACCAGTGAAGGAACCGTTTCCTATACGTTTATCAGTGGGGTATTGTAAATGCATTTGAAGGCAATGCATATCCCCGTCGGAGCTGCGGGTTGTTCGAAAGAGATACCGCGGCCTCGGCATAAGGGCTAAGAAGGAACATGGGTGGTTTTAGTCAGTAAAAGTCCGACACTCCCTTTCGCTTGGTCTGCCCAAGAGCGGGAGGGGTTATTTGTTGATTTCTCACTCAAAAAAAAAAAGGCAAAACATATTGTTTAAGCAGACTGTTTGTATTAGCTGTTAGTTCCCCGAATAGAATAAATAAAATACTCTAGGCTTAATATTGAATCTCTAAACTTACCCAAAAGGTGGTAGTTGGACTCGCGCTCATACTTAAAGGTAAGACGTCCGTATGAGACATGGTTGAGGTTCTTGAGCCACTCGAAGAAGGAGACGGTGACACCACCAGCGTTGATGTACAGGTCCGGGATCACGAGGATGTTGCGGTCGATGAGGATCTTGTCAGCAGCTGGGGTCGTGGGACCGTTGGCGGCTTCGGCGATGATCTAGAGATGAGAAAGATGTTTGAGCATTAGTTTGGTGACTTTTGTTTGACAAGACGTGCGGTCGTTGAGATTTCCCATCGGCAAAAATGACGAACTTTCATTCGTTGTTTCATTCCGTATTTAGGAGCTGTAGGGGACGGATTTTTTAAAAGTTTTTCCTTAGAGTTAAACTATGTCAAAAAATTAATCCTTGTGCAAAGTTTCATACTTATAGACCGATCTGTTTAGGCTATGCGTTAAGACTGGAATGCGAGCAACAAATTGCAACTTATATAAGCATTTTCATTTTAAGTGTAGAAGTTTTTTGGTAACAGATTGTAATAAAATTATTCTAAGAATTTTTTTTTTTTCATAAAAAATTGTCTTAACTACGTTAACATAATAATAATTTATTAGTCTAATCAGCAAATGAAAGTACATACGTACTTAATTTGAGTAAATTCCCACGTTATGTAATTGTAATGATAACAGCGAATACGAAATTAATTAACGTTACCTACAATATTTTGTTAAGACAAAGATAACACTGTTTGAATAATGATATTGTAAAAAGGTAAGTCCCTGATAGCAAGTCCGGCCGACTGAATGAAATCAAAGGGTTGAAATTACTCATAAATTAATTTGGTTGCGGGTAAACTCAGAAATAGCGAAAGCTTGATTTAGTTCAGTCTTTTCTTTCCCCGACCCAACAGGAAGAGGGATAATATGGTTTTTTTAATATTTCCGACTACTTTTACCCGCTCAGAGACAATCTCCGAAATTAAAAAAAAAACTTGAGTTTAAAATCAATGCTCACTTACACCAAAAATAAATAAATGCGTTCAAGACTAAACGTAGGTATTTCATATTGTTTCGTTTCTTTCCATCGTTTGAAAATGATATTTACAGTAATTATGATGTTGTGTGTGTGTGTGTTGTATAATTTCTCAGTAGCAGTCACGGAGTCTGGATTTGTGCCCGGCTAGGAGTAATAGGCTCGCCCCTTTTACATGGGACTTTAACATAACTGGTGAAATGTGGGTGGACTATCTATTAGGCACACCTTGGCCTTACCCTTCGGGGATTACAGGCGTGATGTTGTGTTGTGAAAAAATAAATGTTCCATGTGGCTGTGTAGTTGATCATTACCTTGGCGTTAATCTTGTGTGCGTTCTCCTTGTGGATGACCTGTTCGACGGCGGCCGGGACGAGGATGTCACACTTCTCATACAACATGTTCTCTCCCTCGTAAGCCTTGGCGCCGGGGAAGCCGACGATGGTGCCGTTGTCGATTCTGTAGTCCTCGAGGGCCTAGAACAAAGCGTTTTCAATTATTAGTCAGGAAAGAATAAGGAGTAAATTATGCCATGACTTCCGACAGGGAACAAAACGTGTTGCGCCGACTTCAAGTAGAATACACGGGACGGACGGAAGGAATACATGGGACAAGGGCAGGTAGATGATTTTAGGTTTTTAGTGAAGAGATAAACATTGAAAAATAAATTTAAAGTCAGCTCAATTTTATCACAAACTTTAATTTTTATGGAAGTCATAAAGTTTTTAGGACCTAGTTACTAGAAATGGTCTGCCATAAATTAACTTAGATGATCATTCTATGGATTCGATATGAGCTCTGCATGCGGGTTACCTAAATACCGTCTATCCCATTGAGTATCAAAACGTCAAGCAGAAACAAATACTCGTTGTATTTGTTTCCGCTGCATTTGTTTTTATATTTAAATCAGCTTAAAAAAAGCAATCCCTTCGCGACTGATTACATAATTAATATCGGTTAATTTCGTTATTACAATCAGTCAGCCGATTCAAGATAAGGGGTCAATAAAACCCTAATTTTCTAAGATTGATTAATTGAATCATAATGACACAGTGACTTAATTGAATAGCCGTAACAATTATTAGTACAGTTCATAGCCTTCCACTCTCCTACCACATTTATTTGGGCTACTTATTTATCAAGACTCATTCCTATTTTTTTTTATTCTTCCGTACATTTTTTTTTATTCTATTCTATTTTACAAAAAGATAAGTATTACAGCAGGCGCTTAAAATCTAAGCATTAGATTAAATGTATGTATTTCAAGATACATAGGTAGGTATGTTATCTGACATTTGAAGGTATAAACAAAAATGGAAAATCATTCGACGTCTCGTCATTTTACGCGGCTATGATTGTGTAGTTTCTGGAAATAATAGTAGAGATTCGGCGGTCGGCAAGGCGAGATACTGTAACACCTGTGACCTTGCTGATAGTGATTACATTTTTTTGTAACGATCCGTGATTGAATATTATGTTTTGAATATAAATAGTAATTGGATAGGTAGAAAATCTGATGAAATTTTCCTGCATAAGTCCAATAAATTAAATTTTATTTCTCGAAAATAATAAACTATATTCTTGTGATTATGTTGCACATTATGAAAACGTAGATAGTTAATTGCTAAGCTTACGGTTTTAGGTTCGAGCCCCAGGACAGACTAAGAACATCCACACATCATCAGTTACATCATCATCATCAGTTACATCATAAAATATTATGGTGGAAATTTTCCAAAAATAATGTATGATACCTGACAGACCGCTGTGTATATTTGAAGACTTGCCTCTTATCTCATGAACTTTAGCTACCTGCTACACCACTGAGCCTATCACTCGAGGAAAATGAAGCGTGATGATATGTAAGATTAAAAAAAAAACAATTGTCAAGATAAACGTCATCTCTGATACGCATAATTACATAATAGCGAGATTATTACGCTAATCGTTTTGTTTTAATTGCCTAGGTATGGGAATTTAAAGTACTACACGTAACGGATGATTCACGTGACTACGAACTTTTTCACGCTCAATTGAGAGGCAAGTGATGGGTGTCGGAATCAATTTATCAAAACATTAAGAATGAAAATCTAGCCATTTTATAAAAAAGAAAACAATAAAAATATGGCAAGTTGAGAATCACGTACGTTACAAAGAGTTTGAATTTTTGATTGTAATAAATAAATTAAATAAGTTTATTGACACAAAACACCTTTGATATAATGTCAAGTAATTTAAGACAGGTACATTTAATTTTGGAACAAGGCTGCATAAATAGTAAAAAACCCTGCATCCTAAACTAGAGGAGACCCTGTGTCAGCGGTAACAAAAATTAACCATTAAGGTGTGTTAATTAATAAACTCACAAAAAGGAAATAAGGTCTTTTGTACGGGAATAGTACCGAGTTGTGCAATTGACCAATTGTATTGATATCTCAACACACAATCTTGTTTCTAAACACTCCATTAATTCTGCTAAAAGGATAACTTCTATCTATCTATTGGGAGTTTATCTGTGTTTCTTAGAAAACTGGCAACAGACAGGAAAATGCTTGAAAAATCTTTTTAAGTATCCATTGACTGACTAGTGAGTATAGGTATTTAGTTCCGCTGTAGTTTTTTTTATTAGTTTTAATAAGTTGGTACGTCATAGTTTTTATTGTGATTACATTTCCGCTGATTGTAATTTAATGTTTGCAAAAAGTCCGTTGGAATTTCAAGCGTTATTGCTGAAAATTGTGATGTTTTTTTTTGTATTAACACATAAACCGCTTAAGTCACATTGTCATCGGGCAGTCAACCACAATGCACTCAAATAACCTTCAATGAAGAGGAAATTCGGGTGGTCCTTTCTCCTTATAAAAGCTGTTCTCTTACTGGGTTATTGTGACTTTAAAATAATGTTTTTTTACAGAAAAAAAAAATTCAACCGTCTTCCTCTTCTTGAATGTTTTCGTTTTGAGTGATACATATTCTTTATGTACGCACAAGAAACCTTACGAAATGCTCAGAATTGCCTATCTAGAGAGCCCTAGAACCCTAGCCTAGGGCCTGTGCCTTAACAGAGGCCTGGGCCTTAACAGAGGCCTGGTGTATGACCCCATTTTCTCTTAAATTCGCAGTGTTATTAGCATGGCGATTCCTTTATCTATTCCACTGAAGGAATCATAAGTAATACGCGCCTCAAAGAGATGTCAGCAACATTGCAGGGGCCCGCAAGGGCCGACGCCTGTCGGGGCTGCGGGTTGTTCGAAAGAGATACCGCGGCCTCGGACACAAAGGGCTAAGAAGGAACATAGGTGGTTTTTAGCCAGTAGAAGTCTGACACTCCCTACCGCACCGCCCAGAGTGGGAGGACTCGTTTGATCATTTCCCACCCTCCAAAAAAATAGGCTGGTTTAACAATTAGCGACAAGTGCGATTCCTCGTCAATAATTGTTCTGAACTCACCTTGGGGTCAATGCCATCGGGGTTGTGGATGGAGCCATCGTGCTCAATGATACCGATGCAGGTGGCGCCGGCGCGGACCAGGTAGCGGCAAGTGTGGAGACCCACGTTACCGAAACCTTGGACGATGAATGTCTTGCCACCCCAGCCGGGGGTTGTTCCTGGTGAAGAAAATTGAAGAATAAGACTAGGTGCTAAGTTCAAGCACAAATGAAAATTAAAAAAAAAACTATTTTATAATTATTTAAAATATTTTTGCTACAATAACTTTATTAATTAAATTAGAGAATTAATTGACCCCTCTTACAATTTTTTTTTTTGGTTTTCTATGTAAGAAGGGTCAGATAATGCAGGGCACTGACTATATTGTGAGGAAGTTTGCATTTTTTTTTTTTTTTTTTTTTTTAATTAGCCTATTGTGTCCCACTGCTGGGCAAAGGCCTCCCCCATTTCTTTCCAGCTCTCCTGGTGTTGTGCCTTCTCTGGCCAAAGAAGTTTGCATTACCTAATAAAATCTTAGAAGGCCCACGCTATTAGGTGTAGGACCGTAGTGAATGTCGTGGGAATCCGATGAATGTGGGCGTGCAGTCATAGACAATGTGTATGGAGATCCTTCGATCCAAAAAGGAGGTTTGACTATAGGTACCGGTCATATTTTTTTTTATAATTCGAATGTCGAATGTCATGTTTAAGTCTTCACAAGTAATCCATCAAATTAAAAATAAACGTGACAACACACTGGCTGATATAACACAGATGGAGATATGAATATCGGATAGAATTTTTATCTGGTGTATTCGGTGACAGGCAAGAAACTAAATTTCATATCGCGTGACTACTAACAGTGAAAGCAATGTACGTATTTTATCTGTAGGTTGGTCGGTAACAGAATTAGCTTCCTTAATGAAGATTTTGAAATATAACATAACATCGAGTCTGTAATCCCCAAATGGTTACCCAGAGGTGCGTATTAGTACACCCACATTTCGCCAGTTATGTTAAGGCCCATGTAATAGGGGGGCGAGCGTATTGCCATCAACCGGGCACCAAACTCTGTGGCTGCTAAAGAGAAAATCTCGATGGAAAAACTCAATAACACTTTGCCCGACCTGGGGATCGAACCCAGGACCACATGCGCAGCAGTCGCCCTTGAGACCACTACACCAACGAGACAGCCAAGGATTAAGAAATTAATGTGTATTTTTTTTTCAACTTTTAGTAATGTATATAAGTACGTACGTGGAAGAAACCCAAGGGAATAGGTATGTGAGGATCGTAGCAGAAGGCCGCGTAGTTTTTGCCTACCCCCATGGGAAATAACGTTAAATTATGGACATGTATAATATTTATCCACCCCAACCCCCGACTCAGTAAAAGGAACAATAAATAAAATATCAGCGGGGATTTGAAATTGAATAAATATTTAGAATCAAAATAAAACGATCCCGGTTGAAGCTACATACAAACATAATAATATTATGATAATAAGCATATTATGATTACAGTTACGTATGAATGTAATAACAGAATAACAATAAAAACAACTAACTTGAACATGACCAAGAAAATACATAAGCAATACTAAGGTATAATTACGAGATGCGAGATAAAAAATATAAAGATTTACAACAACGGCGCCGTATTTACGAGCATGTTTGCGGTTTGGTTACAAACTACAATTATCTGAAACCGAGGAATGCTATTGTTTGATTTAAAATAATTATTATATTTACTTTACGTAAACGTCATCAGATACCTATTTAACGTGACGTTGTCGGAGAAAGTTATGTTTTTAACCCCCGACGCAAAAACGACGGGGTGTTATAAGTTTGACGTGTCTGTCTGTGTGTGTGTCTGTCTGTGGCATCGTAACTCCCGAACGCATAAACCAAATTTTGATTTTGTTTCTTTTGTTTGAAAGGTGAATTAGTCGGGAGTGTTCTTAGCTATGTTTAAAGAAAATTGATTTAGCCGTTTAATAGTTATTGTTAACGAATATATCCGAGTGGTGTAAATGAAAGGATTTGATTTGTATATTAAAATATACCTAAATCGTAGTTTAAAAAGCTTAAAATAAAAAGTTAATTTAATGTACTAAGTATGTGTGTTAATGATTTTGTTTTGAATAAAAATATTACCTACTTAGTTTGTAGTTCAAGTAAGTGAAATAATTGTAATTTCTTTTTGAGAAAATAAATTATTTAACCATTATATATAGTTTTTAAGTTTTAAAGTTTTTATGATGAAAAGTAAAGAACGAAGAGGGGCTGAATAATTGAATATGCTGAATTTGTAATGTTTAAAAAAAAATCAGTGTTCTACTTTTTCTGTAAGTGTAAGTGAGTGATATTATTATTGACCTTATTATAGAACGTAATAATTATCAATTAAAATTTCGGCTGACTACATGTTTGTTTGTACAAAAATAGTTTCCAATGGAGAAAAAGCTGTATCGTTCCAAAATACTCTTGAATTCTGCAAATCCACTCAATAAACCTATATTGAAAATGTCAGAATTATCATGTGGCGAACATATTCATAAAAACAAATTAAGTCATAGCCTCGGCTGCAACGTTAGTTTTATGTTGTGCACTTAACACCAGATTATGTCCTGCATACATAATGAATAGGCCTAAACCTTATGACAACACAGCATGCCACCATTTTCCAGTTTAAGCTGACCTCGCATTATGAAAACTGGCTACAATTTAAGAGGTTCCCTTTAGCTGGCAATGGTAGTATGTGGTGTTGTTGTGAGTACCTCGTAGAAAGGAGGTCTAAATCCAAGCAGTTGTATCAATTTGGGTTGATTAAATTATATTGATCGCATTCTATGATGTGGGCAGTGCAAGATCGACCCTTGTTGGTCAGGTATCGTCTTCTTTGGGGATGGTCTCCTTAGAGGGAGGCCTATGTCTTGTCCAGTAACAATGAAAATAGTTAAAATCTCAGATTATCTACGCATATATGTGACAAGTCTCTAGTTAAAGTTTGTGTGATTTTTAAGAGATACTCTAATGCAGTCGAAAAAATGTCGATGATGGTAGCTTACCGATCATGCTCATGTAGTTGGCCTCGTTGATGAAGTTCTCGAGACCGTGGAACACTCCTCTGCCGGTAGCGGACACTCTGCCGTGGATACCTCCCTGTTACCAATGCAAAATATGACTTTTATTATAGGTGACTACAAATAGTTCGTAAGGTACAAAATTGACTGACTAGTTGCAGATTTAGTATACACTCGAAATATGGAAAAACCAAGTAAACGTGAAGGATCACACTTTTTATTGAATAATCTTTGTAAAAACAAACGTCGGTCACTAATTTTACCTACATACTTTATGAACAAGATTAAAACTACACGGTGGACTTAATACTCATTATTTGCGTCTTCTGAGGTGCATTTCAAATATAGGCTAAGCTTGCATTTGCTTTCAGTAAAAAGTACAACAACGGTCAAAGGGTGCATCGGTGATTTCGAGATTGACTTAATCTGCACTAGTGATGGGCGGAGGATAAATTCTCGGAGGATAAAAACTCGAGTATTTATCAGAAATGGATAAATACTCGTTATTACTCGTTTTTATCGGATATTTACTTAAAATGATGGATATATATTATTTTTGCGCATGGGGTGGTTTTTTACATTGAATGGCTAGTATAGTTAGTTGGGCTTTCCAAAATACTACATTAAAATTACGTTATTAAGTTTGGATGTCAAGACGAAGCTACGTGTGATCCCGGCCTCCTTTTGTCCCGTTTCTTTTGTTTTGTTTTATGATCTTCAAGGATATGAAATCCAAAATGAGCTTCGTTTTACCCACTATTACGATTCTTAAAAATGAATCCAAGAATCAAATTCTCTCAGCAGTAGCAAAAAGAATGAAAGACTGCATAAAGCCTTTACATTTTTTCGTCTACCTGCTTGACCCAAAGACTCAAGGTATTGAGTTAAATCAAGACGAAGAATTGGAAGCTATGGATTTTATTAACGAAATGGCAGGTTTGTTGAATGTGGAAGTAATGCCAGAATTAGCTGCATATAAGGCCAAGGAAGGTTTTTGGCGAAAACCTTTTATTTGGAAAACATTTACGAAATCAGCCCTTTAACCTGGTGGAAAGGAGTATGTTCTACGACAAAGTTAAATAAAGTAGCAGTGGGTATGCTTTCAGCACCATGTACTTCTGCCGCAACAGAACAGTCTTTTTTGGAAAGCAAACATTCACAGCTAAAATTGAAATCGCCTCACGACAGAAAAAGCGGTAAAACGCTCCCAACAATTACTGGTACGGATGGAACACGGACATTCGACATAACTTTCGTCTTGTCCATGTTCATTTAAGACCCACCTGTTGAGAAACGTTACTGAAGTCCTTGAGCATTGTGTTAATATCCTCCAGCGGTTCAGCCATGATGACTATATCATCGGCAAAACGAAGGTGAGTGATATATTCGCCATTGATGTTGATGACAAATCCGTCCCAGTCCAAGGGCTTGAAAACATCCTCCAATGCGTTCGTGAACAGTTTCGGAGAAATAATGTCTCCCTGTCTCACACCTAGCAATTGGATTGGGTTTGTGCTCTCGTCCTGTAATCGGAACGACATAGTGGCGTTTCTATACAAACACTTCATCATTTTGATATACCTATAGTCAATACGGCACCGCTGAAGAGACTGTAACACCGCCCAGGTTTCGATTGAATCGAAGGCTTTTTCATAGTCCGCAAACGCTAGACATAGTGGCCTATTATACTCCTCAGTCTTCTGTATAATCTGGTGGAGCGTATGGTTGTGGTATATGGTGCTGAAACTTTTTCGGAAACCGGCTTGTTCGGGAGCCTGGAAGTCATCAAACCTGCGTTCGAGGAGGTTCGTAATGACCCTCCAGAACAGCTTGTACACGTGGCTCAGGAGTGAGATGGGTCTATAATTCTTCAATAGGCTGTTGTCACCTTTTTTGAAGAAGAGCACCACCACACTCCTGTGCCATGCGTCTGGCGTAGTACCTTCGAGAATGACGGAATTAAACAACTTCTGGAGGACTAACAGCACTGGTTTTTTACCCGCTCGTAGAAGTTCTGTCGTGATTCCATCATCCCCCGGCGCCTTGTTGCTCTTAAGCTGTTGGAGAGCCATTCTAATCTCATACAGGCTAATGTCTGGGATATCCTCAGTGTAATGTCGGGCAGTTTCGCTCTGGTGTCCTGAGCTACACTGACAAGTGGCTGTCGGGTCGAGGTGTACAACTGTCCATAAAACGAAGCCAGAGTTGCTGAAAGAGCTAGAGAGCTCTTTCAGCAAATCTGGCTTCGATGTGATTATACTGCTGTCCTCGATCCTCAGTTCTGTCATTTGGCTTTGTCCAATAGACGCATTCTTCGCGAACACTTTCGAGCCCTGGTTTCGCTCATTTGCGGTCTTAACACATTGAGTACTATGGGACCGCAAGTCGTGTCGCATGGACTTTGAGATGCGCCTATTGAGTTTGCCGTATTCCGACATATCTACTGAAGATTGCAGTCTCATCTCAGACCCGTCTTTCATTAACTGGATTGTATTGGCTGAGAGCTTTTGAGGCTTTTTCCGGCGTGGGATATTTAGGAACTTATACTCCACTGCATGGACAGTTTCCACCAACCCGTTGTTTAACTCGTCCCCAACAATTATTAAGTATCGCACAAAATATGTATATATTTTTCTGATTTGGTTAGTGATTGGCAAAAATTTTCATGATTGGGTGAAATCATTGTTAATAAAGGCTTTTCATAATTGTTAAAATGATTAATTAAGTACGATACAAATCAATCTTTCAGGATTTCATTTATTTCAATCCTTTTCTTTGTAAATTGATAAAATTTGCGTTACAAAAAATGGAGATAGTATTTATCCGCTGTTTTGGATAAATACTCGAGTAAAAACGGACATTTATGAGTATTTATCCATTTTGAGTATTTATCCGGATACAATCCCAACACTAATCTGCACTGATTCAATACAATATCTTTGATTCCGGTGGCGGTACTTTCCTTTAAACTTAAAAGCTTGACTTGGCCTCCTTCTACTACTATTCATGATGTGAGGGTTTCTGAACTATCTGCTTGCCGCTTGCTTATGGGCTTGACGTATGTATTGTTAGTCCTTAGGCACGCCACTGATTCCGATTGAGTCTTTGTTTCAAGTATCTTTATGTCCTTACCTGGTTGATAGGTTTGCCAGTGACGCAGGCGTGTGCGTTGATATCCTGGTAACCGATGGTCTTGGCGTAGGTGTCGGCGATCCACGACATCTCACGCTCTCCAGTACCCATGTCCGGGGCGGGTACATCCACACCGGGCCCTGAGGGAGAAGGCAGATCGTGTTAGGAAAATGAACTCTATGTGGTAGAGGATACAGGCTAAAGAAGTAAAGTAACAGTCTGGAAAGTCTGAAGATTCTGTCCCATTCAGGAGCGTGATGTTGTTGGGTTTAGCCACATAAGTATACACCCGCACTACAAGCTTCTACAATGTGTCTAAATTCTTCAATACATTTTCAACTTTATCATGACGGTTCAAGGTTGATTGCGAAAATTTAACAGTTTCGGGTAGCTTCTTAAGCTGGCGTCTGTATATATTGTAAATTTATCTTGTAAAAAATTAAATAGGTAATAATTTCCGACACTTCGTAGAACGTGTGTTAGCTTCCACTCTAAGTGTATTACCTACATGGAGCGAGGTAATTGTGGACCTGTTTAATTTCTTTAATTGACTTAAACATGTTGAAACTTTAAACGATGTTGAAAGAAAGAAAAGAAAGAAAATTGTGTTTATTTGGCAAAAAATCCTTAAAAATTAACAAAACAACTGGTGACTATCTAAATATCTACATTTATTCATACTATTAATATGAAGAATTAGGCAGATATACAGGCTGGTTTTTGTTCTTATAGCAGGTAGACATTAACATAATTCCAAGGGCTAAGGCCATCTAGATTCTAGATCAAAATGCAATTCCATGCGCGGCGATGCGCACATTTATGTGACTTGAGTAATAAAATACGTATACATTCAGTGATAACCAGTCGTGCAAAGAAAACTTTAATGAAGTATATAACAACCTAGCACTACGTCACGATTATGACATACTATTTTCGAATGAATTATCAGTAGTTTGATTGAATTTTTATTATTCACTTGCTTTATCAACAGCCGTTTTTATCGGTTGCGTTGCTATGTAACTACGAACTAAGAAACTAATTATTTCTTTACTATCGTTCTTTCAAAGCAATCTACGATAACTGATAATGAAATTATAGTAAATGTAATCTGCGATTGGGTACTCAAATATAGGTGAAAAACACTTTCCAAGCAAATTCTAAGTAAACCTCGTTTTGGTGATAAATTTCCGGAGGTTGGGTTCAATTTCCGTCTATCGGCTTTTCCTCGAATTTGTCAGGGCGAGACCTGTAAGTGTCTAGCAATGTCACGCCCGGATCGCTCGAAGGACCGTACGCCTATATTGCGACAGTTTGTTTTAGTGTTGTAATGTGAGCGAGAATATTGCGATCATCCGGAATTAGGTCCGCCTAGACTCCAGGCTACTATAGCGAATTAGGTTTAGGCCAAAACTAATAACAAAGTCTGACGTGGGAATGGAGCGTTGGACCTCACGTTTAGCAGGCGCACTATTGCGATCAGTCACTGGTTGGTCTTAAGTGGTAGTCTGGCAACAGTCTAGAACCAACAGGTGTATCTCCGTCGGGGCTGCGGGTTATTCGCAAGGGATACCGCGGCCTCGACATAAAGGGCTAAGAAGGAACATGGGTGGTTTTTAGTCAGTAGAAGTCTGACACTCCCTTTGGCTCTGCCCAAGAGCGGGAGGGGGTTATTTGATGACTTTCCATCCGCCAAAAAAAAAAAGTATCTACATCGATGTCCCTGTATTGCATACACTACATAGTGCATAGGCGCAAATCTTCCATAGAATCGTAATGTTTCACTCGGACCAAATTGTCGCTGGACGTTTATCACGCGACAGTAATTTCCTCCGTGGGTTATCGACCTAGGTAAGTGGTCCGTTGACGGTTCATGAACTGAACTGAGCAAGGTCAAAGACTTCGCGATTTACATATTACTTCATTACTTTGCAAAATAATGAAGTAATATGTAAGTAACTATGTAGCTTCTAAGTACAAAATCAATATGTCGATGGAAAAACCGACTTTAATTTTGATCCTAGTCTGTGTTTTAATATTTTATTTTCTAGGTTTAATTTAAGTATTAGTAGGAAAGGTAATGCCTGAATAAGATTGAAATTAATGTGTGAATTATTTCGACTCCAAAATCCAGTTCTATACTACCCAGTCTGACCCAGCAGTGCATGTTACAGTTTATGTAGTCTTTTCAAGTAGGTGGGTACATAATATACTCGAGTACTCGACCCTTGTATGTATAACGCAGGCAGCTGTACCTACATAAGCCTTTATCGTGGCATTGTCAGTCAAACGTTATCATTTCAATTAACTTTTTAGTAGCTGTGTTAACTTGTTTACAACCCTACCTATCTACCATTACTAATGAATTACATAACTTTCCAACTCCACTTTTTTGAATTACCAGTAATATATCTTCATTACACGTTCCTAAATTCTGAAAAGACTTTAGAAACCGAAGCAAAAATATGTGATGCAATGTGGGGTCATTTACATTTTTGCTTGTGCTACTAAAGTAATAAAAAAAAAAACAAATGCAGATCACCGCTAAAAAGCGGGCAGCACAAAACTTGATAATTTATAGACTTCTCAGGAAGACACAAGGGTTTCAAATGGAACACAAAATACTGGTAGCTAGTCAGCTGCATCCCGTTCGACTGGAAGCCGACTCTAACTTAGTTGGGAAAAGGTTAGGCAAATGATGACAAGAGCTTCAAAACATCCGGCTGATAGGTTTCATGGTGTTGATGCATAAAACGCGAACCGGAAGACGTTGCGTTGGAAGGCCTCCCACTAGGTGGACCGATGACCTGGTGAAGATTGTGGAAATCCGCTGGATGCGAGACGCACGGGAACTGTCAATGTAGTGGCACATGGGGGTGTCTTATGTCGAGCAGGGGATGTCTTTCGGTTGAAATGATGACGCATAAAACTAAGGTTTTTCAGGTTTACGTACCAATGAAGCCCTTTTTGGCGAGCTCGAGGGTGAAACGGCGAGTGATCTTCTCCAGCTCATGCTCGGAGTACAGCTTAGGGTTGATCTTGATACCGGCCTTGGCGCCACCGAACGGCACATCGACGCATGCGCACTTGAATGTCATCAAGGCGGAAAGAGCCTTGACTTCGTCCCTGGATACATCGGTTGAGAATCTGATACCTGGGAAAGAAAAGTACATAGATTAGATTGTGTTCAAGTAGTAGTTCAATGAGTTGAAAGCATTAGAAAGCCATTTGCTATGATATTATGTACTAGTGACTATCCAATTTATTAGCTTAGATATAAATTTTATTGCGTTTGCTCCCGTAAGTGACGGACTACACTTACGTGATACGTGTCGTCCACTATTTACTTCGCTTGATTAGTGTACATCCTTCCTTGGAGATCACATTACATAAATAAAAAAATAAACCAGCCCTTGCTACGCTCGAGTGCTATCTACTGATGTGGGGCATGTTTTCTAAATATCGAAGTTTCTGTACTATATCTAAGGTAAAATAATATGTGGTATGTCATACAAGTGCTCTTTCCGATAAATCCACAAAAAAAATGTGAAAATCGCATCGAAATCCATTGTGTGTCGGTAACGGTTACGAAAGACTGAAAAGTGACTTTTTAATCTATAAATCTATTTACAGAATCTAAATACGCGAAATAAGTGAAGCTAAATGAAATTAACCGTTTCACTTTACCTACAAACAAATGCAGTTTTATACACAAATATATACGGGGCTTAGCTGTATGTGTTTTACCATAAACATGTTTGTTAACAACACCAAGTTAATTGTTGTTAATGGTTCATTAAAAACGACAGCACATTTAATTAATTGGAGGAAGTGGAACTTGCTATCTTTATAAACGTTACTGTATAACTTATCATAACGCCTGTTTTCCGTAAGGGTTGAGCAGAGGTAACCTACACCTACATTTCACCCGTTATTATTTTTTTATGTACTTTTTTTAGAGCAGCGGTGGCCCCATGGTGCAGAGTAGCGGTGGCCCAATGTGGTGGCGGCCCCGACTTACGAACAGTAAGTCGTGGGTTCGAACCCAGCCAGGCGCATTACTTTGTGTAATTTATTTCATCACCGCTGCTCTTAAAACGGTGAAGGAAAACTGTGAGGAAACCGGCATGTCTTAGAACCAACAAATTTGAAGACATGTGACATCTACCAAACCGCACTGCAATGGGCCCGCGTGGTGGATGCCCATCTCTCTCCTAGAGTGGAGGCTCATCCTTGCAGTGGGAACATTATAGGCTGATGATGATGATGTACTTTTTTAAGCACTTACGTGGCGAGTCTAACACTAAACGTTACGTTTGCGATCAATAACAGCTGTGCTTACGGAGCAACACAGTAACTCACTCTGTATTTATATTTATCTACAGACTTGTTTTCTCTATTTCGAAGTGGTTAGAATGTATTTAGATAATGTTGTCTATCGCAGAGTTATCTACGACGTAACATATCTCTAATAACGATTGTTTTCGACTGATGAATCGATACATAATTATTGCTAAGCTGGTACTAGTAAGCAGGTTTGTTATTATAGTATGCTTTAAACGAAAGACCTCCTAAGTGTATGGGTGTGAAAGAATTTCTGAAAATTACTTCCGGGGTAAAAAGGGAAATTGAATTTTTTATGGTATGTATTTTATCAGTTTTGCCGACGGGAAACTTCATTGTCTAATAGGTTTATTTGATAACTAGCACTTCGCTCGCGACTTTGTCCGCAAAAAATGTGATAGCTCGGTTAATAAGCATGACATGAATATAATTTATAGCCTATAGCACCCACGAATCATGTATCTTTCTTCAGTCAATATTTTTTAGGATTGGATCATTCGTTCGGATATTACCAGCTGCTCAATATTAAAGTATTATGAATTCATGATTCATATTGTCATCTTATGTAAAATATCATTAATCTTGCAATAAAATCAATTTTGATGAATGTTTATTTTACTCTAAAAGGGGTTATCCGTAGCAACTGTTAAGATAAGAGTTATCTCGACATTTATATGTATGATGAAATGTTTTTGTTTCTTTTACTGACATTGGTGACACCTCACCTGATTAGACGAATACCTACAGATCCTCAAATAATGAAATAAACCCTGAATATGCTATTCATTTTCATCATTAATTAGTTATAATGAATAGTTGCTCTACTAGATGAGAAAGAACAGATGTCAGCACATCAAGCAAGCTACTGCAAGCTGTCTTTCTTTAATAGATTTTCTACTTTATCGCTAAAGCATTAGGACAGTTTTATGTAACTCGATGTACCTTTATCTTTTTTAAATTAAATTCTGTTTAGCCATGAAATAATTCCACGTTTGACAGGAAATTCAGCTGAAAAGTGCCTTTAAATATTTGCCACCTGAGCAGCCAAGAATCTATCGTTAAATGCAATATTTAGATTCCAGTTTGGCACAAATTCGTAGTTTTCGTTTGGCGACAGGGAAGGAAAACGACCTACTATTCAAATAACTAAGAGGTCGAGGTAGATAGATTATATTTTTATCCGTTGGCCTTATTGTTTGTTCAGTATTAGCATAACATAACAATAATCCTAATTCCCATTAATATTAATCCCCGAAGGGTTAGGCAGAGGTGTACTCTAATAGTTCATCCACATTTCGAAACAAACTTATGTTTCAGTCCCATGTAATGGGGGCGAGCCTATTGCTATCAACTTGGTGCAATTACAGTCTCCGTGGCTGCTACTGAGAAATTCCTGATGGGTAAACTCAATAACATTTTCCCGACACCGAAATCGAAACCAGGACCTCATGCTCAGCAGTCACGCTTGCTACCACTACACCAACGAGGCAGTCCGGTATTCAAATTAGACAAATAAACAAAATACAGGTATTTGGCGACACAATCACACATCAAAACTCGTCTAAGCATTCCGTGTTTTATTAGTGCACCTACATAAGTACGTAACTACGTAGTATTGCTTTAAAATATCCCAATAACTGTGGTAATCAGAGATATTTGACATACAAAACCTTCACCAAACTGTCAAAATCATTACTAAGTGAATGGCTCAAGTAATCATTAAACGTCTCTGAGTGCGGCAGTAATTTTATTAGGAGCATTCACCCTTCTGAATGTTACAGAATAATTTTGCATAAGTGCGTTATCGCACTTATGCAAAAAGAAGAATTTAAGGATAATAATTCATCATAAAGCACTTTACTACCTTAAGGAAATAACTGCGATACAAATGGCGCGCGACCTCGTAAAAGCTTCAGTTATATAACCATTTTACATATATCTGTACGTGTTGCTATTTACTAAAAATAAACATCTAATAATAACAACATGTTACAGAAGAATTACCTAACACAATGTGTAATAAAATAATATATTTACGTACATAATTATATTATGCCTAGGTAATAGCTAAGTGAAAAGGTGAAAACAATCGAAGTGGGCTCGGCATATTTCTTCTTTGATAAAAATAGCTCGTAACGATTGACAGAAATAAAATGGACGTTGTTTGAGACACCGTTCTATTTTTCAGTAGACTTGTTGCGTCGAAGTGTAAGCGGACATTTGTATTGTAATAATCATAACTTATTTTCAAATTCAAATTCAAATTCAAATCATTTATTGTTTGTTACATGTCGATAGAGATGTTATATTTATATTTTTAGTAACAATGTAACATACCTATAAGGTGTACAATATTTATGAAGCTTTGTTGTAGTTCACTTCAATAAAAACATTATTACATTCAATTTACTCATTCTTTACATTAATTAATAAATTACTGAAAAAAATAATTTGAATTAGTCAAGTTATACATTATCGAAAGTTATTATATATTAGTCAATTTAGAAATTATTCAAATTATACATTAAAAATTACCTACACATGTCAAATTAAACTACATAAAATAAAAAAGTCATAATTATTACATTACATTCATTAGTCAAGTTATACATTATTAATAAAATGTCAATAACATTACATTCAATAGTCATTATAAAAAAGGAAAAAAAAAAAAAAAAAAACAAATAGAACTAACCCAAATTTTTGTCATTAAAAAACTCGTTTATAGAGTAGTACGCTTTGTTTAACAAAAATTCCTTTAGCTTGTGTTTAAAACTATTTATCCCTGAAGTACTTTTGACATAGTTTGGTAATTTGTTATAAATTTTTACTCCTATTCCAAATATACTAGACTTAAATTTAACAGTTCTACATCTAATACCCGATAGCTCATTTTTGTGTCGTGCACTTCTAAGTGTTTCATATTTACTAATATCGCCTCTTATCATTACAGCCGCTTCATAAATATATAATGAAGGCAGAGTTAAAATTTTTAACCTCCGAAACACTTCTAGGCATGAGTCTGTCTGTTTGAGTCCAGTTATGCTTCTCAAACATTTTTTTTGGGCTCTAAAGGCATATTCTCTGTCAGGGGAGTTTCCCCAGAACAGAAGGCCATACCTTAGAGTGGAGCCCACATACGCATGGTATACGTTTAATAGTGTACTCTCATTCACCACTTTCCTTAGCATGTACAGGGCGTATGAATATTGGTTAATTTTTTTGCAAACGTGATCAATATGGTGTTTCCAGTTCAGACCACGGTCAATGTACATACCCAAGAATTTTGTTACATCGACTTCATTTATTGTTTCACCTTTGTAACTTATGTGAAGTTTTTTTGGTTTTGTGTTTTTATTTGTAAATGTCATGCAATTTGTTTTATCAAGATTAATTTTAAGATTATTTCGAGTTAACCAATTTATAATAGCATCTAATGATTTATTAATATTTGTCTCATATTCATTTTTGTCAATGTCAGTAAAAATTGCCGTGCTATCGTCCGCAAATAATATCATTTGTTGGTTTATAACTTTTGGGAGATCATTTATATAAATTATAAACAAAAGAGGTCCAAGGATGCTTCCTTGGGGCACTCCATACTGAACAATTTTCGGATCTGATGTAAAAGTCTGCTCAAACCTTGTATTCTTTGATAACCGTGTTATTTGTGTCATTTGAAATCTATTTGTGAGGTATGATCTTATAAGATTTAGTGCATTGCCTCTTATTCCGTATTTTTCAAGCTTAGTCATAAGTATCTGATGATCGACATGATCAAAAGCCCTGGACATATCCATGAAAATCGCGGTTAAGTGTTGTTTGTTATCCAGCCCTGTCATTACTGTCTTTAGAAAATTAAATAATGCATCACCTGTAGATCTACCTTTTCTAAAACCAAATTGTTCGTTATGAAATATGTTGTTAGATTCGAAGTATCTATACAAGTTATTATAGATAACTCTCTCAAAGATTTTGGCAAAGACTGGTATTAAGGCGATTGGTCTGTAATATTTCATCTCCTCTTTGTTTTCTTTTTTAAATAAGGGATTTATAATTGTAAGTTTTAGCTTTGAAGGAAACACTCCCTGTTCTAGGCAAAGATTTATAATATGGCTAAGTACTGGCGCGATAAGATGAGATACCCTTTTAATTATCTTTGTATGTATGTTATCATAACCTGTACTGTTTGTGTTTTTGAGCATTTTGATTATCTGGTCAATGTCTTGTGGATTTGTCGGTCTTAAAAATATTGAGTTATATTTATTATATGTCAGTGTGTTTACAAAAGAGTTATTCTCCTTTGGCGTCGGCTTAATCTCGTCAATAAAGTAATTATTAAATGCTTGAGCTATTTCTTTCGGCGTTGTTACTAACTTATTAGCTACTTTTATTTGGCTAATATTCTCCTTTGGTGTTACTGTTTTGTAGTTGTTTATAATTTTCCATGTCGCTTTGCTTTTATTAGTAGATGAGCTTATAAAGTAGTTATTTTGTGATTTTTGGGTTTTTTTAATAATTGTCCTTAGTCTTTTCGAATATTCTTTAAAGTACATTTTATCCTTAGGATTTGAATTTAAACGGTACTTCCACAGTAGTTGACGTTTCCGTTTAGAGCACGACCTAATACCTTTACTTAACCATACAGGTCTCTTAGAAATAGGTATTTTAATTCTAATGGTAGGAAAGCACAAGTCGTAAAATAGCTTAAACAAATCATGGAAGGTATTATATTTCTAGTGTACAGACCATGTCAAATTATTACAATCTGTCAAATTCCTTTAATAGATTTTCAACATTATCGCTGACGTATTAGGTTCAAGGTTTTATGGGGAAAATTTGACAGTTTCGGTTCAGTTGATGACATGTGATGGGGTCTGTACTTCGTCATCACTACATAGTATAAAACAAAGTCGCTGTCGCTGTCTGTCCGTCCCTATGTATGTTTAAATCTTCAAAACTACGCAACGGATTTTGAAGCGGTTTTTTTTTTAAAAGATAGAGTGATTCAAGAGGAAGGTTTTAGTATATAATTTGACCGACATCCACGCGGGTGAAGCCGCGGGCATCAGCTAAGCTAGTAGCTAATAAATCCGTGACAAATTTTCTAGTCCTCATAGTGCGATTGTTTAGTTTTAGATTAGGTAGACGTTATCAGTTTAATTAAAGCTAATTGGTTTTGTCGGTAGTATTTATGTAGCACGTACTTAGAATATATTCAGGCATTTATCAATAAAGTCTGTTTATCAATTATCGGGTAAATAAGATCTCTTGTAGAAGAAATTACTATTATATTTTAGTAGAAAATCTACAAAATAAAAAGTTTAAAAGCTTCAACAGCTCAGATCGCCTGACAACAATTTTTTCCCAGTCTTCGGTGCCATTCCTACAGTTCAATAATCGCGTGCTAAATAAATGTCATTCACTGGTACTGAATATAGCATCAGTCTATAGAATGTATAACGACTTTAGTTTCATTGAGCTGCTCCGATTGAAAATTGTTTGTTGATCAAAGACTGTAAGCACCTAGCTGGCCGCACTAATATGCAATTGTTTACGTTTGGCATAGAACTATAAATCAATTATGTACTCCAGAAGTGTTGGCCATGGCATTCTCTTCTCATGAGTTAATGTTTGGTCCATACGATAGACAACAACTCGGGTGGTCACCCTGCCACCATCACATCCATCAGAGAGTTAAATTCTTCTCGGATTTTCCAGGAGCTGTTTCTAATTCTTTTGGTACACTTAGTTTAAATAAATACTTAGCGAAACCGTGACTCGTTAATAAAACTGTTGTCAAGTCGTGTGTGATTTTCTAATTATCTCCAATAGGTTAATAATATACGCCCCTGCATGGCCGGGTGTCGTCTGTGAAATGAAAACAAGTCTTGTTTAATTTTAGCAGTTGCGCAACAGAATGACGCGAAATCTGCGTCACGACCACGCCTCCCGTTGCCAACCTGTTAAGAACCTCTGAAATTTTTATCTTGTTATGTCAAGTGTCTAATCTCACTACCTACACTGCCTGTGACAAGAGTCACGTAACGCGTGATGTATCACGTTCTTAATCAACTTCGGTGATTTTAGCAGAACGATAAAGCTGTTGCCAGCCGCCAGTTGGGAGGTGTGTTTTCAGAAATGGAACACACCTCCAACAGATCCAAATCTTTAGACCCCCTGTGTGGTCGCCTTATCGCGTCTGTCTTCACATGTTTATTAGTGTGTATTCCATAACGTTTCATTTTTCAATGGTTTCGACAAATAGCGTTTCTTTTACTGGTGATAAAATTGAATTGGATATGTTTGTTCAAATTCCGCAATTCCGTTAAGCTAAGTCGCTGGAGGTATAATTACCTGTTATCAACGTAGATTGTTTAGATACGGAGTTTCTAATTCCTAAACGACTTTAAATATGATTAAAATACAACTTAATTGTAAACAAGTTAAGATAAATTCATGCATTCTTTCCTCGCAATTTGCTAATAAAATGTCTGACGATACGATTGTAGCTCAATGGCAATACAGCAATAATAGCTTGAATGAATTTGTGCTTCGATTTCAACATTTCTGTGGACTGTTCGTGTCTAAGCTCATTGTACTTGAGCTTCTTGGAAAATGACTCCACCAGTTTTTGCAATCTTTGTTTGATTTTTTTCTACCTTTATTTATTTTGTCAATGAAGCAGATTAGCTAGCCACGATAACCTGGCTGCTCTTTTGGCCGCAATTATACTACAAGTTAAGGAAAGCCTAAGACCAAAGTTTATTTATGACGCTTTAGACCATAGCTTCGTTAGAGAGAGTTAGGTGTAATAACTGTTACTTGTGAAAGTAATTACGTAGATCTCTATGGAGAAGAATGAACAAGACACTATGGACACTACGTGACAAAGATTTTTCTGTGGCGCAAAGTTAGCTAGACCAAATTGAAGTCGTGGGTGGGATCAGAATAAAGGAATCTACTGTCAGTCGAGCACGTTCACATTTTGTAAGGCTAGGTCGACCTCAGGCCATTTAAAACTCTATTTATGGATGAGGAATCGATCGACGTTCAGAAGACGGCATTTAGTCACGAGCTATTAGTGAATTAATTGCAGTGTTTAGACATAGCAACAGGGCAGGTAACAGCAAACAATGAATTAATAATCAACGGAGTTCGTAAAATTGTAATCATGGGCACACGTGGAAGTGTTATGTTGCAAGCAGTGAAACAATGAAATATACTGTCATTAATTGTTTTACAAACAGCATTAATTATCCTACAAAAACTACATCAATTAATAAATAAAGAATGTAGTTAACATTATTGGGATCTACTTAAAAACATTCATCTTAATGACATCAGATATGCTTCAAGCATAGAGAAAGGTGGAAACAGCCATGCTGGAAACTTACAGGAAACCTGTCATTAGGTCAATTTAAGATCAATGGAAGGTATCAAAGTCTACTTCGTGCATCATCGTACAAGACAACAACATAAAAAAAAGAGTTGAGCTATTTACACAAGCTGAGGCAGGAGTATTGTCAGGTGCGGAAAGAAGGTTCTAGAATGAAGTACAATGACCTGACGAAGCCGAGACGTGCCGGCAGTGTAGAAAAAAATGCGGAGGTGGGCGAAACGTCGAGAAGAATGTAGGGAGGGGCAGGAGGGCCGAGGGGGGTACTGTAGACGATCTTGACTTGGCATTTAGTAGGAATAAGAAAATTCGTCAAAATGAACCTAATCAATTTACGCTTACAGGACGTAGGTAATTAGTTGAGTGCAAACGTTTGAGAGCTAAACTCGAAATGCATTTATTTTTCTCATGAGTGGCAATACATACAGGGTGTAAACGAACCCTTCACGCATCCGACAACCAAGCATTCTGTACATCAAACCAAGTACCCCTACGCAAAAAATTTTGCTGGGAAATGACTTTTTTTTTTTGGGTCAAAAATCACATTTTACGGTAAAACTCAAAGTAGCACTCTTAAAACATTGTGCTAGTGGATGCTTTGAATAGTAAACGGGTCATGGAGGTAATTTAAGTAAAGTTAAAACCTGAAATACTAGTATTTACAAAAACAGCTGTGAAAAATTTGGAACTTTGACCCCCAATATCTCCGCAACTAGGAGGTTCCCAGGTATGGTCTAGAACAAAAAAAAATGATCGCAGTGGTGGGGAGAACAAATGCATTTGTTCCCAACGAGTAACACCCTCAAATGTCACACTGTTCCTCGATGGGATTTTTTTCTGAAAAAATTCCCAACCGGTCACACTACCAGTCACACTGTTACTCGATGGGAACACACTGTTACAGAACTTAATGAAAACGTTTGCCTTAAGGGTACTTTTACACCCTATATTGTGTTCATATGAGGAGTGTCAGACTTTGTGCCGAGGCCGGGGTATCTCTTTCGAACAACCCGCAGCCCCGACGGGAATCCAGACTCCCTTACCTGATATTTTTTTTTTTTAAATAATGAACTAGCGGGACAAAAAGGGTCGTTTATCATGCGACGTTGATACAGCGTCAGTTTTTGTAACATCTGGTAGCCGGCTAACTGTTTAGTTCCTGTTGTGAACAAAAGAGGACCCTTGGAAACAGGTTACCGTCAATTACGTGTTGTGCTTCGACCGAAGAACAGCTGTGTTTTTGTTCGGCACAAATTGAAAGAAAGAGGGTGCATTTTTTTACTTCGGAAATGCAGTATGTACTGCAGTTATTATGTAATAGTTCTGCGCAATATTATAGTCCTTTTCATTGTTCTACTGATGTCTCGTTTAGCCCAATGTGGTGCTTTTTCAACAGATTGGATAAAACATATTATACAGGGTGTAAATCAACCCATCACACATCCTTCAACCAAGCATTCTGTACATCAAACTAAGTACCCCTACGCAAAAATTTTTGCTGGGAAACGACTTTTTTTTTGGGTCAATTTTGGGTCAAAAATCACATTTTACGGTAAACCTCTATGTAGCACTGTTAAAACATTGTGCTAGTGGATGCTTCAAATAGTAAACGGGTCATGGAGGTAATTTAAGTAAAGTTATACCTAACCTGAAAAACTAGTATTTTCAAAAACAGCTGTGAAAAATTTGGTACTTTGACTCCCAATATCTCCGTAACTAGGAGGTTCCCAGGTATGGTCTAGAATAAAAAAAATATCGCAGTGGCGGGGAGAACAAGTGCCCTTCGTTTGCGTTAAGGGTACTTTTACACCCTATAGATAACTAGCTAGAATGTCCGGTACTTGGTTGGTTAAGAATTTTTGGCCCCCTAAGTGGGTAGTTAATTCGGCTACCCGCGTTATTTTAACAGTGAATCGCTGAATTAATTGGAAGGTCAAGTTCAGCTTCATCTACCTTGAAAGGGGCTATGAAATACGACTTTAGAGTTGCTTTTTAATTCTTTATTTTTCGTGAAACACTTGTACATGTATGGTTTTCCCGTGGCATAAAACACAGAGACATTTAAGTTCATTATTATAACTTTAAAAACGTAATATAGAATGATTCTAGGTTTTTTTCTTTATAATATTATCGTTAAAGTACAATTAAGGACAATGTATTATGTAACGCCAATATTTTGCATAATCAATTACCGTTTCTGCATGCGTCTGCCCGGTGAAATTGATTATTGTGTACAACTACAACCAGAATCAAGTTCGACAACAAATAATCGAGATCCACCCTGTGTGTGTGTAACTGTATAGGTATATAGACGTAAAAATGGATAACAAAGGCGCATTTTGGTACAATCACGTCAATTGTAGTCGCAGCTGCTTTATATAATTATTATTAGTGCGATTATTGATCGTGAATATAACCTTTTACATCAGAAATTACATTTTCCATAGGGTGTTTATTCATCGCTAGCTCAGAAGTAATAATAGGTAAGGAACGAACTTATTTTTAGGTTAAAAACAGCTCGATGGATGGACTAAATCAAATCGCACAATCAAGGTGAATGGCATAATTCAGACAGGTTAAATCAACATGTGACCAGAAAATCAGGTTATAGTTTTTCTTTTCTACCATCTACATTTTAGACGACTCCTAGACTAAAATCAACATACTAAAATGGCTTCTACTAAATATTTTTTCTAAATTTTGCGAGTTTTTAGGGTTTATTTTAAGCATAGAAAGCACAAATTCTACGAGCACATATTTTAGCTAATATAACATTACGTACAGCACCATCACGTGTCTCCGGAGCTATAAATAAAACTTCCTATTAACAATAAGTATTACGTGGATGATGTAAGCAAAGCTGGACGAAAATCGGATAAATATGGCACCTACCTCCTTTGGTTGGAGTCCTGTGTGTGGAATGTTGCGCTCTGTAGCCGCGAATCATTTCGTAATCACCAGAATCACGCCTCAGTGGAAATTGGATTTCAAGGATGTGGTCACATGGCTGCATCAGCTTCAGGATGCCGGCTACCTTCTTTTTCTTGTCTTCGATCGAAGTTCTTGACTTCATGTCTTCGATCAGTTTGTCTTCAATCACCTGGCAGGCTCTGTGGAAGAAGTATTCCACCATGTCGAAGAACCTCGGGTTTGCGTGAGTCGGGATGTCCTTAAGCTTCTCGGGAATTTCATGGCTTGCGTATGTACGGCAGCATACGTTCACACCAGCAGGCGCAAGTTTGAGCATGGTATTGACTCCCTCATTCTGGAGGCTGTTCTTCAATGGTGGAACGACCGCCTTGGCGATGTTTTTGATGTGCAGCATGGTGGCTGTTTTAATTAAGTACGTTAGTCGGGTAAATAATCGGGCCGCCCTACTCTACACTAAATGTATAATACACAATTCTATGTAGTGCTATAACAGACTGTAGAGACGACCCGCCCCGACAGAATCCGACTCACTGAGTAAAGCGGCGTATGGCAAAAAATAAAAAGGCCCCAAAGCGCGATGCGGATGTTTGGTCTCGCTCCCACTTGGGTATACGATAAGAACAGCGATATCACTTCGCTGCGAAGTTGGTCACACACTCACGACGCAAAATCGAATCGTTTGCCGGTCGTGTGAATTGACTAAAATGTTTGTGTTGGTTAGTTCACGCTTTAAAAAAATCAAATTCATGTCTAAAATTTATTTAGATTCAATTAGATTTTTTTAAAGAATGAATTATTATAAAGTACTTATTTAGTTTAATGGACTCGTTCTAAGCTTGGATTTCCTCTTCCTACGAAAAAAGGATGTTGGCATGATTAATCTTTGGGATTGTGATTAATTTGGGGGTTATTCAAATTACCAAATTTTTTTTTTCTATTATTACACGACTGCCTTTAAAGGCGGATATCTTCCTGTCGAGGCTGCGGGATGTCCGCAAGGGATACCGAGGCCTCGACATGAAGGGCGAAGAAGGAACATGGGTGGTTTTTAGTCAGTAGAAGTCTGACACTCCCTCTCGCTCTGCCCAAGAGCGGGAGGGGTTATTTGATGATTTCCCACCCCCCCAAAAAAAAAAAAAAGGCGGATATCTTCTATCGAATATTAAGTGTTTGAAAACACATAACTAAGTAAGACAGGTGAAGATGGAAAGTAAATCTTATCATTTTATTTTACTGTTAAGAAAACCATGATGTTTAATTTGCGAATGTATAAGATGTTGTTCATTTTATCATACTATCTCCCGAACTAGCGCATACGGGACCAAGTCAGTAACATAATTAATTAATTATTAAGACGCGCATTGAGTTTGCTAATGTCTAATTCGATATTATTGTCTATGAGCGTTTACGAGAGTTGTACCGAAAAGTAGGGCTGCTATCGATTTCTTATTCGACTAAAGTGAGGAACAACTTCACCCTACAACTGACAACGAACGTTAGAAGCAGCTGTCGCGAATGAGCTGTCATATTGCAAGTTTGAAGGTTTTTGATAAGAACCTATTTCACCAGCCAATGTTTAACGCGATCAAAGAAAGTGTTAAATAAAAAACCTAGTTTTATTAATTAAGACGCGAATGAAATGACTTTGATTGTTGTTTGGTATTGATCAAAATATAATACCGTGTAATTTTATCATTATGTGCACATTTTGTTTAGTTCGACAAAACATGACATTCATTTCGCGTATTTTATAAAAATAGCTTTGTGCATCCCCCCTCCCCTTTCTTACACGTGCGGAGGGAGAACATAAACTAACAAAATACGCAAAATAATTACGATTGGAGCCAAATGTAGAAATTGTTCTGCTTACTTGAAATGATTTGCATTTTGTACGTTGACGCAGTCTGAAACCAGAAATTAAATCTATTCGATCTCGTCTAAAGAAAAACTGAAAATTCGGGTAAGAATTTTTATTTCTATCATATTAATATTGAAATCAAGCATCATCTTTTATTTTATTTATTTATAATTTTGCTAGTTATGAATAAAATATCGTATTAATTTTCTAGGTCCCCGAAAATGACGGTTCCCAAAGAAGAAGAAGTTCCAAGTCTAATCGATGTCCTACCCGACGAGTTAATAATTAATATATTTAAGTACCTGCCGTTGGAGACAATACTTGAGTGCGAAAACGTATGCAGTCGATGGAAGAAACTGTCTCGCGACTCCACACTTTGGAGGAGAATCGTTTTCATCTACTCCGGGAAACCAGGCCAAAGTGAAGTAAGCGAGAGGAACCTGGAAATCATAATAACTCACAGTGAATGTATTCGTTGTCTTAAAATACAATATGTTTACAGTTACCCTGTGATCAAAGAAATAATAGAGAAGTGTCATAATATCACCTCACTTGAACTTGTAATGTGCCGCATATCCAAAGAGTTCGAAGACGATATCACGAAGTGGCCGAACTTACGTAAAATTAACTTGAAAAATTCTCTCGTGTTGATGAATAACGTTGATGTTTTGGTTCCGTACGATAATTTTAAATACTTGAATTATTTGGCTTTGTCCGATTTCGGTCTGCCGGCTGCGACACGGGACAGCTTACTCCGATGTAAATATTTAACTCAAATTTTCATAGAAAAGGTTAAAAATCTTGATTTAGAATATGTTAAAAACTTAATTAATTCGAAAATGGCAATTCTTAGTGCTTTACACATATACGGGGGTGACGCTGTGAACGATGAATGTTTGGCGATGTTGTCACATTGTCTTAATTTAAAAGATCTCGCTATAATACGGTGCGAGAATCTCACAGATGCAGGACTCGTTAAAATAGCCAATTTAAAACAATTACAACACTTACAGATCTGGAATAACGTGATCTTCACCGAAAATAGTTTGCATAGAACTTTATCAAGTCCGAATCTAGTTAAATTGGAAAGCTTAAGTCTATCAAGAATAGGAAACATTTCACCTGTGATAGTCGATGTGATCTCTGAATATTACAAAAATCTAAAATTTCTGGCAGTTTATCAGTGCCCAAAAATCATTAACACGGATTACGAAAAGCAGTTGAAGTCAAAATTTAGAAATATTGACGTAGTTTTATATTAATCTAAGTAAGTACTTCACGTTCGAAAACTAAAATGCTAATATATGCCCAGGGCGATATCTATAATTTTATTACGCCAGGCTAACCTAAATCATTCTAATCTACCTCGGACTATCATAATCATCTTTAAAAACTTCATTTCGATATGTAAGAATCATTGGATGTTGTTCTATTTATTTACGAATTTATAAAATGTTTACGTCAGTCTTGGACAAATACCTATGTTTCTGTCAAATTGTGCCGTACTGTGATTGTTAAGGTTTCGCTTGGAGTTACTCCCGATATTGTTTTGTTTCGAGTCAGCATTATTTTTTTCGGGGTTTAGGCACCTAAACCAATACAGCTTTAAAACTAGCCGCGATTAAAAAATGCATAAAATCCACGTAAGTATATATTTCACTGTATAAATAATGGCATATTTATGAGTCAAATAATTACAAATTTTCATTAATTCAAAAGGAAAAAATAAAACAAAACTTATTTCAATAAAATACCTACTAGTCTTTTGTTAAGAGAATCGGTTTTGCACATAATTAAAACCATGCTTTAATCAACACATAAAAAAATACAAGACAGTGACCATAATGTGTGCTCATATACAGATATTTTTTCTACTTCTTAAATGACCATGATTACAACATTGACTATTCATTCTGCCGCTAATACCTATGGAATTCAAATGTTTCTCTTACAAAAGTAATTTCTTACGACGATTTGTGTGTTTGTGATGATATTATAAATTCATAACAATACATTACTAACGAGAAACGAACCAACTTGTTTTTTTTTCCTTTACCATGCTGTTTTGTGGGATTTTACATTGCAAGAGTTTTAATGTTATTTTAGGGTAAGCGTGCGCGACAAAAAATAGAATTGTTTCTAAAACATCGTTAAAATACCTTATAATGTTTAAATAAAATACATACATATCGTCAAGTCACTCATCTCGCGTCTTACAAAAACACTACATCACAATTTATGTTTTATTTCAAACATATCACAGCATCCCGAATCATTTGGTACTTTTCTGACATTCCATTGTATTTATTATTGACTACATTAAGAATTCTGGTTAAAAGTTCTAATGACACGTACAAATGTGATGGTATCACATTTGTGTTTAAGATGTAATATGATTATAGTGTCGATAAATTTATGCTACATACTAACTTACCAACTACAAATTTTTGATAAGCTCAAAATTTGTTTGTTCTAGGTATTTTACATGATTTTTCTTTGTACACTGTCTATTTTTTGGTTTCAAGCAGGAACAAGTAATTAATGAGTGTTAAAAATGTGTATAATTTATTTGAAAATAAACGTGAATATATTTTGGAATAAAGTTGCAAAATATTACAAAAGAAAATTTAATTAAAGTAGTTAATTATTAAATTGTATTTGGCTACGAGGTAGTATTACAAAATGCTGTTGAATCCAAAAAAAAAGTTTTTACAAATGGATTTAAGATCTCAAAGTCGTATACAGTGTTACAGTGGAGCTATGTTCAAAAGAGAATCTTGAAGAATATTTTTATTGAAAACGCAAACCACGTTAACAACTCTGCAAATTCAAACCGAAGCAGAAAACACAAAATCGCAAGCATGCACTAAAATGTCAAAAAGTAAAAGTTACAACTAAATTGAAACCATCTGCTGAAATTAAAAGATAAACACAAAACATTCTGCACGAAAGAACCAACAGTTCATTATAAATATATTTACAAACATAGATGGAAGTTTTAAGCATCTAACAGTAAAACGGGCAACGAGGGTTGCCTCGACCCTTAACAGTGACACAAGGGTTTCTAAACTCTTTCAGGTTGAGAAGAAATTCAGCAAGATCTCAATACAAAATCACTAGATGACCGACCGAGGGGGATAACCTACAAATAAAAATCACATAGGATACTTGGGACGGGGTTCGTAGGCGAGTCCATCATCGCTTGCGTCCGCGCATGATCTGTAGTGCCTTGGCCATGAGCGGGGCCTTCTTGGGTTTGAAGGAGGAGCCGGAGCTGGGCAGTGGCGCCAGCGCGCGAGCCACTGCCCCGCCGCGCAGCACGTTGGGTTGTGCCGACAGCGCCGCCACGCGAGCGGCCGGGCTACCCGTCGCCAGCCGCGCCGTGCCATGCTGTGCCTGTACATAAAGTTACACTTATTATTTTTCACATTTTAGGAAAGCTGACAGACTAATAACAATAAATTATATATGAAGTTCTACAGACTAATAACAATAATATATAAACACGGTACGATTTGGTTAAATCAAAATATGTATTTTATTTCACATTGGTCTATTCTACAACATACTTTGGCAATTTGTTGTAAAAGCGTATACTGTTTATGACTGGTTGTCAGACTAGTAGTCAATCATACGAAAGCTTTTGACAACTCTTGACAACGCGAAATTGCAACCTAATATGGTAGGTTCCATTTATAAGTTTTCAGAATTGTAGTAATCCCACAAAATTAAATGTGAAATGTACTTATCACGAAGATACATATAATAGTTTATGGAATCCCTAGACATTCGTCGATACGACGAGTATGTGACAAAAAATTCGTTGACTCTTTTCGGCGTGGGCGATGAGTGAGCGAATTTTTTGTTGCGTACTCGTCGAATCAACGAGCTCGGTGTCTAAGGTTAAGTACAGACAGATAGATAAAATGTTTTATTGCACTTCAATACAATGCTACAACCAGCTAGAAGTTTGGATACTAAATTAGAATTTATTATACTTTATAAGCGAAGACAGATATCTGAAAACAAAGGTTAACTTACTTTTTACGTTAGCCGGAATACTTAATATTATCGGGTATGGAGTATCCAAGTCATTCTTTTTTCACGCTTCCGACGACGTTTCTAGACAAGAACGTGTCTTCTAAATCGATTGATCGTGTCTTTAATTTTGTGTAAGTAATGTGACTGTTGAATGTATTGCGATTATGATATGAGCCCGTGATACTCGAATTAAATGATTTTATTATTATTATTTGTTTTTATACTTTTACGTATCTCGGCTTTACCATTCTATAATTCCGCTAATTATAGAATGGTAAGGGCCGAAGTCAAGTACTACCCCAAGTGAGTGGTGATGTGATGAGATGATGATATAGTCGGGTTGTGTGATGATGAGTGAGCATTAAACTGTGTCTGTGTGGTGATTGAGGGTTGAATGTGTATGTGAGGTGGAGATTACCGTCTCATTTTCATTGTGTAAAGAAAATCTCACAATCCTGCAGGTATTAAGGGTTGCGGCCTTCTGAAGGCTTTGATACGTGTATAGTGGTAAATCAAGTGGTTTTAAAGACTAATGGAGCTGTTTAGGTTATTATTGTTAAATGGTGGTTTACAAAAAATAAATAAATGTTAGTTACCTGTTTCTTCGCAACGTTGCGCGGAGGTTTAGCAACAGAGTCCACATACGCCATTTTAGTTTGTTTGATAGGCGCCTTTTTCGCTTCTTGAGCTATTCTTATGTTATTCGTGAGCGATTTCAACCTAATTTCTTGTTCCTCTTGGCATCTCTGAAAATCGAAATAAGAACATAAAAATAAGATAAAATTGGTGTATTTTTGTATTACATGTGTGTGATGTGATATACACGGAGGAGACGACAATAACGACGGTAACTTAAAATTCGTGTAGCTCATTACGATCCCAGTCTATACCAATATTCAATCGAATATATCCAGTAGTTCAGTCACAGGATATTATTTGTCACTGTAGCATTTTCTACATGAGGTTTCTGTTAATAGGTAAGTTTCGACAGGATACCGAGGCCCACATTGGTATTAACATTAAACACATGTTGCCGACTCGCTACTTCAATAACCTTCGCCAAATTCGTTCTTAAATTTGATTTCCTGATGCAAATTATTGTCGCATTGTCGATGCCACCTTGTAACCTTATTAATGGAATCAATATTTATAAATTGTGTTCTATTTCGTTTATTAAAATAAAACAATTTCGATGTCAGGTTTTATTTCATAGTTTAATTAAACATATTCCATTTTTATGAAATAGTATTGCCATTGTTTTCATTTATTGTCGTGCTGTCGTCTCCACTTTGTATTAAATAAAGGTTCAAACACGCTAAGTAAGTTTCATACAGGTTCGTTCTAGAATATTTATCTCCTTTTTTACGACGCGGATGTTACATCTTTATGATATTGTTTGGACTGAGAAGATGGCAACGTTTAATGCGGCATCAGAGGAATTGTTCAGGTTAAGAAGATAAAACCCTTGGGACAATTCACTCCATTAGATGGAGCATGGTGTGATGAGGAGCACCACATTCGCACTGGTTGGGTGAAACAATACCTCATTATAATAAGTTATGTTTGCAGCGGTCAACTTGGGTATGTAAATGAACATTTTTATAAAAACGAGTAATCTGCCGTACGAAGTGTAAAAGCGGTATCTCAAAGAAAACTAGTTTTTTTATTTATTTTTATGTTTTAAAATAGATACTGCTAAGGTATCGGGTGAAATTAAAATCAACTTTATTTTTTTTTTTCATTTAAAATTAACAAAAGTCAACTCACCGAATACATTTCCCTCCATGCCTCATTTTCCTGGCGTTGTTTGTTGCGGAAGTTCTTCTGGCAGAACTTCTGCCACAGGTGGTCAGTGTCCTCCATCAGGTAAGGATTGTAATGTTCCAGTAGAAACAGCTGTTGTGGGGTCGCCCTGTCTACCACGGGCTTCAGAATTTCGTATGGCACGCCTCCCGTGTACTCAAGTGCTGTAATGTAAATAGAATAATGAGTATTTCGTATTATTTCAGATAGTTAAGGTATGAATATCACCTTTTGTGTTGTTAATATTTTGTTGTTTGTGAATATTATTAAACATGGTCAATATGTGTTGTTTTTTTTTCGTTATTGTAGGTAATAAGACTTTTCCCAAACTATCTTGGGGTCGGCTTCCACTCTAACCGGATGCAGCTGAGTACCAGTATTTTATGTGAAGCGACTGACCTTCACAACCCAGTAACAGGGTAATACGATACCCCTTGGTGCCTCTGGATGTCAGACTTTCGGCTTCTGGCTACTCTACACATACACACGCTATGCTACAAATAACATCTGAAACCAATGGTTTAACGTGCTTTCCCAGACACGGAGGAAACTTGGTATGTTATGATGGTGACCCATCCACGGACCAACCTCGGTGCGCACGGCGTTAACTTGACGGTCAACCCGTTCGGCGGTTATCTCATCTATTGAAAAATCATGTGGATAAATTAGGTTGGGGATAATCTACTGTATTTTTTTTTAAACTTACCGTCAATGTGTTCTTGCAGTACATTCACGCACATTTCGTACAGGGACGGTATTTTTCCTCCTATAACTTTGTTGCCTGAGAAGACTTTGGTTCTGAAAAAAAAACAATTTAGTTTTAAAAGTTGCAATGGGTAACAAACAACAGACAACCACGAGTATGGAACCATCTGAATAATAACAAAAACGAAATTGAGACGTGAAACACTAAATAGTCATCATCATAATTTGCCGAGCCTTTTCCTAACTGGCTATTTGACTACTGTTAAAAATTCACGAAAATGTCATTTAATTTCAAAGAACTAACAGAAATAACACGATGTATGAAAAAAGTAATAAAATCGATGAAAAAATAGCTTAGTTATAACTTATAACTGATTTTAAATGACGTGCTAGACAAAGACAGCGTGATAGAAATGTGACGTCATATTCATACCGCCATAGTTACGTAGTACTAATGGCCGTTTTGTGCGACAAGGATAGAAAGTACCCCCACTAAAAACTTCTAAGGCATGTAGCTACTCCATTTTTTTAACGATTTTATTTCTTTTTTCACACATTGTGTTATTTCTGTTAGTTCTTTGAAATAACATAACATTTTCATGAATTTTTAATAGTAGTTAACTATCTTAGGCTCGGTATCCAGTCCACCGGGATACAGTTGAATACCAGTGTTTTACATGGAGTGACTGCCTACCTTACCTCCACAATTCCGTTAGTACTTGGTTAGTTATGATGGTAAGAAACGTACGAAAGAAAAGTATCTATTATACCAACGGATTAAGTGTAGATTTGCTTGCTCACCTTTGGTTTTTGGATGAGATGGCGGAGCTTAACTCTTCCATCGTGAAATGTGGCATTGGTTTAGGTGGTGGCCTCGGTTTGTAGTTGGGCGATATTTCTGGAAGCGCCGAGATTTCCAGCGCGGGCAGAGGCGCTAGTTTCGCAGTAGGAGCCAACAGGACAGCAGGACTATACTGGTGGAAGTAAAGGGTATATTTTCAACGTGGAAGTACAATTAGCCGTCAATTGACATTAATTCATTAACTTCACAGTTGACGACATCGTTTGTTTGAAATGTTTTAAAGATTTTACTTACATCATTGTTCGGTGAGGTTATATCCTTCAATAGTTTCTTCTTGGCCTTGACAGGACTGATCATGCCAAGCGCTTCAGCAAAACTGGCGCCTAATTAAAAAAGTAATAAGTCTCAAAAATGTATATCAAAGTTTAAAGATAACAGTTTTCTTATAGAACATATTGTTTACCTGAACCACAGTCAATTCCATCATCACTATCATGTTCCTCACTGATCTGTATTTGAACTTTTTTCTTTGGTACTTCTTCATTCTTGCTGCTGCTTGACTTACTGCTTTTAAGTGAAGAGGAACTTGATTTATGCTTTGACTTCTTGTCGCTCTTTTCATCATTCTTCTCAGAATGGACCTTACTGCTACTATTCGACGACGAATGCTTTTTCTCACTACTTTGACTACTCGACTTATCCTTGGACGAGCTACTCCTGTCTTTTGACTTGTCCTTGCTCGAGGAACTATGTTTTTCCTTAGAACTACTACTATTACTTTCTTTAACTTTGTGTTTAGATCTTTCAGAATCCTTTTCTGACGAACTCTTGTGCTTTTCTTTGTCTGGAGCATGCGAGTGACTGGAAGATTTATGTTTGTCTGACTTGCTGTGTTTATCAGAACTTGCTTTGTTTTTGTCAGACCCGCTGTCAGACTTGTGGGAGCTACTTGACCGGTGCTTGTTAGAACTGCTGTGTTTTTCAGTGCTACTTTGCTTGTCTATACTATTATGCTTGTCTGAACTACTCTGCTTCTCTAAACTACTATGTCTAGCAGATGACTTTGATTCTTTATGACTTTTCTCTGCTTCTGATTTATATTCTGGTTTGAGTTTCTTCTCAGAATATGATTCTTTTTCCTTTGAATTTTTATGTTTGTCGGAACTGTGACTTTTTTCTTTTGTTGATGTTTCAGAGGAATGCCTCTCTTTAGACTGTGAGCTATGTTTGGAGTGCTTTTCAGACTCATGATGCCTGCTAGAACTGGGGGATTTATGGTCTGCAAGCCCATCACGAGGTGAGTGCTTAGATGAAGATGACTTATGGCTACTGTGTTCCCTCTTTACTTCTTGTTTAACCTTTACCTCTTCCTGTGAGGAGTCAGACGTCTCCGAGTCACTTTCGTCACTCTGTGAGCCGTCACTTTCGTCATTGCTATCACTGTCTGACTCTGATCTCTTAACCCTACTACGAGACTTTCTTTTGTAATCATCCTCACTGGAACTAGAATGTTTTAAACGCTTGTTGGGTTCCTCATCCTGGAAAATGTTAGTGTCTTAATAATAAACACCATACCAGTCAGTTATTACAACTTTAGATTATAAGAACAATTATTATGCAAGTTATTTTATTTTTAACTCTTTTACAGAACTAATTCCAACTAATGTTAGATGTTCAAACTCTTATGCTGTTTTTTGAAATTAAAGCTCTAAATTTAGTTTAAGTATTCGCGATAAAATAGTAGGAATAAAAAAACTATCTACATTAGAATGCTGCGTGGGTTTTGCAGTTGCACAAGTGATAATGTAACCACAGATAAAGGGAATAAATACGATAAAACTTTACCTCACTACTGTGGTATCTTTTTTTGTTCCCACTGTAGTTCCCGTTTATTTCTCGGTGGTCTTTAGGTTTTGATGAAGAGTTTGACCTCTCATATCTATCAGACTTGATCCTGGATTGAGCGTTATCATCGGAATCTTTTCCACTTCCATGTCCGTTGTGTGTTGAACCTGAAATAAAATTAGAAAAGCTCAAAGGTTTTAATTGTTACACAAAGTTTGTGTCTATGTACTCCGAGTGCTATATCACAGCTGACTAACATTTGAACAAATCTATGAATAAATCTGTACAGCCTATTCTTTTAACCACCATACATAGTAAACATACTAGTTATGCCATTGTAGCATAAAGTAAAAATATGGCTGAAATACTATGTCATTATGAATGCTCATGCAGTATACTGTAGGTAATGCTATGCCTAAAGCATTTGTGTTATGCATGACACATGATGTATTACTTGAAAGCATAATGTTACATTACAATATGTAAATCCAGATTGGTAGCAAACCCGTACCCGTTTTGCGTAAAAACAATTTCATGTTGTTGCTCTGGCAAGCATTATTAAGATAATCTAATGGAAAGACCTGCATAGTATTACCTTTTATTTGGGCGGTAAGTATCTTATTAGGATATTTTTAAATAAGACCAGTATCGGCAGATATGACATTATAATATATCATAAGATCACACCTGTAATCCTCAAAGGGTTGACAGAGGTGGACCTAATAGAACACCCATTTTTCGCTAGTTATATTTAAGTCTCATGTTATAGGTGGCTAGCGCAAATCCAGACTCCGGGGCTGTTACTAAGAAATTTCATAATGGAATACCCCAATAACAACTTGCTCGACCCATAAATCCCATCCAGCAAGTAATTCAATAACCATTTTTTTTAATTTGATTTTCTTTCTTGCTTGAGGTTGAGTCACATCAAGGAAATCATGATTTCCTTTGACTTAGTATATGGATTCCCTGAAACATGTACCTTTAGCTGAAATGCCATCAAGCCTATCTATTTTGATTTCATGTGGCTATTTTTTTGTTTTAATACATTTCAATGTTTTGTCATTAATATGCCAAGAAGCTTAGTATGGAGTGGGATTAAAAATATTAGCAACACACAAAACACTTTGGTATAGTTCAATGTATGGAAAGTCGGACATGCAAAACCAATATTATAGCTTCCTGAGTACTTTGAAGTGCCTCTGCTATTATTAGTTAAATAAGATAATGAGAAGTGTTGAATAATTTCAAGCTCTTACATTAGTGACTTATGAATGAATACAGTGATGGTTATTGCATTCATTGTGCAACAAAGTCAAAAGGTTTGCAAAGGATTCATAATGAAATTAAGGATAATTTTAAAATAAATATATTTAATTAATTATTAAAACTACTAAATAGTTAAGTGTAAAATTGTCCCAAATTGTAAATATCTAATCAATAAATATAACATAGTTAAGTTATAATATAACATATAAACTACTTGAACAAAAATCTACTGCTTATACATTAAACAAGGAATTTAAATAAATTTATAATTTATGAATTATTATGAACATAGTTTAGTGATGTAAAGGTCATTGCACAGTTAAAAAATAATATAAATTTCAATAAAGCCAATTGCACTTTAAAATGGGGTTCTAGTACTCAATTGATAAAATATGTCCGATAGGGGCGATAGGACAATAGCCATACAGGCTAATATAGTTGAATTAAATAATATTGGAATACATTTGGACCCTAAACCCTATAGCTAACATAAAGTAAAATATACCACCATAGTCTATCATAAAGAAAGCTTGTCTATGTTTGTAATAAAAACTAATCAGAGTTGTTAGAAATACTCCAAAAAACATTGTCCATTAGTAGAATCTTTGTAACTAATTAAGTACTCTTTAAATAAACCAGATTATTACATCTGTACTGTTATGCACAATGGTGCTCATCATAAGAGGTAAACTGACATAAAAACAATAACAGTATTTGCCTTTTAGAAATATTGTCATAACAGTTATGAGCTGGCTAATCCCAATATGCAGCACACACGCACAAGATTGATGTACACATAGACATTGATATGTACAATCTTGCTGACGGGATCTCAACAACCTAGTATAGTGGCCCCATGGATTGGGTGCTGTACCTAAACAAGACAAGCCATTTAAATGACTCATTGAATAATTATCCTCTTTGTATGTTTATGTGTTTAGCAATCTAGTGACCATGCAGTACCTTGCTTTGTAAGTACAAAAGCATCTTTTGATTCCATTTGTTATTAAAAGCACTATGATTTTTCATGGAACAACAAAATTAATTCAATCAAAACAAACAATGCTATGCTTTCAGGCAAAATGTTTGTAAACAAAAGGAACACTTATTTGGGTATGAAACATGAAAATAGTTCTTGAATTGCACACAATAGGTACTATGACACTAAATACATAAAAGTTTAAAATGTAGGCTCACTGTCATTGTTCTGGTCTGTTTCCTGGTCGCTCTCCTCGGCGGCGACCATCAGCTTCCACTTGTACACAAGGGAGCGGGCCGCCTGCCCCACGTCGCCAGGCTCCTTGCGTAGAGCATTCACCGTGCGACCCACCCCCGTCTCCTGAAGGTGCTGGACTGTCACAGCCAAGTTGAACAACTTGTCTATACATTTTAAAACCTGGAAATTACAAGTATTATACCGTAAATGTTACTGCTTAATTCAATACACTACTGTCACTGGTGTTGAATTGTTGATGGGGGATCTGAAACTAAATTGCTTTACATATGTTCACAGCACCATACCGTATTTTCAAAATCATCAAACAATATATATCTGGCGACATTTTTTTCGTGTTATAAGATGTCCTTTTGTTATTTTTGGATGTTATTATTACGACAATATTGCAAACCAAAATATTCAGGAATTATCTAATTTATGTGGGAATTACACCAAATGGAAGATGAGTAAAATGGAAACTCACTTTATGCTCGTCAGTAGGATATTTATCTATTGTATGCTGGTAATGTTTGACTAAATCAAGAACAGACGCCATGCTACACGATTTTTATCATCACAATGTTAATTCTTTATCAATAAAGACTAGATGCCAGCTGGTAAACGGGCACCATTTTTATCATACACATAGACGTCAATGACGTTCGTTCATATCCATATGTTTGCGGTTTTCGGATACGCACAGCAAAAGATGATATTCTCTTCTATTTCATTAAACCATGCTGTCACTCTTGCTTGTCTATGGCGTACTTCCAAATCACAATAATCGCAGGTTCATCCGTTCATGTGAACCTGGGAAATATTTATATTACCTACGCCTGGGAGTATAGGTTCACGATAGAACTGGGCGCAAAAATTCGGTCGTCGGTGGTGATGGCAGCGCGTCTGGGGAGGGAGTAGTCGTCGAGGCTGAGCTACGCGCAGAGGGTTATTTGTCCTGTTCCAGAAAAACTGAAAGGTTGTCTTGGTATGGACTTTATAGATTAGTGATGTTCCGGATATCCGTATCCGTACCAATTTCCGTTACATCTATGACGGATCTTTTTCCTTAAATATTTAGATTCGGTTTTACACACCGATCAATTCGAACATTCATCAATCATCATTCATCTTCATGAAGTTCGAAACATCTTTGTAGACATTTTATATCACTTACAATAAACATAAACGTTATTAATACTGCCCAGTGTCACTCACACTTGACTATAAACAAAACAAAAGAAAGAACAACGCAACTCAATATCTACATTTTTAATGATCGGCACATCACTAGTATGGACATGAATGTAATGTGTAGAGTTACTGGTAGAAGGTATGCATGTTACTAAAAAAGTGACGGATGTTTAATGTTGATGGATGAAGGGACATAAATTGTGGGTTAAAGAAAAAAACCAGCCAAGTGCGAGTCGGACTCGCGCACCGAGGGTTCCGTACAAAGAAAGTTAACAATTATTAAAAATATTTTTATTATTATGTGATGTAACAAAAAATGTACGCTTTTCACAATTTTTCCTTTACCTGTGCTTTAAGACGTTTCTTTGTACCAAATTTCAAGATTCTAAGTTCACGGGAAGTACCCTGTAGGCTTTGATTCCCTTGCGAGTGTCGAAAAGGAGAAGTTTGCGGCATAAACGGCTGTATCTTTTAATTGCGTTGGCTTAGAAGTTTGATTTCAGCTTGATAACTTCACGCGTTCCTGAGAAAAAGCGTCTTGACAGACAGACAGGCAGAAAGTGATCTTATAAGGGTTCCGTTTTTCCTTCCAAGGAATGGAACCCTAAAAATGGATGGGTTAGGGCTCAACCGCGATATTTTAGCGTTCAAAGCCAATCTTACTATCTAAAATAACCTGCTCAGTCGGCGTGCTTGTAGCAAGATTTGCAGTAATAGTCGTGGCAATTGCAAGAAGTCCTGGGAACACATTTTCCTTCTTTCACTAATAGGCGAAACCAAAGCGTCGTTGAATACCTTTTTCATCAAATCGACAAATCAAATCAAAAGTCATTTATTCAAACTAGGCTGATAATCAGCACTTTTCGAAAGTCAAAATTTATTTATCTTATTTTCAAGTGACAGTCCCCCAAAACGCCCACCCTTCGACACTTCCTAGTGTTTTTGCTGGAAAGAAGAAGTGGCGGAACAAACTCTCCAGCAACACATCTGTCTGTGTGGTTAGAAGAACCAGATTCGATACAATAGTAAGGTGTAAGTTGATATTACGATTGACTACAGACACAAATCAATAACAATAAACGTAAAAAATAATAAAACATAAAAAATACGTAACATATCAGTAAACTAATTTTGGAGAAAGAACATATATGACAAACATTGTCTTGTATTCGACTCAGCGACCAGTCACCAGTTATTCTTAACACTTAAGTAGTCGTTAATGGAATAGTAAGCTTTTAAACAAAGATTAGATTTTACTTTGGCTTTAAATGCATTAAATGGCAAGTCTAGAAAAGAAGATGGCAGTTTGTTATAAAATGTTATACCGAGCCCAGTTGGCACAACTGGGCTCGGCAGAATACCGTAGGACATAACGCTGTGAAAATAACTAAAGCAAGACTAACAGTGCTGTATCAACGTCAGTGTATTGTCTTACTTTTCTGACGACGTATGCGGCCGAACTTAGCCTTTCCGCTAGGCTTGATATGTGTAAACCGTATTGTAATTTTGAACCTACTGTTATGCCTAGAAATACAGCAGAGTCGGCAGTTTCCAGCTCTTGATTGGCGAGGATAATATTGGGACCTAGATTTCTAACATTAGGTAAAGCTAAATTAATTATTTAAGTTTTCTTGGCGTTAAGAACAAGGTTGTTTGTTGTGAACCAATCCGTGACCATTGATAGCGTGCTGTTTACGTCGTCAAAATCATGTCTATTCCTATCTACTTTTAAGATAAGAGAGATATCATCTGCAAATAGTACAACGTCACTAAAACCTTTCAAGTAATATGGTAGATCATTAATATAAACCAAGAATAAAAACGGACGCGTATATTTTTACATTGCGATATTTTCTAAGATATTTGTTTGAACTGTTTAGAGAGTAAAGGACACAAATATTCTATATTAAATTTTCGTACTAACAAACACATTTTTTGTTTGGATATAGATTAATACCATTTGGGTTAAATAAGCTTCACAAAATATCATTCTTTTTAATCTAGCATTTCAATAGTAAAAAATGGTTACAGTGAGTCAATCTTAAAAGATAGACATATGCATATGATTTTTTTTTTGAACTATTAAAGAGGAACAATCCCCTCATACATGATATTTGCGTAACTTAAACCTTTTTTGCAGCGCACGTAACGGAAGCTCTCAAAAAGGAATATCTTTTCCCGTTTTTGCAACACTTTTCATTTATGCTCCGCTCCTATTAGTCGTAGAGTGATGTTATACAGGGTGTAAATCAACCCATCACATACCCGTCAACCAAGCATTGTATATCAATCTAAGTACCCCTATGCAAAAATTTTGCTGGGAAATGACTTTTTTTTTTGGGGTCAAAAATCACATTTTACGGTAAAACTCAAAGTAGCACTCTTAAAACATTGTGCTAGTGGATGCTTTGAATAGTAAACGGGTCATGGAGGTAATTTAAGTAAAGTTAAAACCTGGAAAACTAGTATTTACAAAAACAGCTGTGAAACATTTGGAACTTTGACCCCCAATATCTCCGTAACTAGGGGGTTCCCAGGTATGGTCTAGAACAAAAAAATGATCGCAGTGGTGGGGAGAACAAGTGCCCTTCGTTTGCGTTAAGGGTACTTTTACACCCTATATAGCCTAAAACCTTCCTCAATAATCAATGGTTTATAACATTAGTCAATTACTTATTTATTTAATAAGTAGGTTGTTTCGTAGATTTTGTCAGTAAATAACAAAAGTCGAAGTGGAGTTTGGTTGTGGCTCGCATGTATCATGGAATAAGAACAGCGGCGTAGCTTGCCTAGACGGGCACGGATACTGGATCAAAATAATTATGTTGGGGGCCCAAATGAAGGGCCAAGATTTTTTGTTTCTTGACTTTCTTAATTTTTGAATTGAAACTAGGAACGTTGGGCACATTTTTATATGATTTTTTTTCGGGAAGTACAGCCTAAGAGTTTAAGTGAGATTGTGGACAACATTTGACGAATTTTTGCTTACACACTTTCGGGGCCCCTCGGGCCCGGAGGCCCCGTATCATTAATACGGCTGATACGGCGGTAGCTACGCCCCTGAATAAGAAAAGATTTTATTCAACCCTGCAAATCTGGGATTTAAAGAAATGCAACTGCTACCGCCCGCCGCGGCTTTAAGGCTGTTAAATACGCGATGTGGCGCTCAACTCTTTCACGACTAAACTTATTGGGTCGAATTTGTGATTTTTTTTAGATTTTTGTTAGCTAAAACATTTACCCATGCAATGTCCACAATGAAAGTGCCAGTATAGCCACAGATTATTTGCAACTAACAAATATGGCACAACGGAGGTTTATTTGTCAACACGAGGTCTTTAGATCGATTCTCTTCTTGAATGACTTAAACATGTGTTTAAATTTTGAGCCCGCCTCGGATATCTTGTGAATCTGAATGACCAAGGTCCTAGAGGAAAATACATTGTGCTACGCGTTAAAGGATTGCAAAGATGATAGCATCATTTTCCCTTAACTGTGATCAAATCGAAATTGAAGAGGTTTACAGGAATATCATAAATGTAGGTAGTGGTTTCCGGATGTTTTCGTGAAACTTTCATTTACAACCATTAATACCCACATAAAACTGATATAGACCTTTAGGGATAAGTGAACACGGTTGCATTGTTATAAAATATGTGTAAACGTAAGTTACGACCGTAATGGGCAAACTGCAGTTAAATGCATTTAGGAGTATAAGATGCTAGTTATAGTATGGGCGGACGCTAGTTAGTTGTCATCCCCGACGATTTATGGAGCTGGTTGCGCTGTAGGTCAACAGGGCATGGGTGAGCCCCACAGCCGCCGGCGGACTAGCGTGACCTCTGTCAACTACTATCTACCTTCCCCTTACGCTTTATTTACCCACAACAGCCGCGCCCACCCTCTATATTTAACCTAATACTCATCCTTGGTCTTTAACCTTCGACATAGCTTTTCATAAGTGCAAGCCGACATCAATTACCTACTTTCGCAATATTGGAAACTTTATTGTTCCACTGTAGGTTTAAATTTAACCTTTGTTTCATGTTGAGTTCGAGCACGGACGTATACACCCACATTTATGTCTAGCAAAACATATTTCTACATAGTTAAACCATTCTGAATGGCATGGCGGTGTAATCGAATATAGAACTCAAAGAACATATTATGCTAACTAGCAATCAATGTGTAAGTGCATGTAAGTAGTAAGTGCCCGTTACCTCGTCTGGCTTGCAAGTTGCCACTTACAAGGTAGCAAAATGCGTGTTGTAGTTACAGGAAGCTCATCGAATTCTGTGCAATTGAAGCCACTATCTGAACGACGTGTAGCATGACAAGAGCGGATACGTATTATTATATAGTTAATTATGTGGGTATATAGTAATGTATCGGGTGTATGGTGGCTGGCGCCCGCTTCCCACGCATTTGCTGTTGACCCTACTGCGTACCTCTGCTTCCCCTACACACGGGTACATGGCGAATCCTGTGTACTCCGGGTTAGTACACGTCGACCGCTAATGTCCCCGTTATCTGCGTGCTCCTGAGTCCTGACTCCCTTCGTGCAGTGTTGTAGCCCAAACTGCTTCGACTTACCCATAAATCATGCATACGTTGTCCACATTATTTCTAAGAAGAGCTAATAGGAGTTATTAATTTAGTTATAGGTTCACTGCGATTTGCATGCGCCTTGGCTTTAGTACGAGCAATGTTTTTTGTCAGTTCGGTGTGAAGTGCCTGCGCGGTGCATGTCTTATTATAATTTAAACATCTTGCTAGCGCTTTCCACGTAGGCGTGAATGTGCTTTGTGTTGGAGTGGAGCAGATAAAGCTTAGACATTAATTACCGAAGTGACCTATTTCCAGTGTGTGTACTTTATTATAGACCTAGTTAGATATTGTAATGCTTAACGAGCATTTGAATATCTAGAGTCCTTGTCATGTTCCTTATAAGTATATTGGCCATTTATTCTGAATCTTTAGTCCAACCATTCCGACATAACGACTGCGTACAGTTACGAATTATTAACATAGGTAACAAACATTGTTACATTCATTCGAACAATACATTATCTTCTGAATGTTTTCCTGATGGACAATTCTAGATGAGCTTACTATCATATAATACGTACACTATCTCCCCATTATTTTCAAAGATCATTATTTGCAAGGATAGCTGGACTTATTCCTGGTTGTTATTATGCTCGGCCCGCAACCGGGCCGATTGTTATCATTTGAGAATCACACTAACAAGTAAACGTGAACTGGTAATGGGAGTCGGGACCGTTGGTACCGAATTCAATACAGCGTGCGGAAGCATTGCGACGGTAATCTGCCCGCACAGCGCCCGGAGATCGAGATATTTGCTTGTATGCAAATGGAGGCCCTTACCGTGCGACCGCGCCGGTACAAGCTGATGTGATAATACCCAACGGTCTCCATATAGAGTGATACTAACACAAGATACACGTGTAGATAAGGACGATGGCCGACAACCCGTAATAGAGACAAAGGGACAAGGGCCCATTGCCGGACCGCTACACTGAAATAGGCGATCATAACAATAATTTTCTAATCATATTATTTATAGCATCAAATAACGCTATGCACCAGATTAGCATAGCAGTTTCTTATCTCTGTATAAGTCAGCAGGAAGACTCATTATGTAAACAAGATTGCAAGAAAAAGTAAAAATAACTCAACAGTCCGGTTCGTCTACCTTCATGACTTCCTGCGCGTCTGGTACGAGTACGACGCTAGGAAGTATGTCCTGATTGGCGAGGGAGCGCGTGCGCTAAAGCTTGTTACCTATAATTTCCCAGCAGACAAGATTAATATAGCGTTAAAGGGATCATCAGTTGAAATTATTAAGGTGTTGTTCAGCACTTGAGGCGTTTGTCCAAAGGTCAAACCATAAACGTGGTGTCCATATACTCGCATAATATTATAAATATTGTGCTTCACGCCAGCGCCATGCATCATCGTAATTTTCTTACTATTAGGTAGGTATGTAGGTTCATGAAATTAATTTCTCGTTAACCTTTTAGCACCTCAGTGAGACAAAGTAAGGAGAAACTTAGGGCTGAATGGATGGGAACTATCAATAAGAAACGTCGCGTCGCGAGATCTCGCTGAAATTACAATGGTTTTAATAGGTACCTACTCAATTTAGATTTCTGTTTAATTTTTGTATCAAATAATGTTATTTCACCTGAATACAATACGGTAAGTGATTAGACAGGTGACATTATTTTATGTTGTAAATAGAAACCAAGCGGCGCGGTTGCGGCGCCTCGGCGTGTTTTGTACAGCCTGACTAATAAGGTGTCTGATTTAAAACTGCAGTATTGCTCGGATGGTGACAGGCGGATAGCTCATTGCTCGCAAGCATTATTAATCCTGCAGTTTCCCTAGTTGACTTTTGCAAATTACACAGCGAGATACGCGGGTTCTGAGAGGTTTTCTTCCATTTTTAGATCGCCAACATTTATATTTGTATCTTAACAGTGTTATTTTCCGGGATGAGCTTACAGCCTACGATTCAAGGTTTTAATAATACCTATGTGAGTATTTGAGATAACTTGAAGTAGTGCTATCAAATAGGGTATTTTTAGTCAAAATCCTTAGACGTTGTACTAAGCTTACTACTCACAGATAATGAATTGTTTCTTGGAATATACAACCGTCAAGCAAAAAATACCTAGGGTTCAACGAGCTTACAAATAACTTAAAAATATTCTTGAGAATAACCACCACCTGTAAATATAGCCTACCACTAAATTACCCCACCATTATGAGATTATATTCACACCAATAAACAGAAAACGAAAAACTGAAAAAGACGAAAAACGTTATCCCGAGAATCTAGTTATTACAAGCAGAATACCTACCAGCATATCGCCTCATTACAGGTGACAAATTTCATACTGAATGGCATCAGCGGGGGACTAAAACCCTGCACGGAGTTGATAGTGAAAGATCAAATTACCTAAAGGCGAGAATAAGGCAAGCATGTGCGATTATTAGTAGCCGTAAAAGGAGCTAATTTAGATAAGTTAGATCTTCCATAATTTGCACGGCTATCCGGCGAGAAGAAGCACCTCCAACCATGTAACATCTGTATCAAACTAATTTCATGCAAATAAAGCTTTTTCTTTTTCGTGTTGTAGTTAATCCAGTTTATACTTACCGTGAAAATAGCAACAAAAACTTGGCATTCTCCTCACAAGTTCGTATGTAGCGCATGTGGTCCAATAACTTTGATTGTAGGCTACGAACAGAAACATATTAATTCTTATATCCGACAGTTTTATTGAATAATAAGTATCGTAAACAGTTCCCGAGGCGAATTAATACAGCGACCGATCTCTCTGACCTTTTATGATTTAACAATATTGTCTGTATGAAAGTAATTATAACGGTAGCGATAAATTATCAGTGCTTTACCAGTTCTATCGCATGTCCATACAGAGATAGGTGCATGTAGGGAGTTTCGAGCGAATTCTACTTTGTATGGTTCCGTACATCTTCGAACTTGATATCATGATACAGTTATTGTGGTCGGTGCGTCCGGTCACTCGTCGAATAAAAATGCAATAAATTACTTTTTTTTTCTTTTCCCAGGCGAAGCGAGATGGATATTTTAAGTTTGATGAGCTGATGTAGCTGTAATACGGTTTTTCCTTTTAAGAGTAATTTTCGTAATTTGTTATTATTTTAGGTGCTCGTTGATATCTTTTGTAGGGACCGACTAAAGAAATAAGAATATTGAATTAGTTTCCATAGGTACATGCAAATAAATACGACTGTGTTTAGAAATTGATGTATAAGATGAATATAGGAGAAGATTATGTATTAAGGCTGTACATATCCTCCTGTGGACGGTGAGTGATGGGTAAGCTCGCCGTCCGTCTTATGACGACGACAGGCCGTGTCGACGGCGCGTTCGTGTTCCACGCGCGGCTCAATGTGATGTCAGCTTCATGGAAGGGGCCCGCAAGGGCCGACGCCTGTCGAGGCTGCGGGTTGTTCGCAAGGGATACCGCGGCCTCGACATGGAGGGCTAAGAAGGAACATGGGTGGTTTTTAGTCAGTAAAAGTCTGACACTCCCTATCGCTCTGCCCAAGAGCGGGAGGGGTTATTTGATGATTTCCCACCCCCCAAAAAAAAAAAAAAAAGGCTGTACATATCCTGACATTTATTGATGAACTCAATTTATATTTTGTAGATAAAAATGGCAATCGTGTGTTTTATTAACTAACCACTATGAGGTATGTAATTATGTATAGTAAAGGGGTATCTTATAAATTGTGCAGATCACTAAAAGTAGACTGTGATAATAGCACCAATATATATATGTATACATTTCTGGAGAGAATAATAAAAAAAGTAATTAAACTTTAAGTTCATTTATTTTTATTTCCAAGTTATGCCACAAACGGTTAGTTAAGTCGAGGTTTTCATGACAAGTCTAATCACAAGTTCCTAGAATTACCTGTAGTGCCTTTTTTAAGAACAAAAGAATACGTATATAGAAAATAATTGCGCTATCGTGGCGGGTTGACAGCCAGAGTCTCGAGAGCCCCTGGCAATGTCGACGGAATGCCACGCCAAGTGCAATTTTCCACCGCAACCAGGTTCAGTTGTGATTTTCATTACCGGTCCCAAGAGTTCGCGACCTACTCTAATTAGCTTAGATGCTTATGATTAAACGACTCGGTCACGACTCGTCGATTTACCTCAAATCCGTCGCGCTTTTGTCTTGCGAGGTCGGGCCATCCGTCAAGTCGGACACTGCCTGGAAGCAATGTTGATGTATCCAAGCTTATGTTAACAAACAATTGCTAGGCCACTCAATGAGGAACTTAAGGTAATCAGTGTAACTTCGACTACTGAAGCTTGACATTTATCATGTTGTCTGCAGGGATATGAGTTAGGAGATACTTTACGTCTGACCAGTTGACGTAATGGCCTCACTACTCAGCCGCTCCAGGGCCTAATGTTCGTTTATAAGTTACAAACATTGTTGTTTGTTCCACTTAAACAGGTGCGGTGCTTGGGCCTGGCCAAGTGGGTGCTCATCCATTAAAGTTTTATATGAGTATGATATAGTGTACACCGTAGGCAGGTCACTAAGTCCGCAGCATCCGTTAAGACTATGATGGATGGTCGGATGTCATCACGACATTGTAGTCGTATTATCGGTCGGTCGGTATAGTCGGTGCACCTTTGAACTCACAAAAGTTTGTGGGTAAATCCGATTCTGAATCCAACACGTAACTGTGGAGAAAGAGGATTGCATTAAGTTGTAGGATTTTTTAATGCCAAAAAAAATAAAAGACAAATTGGTCCCCACAGATTGACATACAAAAAGTTAAGACGTCTAAGTAATCACGACCGCGTGTCAGTGAGGTTGTGGCCGAGTTTTCTCCAATTAACCGTGCATAGGTCTGAAACTGGAACTTGTCTGAAGACACCTTTACTTTCACACAGTTTTTGTGTAATTACCTACAGTTAGGTATCATCGGCGTACGGCTGCTTGGCAGCAGACAATTGCCTTATAAAAAGCTCTTGACTTGTAGATAGTTTGTAGGCTATTTTATTTGAAACAAATTACGTAGAAGACTTTAACAAAGCTAATTAATAAAAAAATAAAAAAAGTCCACTAACTATCAAGTGACAAGCGAAATGAAAAAAGTTGTTTTCGCTGGAGCCCAAAAAAATATAACCGACGGTCGTTTCGAGTTCTGTTGTTGAGGTGTTTTTTGTCTTATGTAAGTAGGTAGGTACATGATAAATCAGCCGTTCGATGTGAAAGCAAGTGTGTCTAATAAGTAGACCGTTATCCCGGATCAACGCCTGATAAGCAAGGCTTCTAATTAAGCAGGATTTTGCTGCCTACAGTTGTCAAGACCTGCCTGCGTTTGGATTTTTTTATTCTGACCAAGACTGTTCAAGACATAGGGTTCAAGACTAATAGATGATAATAGATCACTTACCTTCAGGTTTCGAACTTCAATTTAATCCACCAGTTATCATAATATCCTGCTCTGCATACGCCTGGTTTTCTGCGTTCTCAATTCCGTTTACTTTTTCCGATGTTTGGCTACCCGTGCGGAGACTGGCTGGTTATCAAAGTAGAGTCTGTTTTTTTATTTTTATTTATTTAGGTCTACCAACAATTGTTCACACTTGATACATCGACATTATTCATCATTTAAATTAGGCTACAGCGTAACATCATCATCTGCCTAGCCTTTTCCCAACTATGTTGGGGTCGGCTTCCAGTCTAACCGGATGCAGCTGAATACCAGTATTTTACATGGAGCGACTGCCTATCTCCTCCACAACCCACTTAAAACGAGGTAATACGGTACTCTTTGGTAAGACTGGATGTAAGAATTTCAGGTCACTGACTACCTGTAACGACTGCCAAAGATCTATATATTGCAGCCGGGACCAACAGCTTAACGTGCTTTCCGAGGCATGGAGGAAACTCGGTATGTCAGGCGGTCACCCATCCACAGACCGACGACGTAGGCAAGCACAGCTTTACCTAAAAATCGACCCCAGTGGCAGTTCTTATTAAGCCACTAGCTCCTACAAGCTACAGCGTAACAATTAGGTACTTAAAGGTAAACACCACATGCACAATGCACAAAACAATAAATAAGATAGCTAAGCTAACTTAGTAAATACCAAGCGCCAATATTCAATTAAATAACAATAATTTTTTTCCATGGTATTCTATCGAATTTATCTCCAAATATGCATTTCCGAAGGTCAAGATCAGAAATAGTGGGCTGATGTGAATTTTTTGGGGCCCATCCTCGATAAGAACAACCGCAAGCATACATTCCGAAAGGTGCAAATATGGCAGGTTAAATGATTTTAATTTGCAATTGATTCTGCACGTAGCAGATGCAGTTGTTAAACTTGTTTCCATTCGGTTTCGAAAATATTTTTCAATTGGCGAGTGAGCGTATCGGGGTGTCTACCTGGTTGATGTAGGTTGTGGTCTCCGGTTGTTATTGGGCGTGAAGTCGAGTCCTCTTGACAACCAGTCGCCGTCGCCGCAAGTGTTTGCACACACCTCTAGGTCACGGCCAACGTTCGCTTTGTCATGCGTAGTACTTATTCGCCCCTCAAACCTAGTAATCACTACCTGAATATTGCACCATATTTGTTGTTCTTAATTATCTGCGTCCGACGTCTAATTTGTTCTCAGTATAAGTTCGCGCCGACCGCTTTTTGTTCGAACAAAAACTTAACACAAATGATGTGCCAATACTGTTATTTTTGTTTTGCATATCTGTTTCGTGAAGCATCAATAGGTGTCGAACAACGTCGCTACATGGCTATATACAGTTCGCGCTGGTCACTGGTGAGTACGTGTTGGCTCTGTCCATTACGGAACACATCTCGCCTATTGTACTGATGTTTGGTGCTTACATCCGTCAAGATCCTATCTCGATAGAATAAACTAATGACTGGAACACACCTGTTGTTCGCGTAGGAGGGACTTGTAATAACGATGAAGATAGCTCGCAGCAGTTTGATGGTCGCACAATAGCGCTGAAGCCCGTATCGCATCCATTTTGAATCTGTTTTTGTAGTAGGTAATAAATATTTATTTATCATGTTTCATCCTATGACGTGACGCCATGCACTTTATCAATGTTTGCTTGGATCGCTACGAGTACGGGTATTCCAAGCATACAATGTCCGAGTACTTGTACATCAGTTTTTTTCGTTGAATCTTACAACAAAGTATCACGCTTACCAACCCTGACGGCTTTATCTGTTCTAATTAGGTACTTACCAAACCAATCTAATTCAACACATTACATAGAACGTTGCCAACATTACTGAGCTAACTAAAGCTTAGTGCATACAGAAAGGTCTTAGGGTCGACTTTACTACACAGTGCTGTTTTCTCTTATAAAAATAGGATGACGAAATTGATAATGAACTTGTGTAAAAGAGAGGTAATTGTACGAGTAATGCGGTTGACGCAATGTGGTTTGGTCTGGTGGTGGTAAATCTTGGCTGCTTGGACTAATTGGCCATATTGTGCTATTACCGGCGTAATGGTGGAGAGGCCATTAGGCACGAGTCGCGGTGACGATACCACGGGCACAGCCAACGACCCGTGCGCCTGTGCCCGCACACACAGCCACACACATTTGCATATGACCAATCAGACAAATGAGGAACTATTTTTATGTAAACGTGATACACGATTTGAGTTCGAAGTTCAAAATTGTTTTGTCAAGAACGTTTTCACTTAAAACGGTGGTGTCAAACGTTGAGTAAACAGTAACGGGATCCCACACAAGTCTGCTGAGCTTCTTAACCCGTATTACAATAAACCCAGACACATGGATGGCAAATGACTATGAGTTATTGTTGAGTGTCGGCGGCTCCCCTCGGGTGCTGGTTTAATTGGAGAAACGGCTGGGTCAATGGGTGATGACCGCAGTTCGCAGGTAATAGCAGACTTAATAACTTCACCTGAATAAATCACGCGCAACCGTTACGATTTCTTAGCCAAATGAATGTTAATTTGACAAGGCACGAATGGATGTGCGCACTAATAACAGAGTAATGTCGAACAATGAAGTACTCACTGCTCACGAAAGTAAGCAAAAAAATAATTTGATTAGAATGTAAAAACTGACACTAATAATAACACGTTTATTTTCATATTGAAATTATATAGGTAGGTATACTGACGAGCATTTATATGTATACACTTGGCAACGTTCAAACGAGAATTTCTTGCGAAATAACTATTGCATCTTTAAGATATTACTTACTTTATGACATTATGGGTCCAAAAATATTAAGTTTCGTTATATAAAATGAAAATGAAATCAATACAGTAGACAAAAACTGCTTCTAAACGTTGCTAAGTGTACCTATATAGTGGCTTTTCGAAGAATAAAACTGGCGAAGGTAGATATAATTTTATTTAATGCGCTTCCCCAAATAGGTTTTACATAGTTTACAAACGTTTCCACTTTACAACGTCCAGTATAAAAATATTAGTAGAAACATATCATAAGCTAGTATGTTCTACGTATATAAAACATTTATTATGCGTTCACATACTTTCTCTGTAACAATCAATACTCACTGAGAAAATTTAAAAACATTGCTTAGAAAATGTAATCAAGGAAAGCTTTCACGATATAACTAATTAAAGGACGTCATCTCGTCATTGTGATGAACGTTTAGGCCCGGACTCCACCAAAGCGGAGACGAGCGGAGTGGAGAGGAGTAGTGCGGAAATCGACCAATCACATTAGTTAAAATTTACATCTGGTCTTATAACCTTCCTGTGATTGGTCGACTTTGGCACATCTCTCCGCTCTGCTCATCTTCGCTTTGGTGGAAACCGGGCCTTAGCCTTGTATCCACTAGGCAACATTTAGCGCGGAAGTTTTGTTCAGCAACTTTGTCTGCCTACGCATGATCAGTCATCAGTCTGACGGCACGGTTGGTGCAGTGGCTGAGAAATTGGACTGCTGCACTGCGTGTCTCGGGTTTGATCTCCGCACGGAACAAATATTTGTATGGCCTACAGATAGTTGTTTCGGGTCTGGGTGGGTGTTTGGTTTGTGTATGTGAGTTGAAATGTTTGTAAACGCATCCCCTCGATACAGGAGAAATTCCAAGTGTGGGGCAACGTGTTTAAAAAAAGTTTTTTATTTAATTTATTTTAATTTCATCATGTCGCGCGCCAAATGTTGCTGTGGATACAAACCTTTTACCTAACATAAGGACAACAGTCTTGTAACGCTGTATATAAACCTATCTTATTATGTACAATTAAACTGACGTGGGTGTTACATAACGTGGAATAAAGCCGTATCATTATTAAATTGTTATTCTATCTGCCGTACTCAGAGATATTTAATGATTACTTAAGCCGTGATGGCCTAAGTAATCATTAAAGCTCTCTGAGTGCGGCAGTATGACATCTGTTTTGATAGAAATAAATATATCATTATGCATATAAGTACTCGCTTAGTAGCTAATAAAAGGCACATTATTATCGTTAATAAAAGCTAGCTGCTTGAAATTCAGTCACGTAATTTTTTTAAGCGATAGCGTAGTATCGGCGCTTGCGCATAACTAGCTTTGTAGTCGTACGGGAATTATTCGAATGACTATGAATATTCTCCTACAGCAAATAATTAGTTATAATTATGATATCGAAAAGATATAGTCACCTACTCCTGTTCCTATGAAAACGGCTACAAATACTGGAATTACTCAGATAATGTTTAGCGGTTTTTGATATTTGTGCACTAAAGTATACATATATTCAATATCATTTTATTTCAGTAAAAATGTATTGATGTCATGTCGTCTAAAGTTTTACGAAGTTTGGCCAAAACATATATCCGCTCACCATCAGTTTAATTTTAAAAAAAAGCTACGTCAAATATATTTTATAAATTTCCAAAAACAACAAAAAATAAATCAATAATATATTTGTAATATATTACAACAATTTTAAACGTAGGTGCCATTTCTTGTGCTCATTTTTTAATGACTGTGAACCAAACACCACTTCTTGACTCAACTAATAAATTCAAGAATAACACACATAGTTTTGACATAATCTACATCTAAAGAGCTTCTTCCTTTTATGTGCATAATGTGTTTAACTTACCTACATTTCACATTTCATTTACATTTTTTATACTACAAAATTATCCTTTAAAATACACCATAAAATATACCGCTAAATGCAAATAATGTTTATCAAAAAGAATTTATCACATATACATAAAATAAAGGTGAAAAATCTTAACGTCGAAGATAAGTGACTAGTTATAAAAATGGCTGACGAAATGTTAGCTGAATAACGTCGCCGTTTGAATGAGAAGAGATTTCCATAGCATGCTGGCGACTACAATTTACGAGTATAATATGGTCGAGGAGTATGACATGATTTTGGCAAGAAAAAGTGTTCACGTAGAGAGACAAGGCGCATTCGAGTCCTATGCAAAGTGGATGTTGGGTGTTGTAGGCTATTATTAGCCAAGCCGAAGGTTAACGTAGGTAATTTAAGAGCGGCGCCGGATTAGGTTTTTTCTGATCAGATTCCTGGTCCGGACGTCGCAGCAGTTTGGGAGTAATTAAGCGGTCAGTTATGAGGTGTAATTACATGTGGAAATAACACTTATGTGTGGCACGGGGTCGTTGAACTGTACGGCAAAAAATGTGGTAAAAAATGACGATAAAAAGAGTTGCCCAGCGTGGTTGTCAAAACACACGTCACAGGAATATGGATGTGTCGCCTGCGGCGCGCGCTTTCGATGTAGGGCTGCCAAGCGAACTATTGATGTCAAGTAAATAAACTCAGTAGCAATAATAATCTTAAATCAATTCCTCAAATAAAACTCAAAGAATACAAACAGAGATATAAATGTAAGAAAAACGAGAGAATAAAAGTAGCAGCGTCATAATTCCCCTATCCCTTGTAGGCGTGTAAGACATATTGTAAACAGATAAAATTATGCGATTTAAAACAAGATATACATAATGGCAGCCCTAGATCTGCGCACCGACGCGCTCTTATCGGCTCAACAGTTTATTGATCGCGAGAGGCTTCGCTAGTCGGCGAGCGCGACGCGACGCCCGATCATTGTTTGCTAATGAGACTTCGGGAGCACAGGTGGTCCACCGCGATCTAACTCCGTTAACTAAAACAAATATGATGTCATGTTGACAATAATAAATGACCCCCATTAATTTATCCTAAACGCAGGAGTATAAAACGTCGTAATATGTACCTAGGATTACATTATACGTTACGGTTTAGATCAGCGAGTTACACGGCTATTGTTCTCTTGAAATTGTTTTTGTTACTTCTATAGTCGTAACAACTCTATGCTAACTTATTTAACACTATCTAGTACAAAGTTCACATAATTAACTACAACATTAACGTAGAAAAATCGCATCGCGGTGAAAGCTTCACGCCACAAACGCACATTCAGAGATATAAAATATTGGTTTACTTTGTCCGGTGCACGATTATCAGCGTTAAAAATGCACAGAACAATGCACACGATTTTATACAGGAATGGAAATCAAACTATAGGTACAATTGACGGAAGACAGCTTACATTCTAAATTGGTGAAGGTTTGCCGGTTCGCCACCAGACTGCACTTCAGTTCACTGAACACTTAAACGTTGGAGCTCACGTCACGCATGCATGGGAAACCCCACGGGATGAATTTTGATAGCCTTTTGCGGTCATTTGTATTCAGGCTTGGAACTCCAACGCATCGTCATTATAACTTTGTTTTTTAAAAGATCTGAAACATATATGTAGCACCTCTTCATATTTACAAATTGTAATAAAATTTATTCACAAAATATATCAAAACTTTTGACTTGCTGCCATCGATCCTATTTTCCATTTAAGTACGGAATATAATCCGTATTAGTCCGTTATGAAATCTGAAGCGTGATCGACGCATTCAATTTCGAAGTGCATATTGGTTGTTCTTGTTACGTAAACCGGTGAAATATGTCCGTGGTGATGCCTAGCAAGAAGTCGAACACTTCTCCGGGGTCTTTTTCTGTTCCGGGTTTATCGTCATCTTTGAAAACCTGCGAACAAAATTAAACATTAAAATTGCGATGAATCGTCGTGATTACTCGTGATTGTCGGCCATGTGAAATAATTAAGATAAAGTGCATCGAAGTAATAATACGTCATCGTAAAACATTTTATGACAGCTAAAGTCGAGTTTGCTCTTATTGTCAGTAAGAAGGGAACGGCATTATGTGCGTAAGTAAATAGCGTCATTGCGTTGCACCGCGCACTACACTTTAATATCTCAGGCTATCTGATAACATCAATTAAGGTTTTAGTTACAGTGAAATATGTTGAGATTAACAGGTTAAGTGTGGAACGACCGTTATTTTGTAGTTCTCGTATATTTGTACTTCACGGTTGTGTTTCAAATTGAATCGGTATTCGCGATTTATGCAGGTCGTTAGACGATTGTTGATATGTGTGAATGGATTAATTAAACTAACTACAATACTGGCTAGTGTATTTGTATCGGTTTCTGGTTATTTATTTATACCTGTTTGTGGTAAAGCCGCGAGCGATGTTCTAAATATGCGCGCTATAAATGTTAAAGTGTCTCGCAGCTTAAAGTAATGATAGATTACCAACAGATCGCCTACAAACACAGTGCTCTATTTTTCCTAGTCGATTCGTGGAACCTACGCGAAAGTAAAGTTTCCTGCTGTTACCATTCTTTCTATAGTCAAATACAATGGGTATTTATAAAAAATATTGGTGGCACTAAATTGCGTTCAGGTCATTTCAAACGTTCAATCAGAGAGATCTCTTTTCTGAGTTTGCAGTGCGTGAGTACTTAATTGCATTCTGCAAATCTAATGTGAGAATCATATCTAGTTTTTGTTCCACAGTGAAATTAACAAAGGTAATAGTTGCAAATCACTGGAGGTACACAAGCAAATGATACAATGATAGCACATAAACGCGCCAAGATAATAATTTAATCATGATATTAGCCACGCTCGAGGGCAAATTGCTCCGTTTATTTGGAGGTGAAAAAGAAAAAGAGTGTGACACACATTTAAAACAAAACAGGAGAGATGGTATCGCAAAAAAGTTTAATGAATGGGACGCGGCAATGAGCATATTTCGTGTTCATTGTTGCCGATTTCTCAGAGCGATTTGCTAATAGCAGCTATTAGGCCGCCTCCGGTCAGCTCGTCACGTTGCGTGTCGACTACCGGCCTTACTGACGTACACAAAAAACATAATTATTCCTAAAACGGTAACACTTAATTGATCCTCCATGTGTAGATAGTCTTACGGTAAAATTGGTGTCACGTTTTTTCGAGTGCCGACATTCGGTCGTCGCTCGATGTCCGTTCCAAAGTAGCGAATTTATCGATATGTTATTAATTTTAATTCTATATGCCAAAGCGTAATTATCAGTAAATAATGTACTATACGGTTACCAAGTTTAAAGTTTGATTTATTCGTGTTTACCGATCTGTTGCGCACTATAATTAGTTTTATCAGATTTCAAACACAGCGTTTGAACAAAATTGAAATAAGCATAAAATGTTTGAAACTATGTTATTACATTTCAATCATTTCGTAATACCACACTTTTTCATGTTTTTATTCGTAGCTGAGCTTAGTTTGTATCTAACAAAATTTACAGACCGTAAAATTACGGCGCAATCGCTGTAGCATCCACTAATGTGAACGTTGGAGGTATGATGCGGAGACCACAGGCAGTCCGCGGCTAACGAAACATAGGCATTAGAACGGTGGGAATGTTTCTTTTATCAAAACGATCAAAATTATATTTACATTTCAACATTTTCACGGATGACTCATGTCGAGGTGTTGTGAAAGCCACAAGAGTGTCAATAAATTCAAGACAAATTGTTTGATCAGTTTAAAAAGTAAGGAATGTTGGTGTCGGCGCGGTGTTGCGGAAATTTGCGAGGCTGCAGTTAGCGAGCGTGGATGATTGAGATCTGCGACATCGTGCGGGCAGCGGCAGGCGGTGGTAGCGGAGGCGCAGGTCATTACGCCGAAACTTCGGGCTCGGCGCGCAACGGTATCGAGACGAGCCGCTCAGATGTTTTGGGACAAATTTAACGACATAACGCCAATACTTACTCAGCTCATTGAGTTCTTTATCTGCTTAATGAAGATTCACATCAAAAGTCCTTGCCATCAGTGAGGCAGAAGTGGCTGTGTGCATTTTGATTTTTGATGGACATTTTGAGAACTCAGTTTGTAAACTTTTTAAAGCGATTTGTAGATGAAAGTGCTAATGGACGTTGATCGGTAATCTATAGACGCCAAGAATAGTTCAGTTTTTTGTTATTGGTAACCCGATAATCATACATTCATTTTGATTGACAACTGAATATCCTATGAATAGATCTGTGTCAGCCTTCGAAAACTCTATAGCCTGGCATCGATACGCAAGATCTAGAAAGCTTAAATAAAATTTTAATTCTGTGTATACCAGTCAATTATAATTACTACAATATTGATGTGTACAAAAAGTTAGTTGGTTGAAGAAGATAAACGCTGTGTCGATGGGAAACGAAAGTATGCCATCACAGTTTGGTTACAAAAAGAATGCTACTGATCACGTACAGAGCTGGAGTATTAAATTTTCCGCTTCGTTTTGGCGACAAACGGTTAGTGAACGGTCCAGCGCGCGTGTTGCGCTCGCGACCACCTCAATTTGGCAAGTAACGCCAACCGACCGGACACTATGCCGACTTTTCTACCACCTTTTAAATTCTTTACTGTACTTTTCACGGAATTAATTTCCACGGCATGACGAAGCATGACCTTTCCACGAAAATTATAAACATGTTTATCTTACAATCGATCTACGATACGCTGATTTAGTACAGCATTTCTGCAGGCTTAATTAAAAAACAGCCGAAGGAATAAAAATAAACAAGTTCGTTTTTAACACTGATACGAAAACAGATCTCGTTTAATTATTCTATTTTCTCTAGGAGCGGATGTTTAATTCCATTAAAATAGTTTTCTTCCAATCAAGAAACTAAAATGTTATCAGATTCTGTTAGTCGATTTATACGGTTGGCACCACTAGTGTTGCGTCGATCGACAAGCACACAATGATGGATGACTATCCCGTCCACACACACGCCAATCATGATTCGTGTCGATCGCCTGCAGCGACAACATCCAATACATGATACGGTAAGGATCTACATCGCCAACACCCACTTATTTAACCGTCCTGCTTTTATTTTTCCTCTATGTTTTTGTGCCTATTTAAATATACAACTATTTTTAGTAGTCGAACCAATACTAAAATAAATAGTATTATTGCTCGTTAGGCGCCCGAGGTTTGGATTCACTTTTTATCGTATTTTAATTAGTTCTTTCTTGGTGTTCCTTTTGTTTTACATTACACTATTTTATTTGTGTCAGCTTTTATACACAGCTTTTTTCGAAATACCACTTGAGCTTATTCAATTTATATTTAACAGAATAAAGAATGGAAAAGTTATTTATTGTTTAATTATAGTTCATCACGTTCGTCGTTCATTTGAAAGCAAAAATCGAGCAAATACCTACGCGGACCTCTTTATTCAGAATAGTTCGGTAGATTTATGTCGCGAGACAATATGGGCCGGCCGTTCGAAACCCATACATACTCTTTACACAAAAACTTAATGAAAGTCGAAAGTACGCTTTCACTTGTCGACGGTATTGTATTGTGCGTCAATTGTATACAAGACTATTTCAATTGTATTTCTTAAGTTTTTTAAAACAAGGGTTGCGTGGCGTACTCCTAGACGGTCCATTAGCTGTCTAGCCGGTCATCGGCACAGAATTAGCTACAGAATTTTGAACATGTATCGCACACAATGCTAGATGTCCTACGTAGCATTTGTTATTTTTGAGTTAAGTCATGGAAGCTTGGCCAGTTTTGAATAGAATGCGTTTTCAGATTTGAATAAAATCTTCGGGTGATTTATTCAGCAGGCGTGAATGACGCTTTGTGTGAAGATAACGAAGTAGAGGGCAGCTTTTGTGGCGTCGGATAGACGGACTACTGAGGAATGTGTTTAAATATAAGGTGAAAGAAAAATACTTGGTAATGGAATCATGGACGACTAATAATAAATGCTGGTAATGGTATAAGAAAGACGAAGGTAGCAACTAGCACCCGTGCGATGAGCATGAGCTACCGGCGGCGTATTGTGAACACGTCGAGTGACAAGCATTCATAGCGATGACCGACACTAAATTAAATTAAGGACAGGTTTATAAACGCTTAGCCTAGTTTGAGCGATGAAAATTACAAATATCTTTGAAATTTTTAGTTATAGACTTAATAAATAACACATTCATTTTTACTTTTGGAAATATTTAACATACTTATTGAATAGTAATAATATGAGTCTGAAACTCTGAATGTAAAACCATTAGTCTTAAGCTTTAAAGCTTGCGTAAAAACATTATTAATACTTATTTTATCTGTATTGCGCACGAGTGTAGTTTTTAAGGTGCAATTAGTGATCTAAACATTTTGACAGCGCTATTTATATTAAGCGAATAAAAACCGTGGACTCGTCTGTAAATTGCAGGGAATATATAAATCAAAAGAATGCTACACACGGAATAATATTTTGTGTTTTAGCATTGTTACTAGGACTGTGCCTGTGGGGATATCTCATCGACGAAAATGGCGAAATTTCATCCCTTGTTAATACTTTCGGGGGGTGAATTATCAAAGATTCTTTATTAATGCTCACCTTGATACAAAATTATCATATATTAAACTTTAAATGGTGCTAGACACTATAGTTTAAGCTTTTAATACACAAATGAATTTATGATTTTCATTTAGTACTTTACTGTATCCATAATTTAAAAACCCTGTCTACTCAAATCTCATTTCCCCAGATACATTTAATTAAGCCGTTCATACTATATTGATTCTAAGTTTATATAGCTATCGGTATTCTCATATTAACCGGTAAATCTACGAGGTACCGGTGTTTAGGTTCCACATAAATACCATTCTGGTCATATACATATAAGATTTTAATGAGTTTGAAGGCACTTAATGTCTGCATAATATACAGACTATCATGGTGCGCTCGTGTACTTGAAAACATAGTAAATAATAAACTATACTGCGTGGTACTACATGGTGAGATTTTCTTCATAACGAGTACTAACTTTTACTCGCGACGTTGGCCGGCTGGATTGAAAAAGTATCCGTATGATTTTTTTTGTAGACAGTCTCAGTGGCCCGAAATTCTGACAACCTGTTTTACCAAGGGATATCGTATTACTCAGTCCTAACTGGGTTGTGGAGGTCAGATAGGCAGTCATCATCTGCTTAGCCTTTTCCCAACTATGTTGGAGTCGACTTCCAGTCTAACCGAATGCAATTGAATACCAGTATTTTACAAGGTGCGACTGCCTATCAACCCGCCAACCCGCCTGCCACGCGTGGCGATTATGGCAAATCGCCCCCTTCTGGGGGAGGCCTATGTCCAGCAGTGGACGTCTGATGGCTGAGATGATGATGATGACTGCCTATCTGACCTCCACAACCCAGTTAGTACTGGGTAATACGATACATCTTGGTAAGACTGGTTGTCAGACTTTCAGGCCTTTCTTTCCTTCATGACTTTCAGGCAAAAGGGAGAAAGGAGTAAACTCCTTTCTCTTTCATATCAATCCTCACACAATCAATAGGGAATCCCGAGCTGAAAAGGGTACTAATAGTTTTTATATGCCTTCGGTGTCTGGTGACCTGGGTCAGTCTGTATGCAAAAAGGCAATCTCTTTTTGAAGAAATAATGCCTATTTTTCGCCAAGATTCAGTTACCTCTTCAACTTCAACAGTGTAAATGTGACAGACAGTCAGACGCATTTGCATTTGAAATGTTAGGTGATAAGGTTTCATGTTAGTTCGCATGAACTTATACGTAAGCTTGATCATGCTTGGAATATTTTATGGACATATTATCACATAATTGCTTCTTCTGCTTATGGTTGGCAATAAAATCATGATAAGTGAATTAAGTTGCGTGTGAGTTAGTAAACTAACTTGCAAATGAAGTTAGTATCAATACATATTATAAAACAACGTCCTCCGCCGTGTCTGTTTGTCTGTTCGCGAAAAACTCACTGATTTTCAAGCTGTGGATAGAGTGGTTCTCGAGGAAGGTTTTAGTATATAATATGTCAAGTCCCGACAAACACGCGGGCGAAGCCGCGGGCATCAGCCAGTCAATAATAAAAAGAGATGGTTTCTTGTCGTTTGGGATTTGTTCTCTGCTGTTGGGCGGAGAAAGTTCAACAATGATTTTTTACATTACTCCAGCAGGAAAGTGGCTCCTAGAGTGATCAGAGACGTACCTATAATTAAAAAAAAATTGTGCGCAATCTGCTGTGAATGTTCACCACATAAAAAATGTGCATTGCCGTTTTCAAAAAAAAAAGGGAAAACGGAAACGGTAAATCCTGACAAATTCGTACATATCGATGATCTTAATTTACACACTAATTATGCGTTCCACTAATATCACTCTCGGAGCCACTTTCCTGCTGGAGTAACGTAACAAATAAAAAGCATCATTTAAAAACATAACTTTACAGAACAGAAGACAAATTCCACCCATTAATTACAATTAGGCGATTAAAATTCTCTTTTTTAATGTCAATATTTTAGAACAATCCAGCGAGCTTTAAATTACTTGAAGAAAGTCTAGGTATTTTCATCCAGTGCTATGCAGTATGTCACGACCTACTTAGTTCAAAGTTATGATCAAAAATAATGATGATTTCCATTAAATAAATAACGCTAAAAAGCTCAGTAACGATGAAGCGACGAAAAGACTCGGTTAAAAAGTATGACAATAAACATGACCATTAACCACGGATAGTTCATAGTCATTAGTCATTTAATCGACAGCGGAACGGCAATGACAACACATTTACTACACTACGTGATTAAATTGAATGAGAAATGTGTCGGAAATATCGTCGAAAACGTGAAACTCCATTTAAATTTATATTCAGAGGTGATATAAAAATGTCGAGCGACATGTGGACAGTGTCGTTAGCAAGTTGTTAATGTTAATATTTATGATGACGACGTGTTTTGTTGCTACTGCACAGAGTACGGAGACGATTAGGCGGTCACTGCTAGAGGTGGCATTGTCGACACTTTCAATAAGCCAAGCGAGTCACCATCGACAAATGACGTTTAGAAAACTAACAGCTTCGAAGGCGGTTTCTGACAGTAGTTGTGCGCTAAACTTGCTTAAGGCCCTATGAATTTTATGAGTACTGCCCTCTTTTAGTAGTACGGCGATTCCGTGCTCTATGGGCTACTCTTATCACTAGCCTACTGGAAAGTAAAACCAGATAATGATGTCAAGAATACACAGTGTTGTAAACCTTTTAACCTCCCACGTTAGTGCCAGAATGTCTGTGAGAGTTAGTTTAATGTCACTAATGTAATTAAATGCGAGCTAGGGGCCATCGGCCAGTAGTACCTAGGTACACTGGTACGGTCGAACGAGGTATTAAGTATACAGTCAGCTAGGTACCTTGCATTTACTTTTAAGATCACACACATACATTTAGAGACTGATGTCAAACGATACAGCGTTAGACATCAGGCCAAACGCTTTATAAAACAAAATTGCATTCAATATTGTTAGTGTACTAGAATTATAGAGATTTCTGCGTGTTTACCAAATAGCTTGTTCGACTGTACACTGGTACTAGCTTCTCATCCAGAACTGTGCGAAGAACAGTTAAATGCAAATCATACGTGTGATGATCATTAATTAAGAGAGTCATAAAAGGCTGGTATTAGCGGTTTATGATGTCACTAAAGTGTTAAGAGTGATTGGGGAAACGAGTTGTAGTGCCTGCCTGAGTGATGGCAGGACAACCAGTTAGGTTGTTAGTAATTGTGTGCTAGCGCTATGTTTATGTGTGTTAGCAACACTTACTGGCTAAATGTTAGTTGTATGATAGCTTGCAATACCGCTACGACTTGTAATCAAGCCTTTAGCTAAATGACCGTAGAAGTACACAGCATTGTATAATCACGGTCACTTAAGAAGATTCGAGAGTGAATTTGTTGCGAAATAACTAATGTCATTTTGATTGCAGATCTATTGCATGGCCCGTATGGCCCGTACACAAACAGTATGTTCGTAAATAAATTAAATTACAATTAAGAGATTAGGAGAAAAACTCTTTTAAAAGTCGCTTCGAGTCACCATATTACTTCTCGTGACTACACACACACACACACACACATTGTCAGGAACATTATGACAATATAATCATTCGTAACAGCAGCAGTGACGAAGCGTCAATAATACAAAAGGGCAAGCCGAAGAAAAAAATGTGTTTTTTTTTCTATTACCTATTTATTTAGTATAGGTACCTATATTTTAGTTTTTAAGCTATTGCATAGCTTCTATCGCGGGCCTTGAGCGTGGGGACCGAATCCAGAAATTCCGTAACGAAAATAAAAACCTAACAAATTGACACTTGACAATGACTTTTTGAAATATCACGCTTGTCTCTTTAGTTCAGCAACCCGCCTTTAGGTGGCTAGAGACTACCGTAATCAGCTGTTTGTGAGAAAGTATATAGGTGTATAGGTATTCATCATCTATGTACAACAGTGAATATCTGTACTCGTATAATTTGTGTACAAAGTGTTTTAAATATGAATAAACAAAGTGCATTTATTAATGAAGAAAGTCACGAAAAAATAGTGAAAGAAAATGAGTTAGTACTCTATATACATTCATTTTATTATTATTATAACAAATGCAGTATTATTTTTTGTTTTGTTAATTTATAATATATAATAATGCTATAAAGATAACCAAAATGTTGGGGAAATATAGTATTTATACTTACACTTTTACTAATCATCCTCATCTTTTATAAAATATTAAATCTTATAATTTTTCAATGTTTACTTTTCATCTGACATTACGTCAGTTGTCAAGATGTCATTTACTTTTAATTTGTGTCATAGTTTTTCTTAGTGGTTAGAACTACGAAGGTTACATTTAATTTATATAATTTAATTCATTTTTATTAATATGTTAGCTCAAATAATGTAATTTATTGATAATTTCTATTAATAGTATCTTATCTTACGCTTATAAAATTAACTAACACGCTCAAAAACTCTTTTTTTTTATAGAGAAGAAAAGCATAAAGAGCTAAAAAAAGAGCTAAAAAGAAAAAGAAATTGTAAACGTCAAAGGGCATATTATCAGCGTCAGAAAAATTTGAAGAAAAATGAAGAAAAAAAAAATAGTACCAAAAACAAATGCTGAACGTCAAAGGGAATTTCGTCAACGTAAAGCAGAAAAATCCTACGTGGATATGTAATTTGATTTCATAATATTTAAAAACAAATTGTAATATATGCCTCAATATTATTTAACTTTACGAAGAAAAAAAAACAAAGGAAAAGAAATACTGCATTAATAAAATAAATAAATAATTATAATTGCATAAGTTGATAAAAAATGCTATGCAATAGCTTTACCGCGGCAGTCTCCGAGTGCCACACGTCTTTTTTTTTTCTGTTTGTTTTAACCTCATTTTCGATATCAGCGACTCCTAAAACCACGAAATTGGCACTCATGTCGCTAAATCCAAAAATTTTCCTCGGTGCCTAATAATAATAATAATTTATTTCACATAAACAGATTGTAGATTTACATTTAACTTAAATAATAACAACAGGTAACACAGACGTTGTAGTCTACAATCAAGTGGTTGAAGCTCTGCTCTCCTAGCTAGGCTACAAAATAGCCTGTGTTAAGGAGAAATGTCTAATGAATTTTAATTTTTGACCGTTGAGGAGTTCGTTATCAGCTCACCTAGATAACCCGATAGAATAAAACTATACAGTGTATAAATCAACCCATCACACAGCCGTCCACCAAGCATTATGTACATCAAACTAAGTACCCCTACGCAAAAATTTTTGCTGGGAAACGACTTTTTTTTGGGTAAAAAATCACGTTTTACGGTAAAACTCAATGTAGCACTGTTAAAACATTGTGCTAGTAGATGCTTTGAATAGTAAACGGGTCATGGAGGTAATTTAAGTAAAGTTATAACCTGAAAAACTAGTATTTACAAAAGCAGCTGTAAAAAATTTGGATCTTTGACCCCCAATATCTCCGTAACTAGGAGGTTCCCAGGTATGGTTTAGAACAAAAAAATGATCGTTATACCTTCCATCATCAGCTCATCAACATGAGGTGATGACTGTCAGATGCGAATACTAAAATAACTTTATAAAAAACACGAAACACGTAATACGTGCCTATAACATTTGAGGGTTGCCCTCGATTACCCTGAGATTCCATCATCAGATCCTGACATGGGGACAATGGGATCACCTCGGGAGCATATTCTTTCGAATAAAAAAATCAATTTTGAAAATCGGTTCATAAATGACGGAATTATAATGTTTCTCCCCTGCATAGTCTCGATTCCTGCCCTTGTCATAACCCGATAATATTCGGCTTACTAAGCTCCCTACTAAACGGTTCTGCGACCGACAGAGAGAGAGAGAAGTGAGCGCGCTCATACGAGTTTTGTTCTGAATTCTGACACCCGAGCACCGGCTTATTTGGCGCTGTCTGTTGCTTTCTTTGTTGACATGATAAATGTTGGAATTTTTATTATATTTTCAATTCTACGATGTATTAAATATTTTTACTAAAGTAGACACTACGTAGAGTGTAATTTCCCGAAGGGAAGCCGGTGGGAATCGTTATGTGGGCACGCTACGTCACTGGTAACTAGTACTGTAATATAATTGGATTCATCATTGAACTTCATGGTTGTAGTTAGAGGCTCATTCGAAATCCAATTTAAATAAAATTTAGGAATTAACTGGATAATAATGATACTATTTAGCCAACCTACACTGTCGATGCTGAACATAAAATCATGTCTGTAATTGCTCATAAACTCTGAAGACTTACTCAGATTAGTTGTTACGTTTAAGTCATGCAGAGGCGAGCTTTAAGCAATAAAAGTCAATTGCTACTGAGTGGTTGCGGATGATAGAAAAATTCAATAACACTTTAATATTATTTTTATTGTAAAATGGGCATGCTCTTGGCCTGAATCATGTTTGATGGAAAGCGATGGATGAGGTATAATTATGATGTAGCGAGTGTGCCCCAAAGATGCCTGGTCAATATTTTCCAGGCGTTTGTATTTGACCAGATGTATGAACGTGGCCAACCAAGAATAAATAATACATGAATCTAAGTAACTCTATGCAAAAAATATTGCTAGGAATCGATTTTTTGTGGGAAAATGAAATCGGTTTACGGTAGTAGGTTGGTCGCGGAAATTCCGTTTGGTCGCGGAATTAAAGAATACGACCATCCCATCCTCATCCCGTGGGTGTCGTAAAAGGCGACTAAGGGAACTTACGACCCCGTGCAAAACTATCCAGCACAATATGGGTCGACCGAGTGGTGACGGGTAATCCACCAACGAAAGCATTCCCAAGGAGGGTTAGTGTCTGGTAGGCGGCCGACTATAAAACCTAAGCCAAAACCTTAAGCAACATGTTAAGAGAAAATGATATGCGCGATAGAGCTAGGGCGTACCCCGCAGGCGACGCGCAGAGGCAGCACCCGGCCCCCGCGGGAAATGGACAAGGGTTGTTGCACCACCCCGGGCGGGTGCAACGTAAGAAGCAAGCTCGGGAAGTAAGATTGAGGTATGCTAGCTGGAATGTTGGGACAATGACTGGAAGGGCCAGAGAGTTAGCGGGTGTGTTGAAAAGAAGAAGAATAAATGTAGCGTGTTTGCAAGAAACTAAGTGGAAGGGTACAAAAGCGAGAGAAATTGGTGAGGGATACAAGTTTTATTATTGTGGAAGTGACGGAAAAAGGAATGGCGTGGGAATAGTATTAGATAGTCATTTGAAAGAAACTGTGATGGATGTAAAAAGGATTAATGACAGATTAATAGTTGTGAAAGTTATGTTGGAAAATGTTGTCTTGAATGTAATTAGTGTGTATGCTCCACAGGTAGGTTGTGAAGAAAGGGTAAAAGAGAAGTTTTGGGAGGATTTTGATACAGTTTTGATGACTGTCCCTGTGCATGAGGAAGTGATAATTGGAGGTGATTTTAATGGGCACGTGGGAAGAATGAGAGGAAGTTATGAAAGGATACACGGGGGATGGGGATTTGGTAATATAAACAATGAGGGGGAAACTCTATTGCAATCAGCTACTGCATATGACCTGGCAGTAGCCAACACTTGGTTCCAAAAAGCCGATGGACACCTTATAACATATAAAAGTGGTTTGCATAACACGCAAATTGACTACTTCCTCATCAGACGCAACAACTTAAAGCACATCAAAGACTGCAAAGTGCTACCGGGAGAAGACTTGGTCTCACAACATAGACTCCTAGTTATGGAAGTAGTCGTACAAATAAGGCTTCTTAAACAAAAAGAGCGACCTCCCCCTAAAATAAAATGGCATATGCTAGAGAAGTCTGATTGTGCGAAGAAATTAACAGAACGAGTGGTAGATAAAATGATAGAGATGGGTGATATGAATGATAAAAGTGTAAATGAATGTTGGAATGAAATGGCCCGGTGTATTAGGAGTGCAGCAAAAGATATTTTGGGAGAGACAAAAGGAAAGGGTACGATAGACAGGGATACATGGTGGTGGTCGACAGAGATACAGAATGTGCTGAAAGAAAAAAAGAAGAAGTTCAAAGAATGGCAGAGTGTTGGAAATGAGAATGCAAGTTTAAAAGCTCAAAAGAAGAGTGAGTATGATGCTCTTAAGAAAAAGTCCAAAAGAGCTGTGGCTATAGCAAGAGCAAACGCCCAGAATAAACTCTATGACACATTGGATAGTCCAGCAGGCCAGAAAAACCTTTACCGGCTTGCAAGAGCTAGAGAGAGACAGGCGAAAGATGTTTGTCAGGTTAAATGCGTAAAAGACGAAGCTGGGATGGTTATATCAGACGATGAGAAAATTAAGGATAGGTGGAAGGGTTACTTTGAAAGACTGATGAATGAGGAGAATTACTGGAGTGGCGTGCTTGAAAATAAACCAGTGAATGAGGGACTAGTGAGAAATGTTAGTGTGGATGAAGTGAGGAATGCAGTAAATGGAATGAAGAATGGTAAGGCATTAGGACCGGACGGGATACCAGTTGAAGTATGGAAGTTATTGCGGATGGATGGATGGATGTGGTTAGCTTTATTCTTCAATAAACTGTTGCTGGAAGAAGCCATACCTGACGAATGGTGTAACAGTTCGCTGGTGCCCATTTTTAAAAACAAAGGTGATGTGCTGGAGTGCAACAATTATAGAGGAATAAAGCTAATGTCACATAGTATGAAAGCTTGGGAGAAAGTTATTGAAAGGCGACTGAGAGAAGAGAGCGAAATTTCACAGAACCAATTCGGTTTTATGCCTGGTCGGGGAACAACGGATGCCATTTTTGCTATCCGCCAGTTGTGCGAGAAATACAAAAGTGCACATAAAAACTTGCACATGGTGTTCGTCGACCTCGAAAAGGCATACGACCGAGTACCACGTGAGGTTCTGTGGTGGGCCCTTAAGGAGAAAGGTGTGCCTGGGAAGTATGTGCAGTTGATCCGTGCGATGTACAGTCGATGCAGTACGCAAGTACGGTCTACAGCGGGCACTACCGGCAGCTTCAATGTGGCTGTCGGCTTGCACCAAGGGTCGGCCCTCAGCCCTTACCTCTTCCTGATGATAATAGACGCTCTCACGTCAGATATCCAGGAAGAGGCACCCTGGTGTATGCTGTTTGCCGATGACATTGTGCTGGTTGCCGAGAGCGGCCCAGAGGTCCAGAGCAGATTGGAGGTGTGGTGGCAAAGACTGGAGAGTGTTGGCCTGAAATTGAGCAGAACCAAAACTGAATACCTGTTTTGCGATTTCGGCGGTCTCTCTAGTCCAGTGCCTATAACTCTTGCCGGAACTCCCATACCGATCTGTTCCAACTTCCGGTACCTCGGGTCGCTTGTCCAAGGGGATGGTGATGTAGACCGGGACGTAACGCAACGGATCAACTCAGGATGGATGAAATGGCGACAGGTCACTGGAACAACTTGCGACCCACGGATGCCCCTCAAGTTAAAGGGGAAAATATACAAGTCCGTGATTAGACCTGTTGTACTGTATGGATCAGAGTGCTGGGCTTTGAAAAAGATGGATGAAAAACGATTGCATGTAGCGGAGATGAGAATGTTGAGATGGATGTGCGGAGTGACAAGAATGGATAAAGTGAGGAATGAGTATATTAGAGGAAGTTTGAAAGTAGCACCTGTTACAGAAAAATTGAAAGGAAGTCGTTTATCTTGGTATGGTCATGTAATGAGGAGGGATGAAACGCATGTGACTAAAAAAGTGATGGATATAAATATTGATGGATGGAGAGGGAGAGGAAGGCCAAAGAAAAGATGGATGGATTGTGTGAGGAATGATATGAATGAGAAAGGAATAAATGCCACCTTGACGTGTAACAGGGAAGAATGGAAGAAGAAAACGTGTTGCGCCGACCCCAAATAGAATGGGATAAGGGCAGGAAGATGATGGTAGTAGGACTAAAATATTCAATGCAAGGCGCTCAAAACATTACACTAGATACCCCACACACACTCTCGACACACTCTCACTCACTTTCTTTCACTTTACTTTGTAATCGTATAAAAACCTTTTATTTTAAAAGAAATTTAAAAAAAAGTAGGAATATTGAGTTTTCAATTTTTCCTGGGTAATCAAAGTTTCAACGCGATGACGGGGAGAAAATGTGACTTTCTGTTTCGTTAAATCTTTTTACACCCATTACAGTAGAATCCCAATTATCTGGATCAATTAAAACCAGGACTATTCCGTATAATCGAAAATCCAGATAATCAATTTCTAAGTCAGATCAAACAATATTAATAACTTTTTATTATAGACGGTGTTTCACATACGTCATTTAGACAATGCGATATAAAAATATGATAATTAGAGTCGTGAACAATAAGTCCGGATAATCGGATATCCGGATAATTGGATATCCAGATAATTGAGATTCGTATAATCAGATATCTACTGTATAAGGACCACCTCTTAGCATGTGAAAGGGGTGAATGATGCCGTCGTTGTCGTCGATGTTGACGTCTGACAAGGAAGAAGTCGTGTTGCGCCGAACACAAGTAGAATGGAACAAGGGCAATAAGATGGTGTTGATGAACTCGTGACTTTATAAACCTAGGACATCACTCACCAGATCCACCTGCTACCAACAAAAGACAGTAGTTAAATGATGGGATATTTACTTGTACGGCTGGCGGCGACGGCGGAGGCGCCTCATCGGCTTGTCACAAATCTCCCCAGATGACGGCGCGCTTGCTGCGGTCCACAGACGCGAGCAGTCCTGACTGAGGGTGCCATGACACTGCTGTTACTGCTGACCTGCAAACGAAAAGAGAGATGATTAAAATAGGAAGAATAGGTACGCAATATAAAACATCTTCACAGTTAGTTGAAACCCGTCTTGAAAAAGAAATGAAAAGCGAATACTGCTAATAGCCTTTTTTTTAGGGTGGGAAATCATTAGATGACTCCTCCCGCTCTGGGCAGAGCCGTAGGGAGTGTCAGACTTCTACTGACTAAAAACCACTCATGTTCCTTCATAGCTCTTTGTGTCGAGGCCGCGGTATCTCTTTCGAACAACACGCAGCACTGCTTATAGCCTTGAAACAAGATATTACCACACATCAGGCCTGTAATCTCCGAAATCAAATCATGTCTTGACGTCTGTATACATACAAGCGAGCAAGTCTATTGCTGTTAACCGGACATAGATCCTAACTCCGTGGCTGCTACTGAGAAATTCTTGATTGAAAACCTTAACACATTACCACTTTGCTGATTAGGGAAACGAACTCAGAACCTCTTGCTCAGCAGTCGCGCTTGCGACCACCAGACCACGAGGCAGTCAAGATATTAAGGGCTTCAGGGCTGCGGGTTGTTCGAAAACGATACCGCGAACACAGGGCTAAGAAGCAACATGGGTGGTTTTTAGTCAGTAGAAGTCTGACATTCCCTTCCGCTCCGCCCAGAGCGGGAGGAGTCATTTGATGATTTCTAACCCACCAAAAATAAAAAGGGGTACAAAAATGCCTTTGCCAAAAACTCACGGTAATGTAAAGAGATGACCTACATGAAACGGTCAGTTTCGCAGAATACTTGACATTTTGAACTACCTAAATTAGATAGAAAAGTTTAATGGACAAAGACGTCTGAAGATGATGATGATGATTGACACAAATTAACCTTTAGTAAGAAAATGTTAGTAAAAGCTGGTTGAAGTGGCCATCATCAAGGTTATCTCCATTTAGCGAGTTTCTTTTTCGGTCACAGCAACCGAAAGTTTAAAGTAATCTAGGAATTTTGCCCAAATCTAAGTCCGCCAGGTCATAAAATAAAACAAGTGCACAGTACTTAGTTGATCATAAAACTGGAGCGTTTTTGTGTGCAAGTCGCTTGGACCGTTACATTTCTCAGAATATTATATGAGAGGACTATGAACGGTACCCCGCGTTATATGACCGTAGGTACATTACGAATATTATGTCGGCGTTTAAATCTGTGTCACTAGCACTTAAAGATACTCATCTCACTTCTATTAATACAGACTTTAAATAAAACCCGTAAAAAAACTACACAGTAAAACATTCGACTGTCTTGACCATTTACCGAAGATGATCGTAAGAATGGAGCGGTCACGACGTTGGAAATACATTTCAGTTCGCGGTGTCCATTTAACGTATAAGGAAGGATTGTGACCGAACTAGTCCATGGTGGTACAATTTCGAGTATAGAAACTGTTGTACGAAGCTTTGATTGTCGGTGGCCGCTTAAAGGCTTTACATCGTATCTATGCGGGGCGAGGCTCCTCATAAACAAGAATTAGCGTCGGGTTTGTTCGGTTCGTTTACACATACCGCTCCCGGTCGCGTATAACGAGCCTGGCCAGGGATTGCCAATACGGGGAGTAGGAAGCGCCATAACACGAACAAATCTGGTAACCAGAACCTGCGATTGTTTCCTTATTGCATTCCGCCCAGATATTATGATTGTTTTTATTGAATCATATGATACGTGTACGTGCGCCAAGATGCTGTTCGATTGCTCTGATTGCTCTACCTCGTCAGAAACTTAATAACCGTTAATTTATTCAATTTCATTTATTCGAATATGCGCAGTTAATTAAGTGATGGCTTTAATGGTTCCGCATACAGGGCAACGTTTGGAAAATGTTGTAAATAATAATTAAAGCAGAATGAAAGTAATAAAATGTTATGAACCGGATTTGTTGATCGATTTATTCTGTACATGAAAATGTAATTAGTCCGTGGCCGATATTTACATGATAGGTTTTATATTGCTACAAATGGTTGTTTATAAATATGTATGTAGAATATCGTATATCTTACTCCCGTCTCGGCTTGATTCATAAGCGAGTAACACGCCTTCTGTGTTCGGAAACAGGTTACCCAATAAAGTAATTTCATGAACCTATCTCCGGCGGTCGTTAGCCTTTCCGCTACAAAAAGCATTGCACCGCGATTAGCCGGGACCAATGTCCGTACACAATACATACCGTACACACTTACGTTTGTGATCTAGAGGGTAGTTAAAAACTGATCATACGGGAATTGCAACAAACGATAAGTACTTGCTTTAAGCACAGCGTTGAAAAGCTTAATCTGAACGTTAACCGAGGCTCGCACAGCAGTAGTAAGGAAAAAGATAAAATATGCTCTGTTCCTAACCGCTGCTGTCAGAATAACACGCATCATATTTTCTTTACTCCACATAGGGAAATGATCGTCTGCTAATAAGCCCCAACGTTTATTAGGCAATAACTTTCGGACTGAACGAATAAACTAAGCGCAGCGGGAATCATGAAGCACATGCACGCGAGGTGGTAGTTATCGACAATGGTCAAGTTTACTACTTCCACAGTAAAATAAGTCATCATAACAAAGATTAAAACTACCAACTGACAGACTGAATTATTTTAAGTCCTGAGCCACATTCCGCGCATTCTTAATTAGTTAATCTCTCGATCGTGAGCAATCTGTATCGTCCTTAAGCGATAGCCATATGAAGACGATTAATTGCCCATAATGTATTCTGTTCCTAGTCTAAATGATAAGACTCAACGATTGTGCGTGGTGGAGATAAATCATGGTAATCGTGGACGACGACAATAATGTGTGTCGCACATGTTCGAGCTAATTTTGTGCGACGGCCGCCTGCTGGGCGCAAGGTTCGAACAACGTTGATACAACGCACGCTGAGTACTCGCCGATAACGTACAAAAGCGCAAGCGCAGACCATTTCACTAACATCGCGGTCCTATTGTACGAACCATTCCGGAAACATCCGCCCTGATGTTCAGTCAAGTTCAGTGTGTACAATACTGCGGCTGGTTCGTTCACTTTGTATTACTTATATTCGAATCCAGAACCACACATGTACGTACTCGTATTTTATAGCGTGTGACAAGTCCTAGTGTTCACAAACGTTATTACTACATAGTATTAATATTTGTAGACGCAATATTCCGCAGGCCATCTTTAGAATGCATAAACCCATATTTAGTAAGCTTCGTGAGAGCCTCTGATATATTTCATTACAGGCGACGACGACGCTTTGATACATGTAATAATATATAGGAAAATGTTTATACATGCAATATTAGGAAGTAATCTAAGTGTTTGCAATGACACACAAAAGTTACGATCACTTTGCGGTTAAAACCGTATAAGTATGAAATAGAAAACAATGGCTGGGCCTAGGGAAAGCAATCTTTATTGCTCATCTCTCTTTATTTCGATATTGTTGTGCTCAAATTGATTTTAGCCGGAGATGATAAGAGTTTTATGTCGCAACGGTATATGGTGGTAGGAAACCGTAGTAATGTTAGTTTCAATATTGAATCAGACTCGACAATACAGCAGTAATAAAGTGGGCGAGCAACTTAACTGTTCAAACTCACATCGAAGAGTGTACAAACTATAAACATCAGTATGGTACGTATTACTAAGCAAAAATATGCATGTCGAGTTGCAGAGGAATGTTTCCGCGTTACTTTTGTCCTTGTTACGGTAAAATTGTTTACACTATTGTGTGTGGTGTGTCGGCGCGAATTAAGTGCGATTGCATCGCGCCATGCACTTGTGGTGGACAGCGCGAGGGAACAATATGTCCCATTTGCGGCCATCGCCGGGAGAATGGGCCGCAGCGACGGGTTGCGCACTTGCGCGGGTGTCTTGACAAAGATTCGATCAAGTCCTATTGCAGCGAGCGCTGGCGATAAGACTGGACGCGACGCTCGACAAGACCTAAGGGTGAAACAGTCCTTTGACTGCCGCGCTTGTCTACGACCAGGAAGTGCTATCGTAAATAATGTGCCATTTAAATGTTCGATACGTCTTAAATATTCAACTAATTAAATTTCTGACGCTGACGTTTACAAAACACAACGACAATTTACAGGAAATGCATTTGTGCAAAGTTAGATTACTTGTTAGATTCCGGAAAACCACATTACAATGTTTTGACATTTGGTATTCAAATGAATTCAAATGTCATTCTTTACTTTAATCGCATCGAGCAGGTGTGACGATAGCTTAATGCCAAATAAATATGCAGTGTACGGTATGGGAAAGAGAAATTTGCAATGGTGAGACAGTCGAGCCAATGTTGACCTCACGATTTCAATTGTCCATGCGAAATGTTACGGGGATAGCGAACGATGTCGCGACTAAAACAATTCCAGTTTAAAATTCAAGGTCAGAAATGTGTCTGCTGAAAATTTATTACGAATCTCAAAGGTCACATCTTCCGTGAGCTATGCTTACAGTTAGAAAGAAACGAATTGAAAACAAATTGCGCCGCGGTCTGCAGACGCTATAGGCGAACTATTATTTAGGACGTTCGTAGATTATATCAATACTTATTGAAAATAACTCTAGATATACATTAGGTTTTTTATATAGTAATGGATTTATTGTGTTGGAGCAGCAAATAGGTTTTACTGTACAATTTATTTTAGATCATTTAAAATAAATTGCCGTATAATTAGATTAATGAACCCTAGGGTTCTTGTGAATAGTCCTGAGGGAGACTGCTGGCAATCAATAGTACATTTCTGCTCATTCGTCCGGTTGAGTATATGACAGTTACGTACAACAGGTAGGTACAATTAATTAGCGTCCTGATCTATTAAGTAAGGTGAGTTGTAAAAGTCGACGGAGAGAAACAGGTTACATTGGTCGCAGTAAATCAGTTACTTATCCGCCTCTTATGCACCTTGATATCTTCTTGAATAAACTTAGTGCTTAGTGGCGCGGTTCAAGTAATCGTGATAAAGATATACGTATAAGCTCAGTGATATCTAAGTTTTATTTAATATTCTAATACGACAACATCATCATTGAGCAGATATAGGAGTCAATAAACTAATTAGCGGAACGTGATCGGGCTTTAAGACGTCTTAATCAGAAAGCGGTTTAAGATAACATAATGATGGTGTTAAAAGACGTTCTTAGATGAACGTTAAAAGTACTGAAGAAAAGTGCGAAAAGCTATCTTAAACGTTTAGATTTATGATCATTGTATGTTTCAGGTTGTTTATGCGAATCGTTCTCTATATGTAAGTCAGTTAAACTGAACAGTTAAGAACTGAGTGGTACTTAAATATGGAGTAAGATAGGCAGCTGGAATTGCAGCATTAGGTAAACGGATATGAGATACAGAAAACTGGAAACGATTTAAATGAGATTTCTGATATTACACATAGCAATTAGCCAACACCTGCACTTTAGAGGGGCTAAAAGACGCCACAGTCGCGATAAATGTAGCTATTTACTGGGTCCAATAAATGTAAAGAAGTCGTACCATCGCCACGACAGCAGAATATGAGTACTTTTCATTTTTTTTGTCCGTAACGAAAATGTTATAACTAAGTTGTTGTATCGAGATTGTAACCTTGTTACGAAAAAGTAATTATTAAGCTTTATCCACGGTGTTCAATATTTTTGTTTCTTCTTAATTATTTATGTATTATATTTTCATTACACAGGACGTGATGTGTGCAGTAGTGGATTACCTACTTAATCAATTTAAATAAAGTATTAATAATAAAAAGAAAGCGATTTTTTTTTTTATTAGAATTAGGTAGGTAACATAACAAAACAAAATATCACGGGTTTGTCACGAATTTGAAGCAATTCAGTAACTTTAAAGCAAAATATTTGATTATTTACTAATCTCTATTTACGATCAATAACAAACGTATTTTATATTTATTTATTGATCAGATCACGATTCACCTCTTTTTGAGACAAAGTCGGTTAAAATATTCATGGTACATACAGCTTTATATTCATCATTTTCGTAACACGTAACATTTTAGTAACAAAATGCTACTAAAATGTAAGAAAACCTTTTCGTAACGTTACGAAATGTTACTAAAATGTAAGCTCAAAATAACTTCAAAAGTAAATTGACTGCAAAACACAATGTTAAACGTTCAGAAGAAGAACTAAGTAAAAAGATAATATTCTACTAATTAACATATCAAATTCACCGTCATGTATCTAAATTACTTACCGAAATATCGTGTTGTAAATGAATAATAACGAAAATGTTTCTTCGGAGCTCCGCTTACGAATTTCACAATAAAATGGTTGATCGATGCGTTTGACAGTTTCGTAATAGCCAATCTGGTTCAGGCTAGTTTTGCCAATAATAAAATTTACGATTGCGTTCAGAAATGCCAAGAAACCAGTGTAAAAATTGCTAACGAAACTGATTGTTACGAACTTGTAAAATGTTGAGACAAGGAAATAAAACTATTTATAATTAATTATATATCATGTAAACCCCAAATAAACAGAGATTTAAATACTAGGGGATACGTATAACACATTAAATACAATTCACGCGTAATAAATCGAATTTTAAAGCCATTTTAACGAATCCAAATATTTGAAAGCTGATAGTGACACTACGCTTTTTGTATGAAACAAAATTTTGAGTGGTATTATATTAAATGTTTTTGTAAAAAATATATAGAATAATAAGTCATGAGACTATTTACGAATGAACTGAATATATATCTGTCAAATACAACGCGGAGATTAAAAATTACAAGATGTATTTATTTGACTTTTTTAGTTTCCAAATTAACGACATCATTTTTATTCTGAAATGTACAAATTTTTTGAAAAATACTCATATACTGTTACTACTGCTGGGTCTCAGGACCCTTCTCAGCGCTAGGAAGAGGCTGTAATCCACGATACGGTGGGTCCGTATGATGGTCCGTTTTTTGATTGTGTTGAATAATTTAAACAAGAATTTAAAAAATGTGCAACCATTAAAATACCTCTAAAAACGAAAAAGTTATGGTAAATTAAAGTTGTCCTTGCAATGAGGTAAAGTGGCGTCACATTACCATTGAATTTGCGGTAAATTTCGTGATTGTCAGCAAATTCGGTATTGGTACTATAATCGAGGTACAATCAGTACTTACGTGTGATCCTTGAGAATCGACTCCAGCCGCCCTGAATGCGTGTTCCACACATAGGCGGAACCATCCGCCGCGCCGACCGATAGCAACCTGCCGCCGGGACCAAACGCCGCCCGCGACCAGTCGCACCCCACCTTGAACGACTCGTGACTGAAATGTAATTTAAAACATTCAAATTCGTACCTTGCACAGATTTCGAGAAAACCCCCTGTGTAAGACGGACCAAAAAGAGGTCTAAAAGGTTCGGTTCTACCGTTTTGGATACTAACGGATATTTTTTGTATCTGCCCGGAGTCTAGACTTGCTTCCGCAGTTTGTTCGTAAAGGTTTAACCAAACCTTTCAGGTATTAAACGTGCAGTATTAGCTACGACTTATACTTTGGCGGGCCAGATCTTGCCAAGGTGCAATACTATTCGTGACTTAGGCGTCTATCAAGACAGTAAGTTAGTTTTTGACACACATATTGATGCAATTGTCAAAAAAGCTTCTAAACTACTTGGGTTGATAATACGACTCTCTAAGTGTTTTACAAACGCTAAAACACTAAAAATATTGTATTGCACTTTTGTAAGAAGCCAGCTTGAGTATGCCTCACAGATCTGGAATCCTCGTTATCATAAATACATTGACCGCATTGAAAACATCCAAAGGCGTTTCATAAAGTATCTTTGCTTTCATCAAAGGATTTCATATCAGTCAACCGATTACCTTAGGCTCTGTAAGAAGTACCACCTACTACCACTGGTGGAACGACGTAATATTGCTGACAACTTATTTTTGTTGAAAATCTTCAATAACGATATTGATAACCCTGAGTTATTGTCAAAATTTCATTTTAATGTGCCTTGTAAAACATTTCGGTTTAACCCACCCATACGTGTACCTCATACATCTTCAAATTATAGGCAGAACAGCTATATTGTGCGTGCAAGCAGACAATTCAATGACATATGCAAGGAATATGATTTGGATCCATTCACAACTAGTGTGAATTCGGCCAGAAGGTGCTTAAGCCTCAATTTTTTCAAGTAGCGGTAGGTTATTTTAATTATTTCTATTAATTTATCTAAATATAGTTTCATACTTTCATTCACGTAATTTTTGCGAACTAAGTTTATTTTTTTTTATATTGTATTTATTTTACATAAGGCGTTTTTTGTTTTGTGCTCACATCAAAATTCATTTTTATTATAAATCTATACGTGAGGACTTGTAATTGGCTTTCTGGTGACTATGGTTTCTTCTTTTTGTTTGTTTTTATTAGCTGTAAGTCTTCCAAGTACTAAATAAATAAATAAATAAATAAATAAAAATTACAAGTCGGATTACCAAGTTCATCATCGGCCTAGCCTTTTCCCAACTATGCTGGGGTCGGCTTCCAGTCTAACCGGATGCAGCTGAGTACCAGTATTTTACATGGAGCGACTGCCTATCTGACCTCCACAACCCAGTTAATACTAACCAAGTTCCACACCCAAAATATGTGTAACGCCTACATGCTGCTGAAGGAACGTGAAATTAGACTTTATAATGTAGGTATACAGGGCTTTATGAGGACTTCTTAACTTTAAGATATGCTGTATTGCACACTTATAATTCAGCTTATTGCATTCAGACTGTGGCTACACCTTTAATAGCTTTATAAGTAACTATGTATACAGCTGAATACCCATTAGGGACCTTTTTTGTTTTTGGGGTGGGGTGGGAAATCATTAAATAACCCCTCCCGCTCTGGGGAGAGCGAAAGGGAGTGTCAGACTTCTACTGACTAAAAACCACCCATATTCCTTCTTAGCCCTTGCGCCGAGGCCACGGTATCTCTTTCGAACAACCCCCAGCCCCGACGGGAATTTGAATGACCTTATTTTACGTTTGGATGATAAGGTCATTCAACATCCAATATGGCGAACTCTCAAAGTTTGTAGGTAGTAATTGTTATTTTTATGAATTCTCATGGTGTGGGTATCAAATGAAAGGGTTTGAAGAGAATATTCTTCTCTTCAAAGCCTATTCAATTGATTAATGTTGTCCTATCACTGATAGCGAAGTCTATATACCAGACAACCTTCTTCGTCAGCCGACTGTTTTTTGTTTCCTGGTCATCATTTTGCCCGCGTTCAGTCACATCCTACCTTGAAAGCCTCGTGACTGAAATGCAATTAGTAGCCCCGTACACTTTGTCACGTCTACACTAATAGGTCTATTGTCGTACTTAGTTAATGTACAGGTGTCCAAGAGTCTTTGTAATACTTTACTTGGAATGTGATGTTTTGCCAAGGAATTTTCAGCGGCATGCATTTTCAAACATTATTGTAATGTGCCGTTTTAATCACGCTCAACGCAAAAAGTTGCCGACAGTTGACTTTCTTTGGTGGTATTTCGAGGGTTGTTTTCAGGTCAAGTTAATGTAAAAAAATATACGCAATACGAAAATTTACTTGATACAATCTTTTTTACTTTCAATAAATGTTCAACAGCATTATCATCAATAAGAATTTTATACTTTCATCAACGTTTATTACATTAATTAATTCAGTACACAAATTAAATAACTAACTGCAAATAATCTTGCACGATCTTTTTGCGCTTGGCACAATTATCCACATATTCGTTCATCAAGATTGTACGAGCATAAAGCCTTAATTTCAATCCTTTTCAGCGATTCGAATAAAGAGATTTGACCTCTATTCATAAATAAAAGCAAATGTTTGAATAAAAACCTGTTTCAATACAATTATTTTATAAATGATATGTTTATAGATGGTAGGTAAGAAATCCATCTATTTCTAGAGGAAAAGACATCAACGCGCTTGAATGCACTGCTTTCAAAAGGCGAGTTTTATACTATTCGAATATTGTGATAGTTCTCAACAAAACGAGTTCCAAACGATACTTTTGGTAATAAAAATAAAGAGAAAGCATAATTTCTCTTCAAAAACTGTGGGAAATTATTTGAAATTAATTTGCTTTATCGGCTTGTGCATGTGCAGCGAAATCTTAATTATTTCCGGCATTTCAATGTTGTACCTATATGGCAAAGAAACGCGTTAAGTTACCATCTATAACATAAAGCTAAAACATTAAATTTACAATTGTGAAAATATAGCGAAATCGCTTTTCCGTTAAAGGTTTAATTAAAGAATTAAAAAGTTAACGGAAAAGCGATTTCGCTTTGAACCTCCTGTCGGTAAATTGATGATTCTTCAATTCCTTGCGATATTTAGCACATAATTTAATTGAACAATTAATTTCCTTGAAATTGAACGAAACACTCGTATGTTGCCAGTCTATTATTTTCTTGTCTATTCCAATTTGAATGTAACCAATAATTATTTGTTTTACTATTGTTCTAGAGTGAGTCGTAAAATCCAGAATATCTAACTGTAAACATTTCTTAGGCTATTACATCGTAGGAAAAGTCATAAAACTTTATACTGGCGCAGCAGAGTTACAAGTAATAATAATAAATTATAGGTTAGCGTACCTGAAAGAACGTACGATCGTGTTCATCCTCAGATCTATTAGTTGTATTGTGTCGTCGCGGACGCACGCCAGCAGGTAATTGTTGTCTGAAACGACAGTTCACGTACAAATAAAAGTAGTATTAAACTGACAGCATCTTAACACATCATTACTTAACGGTTAAGAAAAACACATTCAAATGATTATAACAAGACACGAACAAAACCATCAAACAACAAGTTTTTTAATTTTATTGATGTAATTATAAGTTTCCTATCGGATGGATACACATAAGGTACTTAATAACACGGAGACATATTAGAACGTGTACCTAATTTAGACGATTTGTAATCATGAACCCGCTATGTTCTTTATTGCTTTTTCGATAATCGTTGCGAAGGTAATGTTTAACCTTAAACCTTTCGATTGGCGCTTAATAGTTTTAATGTAAGGTAAAGAGCTTCATGAAATGGGCACACCGCTTTATTAAATTAGATGATTTAAGTGTGCGATACCATCTCGGTTTCATTAGCTATCAGTCGGTTTGAAAGACGATCAAATGTCTTGAGGTCAATAATAAGTTCTCATGCGGTTTGCGCGCCATTAGCTGTTACTAGTTCAAACGTGAGATGGGTGTCTATGTGTTAACATCAGCTTAGTACTAGGAAAGCATTGCTCGTATCGTGCTCACGCTATTTGTACGATAATCTATAATTTACATATTACATACATTAAACGCCACATTTTCTTTCATTCATTAGTAGGAAGTTACTAAGTGCACTAACTGATGATACTTTCACTTCTTTACGCTTAAATTAAGTGAGCAAAGGTTGTCGTTTCACTTCTAAATAAACGACTAAATCCACAGCTATTAAGTGTGAACAAAACACTAAACATGAATGAAACTATCACAAAGTATTCATCTCGTGAACGTTATGTTCAAACAAGTCTCATTTATATCTTTTACAACCATCTCCCCGAACATCAACAAAGATCTTTTATCAAATTGTTTCTCTTCTCAATTGAAGTGCGCGGTTTCACAACTCTATTCTACTTTCATGCACTTACTATTGCTATCAATAAAGTGATAAGTGAAACTGAAATGTAAGAACTAGAACATTTAAAAAGCTTTCGAACGTGACATATTTGTGATTGTGCTCAGTATCAGACTATCAGCGCATGATAGATAGTTGATAGCGCGGTGGATCTGGATCGAGCGTGATGGCTAACTGTGAACTGTCTCCCTATTCATTTGTCCGATGAAATCGACGTGATTTAATCAGTTTCCGAGGCAGTGACGTCCCGACACCGCGATTGATTGAAGGTATCAATCTGAGCGTTTCGTGCGATGCACAGACCGTTACTGACAAAAAAGGGATCGATCGAGAAACGCGTAACGGAAATGGGCATTGCGCACCCGTCACGTTGTAGTGCTGACACGAATACCGATACTAATATGCGATGCATTCAATTACGGAAAATTTAGTACTCTATCGAATAAACAGCTATTTAACTTTCTTGTCTTTCAGTGTAACAGTAGTTGAGATGTTAATCTTAACTACTGTTGGTTTAACTAGTCAACTGCTGAGTTTATTTCTAGCATTTGAACATTAAGTATGGATGCGTAAGATGAATGCTGTCATTTAAATTGTTGCTTGTCCATAAAATGATACTTTAACTATTACTAAACAAGATAATTATTATGCTTGGTAACCTTTCTACGCAATTATGTGTAAGAAATTGACAGATGTTTTGCTGTAATAAACACACATACCTCTACTAAGATCAAGTGACGTGACCTTCCCTTGCAGCATGATATCATTGGCAGACATCTCGGTGCGGATGTCCCAGAACCTGATCCTCTTGTCGAAGTGTCCCGAGATGATGGTGGAGCCCGCCCCGTCTGACGTCACCAGGTCGTTACACGATGACCCCGCGAACTTCGTCTCTGTACCTGTTGAAGCGTGCATTATAAAATCTGTGTCACACAACGGTTCATAATAACAATAAAATATTTCCTGAAGGCCTATTAATGTGTGCGGTAAATTGCTTGTGTGTTATTGCATTCATTAGTTAAGATTCCTGGCTGTGTGGCCGACATGCAAATGTTCAGGTTAACGACTGATTTGAGAGTTTTATGTGACCTTTGCTCCGGGACATAATCACGTCATTATAATTAGCAGTTTATTGCGGTCAATATATTAGCGTAGTTCGAGTGATTATTGTAAAAGCCTAAGTTCAAGTTAGGTCGCTTTCCTCAGCAACTGCTATTATACTGTTAATGTTTTTGTGAAAGTAGTAGCAATATATTCGAAATCACTGAAAAGTTGTAAATTAATAACAATGCGACCAAAATTGGGCAATTAATAAAATTGCTACGAAACCCAACTTCGTAGCATTATTTCGTAGCAAGTCTACAGAGCTCCCATTTTTTAACGTCCATCCAAAAAGATTATTTAAGCATCGTAGCATCCAATCAGTGGTTTGAAAATCTATAATTAGCATAATAGACGTCCAGAACTAGTGCAACGAGAAACTGAACCCTCATAGCACAGGGACAAGTTATATTTATCCTTACTAAAAAAAGTTTGACGGTAACTTATTTGGATATATCGATGGCGCAGAAAAAGTACTTGTAGTCGCGGTGTTCACTTGATTGCGGCTAACCGCATGGAGCAAGTCTCTCCAGCTTCGCGGATCGATGCACAACAATGCCTATGATATGCATTATGTAGGCACAATGTCTGCTATAAGTTCGAATACGTATGGATCACTTTGTCATATTACGTGCACGTCGTATGATGTGAATTTCAGTTGCAACAAGACTGTTGGCATGCTACTCACAAAGGCACAAAAATCCAACTGTTCGCGACTTCAAAAACTTTTGATAAGTATAATATTAATAATAATCATTTTATTTTCAGGCATCTAAGACCCATAGATAAATACCTTACAGACTAACATAAATATGATAAAATACAATTTGTGTTAGTCAATAGAGCCTTAAAACTATGGTATATACCACTACCACTATGGTATGGTAACAATGGTGGGCATTATGTGGCAATGTATAAGTTCGTAACTATACAAATTATAAGACTACTAGCGGACCCAGCAGACGTCGTCCTGCTCGGATAGCAGCGACGCCTACCGGGTCCAGTTGTAAATTTAAATCATTCTCGAATCCACTTGAACACATACAATTTTTTTCATCAAAATCGGTCCAGCCGTTTAGGAGGAGTTCAGTGACATACACACGTACAGAAGAATTATATATATAAAGATTATACTTGACTTATTGGAGGACTATATATTTAAGATAATAGTTTACTATCGTTTAATTGAAGTTTCTCTCCGTTAAAACGTTTATCCTGAAGAGCAGAGAGATTGTTCAGTACAATAGCGAGAAAGCTAAAGGCTTTGAATTTGATTACATAGAGTCAGTGTAAATTACAAATCCATGACCTAAACGTTTGACAGTCTGTTAAAGTACTAACCTCGATTTAAGCCATAAAACCAGGTATGAGAATAATTTTAACTGCTGGGAAAGTCGTATTGAATTTCAGATGTATATACTCCTTGCATTACCATTACTTTGTATGTTTTATGGTCATAAGTGTAGTAGAAGTCGCCAATCCAGACTATAATATTGGAACCTTAAATAGTCTCTTTATACTTTCAATTTACTGCCCTAATTTAATTGCCGGTTTCAATTGAAGCATTTGCATCAACATTAAAAGTCACTAAGCTATATTTCATATATTTATGAATGAATACCTTTATAATGACGTCTCAGAACTCAATATATAGTTCAAATTATTACGTTCTTAAACAATTAGTATACTTTACAGGCCGTCATCTGTCCATGATATCCGGGTATTTATACAATAAAACGGTAATAAGCATATTTGAAACTTAATAAAGTATCGTTGGATTGGAACTCGTTGTTGTATTTTATAATAGGTCGGCTAGAAATATTCAAGTATGCGCGTAAGTGCCTCGTTGGTCTCGTGTCACAAGCGCTACTGCTGAGTATGTGGTGCTGGGTTCGATTCTCGGGGAGGCAAGGTGTTATAGAATTTTATGGAAAAATATGTAGCCACGGAGTCTGCGCTCTTGCCCGGCGGATGACAATAGGCTCGATCACTATACCCGTGTGATAGTGATCGAGCCTATCTTTAACATAATAGTTGAAATGAAAGAGTACTATGAGTTACATCTCTGCCTAACGCTTCGGAGATTACAGAAGTGATGTTATATTTATTAATTAATCCGTCAATTCTTATCGATATCCGATGCTTATCTATAACGATACAAGTCCGAATATTAAGTAGTGCGATTGGAAAAAAATAAAATATATTTTTATTAATATCATAAATTGGACTGTGTGTCGAAACCACGGGTGGTCTTAATTATTCACACTTGATTGAAAATAAACTAAATGGTTATGAAATATGAGTAACAAAATCGTGGCTACTTGATTGTGTTAGTATTGTTTTATCGTAATCATGACATTTTATCTAACAATCAACTGAACACGATCCACCGAAATACAGATTAATCAAAGAGGATCGATCAATTTAAACCTGTGGCTTGAATAACTTTTATTGTTTTGACTTGATTTTTTATTCGAAATTATAAATACTGGAATTGTTGTATTTATACTACCAAAATTATAGTTACGGAAGAGTGGAGTGTTCTACATACAGGCATTTATTTGCTTAAACGGGCACTTCTATCACTAGCTATATAGTACTCATTTTGTTTATGAAACTTTTTTGTTATATTCGTAAAAAATGTTCCGTTAAAACGTTCCGAGCAAATTTCGGACGCGACTCCGGACTAGGACACTTCCATATAAACGCTTACTGAAGCATCAGTCCGTGTTCGGTATCCGCAATTTGACCGTGCACACGGTGACACATCAAACCATTCATTTCCAGTATAACATGGCTTCGCTTTGTATAGATCTCCCATACAATGGGAGATCCGCATAAACTGTGTGCGTTTGACTTACTTCCAGCACATTATAGCGTATAATATGAGCGTTAAAATAATTACTTAACAGAATATAGAAGTGATTTTAAATTATTAAAAGTATTTCTGTCTGTTCGCTTGTAACTAGAAATCCCCTTATGCGATTTACGTATTTTCTCTTTAGATACTTTGTTCTGTAGATCGTTTTAGTATTTAGATGCAGGCACACAAAATGTTTTTTAGTACCGTTGAATTTTCTGATGTAGTGTTCCGGCTTCCAATCCTACTTGGAAGCCGGAACACTACATCAGAAAATTCAACGGTACTAAAAAACTATTGCTGTTATAATATACGATTTCCTATTCCAATATTTGAAGAAGGATTTAATTAGAATACGTCAGTCGTAAAGAGATTGATGGCTGCAGTAGCCTATGCAATTAATAGTAATTGTAAATCAGGTGTGTTCTAATTAGTTCCTCCTAGATTTAACAGCTGGAAAAAGGATGCACTAAAATGGATAATTGCGTTACACATCCCGATTAGATTTCAATCAGTTCCCAGAAGACCTCGCCTGCACGGCTGTTAATATTACAATCTACGTTATAAATAGCGTTGTCTATCGAGATCCAATAATTGTAATATGTTTATGAGGACGAGTTTCCAGACATTTATAGCCTGAGAACACCCGCACTTGTGCATCGTATCGTGTGTAGGCAATAAGTTATCGGGGCTCACAAATAAGTTATAGCCTAACCATCGCAGGAAGCAAGCTCATCATAAATCAGAGAAAAATCCTCAAGCCATGTTGTATTTGGAAACAAACGATTATTTTCAGAATGGCTAAACGTTTACTTCCTAAGGTTCTCTAGAAGTTAGCAGAGAGTAATCACAAATGTTAAATGAAACAGCTCTAAACAGCACTTAGTGTTCGGTTCGCAAGCTCAGGGAAAACAAATGGTTGCCAGATAAATTACACGAACGTATCAAATAAATGCATTGCCGCTCTTTAGATAAAATGCAAATTTTTAACAGACGGTTAAATAGGAAGAGTCTCTCGGTTGGAATTCTAGATAATACTCAGTACTTTCGCAGGTTTAGATTAAAAATGTTTCACTATGAATATTATCTTGCATCCCTAACGGCAGTTATAAGGGACAATCGAGCACTAACAGCTACGATTTCTGTCATACTTGTATTTGCCTAGATTTTGGTGACCACTGATTATACCATCGTCCAAGTACATCATGCTAATTTCATGTTAATATGTCAAATAGCTCGTTTATTAAAGTTTGATTGACTGTACTGCCGAAATGCACGCGTCGGAGAGCTTGGCAAACTATGTGTACAGTCCAAACGCGCAATCTGGCGAACACATCAGCCCCATCGCGCGTGCTTCACACTGCTCTTTAATTCCAGCTGCATTAGTCTTTCCTTTATCTTTTAATTTTCACACGACGTTTCGAACTGCAGTTGTTATCCGGTTTGCACTAACAGTCAGGTAGCATTAATCTACAGCAGCCATGCATTTAATGGTTGCTCGTATATCAGGTAGATTTATTTTATTGTACTTCTGTTATTTCTATTAGTACTCATCCGTAAAACTTCGGTAGTTCTACTTGCATTCCGTAACTTAACAGCTTGTCTAAACATTAATATCCCTAGCAGTAATGATTTACGACTCGGAAAAAGTTTTGAACACAGGAAATCGGTATTCATTCCTTGATTCTTGGAATAACTAGCAACCTTATTTGCAAAGCACACTAGCTTTTGAACGGCTATTTCCTTTTTGCAAATTGCTTTTCTACGCTAACTACGTACATTCAGTTAGCCGACTTTAGTTTTACATCAGATAGTTGCTGCCATCATTTAAAAAATTGTTCCCACCTCGAAACCATAACTTTAATTTAATATTTATGTTAGGTTGTATACTATCGTTATGCTGTGGGTCTAAATCTAAGCTGTTAGTACTTGTCCAAGTTATAAAAGACGACTGCGAGAAGGGTTTCCATACAATAGAATATTATGAATTATAGTGCAATATATTTCTCTCTGTACTAACATAGAATAGTATTTTGTTATTAAAATCGTTTCCAATAAACAAGACGGTCCTATAAAGCAAATAAGTTGGTACATACTTACACATTTTACTTCTAAGGTCCCATATTTTGAGCGTCCGGTCGTGGCTTCCTGTGATCACTTTGGTCGGTTCCCCGAGGAATTTGGCTGCCATTACTTTGCCGCTGTGACCCGTCAATGTGTGCTGCAACAAATGTCAATTCATGAACATATAAGCACACACTAATAAAGAGGTTTGCATATAAATACTATGCGTATCATTAGCATACTTTCAGGTAAGAATCACAAAAATAAAGTCATTACGATTTCAAGTGTAAATATCCATAATTAATTTCAAAGTAGCTTTTATTAATTAGCAGTAAACGTTGGATATCATTAAAATATGTGTAAGGAATTGATTAAAAATATCGGTAAGAAATCATAGCGGTAGGAGGCGAGTGGTGTAATAAAATGCAAATGGTGCTACTGTCAGCTCCCGGCGGAGTCGGACAGGGGTTTACACGTGGCGGTAGCTCCCGGGCCCCGGCGCGGGCGCAGCGCAACACGAACAACGATTATTGTCTTCTGTTTATAGCGTCGTGATCTCTTCACACAGTTTCACTTAGCACTGCACCAAATCGATGTCTCACGAAGGAAATCGTTGAGGCCTATTTGCATCTAAAGTGCCTATTAATTGCTCGGGTGTCGTCACAGTTTGTAAACGACTTGCTGAGTTTACGATAATGTTGAATTGTGTTATGCGCTTTGAATAATACAGGGTGTTTTATTTTGATAGATGATTTTTTTAAAATGGGTCAAATCGACTTAAGGCACTCCTTCATTCGGAGCATTCACCTGTGCCTGAATCTAAACTGTTATATTACATGCTAAATATGCTCCCGGTTAAGAGGCCTGGCATAAGAGAAACGATGAAACTGAACGCGATCAGTACCTACGTCTTTATTGCTTTCAAGAACTGTCAGTGTCAATATTCTATAGAAATTAACTCTCATCACAAGCTGTAGGTTGTTAAACATAATCATCAATATCTGCACATCGCGTTCATTGGGGAAATTTCCTTTTTACTGAAATAAGATTTACTTTAATTATTTATTTTACGATCAGATTTAATTTATTTTTATTAAATTATTCTAACGAGGAAAAAAAATCATCATCATCGGGTAATAAAACATGCACCAAAATAATATGCATAATTGAGCAGTACTTCTCGATACGGCTCATCTTGTCACTGAAACTCTAATCATCAGCAGAAATATTTTTTTTTATAATTTTTAAATATGTAAAATTGCATTTTTAAATAGATGTCTCGTTGGTCTAGTGGTCACAAGCGCGACTGCGGAGCATGAGGTCCTGGGTCTGATTCCCGGGTCAGACAAAGTGTTATTGGGTTTTTCTATCAGGAATTTCTCAGTAGCAGCCACGAAGTCTGTAGTCTTCGGGGATTATGTTATGTTATTTTTAAGAAATATTTAAAACATATGTCTATAGATGAATAAATGAAATAACAATATAATATGCATAATACTATCAGTGTTTTCCAACAACAATACGCAGCGAACTTCCCATAATGTAGGTGCTCAAGCTCGAGTCCGCAGCTGGTTCATTAGAGAATAATGTATTACCTACAATTAACAAACAATCTCACTGGAATCATGACGTTATGGCAGATTTATAACACAAGTTCATTCTAAACATGACAGGCTTGTAGTTAAACAATCTGGACACGCTCAAAATGTCTCCATAACTTTGTGGTAATGCCGGGTAGACGGCTGACCCGCTCTAGCCGTTCTTAATTACAGACAAAACGCTCCGTTATCGGACGGCAGAGTCGACAAGTTTCATTCCATTTATGTACAGTAAACAGTAACATAAACAAAGGCGGGAGACGCATAGTGCGGCGAACAACGCTCTGCACTCGTCTGACACACGCTCATGTAAATTAAACACGTGGATGCGCGTGGACGGTACGCCACACGTTAGTCCTTTCGTCTAAGTCCAAAGTGTCTGAAGTTCCCAGTGAAAACACACCCACAGTCTCACGCACACACACTATTTTTAAGTTTTTTTTTAGTTATAGTTAAATCTTGCCTTGTTTTCATTTTATTTTGAGATATTTTTATACACCACTTTTACCATTTCTTAATTTTGGCATTGAAGAGCAGGGGATCTTTTAGTACAGGTATATCTTTTATTTTAAAAGAGGACCCTATGTAAGATTTACTGTAAAAGTTGTGCAAGTTTCTAAAATAAACCTTTTTTTTTAATTTATTTAAGTCCCACGTGAGCTAATTGAAATATTTTCACACACAACATTCAAGAATCCTTCGCTCTTTCAAGATAGTGATAACCTGTTAAGTCATTAGCTTTCTTACTGTTATTACGCCGACACTCATTTTGAGGACATAAATTGCAACACGTTCTGCTAGTTTAGATATCATTATAAAATATTTAAAACGGTATGATACTCTGAAAACATAATGTTAGTAATAAAAGACATACCTAACTGATGTTATGAGGAGTAATTGACCTCGGTGTACCTCGATAAATACGAATTTAAAAGCAATCATACAGATAAGTACTATTATCATATGTGGTTATCACGTACATCTTTGATATTGGCGGCGCCCGCGCTGCGGCCGGCCACATTCTTGTTGAAGCTAGACTATTAGAGTATTTCTATAAAATATCTTTGTATTTTCTATTTCTATATTAGGATTTTCATTGCACAATCATTTATTCAAATAAGGCTGATAATTGTCAGAGCTTTTCGAACGTCAAAGTTCACAAGAGACAGTCTCCCAAAACGCCCGCCCTTCGATAACTGGATGATCATTTTGTTTGAACTTCACTTCCGGACTCTCTTGCACTTGACAACCCTAATTTCTTCAAAGGTGGATGCACTTCTCCTTTCTCTTTCCTTCTTTCCGGGACATTCATTTCTAAGCCAAATTCAATCCAGAAAGCACGTTTGGCGAGGAGGAATTAATTAAATTTAATTCTCAAGGCACCATTAGCCAGCGGGTAGTGTTCCCGGAGAGCGCACAACGGGACCTTATCATCGCTTTTAAAATTTATAGTATAACGGCTAATTAAGAGTACACTCATTTGGTTCGGTCGTCGCGTCACGAGTGCGGGGAGCTTATATGCTGTTTCGGGTTATTGCCACGCGATAGTCAGGGCACACTAATTGAGGGGGTTAAGAGATATCATCCGGACAAGGCCCGCCGACTCTTAACGAGCTAATATAAGCTGACGTACTAACATTCAGAGCCAACGGACCTCCCAATGCTCACAATTCGATATTCGACATTATCCAATATAAAATTTTAATGGACTCACTGAAGAAAGAAAAGCAATTTCCGACCGTTGTTTGGTAATTAGCTTTTGCCAATAAACATGAGATTGCAATTATAAAGACAATCGAATCGGTCATCATTTTATATTACATTATTCCGTCGGGAATAAATGACAAAGAATAATGCTATGATTTATTACGGCATAAACTTATACGGCATATCTGGTATACATTATACTTATCGCAATAATGGAGTACAATATCTATGTGGCCGTTAGAACATAAGTAAATATTGTACGCGCAGCCGGCGAAATAACTTACTCCTTATAAATCAGTTGATTTGAATTGCGCTCTCATTAGTGATTCCAGCTGCGGTGCGTTGCACAGAAATACACAACTTATTACTTTGGCTACATGGCTAAATCCATTTATAAAGTAACCACATTTAGCTTCTGTATACGCGACTTATCTCTTGTTGATACCCGAACGAGTTCACCAAATAAGAGATAACGGAGAAAAAATCAGCGTCGTCGGTTTCATTCATGTGGACATTTGAATTCACACAATGCAGCCAGACTAGCTTATAAAGAGGCTTATTTTATGATATCAAAAAGTTTATCAGTATCATGCACCATCACGGAAACGCTATGTATGTTGCGAAAATAAATAATCTCAGTTAATTTATTATGAGGAGCATAGAGGCGCCGGTTTACAGCCTCCGTTACAAGATAATCATTTTTATCTCATCGTATTAGCATCTTTCGAGAAACTGGCAAAAAAAATGCGAGTAGAATAATATGCGGAGGAGCATGTTGTTGAGAAAGCGAGGTTATAGGTAGGTGGTGTATGTGACGCCTCGTTTCTAGTTGGCTGTACTTCCTCGTGTGCGGGTATCGCAGGACATAAACCACGACAGGTGGTTGTTAAATCACAGCAGTGCGCGCGATATGAAGAGCGACAACAGATGCAATCAAGTAGCAGTCGCCGAGGGGGCGCTGCCATTACTTATTTACAGAGCTGAGTAACTAGGTGTGCGAGTTATATCTGCTTCCCTTGCCACTGATAACGATACTATGAGTGTTCATTTATGATGCCAGCTTTCGGATATTCTGCAATTTAAACTAGATTAAAGCTGTGAAAAATGATATCAGGGATGACTTGTTTACAACGCGCCTGCTAGAAATATAAGTTACAAGTATGAATATATCAAAACAAGTGTACACATAATATTAAGTGCGTATACTTATTTAGTTGGAAATGTTAGTAAATAAAGTGAGGTTCTCATTCTGCTGAATCAGCAAATTAATATCCGACGGTATTTGAATACCATGGAAACTTAAAAGTAATTATGTAATAAGCAATGAAACGAAAATATAATATGTTTGAAATGAATTTTACGGTAATTTCGTATTTGAGTAAGACAGGTCTGATTGTTATCCTCGGTGTAATTACGTGGATATCTGTTAATTTGCATACGGCAGATGGAAGAATAGCCTTTGATGAAAATAACAGAACTGCTGCGGTCAACGTGCCCCTGAGAACTGTTTTGTTTAGGTCATGAACAATAATGAAATTTTTTCAACTTGGGAAAGATTCTTCAATTTCGTACTTTATTTAATATAAATGACGTGCCTCGTGCCGTGCCACGGAAATCACGTGAAGCAGTTTCGAGAGGTCAGATAGGCAGTCGCTCCATATAAAATACTAGTATTCAGCTATATCCGGTTAGACTGGAAGCCAACCCCAACATAGTTGGGAAAAGGCTAGGCAGATGATTCATTCTGTTCTCGAAATTGATATAGTCTATTCAAAGAATCGTCGTAAAATTAGCCGGTTCAGCTATAAAATGACTATAGATTACCAAGCGCAATATAATTAGTACCACAGAAATAGTCTCGTACAAGAAAACAAATAGAACGCACTTATTTCTTTTGCAAAGCTATTAATGAAAAATTCCAGGCTAAGTACGGAATAGTGCAATTAAATTCAGTTAATAAAATGTTGTTTTTAAATGAATAAAAATAAACATTAATAGGAAACTATTCCTAATTTTGTTTTGCCTTTATATTTGTTTATATTTAAGTGCTTTAAGATCTTTCTAGAAAATACAGAATTAGCATTTCCTAAGGTGTGCGTGCGAGCAAAGCTACCAGCTTTACATGTCATGTCGCTACATTATTTATAGCTAATTCAAGAAAGTATTTTAATTAATGATGTTAAAAGCATACAGTACCATAAAGGCTACTGGGAACGTTGATTATGAATAAACTATACATTTGACTTACATTAAGTATTTAATTTACTGTTATTTATTATCTAAGGATAATGGAATTTATTGAAGTGAAAACTTCTTTAGCGGCGTTGTGCACTGTTTTTGGGATGGGTATACATGTTAAACTTGCGTCAGGACACGTGACCATCAGGTCTCGTGTCCTGACGCAAATTCGTAAGACGGCGCAGGGCGCTTGCGCGAATGTCACGCACATTCGCGCAAGCGCCCTGCGCCGTCTCACAGACGTCTTACATGTCAAATAATTTAATGTCAAGTTGATTTTTCTGAGACAAACTTTTTAATGTAAAATAATTGAAATAGTTCTGAAGCGTTAAAGATTTTATGTAATATAAATTGTCATTTTTGTGTACGAGAGCGCAATAAATGAATATTGTATTTAACCACATAAAAGATAGTACTTTTATGCTGATAAATAAATCAAATCGTGCGAAATTATTTCCTAACCATTACAAAATATCAGCAGTACTGCAGTACCTTTGTGTTCTTCTATATTTTTATGTTTTTTTTTCCTGTTTTTGTATTTTGTGTGTACATTATTAGATTATATTATATTATTATAGCTAGCCTATGTTGTCCCACTGCTGAGCAAAGGCATAAATAAATAAATAAATATTCAAAAATGCACAACGTTTATGTTCAAATTTTCAATTCTGCCGGTGCTCTCCAAAATAAAATAATAAAAAAAAGCACTGGAGTTGCTTTTTTTTTATTATTTTATTTTGGAACGAAGTTCCTTACGACGGAAAAAAGTAAGACCAAAAGTTGTAACTTTTTGATATAGATTTTTTTTTCCTACTGATTAAGTTTATATTACATTACTAGCTGTTCCCGGCATGCGTTGCAATGCCCTTTTTCCTACCTACTACCTGCCTGTGTACCAACTACCTACCTACCTACTACCGTACCTACCTACTACCCTACCTACCTACTACCCTACCTACCTACCTACTACCCTACCTATCTACCTACTACCCTACCTACCTACCTACTACCCTACCTACCTACCTACTACCCTACCTACCTACTACCCGACCTACCTACTACCCTACCTACTACTCTACCGACTACCCTACCTCCTCTACTATCCTACTTACTACCCTACCTACTACTCTACCTACTACCCTGCCTACCTACCTACCACTTTCTCACCTTTTAAACCTTCCCTGGACTTCCACAAATAATTTAACACTATAATTAGCCAAATCGGTCCAGCCGTTCTCGAGTTTTAGCGAGACTAACGAACAGCTATTCATTTTTATATTATACGCAAACACCATTTGAAAAATCATTTTTCTATTGGGAAAGAAACAGTAATTATTTGTGATTATTGTGATAATGTCGTATGGTCTGTTTGAAGTTGTCATTCGTTGACTGAACAACTGAACGTCACTCAATTGTTTTGCCTTCCCGGAACCTCTCCACTAACACTTGAACTTTATAGTACGGTATTAAAGCTCAAATTGATTTGACGTTTTAGTTACAAAACGTTTGTATGGGAAAAAGAAAAGGGCTGTTTTTAGGGCTTTTCCGGCCATTATTCGAATTTTTCTCGCCGTAAAAACCATCCTTGAACTTCAACGAACATTTAAAAAAAAAAATCAGCCAAATCGGTCAAGCCGTTTTCATGCCAAGTCGTGACAACGAAAAACGGGTTTCATTTTTATATATATAGATATTTATTAATAATAAAAAAAATATTATTATAACTTAAAAAAATAAAATTTGATTACAATTCCTTCACTAATTAATCAAAAGGAACTTCGTTCCATCCGGGTGTCCCTTGACACCTCTCAAGTTTTATAATCACATATATATCCCATATTTCGTTTTTATGTACAATATTTCGTTTAAAATGTATATTGTTTGTAATCGTGATTGCATGGAATAAATAAAGGTATTTGATTTTAGATAATAAAATCAAAACAAACACTAGTGTGGGTAGTTATTACGTATTCCATGTAGAAACCTAAATAAAATGCCCATAAATGGATGCACAGAATTGTTTTGGAAGTCCTACAGGTTCAATCACCTGCATTTATAAAATGTGATTAAATCAAAATCAAGGCGTGGCTGAATTCCTTTAAACTGATTCTATATAAAAAGAAGCGCTGTCTTAACTCACATGAACAATTCAAGGTAAGGTATGTAATTATAACAATTTAAAAGAATGATATATTTTTTATTAAACGTTAGCAAAGCATACGTATTTCAATGAACACTACATTTGCAATAATTTATGACTATATTAGCTGAACTTTGATCTTAAAAGTTATGGGGATAGGAATCAAAATGTGTTGATTGTAAAGTTTATAACGATGTACAATAAGCGTTCAGAAGTATTTCACCAATTCGACAAGAGATAATTAGGAACCGTGTGGGAGTTCGCTAGCGGTTTAAATAGATGAATAAAAACCGCTTTGTTGGTTTCTCCTATGCAATTTCTCTGTCATATCTGTTAATACTTTTTCTAGAAGTGATATTAATTAGAAAAGATTTATTATTTAACGCCTACAGTTAAATTGGAACTTGGGTGGATGTTCAGGTTAAGCTGCGTTTGCCTAGGTTGGTCCGTGGATGGGTGACAACCCATTACAAACCGAGGTTCCTCCGTGCGTCCAAAAGCACGACACAGTTGACGCAGTGGCGAAGCGATTGAATGTTGCGCTACGTGTCGCGGGTTCGATGCCCGCACGGAACTAATATTTGTATGGCCTACAGATAGTGAAAACTGGCGAAATATGGGTGTACAAATGCATACAACTCTGTCTAAACCTTCGGGGATCTAAGCCGTGATGTTATGTAGTTTACGTAAAAGGCAAATAAAGAATGTTCGGCGAAATAGTAGCTCAAGAGCTTGATCCCATCCCCATTAACTTATTCTCACACTATTTGTTGATTGGTGCGTGATTGTCTCGCGTTAGTATCGATTGTTATCATCTATCCGAAGCCAGCTAATAAATCTTTACTAGTTTTTGTACAGTATCATGTTCCTTGTTGCAAGCTGACACACTCCCGTAACACAATTCATTTATCTTTCTATCAAATCATACGTATTTGCGGCAATTTAACAGTCATTAGCAACGCTTAGATTAATTACAGTTCAGATGCTAATATAATAACTGAATTAACGCTTAAGGCGAGTATATTATTAATCACGTAATATTTCAAGCTGCCGTATAAAGTAAGATAAATACTTTATAAAGTGACTCACCGAGTTAATTAACGTTAAGTTGTACTGTTGTTGTAATTAAACAAAAATAATTTTATGTTAAGATTTCGCCATATTTACCACTTACTAATTAAGTAAAGTCTTTTTGATTGAAGGTTATCGTGGTCACGGCTCTGGACTTTACTGTAAGTAGTAGACTGTGTTGTTTATAAAAGGACTTAACTTGTAATAGATGCACAAATACGTCGATTTTAATGCGAACATTAACCGATTTTACTTGATTGTTAAACTGAACGCTAATAACTTTATTTTAATGGAAGGTTTACTTAATGCCCGAACCTGGAATCTACCTAGACTTCAATACCGTTAGGTAACTACGAAGAAAACTGTTATAATATTGTGCTAATTAACATTAAAACGAGTAACATTTTCATAAAAGTCATCACTATTGTTCATAAACAATATATAATGATCAGGCAATCAAAATTGAGTTCGATTCCGCTAATTCACAATCTTGATTATTATTTATAGGGTCCTATTCTATAGTTTACGCAATCCTTAGAAAGGTATAAATTGCCGTCGATAATTAACCGTTTTAGCGTAGAAGTTGTAAATTCTGGTGATCAATATCAGTTTTAACGGCTTGTTTTATCGTTTACTAAATTAAGGAAAGCCAAATTAATGTAATGAGGGTTGTGTCAATTTGTAAAAAGTTCGCATAAATCAATTTACGGATGATTAAATGTGTGGCTAACTGTACCGTTGCCAACAACGGGCACAGTTAATCAATTAACCAAATATGTGTTGTACCGTGCGGGGACCGTTGCTGTACGTATGAGGTACACTCCTATTTGTCACAGCCACGGCCGCGATCAACGCAAAACCAGTTGATTTGTTAATTTATCTTGTATTTCATGTTGCGAACCGTAGTGTCCACCTGTCCGTTTATTGGGTTTCCCCTCGGCTTGTTTACAACCTGATACTAGATGACAACGTCTTTGTATGAGGGCATTATGATAATTCTGCGTGAACATTACAGTTCAATTAATAAGGTAAAAATTGCCTGTGTCTTTTTACCAAATGAACGAATGTCTTGAAAGCAAAGTCGAAGAAAAAGCTAGCTTAACTAAGTAGCTTTTTGTTCTCCGATAGTGACTAATGATGAGATACAACAAGGAAGTGTGTGTAACATGCACTAATGTCAATGGAAAGTACATAAGAACACTCGCAGTTGTCATTGGTCGTTAACATTTCGCGCGTCTAATTGAAAAGATATGTTTCTTAACTAAGTTTCACGAGTAAAACAACATTAAACATTGCTTTTTACTGAAATGTGTCAATAGTTCTAGCGTGTTTGAAAATAATAACTGTAGGTTTGCAACTGTGTCTCTGATTAAATATGCTGAATATATTTAAATACCAAAGCTGAGATGCTACATTAAAATACTGTTTAATTATAATATTTATTTTGTAATAGTGTTCAAAATGAATATCAATTTTAAACTTATTAAAGCTGCGGAACATTCGGAATGTTTTAATTTAAGACATGATTGATGCAGTAAGTGTTAAGCTATGTTAATAGGAGTGATGTAACCGTTGAGCGATTATATTGATTGTTGGAATATTCGAGAAACGACAGGCAAGCAGGTTGGTAATATTAATTACAGCGCTAACACGAAACAACAGAGTCCGGTAGCTGCGCAGGCGCGGTGGCGATGGCGGCGCAGGCGCTATGCGCTCGTAACAGCGGCAGCGCGCTGCGCTCACGACGCGACATCCACCGCCGATTTATGTGTGGGAGCGCTAGGTCGTGACCCTACCACATGAAAATGTTAATTCGTCTTATATCGCAAGCATTACAACCGCACCACATTCAAATACAAGACCTTAATTTCGTCATTACAATAATTGCTCCATTAGAAAGCAGGAAAAAGCCTAGCTTACAGCTACGTCCAAATAATATCACAAATTAGATGCTGTTATACACTAGCGTGTCTTGCCAAGTATTATTTGCATGAAGCCGATTCATGTTACAAGAATTGGGACGCAAATTGTGTCTAATCACTTTGTCTTGCATTTCATAAGGCACCCAGATTTTTTTGATTGAAAACGGTGAATTCAATTACGGATATAGTAAATTTCGTAACTGGATAAATCGGAAATCTACAACCGAATCGTTCGAACTTGTTTTCGCACGCTCATGTAAAAATTGCTCGGAAACTATAAAAGTGTGCAGTATAACCGAAATTGGGCGGCCAAGAAATGCTGTGACCGTGTTACAGATGGTAGTAATGCTGGCATGGCGTGACCGGACCATCTCTAATGTCATTATAATGGCGATATCGGGCGGGATCGTGTGAGTAAGTAATTGATAGAGCAACTTGCAATTGTCTTTGCTATTAGCTGTGTTAATACACTTAACTTATTAAAGTTTGAATCTCTCGAGTGTTCTTCTTGCAATTCATTTTAATATGTGAACTTTCTGACAATAGTGTCGTTTCTAACAGTAAACGTTACAATGACAACGGAACAAAATATCTTACTGGACTTGTTATATTATACGTTATTCGTTTAAAGTTGTTTTGTATAATGTGAGTGTTTAAGTGCTTGTGATTATGGCGGACTTGTAAACGAAATTTATTACAGAACGACTATTATATATGTGCATTCAGTATTGTCTGCAGTAATTTGTGTCAATTTATCGCTAATTCGTTAGAAATATGTCTCGTGGAGTAATATATTTTAGCTTCATGCTAATAAAAGAACAGCAACAGCTTTAAAGTAAACTGCACTACTGCAAGCGAACACAATTTGCTGAAGCATTTCTGTTTATATGTTAGCCTCTCAACTGCCAATTTTGTTCCGCCATTATAACTGATTATATTTCACGATAACTTGTAAATAATTGATACACATCCGACGTTAGACGTTAAATCACTAGAGCCATGAACTTAGTGGCTCCGGAGACTACACCACATTAGAGGTGTTAAGAACAGAACGGAAGATATAAATCTACCAGTTTTTGTTCATCTTTATTGCACCATTTAGTCACCGTTTTTTATACGGATATAATAATATTTTCCCAACACTATTTTGACGTTAATAAAATTATGTACTGTGATATAATTGATGTGTATCTCGAGACGGTTACGAGTGTTAGTAGTTCATTATAAATGAATTTCTTAATGTAATAGCTCCAAATAGTTTGATTATACACATTAGAGGCTTAACATGTAATCCACGTCGTTTGAAGCAGATTGTATCGGGACTTGTAAAGCTTAACGGCTTTTACAACATTGTGTAATTGCTTTGAAGGAAAAAATATTATAACCATTGGGTAAGGGCTATATAAATCATAAGGACAGTGATGATTCACTTGAATGATGGCGCTCTGTGATATTGATGGATGGTGTCCAATCTTGATTACTTACTTGTATATGAAGGTACCGCTATTTATCAATCTTATGTCACACCGCTGAGCAATTATCAAGACACTTTATAAAGTGTTGTGTTCTTGATACCATCACGTTTTACGTTGAAAATTGAACTTTAAATTTTAATTAAAAAAAAACTGAAAATATATCAAATATATTTCCAGTGTTTTTTTAAATGTGGTGTTGTCATAATTTTACAAATCCCTTCAACAATCTTTATCGGGAGTTACCCACGTGGACAGTTTGATTTAGAAGCTAACATGTCTCTAGTCTGGATCACACTGGACCGACCAATGTCACAAAAGCTCTCATTATCTGTGGCTGCGCTATGAAAAGCTTACGAGATCGCGGCAGACGGCATTAGATATCGCTAAAACCACTTGAGGTGTCTATTGTACGAAACAATAACAATAAATAAAGTGAAGAGAAGCCTTTCTACTCTGAAATGTTAAACAAGTGCGTGCGTTCCTAACACGCACTAGTAAAAGCAAGTTTTATGCATTATTACAATTACTGTAATCCGTGAAGATCGATGATTGAAAGTGTGTATGGAGAAAAACGATAAACCACGAGTGTTTGGTAAAGTTTCGTGCATAAGTAATTTCAATCTTTTATCCATTAAATTGCTGGTTAGTTACATGAAAGTAACAATTGGGATACCAAAATATGAACAGCAAATTCGGCATTTCCCTTCCTGAGTGAAAGTTAGAACACTTAGTTTTTATACGTATTTATCTAATGGTGAAGACCGGAAATTACACATCATTATTTTTCCTCGACCGCAGGACCATTAAATGCATTATACCGGGTGAATACAGTACGTATCAGTTGGAGAGCTATCAATGTCAGAACAGTACACGTATTGTTATTTCAGAGTAAATATCGTTAAGTCAGGAATGGCTCTCGAGCGTGAGCTGGGGCGCGTGAATGTTACGTTTAGAGGTGGGCGCTAAGTGTTCCGCTATTGGTTTGGGTTACACTGTACGTAAAGTGTAACGAACAAAGGATCATTCGCATTTTGTGCGCCGTGTGAGACAATGCGCAGTCCAGGCACCCAGCTAGCGTAACGCGGGGTGAATGAAACCTAAATCAGTTCACGTTCATGCCAATGCTCACCAGTCGCACTTCTAAACTTTAATAACTCTTCCGCGCATCGAGTCTCTTAGTTACAGTAGACGCACATCATTAAAATACGACAAGGAAAAATATGAACGAAATACACAAACGCCGTACGCTGCTCGAAGGGAACAGCCGAAGCGAATTTCGATACCACAACTATCATCACATGCATGCCGTGTCTAATGTGCCTTACGTTGCTGGCATCTTATAACTCCTTTATACCGACGGTCTTTGACTTCTTGTGCCCGGAATAACAGAACACTGATTGACTATTTCCTGGCATTTTGAGTGTAATTACTTAGCCACTCAAATACTGAATGATACATACCAATTTGTAAAGTAACCATTTTATTACGGTTCTTAATTACTCTTTCCAGAATTGCTGGTCTGATGAGAACATGGCTATGATAAAATCAAAAAGTTGTAGGTTAGTATGACAACATTTGTATTCAACATTGTGATGGTGTTACCTTAAAAGGATTGTGCGTGGAGTTCGAAAGAAGTGGTTGATGAACGGCACCGAGACATGTGGGATAGCTGATCTGGGCAGAGATCTCGAGCATTACAGTGTTATCTTGCAGCCCGTTACTGGATCAAAATGCAAATTAACTCACAACCCCGCGCCTGACTTTCATGCTGTTTTGGAGTCCAAGTTATAATTAAGAGTAGCAGTTTTTTTGTACAACGGCATATTTTATATTCGATATTAAATTTGGCAGGTTTCTTGTGTAGCTAACTGCTAGCTAGGTATTTTATACACAAAACCTATTATCTCTTGGTTTCGCTTCATGATTGAGTTGGAGCAAACAACACTTTTCGATTACTTTTTCGGTATCCTACACTTTGATGTCTTCAATTAAAAGTAGCATCAGTGTTGGCTTTTAATATTTTTAAATATTTCGTTTGAATACTTCTTCTTTTATTTAAATAGGTAAGTTTGCGTGAAAACAGCAAGTCGCCTATTTCTTGGGGCGGCAGCAAAAGTTTGGGATTCGCGGTAAAGCGTGGTAGGCGCATGAGCAGTGCTATCGGCGAGAGGCCATCTGCCTCCGTATATCAAATTAACGGTGCGGAACTGGGAACCGTGGCAGGTAGGCAGGCAGGGCAAGCGACATACCAAAATTCGCACCTGTACGCGTGTGTCACACTAGTGTATTTCCACAAATTCGTGATATAGAACGAGTACATGAGAAAAATCGGCCGACCGTGGCTAAATGCCTTAGTTTTGCCCAAATTCAAACTCCGTGTAGAAAATGCCGTTAATATAAAGTATCTTGATGTTTTTATATTCCTGAGAAATGTTTAACGCAACAGGGTAGGTTTTATGATAGCTGCTCTACGAAGTTACTTTAAAATTGTACAAAACGCCGTCATGATAAGCCTCTTATATATTGGCAATAAATATTATGATGGTTTTATATTAGTACGTCTGCAAAGAATATACTTACGACAGTTTGTTGCTCAAAAATTATTACTTTCAGATATTTCTCTTTCACTGGGAACGGGTTTAGCTTGTGCGCACGATTCGCATTTCGTTACCTGAAATTATTAGTACTTACTAGGTACTTTACTTATTTAAGTTAGGTGTCAAGAGTTGTTCAGTGCGTGTAAATATTTGTTCGAAGACGGCAAGACATACACCACTTTATGCGCGTCTGCCGGAAAATGAACATAACATAAGATTTATTTAGACTTATTTTTTTTATAAAGACTCTTGCATGAAAAAGACTCGGAAAGACTATGTTATTAGATCGGGAAATTTTGCGGTCCTTTTAGTTGTCATGTAAAATTTTCATTGGTTAAATTGAAATTGTCGAGTTTTCTACACCTTGTTAAAACTAAAACGAGAGCTTCCAAAGAAACTGTGTATGTACAGGGTTAAGCTTCGCGACACCTTTCTGTGTGAGCTTGTGTAGGTAAACATAAATCTGCAAACTTGGTTCGCTCGGACGATACAATCGTGGGAAGAAAGACGTTAAAGTGCTATATAATTGTTTGAAGACATGAATAGTCAGTGAATGAACGCGTCAACTATGCATATGTATGTGAAAGTCAAGTACCTCTGTGGTTAGCCATGTTACCATGTAGGCACATAGAAAATTCAATCATGCAACTTATTGTGATACAGTTTTTTATTGCAACAAAAAAATTAGAATTTATCTAGAATACTAAAGTAAAAACATCATTTGTCAAGAGACAAGGAGCGTGAAACTGGACACAATGATATTTGACCAATCGGTCACGCGCCGAACTAAACAAAAAACTTGTAAATAGACTACGACATCCATTTTTGTCTTTGATTATTTTTGATACGAAAACATGTATTATATACATACCCGCTAACTGTACACCGCGAGAGTTTAAATATTTTTTATTCGTCCGTTGTTCAAACGAAATTAATACTTGTCTAGGTAATTTGAAACTGACTATAACGCCAGTCTATTCTAAAAGGAATTAAAAACCGTTATTTTTCTTTGTAAGTGTATCGTTATAGATCATTTGAACTGAGTTAATCAGGATACTAACGCAAAAAAGGTACTTATAATGATTAATTTCTGCACGAGACAATTGTTTGTTCGATAATAATATAGAACAAAATATCGATAATATTTTGTTTATTAAGAGCAGTCTATTAAGATTGAACGTCAAAGAACTATTCAGGATCAAGACAGTAATTTATCATAGTTTTTGTCGCGCACAATGAATAGACCTGCTTGTGTATTCAGAATTTTATAACTGTAATCTATACGTTTACATCTTTTTGGTAGCCTAGATAGATTTATCATAGTTAATAGAAACATTAAATGTAAGAAATAAAATACTAAATTATGTTAATAAAATATTAACGTCCGGCATTTGAGAGCCATCTATATCTTATTTGAATGGTTTCTACGAAGAACTTAAATGTCAAGAGTCTCCTAGATCTTTGTTATTTATAGATTGTTTGATCAAGCCAAAGGGCTGACAGCAACACAAGCGAAGTCGGTCGACACCGAAGCCCGTCTACTTGGGTGGTCCACTGGCCAGCCAGACTGCCAGACTGAGTCTACACGCACTCGCCTAATTACGCTCCGTGTTATAACGTACCTAGTACAAAGTGTACCAACTCTCCAATTTCTAATCAACTTCGTGATTAGGTGCCTTTGAGGTTGTGATTAAATTGTAACAACTCTGTATCAGTTAAATGCTACGAGGACAAATTGAAAGGAAGAAACGAGGGCAGATCATAGAAAGGCTGACAGCAAGTTTTTTGTATTGCAATTTCATTTCGCGAATACTTCTTTTATTTGTATCAAAAATATTCAGACGACAAAGGCGTTTGCTTTGTTAGTACTTAGTTAGGCTTCAAAATTGACGATAAAAGCTAACAGTAAGTTGGTTATCAGTTAAGTGTAGGTCTGGGCCTGGGATACAGATTAAGATCGTGGACAAGTTCACCGGAAGGACTCGGTCGGAGCTCGGAGTGCACACAATACGCGGGTATTCGTACTGCGCGCACATCCTCAGTGCTGAGATAGTGTTTGTAATTAGAGAAGAGTCGGGCGCGGGTGTCGGCGCGCGGCGGCAGGGTTAACGCGACGCTATCGCGCCATCCGGCGCCTGCGCACCTCCTATCATGTGAGAGATCAAGCGAGGCGCGCGTACCTCTTCGCTGCTAGTTTCAACTAACGTAATATTAATAAAAACAAATATGTACACTTGTACGCACGCACTTTCAGGAAGAATTTACGAAGCTATCTTAAACTAACGCATATATCATTTTATTTATTTCGATTTCCGAACATTTTATAACTGTTTAACAGATCAGTATTGCAACAAAACTACGCTAACAATCACCTACATAGCTACCAAAGCCTGATATTGGCACTAAAACGCCAGCACTTCGCCCGTTCAGATGCTAATCACAGCCGCGATAATTAGCCTAACATGATAGATAACCGGTGCATATAGCGTCGAGCGCCCGAGGGTGGTTCGTCAGTTACGCTGCGGTGTTTCGCGATGCGGCCGAGTGGTATCAATGCGGTGTGCGGTAACTGTTGATAATTAAGAGTGGTCGTTTAATGGCCGCTGACGGTAACGGCGCGTGCGCCGGTCCGCGCTGCTTCCGCACTACGCCCACTGACAAGCGACGCGCGTCCTCCGACGACGTCGTCATGTGTGATCATGTCACATTGCATTACGTATTATTTCTTCATTTGTGCTAAGATGCGGAAATTAGCGCATTGCACGTCTTTATCTAACAGCCCATTCTATACGTATGCATTCTCTGGTGTTGATTTATGGCGTAACACACTTTAAAATATCTTCAAAGTAGTTGATGTTGACCAACGGCAAACTTAGCTAAGTAGTTCTTACAAATTTTGATCCTTAGTTACGAATTGAAAATAAAAAACATTTTACTTGTGCTGAAAGAAAAAAACGCCGAAAAAATAGTTAACTTAGCATTGCAGTGAACTTTCTTATTCAATATAATCTGTGGAAGACCCAAGATGTCTTAATTGTTTTGTAACTTATACAATTTGCTGGGTATGGTCAACCTCGCTTGATCACAATTTGTCCCATATAACGCTTTTAGTCGACTTCTATTTATATCTGAAGTCCTATTTCTATTCAAAATTTAGACATGCGTATAAATACAAGATAATATTTGTAAGAAAACAGGAAACAAAAGGAACATACTCGTATAGTGTTGGCGGGCCCACGCTTAGGGTCTGCGGCACCGCGCTCCGCGGCATGGTATCCACACGATTGTATTTCAGGTATGTTGAGTTGAGTTATCGCCGCTCGTCTGTCGGGGCCTTTGCCTTCACGCGGCGCTTCCGCGACCGTCGCGTGTCGCCGCCGATATGACCATGACGCCCGCGGCCCTTTTGATAATGCTAATGTTTCTACGATAGCCTCATGATACGAGGATCACATACAATGACCGCACCGGCTAAATGGGCATCAACCGAAGTCTACGGATTCCGACGAGCTTGAATATTTTCCGTCGATAGGCAGATATTCATTGCAAAAGATTAACAGTTATGGAAAGATTTTGCAGTCCTTTATGTGAAATCTGATGTTATAAATTAATGCGCAGATAAACATTGTTTTTGCGGAAAATATTATTAAAAATCAATTTCCAATCTTTAAATAGTAAGTGAGCACTTATCGTGGAGCGAGTGAGTGGTGAATTCATCCCAATACCATTGGGTTGCCAGCGGCCCTGTGCGGAGGAACAATCGGTCGTAAAGTGACAATTCAACGTTTTGCGTATGCGTTTGCAGTCAAAGAATCTTAAGTGGGCGTGTTGTGTCGTAAACAAGCATTTGTACGATTGTGTATTAGCGAAATGGTCCGAAACTCGATAATTATACTCTAGCTGCTAGCTGTGTGTTGGGCGTTGTTGGCGATGCAGGTTTGGTACCGGGTTTAATTAACACCCGCGCTAGCGCTTCCTTAGAAGACGCAGCGTGAGATACTACCACGATTTATTTACAATATTATTAAATGGAAGCCAACTTCCCTGTTATTTTGTGATTACTAAACACCGCTTTCAATTTCATATTGTTCTCAAAATATTTTATTCTGCAATTTTCCAACAAAAACTAGATTTCAAATGCAAATCACCTCTAGTTTTATTGCCATATAATTTTATTTATGTCTAAAAACCAGTCTCAAACAAAAATTTAGATCGTTATTAGTGTTTATTTTGTTTCAGTATCCGCATTCCAACATGACTATTTTTATAATGTTCCGTAAAATTAGGCGCCAAAAGATTGATGAGAACGATGCCATCACGAAATGTAATTATAATTATCGGGAAAGCAACAGGAGAAGCTCCAGGCGCCGCATTAAGGCGTGATTGTCCATGTCCATAACTTTCGCAAATTATGGAGCACGATAAACCAATTTGGACCTCTGTTTACTTTGCAGGAATGAATGATTTTACATAGCAATCGCAAGGAATTGTATTTAGGATAGTGGTTTCACGAATTGCAATAAAGTGCTTCTAGTTACAACAATTTCTTGGTGAGGTTAATAGGAGTAAAGTTTTTTACTAAAATTTCTAAGGACTCAAGTTGTGCCTACTTAAAAGCTCTTTAAGTTATTTATTTTTAACTGCGTCCTGTACGTAATTAATCTTTATTGTATAAAGTAGGCAAACGGTGTACATTACAATAAAGATCACATTTCCAAAACGTCGTCTTGGCTCCTACTCACCACAATGTATATTTGATTATGATTTTTAATCAAAAATCTTATTTTGCTAGGCTAAGATAGTAGTATAGTAGGACAGTCGGTCGTCGAGACCGACCGTCGGACGTGATGAAATTATGAAGGTCGCTGGTAACTACAAAGTGTTAAAGGGGTTTCAATTCCATGGTAGATTACCGTAGACGATACACGGCTATGAGAACCGTTAGCTACCGTTTTATTTTATTATGTGACGAGAAGATTTTTTGCATAATGGTATTTATGTATGTTTTATTCGGAATAGAATGAAGAATGGCGGAGAAGACGGTCATAGAACCGGAACGCGGTGACAACATTGCGTCGAGACGAACAATGCACCGGGAGTCGGCGCGGCGCTACGTGATCGACCGCGATCACTTGCTCGATTTAATCACATTAATTGACACAACCGTTAGCACATAATGACCATGTATTGTACCGGTAATTTGATCATATTTAAAGCATAGCGTGCGTTGCGTGCTGAAAAACTTACCTACATACGAAGATACATACCTACACCGGAACAGACAAGAGAGTCGACGTAGGCAGAACTCGAGGTATTTGACTCATGATGCACATTCGCGAACAATGCCATCAATGTTGCTAATATAATTTGCTCTCCCGCTCTATAATCTAAGGCGCATTACACATAATAACCAAGCTTTTTTCGACGAATTAGACAGTCTGCCTTAGGTACATGAACCATCGATGACTACATGAAATATGGTTCTTATTTTAGTTTTTTATTTGCGTGGGGACTATATGGAGTCGTAGCGACGGTCGAGTAATGTTTTTTATCCCTCTCGCATCAGGAATTATGTTTAGTACGTGGATATGATTGCGAGCAATGTTATGGCTTAGAATAAAATAACATAATGAGGCCGACAAACTGCGTGACTTTTGAAAATATTAAATTATAAAACAACTAGTCATAATGACAGGTTAGGACTGAGATAGAGATGGCAAGTAATATGTAACGGTATAAATCAACCAAATTCCTACATGCATCGATCTAGTGGTAGTTATACATCGCTCACGATTACTCGCCGAAGTGAAAACATTAGGTGTGTGAACCCATAATTTACAACAAATTTCGTAGACCATTGAACTTGAGTAATTTAGTAAGTGGCCAAAAGACGCTTAGCACTTAAGTAACTAATTTTGGTAACATTATCAAAGTGTGAAGACACGCTTGCGGTTAACTGATGACAGGGTCTTGATTGCCGACGAGGCCTACCAAGTACAAGATCAGTATTGTGGTCACGATTTCCTTGTTGACTGATACGACATCTTCTTTCCTAATTGATAATTTCATATGCAAATTAAATTGCGTCCTTGACAATTAGACGTAATTGTCTTCGTTACTGTATTGATATGATTCATATCAGCGCTTGAAATTCCTCGTGTATAGAGCAGACCGCTACACGAACGGTAAGTATAGCCATAATTACCGTACTCGGTATTATGAAGTGATCGCAGATGCTGTTAATAGTACGCAGGTTGCTGTTACCCGTCCTCCTCTGGGATTCATTCCGTGGTCGCTTCATCCACCCAAACAAAGTTATGACGCCCTGTTGAAAGCCATGTGTGGGGTCTCTGGGAAACCTGACCACAACCATGCCTTTATATTGCTGCGACACATAAAGGATAACGTAGTGGCCTATTACTTTGTAACAACGAAGAGGAAGTGCAAATTGAAATTTATTGTAATCATAATAGGGAGAGACGTGATGTTGGCTGACAGTTAGGCGTTTAGATGTGCTGCGGGGCGGGACTTCGGGGAGAGGAGTGCCGACGTCCAGAGGGAACAGTCCTCCACGAAAATTTATTTATCAAGTATCGGTTGGTACATCAGCGCCTAAGGACAAGCGGCTGGAAATTGCGGGCGGGCGAGGCGCGCCTGATGCGCTCGTCGATACGGGACACTGGTTACTTCCTAACATAAATTCGGTGCACGGGAATCGGATATTATTATTCAATCGTACGATCGAGGTTCGCGCGGGGGCCATAAGTCACGGCGACTCGAGCGCCGGCGGCTGCCGTGAGCGGTGGCGCACGACCGCGATGCCATCGCGTCTGCAAGCACCGCTAGGCGCTAGCGCGATGTGCGATGTGCCCGCCATCGCCACCGACGCAGCGCAGCGCCCGCGCCGACGCCGCGCACCAAGCCCGCTTCCGTACACTTCCGATACGCACATGTCTTTCTGATACCGGATATGCCAAATAAGACCCTAAAACAAAGGCTTCATGAATTTAGCTTTTGGGATACAAAAGCTTTGGTAAGCTTTCAGCGGTTTTTTCAGATATTATGAGATTACGATTATCATGTAATCAACTGACTAAATAATCAGTTTTGGTTGAATATAATATTCAACCAAAACTGATTATTTAAGGCAATTTAATTCAATCAGTAGCTCTATCTCATGATATCTCAGGTTGAATATAATCAGTAGCTCTATCTACAAGATTACAATGCGTAACGTATAAGTATAGAAATAGCAGTCTAAGTATCTAGTACTTATGGTTGTTATTTATTGCAAGTGGCTATTTAAATACGCACTAAAGACGTATATAAAATTATGCATAATATAATTTACTAACTTATAAATCACACAGCATGAAACACGTAATAAAAGTAAATAAAGGTAATTAAATTGCGAACGCTGGAAAATCACAGTGTTACGTAAGAAATACTTTAATAAGTTTAACATACAGCATTGGTATAATAACTGAGCAGTTACATTACTAATGGACCCCAGCTTCTTCAAACTAGCGGCATGTTTTTACCAGATTCTAGGTGTTATTAAGGAAGAGGAAGCAAGTCGTTAATCATTCCATCGCAGCTATCCACTGCCTCTGGACTGATCATTGAAATAGTTATTTTTTTCTCGTATTAATACGGCGTTTATATGCAAATGCCTCGTTATTAATTATTTGATACGCAAAAAACTGCCAAATAAGTCGTTAAGGACGGAGCAAAAAACTTTCGAGTCAATAACCCACACAGTAAATGCTGCATATTTTTTTGTATCCTATAGATAACGCATCGTATAAGACAGAGCATAATGTTGGGTCATAAAGCATGAAAATTATTATTAACGAATTATTCCCAAGCTGATGTGGGAATCAAAGAAAAACTTAATTGGTAGGTCTTCATTCCGCTTATTGTGAGACTTAATTGAGGGAAAAGGATATGCGCTGCGTAAGTCACGATAACTGAACATTATAAGCGGGTAAGGAATTGTTGTGAATTTCTCGAAGCGCAACCCGTGTTCCCCGGAGCTGAGTCGTGTAAAGTTCAGCTCGTCCCGGTAAGGCACGAGAGCAGGAACGATACCAAGCTTGTTTTGGATGCAACAGGTGTACTTATACGACCAAAAAGAAGCATTTCATTCTTATACGAAAACTGAGAATGAATGGAGAATGTTACTTATAAACATTGCTTTCAAGTGTTCCCAAACTTTGGTAAGACATCGGGTTGCTCTTGTCACAAATTTTAATCAAGACGCTTAACTTAAATTAGACTTTATTTCAATAAATAGAAAAAAAATAACTGGTGCTGAAAGTTAGATAGGCAGTCGCTCTATGTGAAATACTGTATTCAGCTGCATCCGGTAAGACTGGAAGACAACCCCAAAATAGTTGGGAAAAGCTAGGCAGATGATAATGACAAAAAAAACTGAAGGTGCTCGTCACCAAATTCTGGGCCTATTCAATTTAGTTTATCTCCGACACGGTAATACTAAGAATAGTTTTTTTTTGTCCACCATTGATTTCAGGATTGAAACGATAGAAATAAATATGTATACGTAAACTGTAAAGATGTGTAAAGCTCTGCTAATGGACATGGGAAACTCTACTTTTTGTTAGTGATATGAACTGACTTGACGACTCGCCCGGTTGTCCGTCTGACATCGTCCGCGTCGCTCACTGCATCACGCAATGCATATCTTAATTTGTATTAAAATATGCGTAGTAAGCTTTAACATATAAAATGCCGAACTAGAATTACATGAATATCATTAATAAATCAATATTGAGGCTGTGCATTTCCGGAAATCTGAAGTAGGTATCTGAAGTTTTTTAGGGTTGTTGGGTTGCATACGTCCGAATGAAAATGTTGGACATCTCGCTTCCTCCTCTCGTATATCTGTCTATCATAGCGAATTTGCTCCGAATCGAGTGTACAAAATGAGTTAAAATTTCGTAAATATCACGTAGTTTTTTTATTTTGAAAATTTAGAAATATTGATTCTTTCTTGATGATGAATGATTGAAATGTGCCTTTTATTCCCAGACACTCATTCGAAGAGGTTTCTCATGAAAGACACACGGTAACTATTTCCCATACCCGATAAAATTAACGACTACCTGTCCACTATTTAATTACTGTCACGGTAGAAACGGATATCCTTGATATGACAAATTCACATCAGAACCAAAGACAAACAATGCAGATTCTATGCATCTACTTAGCACTGTAAAAACTACAAGAGCGAGCAGCGAACAGACATTTGAAATCTGTCACTTTTTGCATTTACTTCCTGTACAAGGACACATGCGCTTATTCTAACGTAAAACTATGCAGGTTCTTTTATACTCGTAGCGATGCAAGGAGAATGAAATGAGTACTAGATTAACCAAACTAGCCGTTGATAGACAAGCCATCCACGTCATCAAAACTTAGATTCATATGGCCAGTATTTGAGCTTTATGGGTTTCAGTATGCTTTAAGGTTTTTAAAAGTAAAAGAAGAGGAACTTGGTAGCTGTTTACGTCAAGCTGTGAACTGTGGGAGGTTGAGCGAAAAACTACTATTGATGTGTTTGATTAAAATCATCTTCTATTATTTTTATGTATTTTCCTTTTTTTTGTATTTTGTGTGTACATAAATAAATAAATAAAATATAACTATTTATTAGTTTGATCATGCTTAGAATCTACTAAGTATAAAAAGCTCATGTTCATTTTCACTAACGCTAAGCAATTGCTAAATGAATGCCTTAATAAAAACGAGCTTCTGGATTTTCAACGCTTAACTCAGAGCTGACAGTTTATATTCTTTTAATGTAGTAGAATGAAACAATAATATGAACAAATAAGCCAGTTTTATCATCTCAAAAACCAGAATTTACTGACAGAATTGTGAGAACCAATTTGGCATGACTGTAATAACTTAGGTACCTACCTGAATACATTTATATTTATGCAATACGCATCTAAAACAATTTCCTGCCGGAAATCGCAAACGGATCAGCAGTATTCAGGTCCAGAATAATATTTCCTTATTCGTTCACTGTTCAGAGATAGCTGATTAGATTTTGCAATCTAACGACATCCTCTTCGCAAATCGATCATAATTTCAAATTAAAATATTTTTATTTATCAAGTATATTCAAGTTAGTATGGAGCAACGTATCTTTATTAAAAAAATGTGATTAAAATTAGAAGAAGAGGTCTACGCTTCATTGGTGTAGTAATTAACATAAGTAATTAAGTACCATTTCCTTTATCGAACACATAAATCTGTTCTCCTGGAACTTTTTCTGCTTTCTCGTTTTTATATCCTTGCCTTAGACGACACTGGTAATAAGTACTTGTCGCAAATGTACGCGTGAATCTAATCTAAGTGCATATTAATTAAGGTTTAAAGAAAATTTAATCTTAACATTAAGAGTATATTAATTTAGAAGCCCATTTGAATTGATTACAGGATTTAATTATCCTATAAGTCTGTGGTCTTAACATCTTAACTTTAAGTTTACTGATTTTGCTGCGAATTTCCCAGACGTTTGCGGTGATCTCAGTAAATATCAAGTCCGTGATACAAATAAGCTATTAACGGTCCTTTGATACGCTGAAGATAATCAGGTTATTTCGCTCAGGGAAACGTATTTCCACAATGATAGATTCGCGCCACGTATACTGGGAACAGCGTCATTAACTAACCAGTTTACATAACATAATTATAAAGACGTAGATAAATCTTGTTACATGAATAACTAAATGTACTGGGCTGTGTTGAAAATTTATCATCACTAGTACATTTTTATGTGGTGTCGGAATTAAAGGGATAGAATATATCAGCTGTTTATTACTGGAAAAAGCCATAGTAATTAATAGGAATGTGTTGTGACGCACGAAATCTAGTGATTTAAGTAGCTAATTAAGTGTAAAATTAAGTTGTATTATTTAAATTAGATTATCAAGATAAAAGTGATAGATAACGGTGTGCTATATCAACGTTATCTACGTGTGCGGCATCACGAATTCTTCATCTGAAGACCGTTAAATGGTTGTCGTATTATTTAGATTAGGTAGACATTTTAGAATTCCTGATTTGTCGACATGAGACGATGATTTTTATGATGATTGAGAAGAAGATAACAGCAACAGATGCGAACATCTTTGTAGGGGATAAAAAAGACCAATCAAGATTGTAAGAAAAGCAAACCCTAGGTAGCTCCTCTGCAGCCATACATTTCATTTATTCATTCACATAACAATTTACATATTCCAATAAGCAAAAAAAAGTCTTATTGTTTCCTCATGGTGTTTTCCTTCACCTATTTGAGGGTGATTTGCGCTTAGTCGCTTTTCGAAAGCTTGATACAGCGATCCTGCATATTATTAGCAGATATTCAAAAGCTACATACGCGGCTGAAAGCTGAACATCGGCGGGAAAACTGACAACCGGATTTCAATCGATTTAGCGAGGATTTCTCCCCTGAAACTGAACGCGATCAGCAACTGCGACCGATCAGAAGCTGCCAGTATCATCATTAAATTGAAGAACATCAGTAAAGGTCATAAAAAACCACTGTCCCTACATAATTTCCCCACATCCTCACTCTTTATAAATCACGCCAAAATTGCAACAAACAAATTACCTAACACACCAATAAAACGTTTGCCAAGAATGTTTACGTTTTAAAGGAAGCAGTTACAGGGAACGTTGCAATAGGGAGTTACGAGCATGCAGTCGCGTCAGTTACGCATACTGGTGGAGTAAGGGCCACGGCAAACATGATACCTTTAGCATTGGCGATCAGCGATTTAGTCGCTTTTCGAGAGCTTGATACAGCGATTGAGTTCCCAAATTTGCATACTATTAGCATCAACCACCAGCGATGTAGAATTGTCAGAAGCTTGATGCTGCGGCTGAAAGTTAACACCGGATTCCAGCCGTAGCAATTTAGTGAGTATTTCTGAACTGAAACGAAACGCGATTAGCAGTTGTCAGTGTCTTCATTGATATGGAATATGGGACACTAGCAGCTTTTGAATGCCGTTTAGATGTGCTGATCACGTTCAGTTTCATCGATGAAATTCGGTTTGAGTGAGGCTTTGGCTATGCAGTACGGTGCGATATGCTCAATTGTTATATTGATTCGTTGACAAGCGGATTCAGCAATGAACTAATCACTGAAATACGCTTGCTTTTCTATCACGATCAAACGCTTCCCTTTGCTAAAACGCTATTCAAGTATCCCCAGTAGTCCCCAGTGGAAAAGTAGCAAAATCGCCAATGTAAAAGTAGCATGTTTGGTGCTGCCCTTAGTGCGGTGCGCGGCTAACGTGGTCGGGCGCTGGATGCGCACGGGCAAGTCGTAGACGACTTCATGGAACACGCTACATGAGAATGTCTTGCGTGCTGTCTACTTACAATAGTGACCGCCGCGGCTTTGCTCCCTGCTCAAGTTAGAAGCGAACGCTTCGACATTTTATTCCTGATATAAATCCGGAAATCTGATACTTCTAGAGGCTGGGAATGTGCAATATTTGAACTAAAAAACTACATATGCACTTCATTTTTCGCAACTACCTACAATCATGAACAGCGACTTCAGAAAAGAACTTTCATAAAAAAATGAATAATTGAGTTCGTTTTTTATCAGACGACCTACATCAAAGTTTCTTGATTAAAACTTTACAGTTTCTGAAATAATGGTGGAACATTTTTCATTTCCCAAAATTAATGCATGAACTTTGTAGCATATTATAAAATGACTAACTTAATAAATTATAACTTATCTTTTAGCTATCAAATAGCGCTTTGAATCATCAACATAGCTTTATCCAACAATGTTCTTTATAAGTTGAATAAGCATCCCTTTAGTACAAAGTAAGTTCCGTATAAAATGAAGTGGAAACGTTAATAAAGTATCAAAACGACAAGCGTCCATAACTTAGGGCCTGACCTCAAAGGTCATGGGACAAAGCTCGCTTTGTGTTTAATCTACTAAAAGAAATTACTGCCGCTTCGCTTCTAATTGATAGCACTACTGTATTATAAGCATCATCATTAAATAATGGCCTTATGAAATATTCATTTGGCTATTGTCTTTTATCCCTTAGGGCTTGCAATTTTATTTACTGTCTGAAATGACGTCTTGCAGTTGGTTAAGTATTACTGTACAATGTTTATTAAGTCTTGATACACGGTAGTTGTTTAATATTTATCCATTATTGTTTTTATTACCTAGTATTTCTCGTTTGTAATCATAGCAATTGGTTTGGCCTTATGAGCGTTTCAGGTGTGGTGCCCATAGCTCCGAATCGAGGTCACCATTAACACCGCTGCCATCAAATCACCCGTTATCAATGCACCATGCAATTAACGACACTTACGCCGAATGTTTCGACGAACATGTATTTTAATAGTGAAAAATGATCGACCGACTTCGACTCTTAACGATCTCGAGATTCGTGTAATTATGAACTTAACATCGCTTGTTTATTTCGGTATGCATCATTACTGTACTAACATAGTGAATTCTTGGGGATATTACAAAACGTTTTCAGAACGGTTAAGAACGAGTTTGTGTTACAAGTGTTGATCTATGTGGCTGTATCTGTGATGGGTGAGGAAGGAAGTAAAATAAAAAAGGTCTCGAACAGGGGCAACGTGCTGACACAGCCATTAGACAGGAGGAGGCGGTGATGGCGAGAGCGTGCAATGGCCGCGGGTAGCGTGAGAAATACGCCGCGAGACGATACTGAAGCGTGCGCACCCAATTCCTTATGCAAATGCGCGGGCACATCCACCGCCGCCGACGCCATCTAGTAACAGCAGCCGCCAACCGCGTGCGCTACCTACTTTTATTAACAGTCGATAATAGAGTTCAGACTTAGATTGCTAGGGTTGGACGCTCGCAAAGGTCAAATGGTCATTCGATATTGTTTTCTGTGAAGCTTTTATGATTGTATCGGTACAATTGGATCTCTTTATTTGGATGGTTCTTGCACAACTGAATCAGTCTAGTGCTGAGAACATTTTAGTATAGTGGTGGATGTGTTCGATTTTGTTTAGATGTTTATGAGATTACTACTATACATTTTGGCTGGGAGAGTCCGACTGAATGAGAAAAGTTATAATCATTCCAGCAGTAATCGGAATAACGAAATGAAGATGTTTCGAGGACTGCATAAATATTGTGTGCTTTATGACACAAAATTGACTTTGCTTTTCAAAATGGATCCCTTTCAAGTATCGGGAGTTGTCAGCCCTATTGTGTCGCACTCACATCGTGCATACTCGCGTAACCACCCGAGAGAGTTAATCGTATTGCAAATGCACTTTCAGTGCTTTATTGGCAGCATTAGAAAGGGACTAGGCTGCGTTAGGCTTTATACGGCGCATCTCAACAATGGGGTTTAATAACGACAACGGACCGCTCGTTACCATCCGCCGATCTCATGTCGCGAGAAATTGCCTCCCCTATTATTGTTCAGTGCGGCCAAGTGTACAATAAGAGCAAAAATTTGCGAACAGCCTCCTTTATCTGATATACGTTTACAAAAAAAGCGCATTTCACTTGAAGGAATAGAGATTGACGTGTTCAACGACGGATAGATAAAATAAAATGGCTTTAAATTATAAGCGCATCTTGTGATATAATTTAATGACAAGTACCTTATTTTAGATTAGATGTGTTTCAATCTCGTTAAGATATATCGAAGGTATTCGCATCAAACCGACCGCTAACTCTATTAGACTAGATCAACGAGGCGTTGATATCTGGTTAATTATAACATAAATCACGTGAGCGAAATAATAAATCAAGACATTATTGCTGCAGGAGATTCGTATCTACTGAGAGAGCAATTCGCTATTCTCTTTAAAACATGAGCCGGGACGTTTCCAGGGCACGAGGTCTTAATGTTAACTGACTTATTACATACAAGTGGTCCGTGCTGTTAGGTCGCCGAGTCGCGGGAGATGACATGAGATGAGCGGAGCGCGGCGTGTGCAGATTGAATCCGACAGTCGGGATGATATTGTTGGAATTACAAGCGTTTAATCACGGAGAATGCGCGCGCGCCGCCGTCGGCTCCGACAATGGCTGCACTGTCACGGCGAACGTTGAATCCCGCGCCCGATCACGACCGCGACATCGGAAATCAATAATCGGATGATTTAGCCACCGCGCCGCGTGCGAACCTGATTAGACACGATAATGCCTGCCGCGTCTCTACTGAACGCGCAGAGGTTGCGGCCGATAGGTTATCGTGGTTTCGAACAACATAGGTACAACTTACAACTGTATTACTACGGACATCGTCTAACGGAATGACATATTTTTCAGTGATACACATCTCATAAAACCGCGCACGACACTCTGATTTACAGTAACATATTCGGTTTCAATGGCAATACGTTTGCCTTAAACAGCTAAGTGCTCCAGGTAGATACCGTTCGGATAAGTAAGTAATATGAATGTGCAAATGCAGCCTTACATTATACACTCTGAGAACTTCATTGTTGGACGGGTTCGATATATTACGTCAATATACCATGTTATGGGAATTTCATAGAAATGTTAATTATAAAATGAAGATGATGATTATCACTACATATTATAAAACAAAGTCCTCCGCCGCGTCTGTCTGTCTGTTCGCGATAAACTCAAAAACTACTGCTTCGATTATCATGTTGTTTTCACCAATAGATAGAGTGGTTCTCGAGGAAGGTTTTAGGATATAATCCACGCGGGTAAAGCCGCGGGCATCAGCTAGTAATATATAAAATACAGTTCGGTTTCAGTTTAAAGTTATTGGCAATTGTGCTTATCGAGCCAGTTCGTTAAATTCACATAAGTACTCTCATGATTGTTTAGTTTAGACACATCAAGCTATAATTGTCCAGTATAACATGGCCTCGCTTTGTACACATTTTCCGTCCAATGAGAGATAAGCATAAACTGGTTTTGAATGACTTGATTAGTAGTGGCGTGTAAGTTTGATAATTTAAAAGCACTATGCACTATGCTCGTGGTTTAATAAGAACTGCCACTCGGGTCGATCTTTAGGTAAAGCTGTGCTTGCCTAGGTCGGTCTGTGGATGGGTGACCGCCTGACATACCGAGTTTCCTCCGTGCCTCGGAAAGCACGTAAAGCTGATGGTCCCGGCTGCCATATATAGATCTTTGGCAGTCGTTACAGGTAGTCAGTGACCTGAAATTCAAACATCCAGTCTTACCAAAGAGTATCGTATTACCTAGTATTAACTGGGTTGTGGAGGTCAGATAGGCAGTCGCTCCATGTAAAATACTGGTATTCAGCTGCATCCGGTTAGACTGGAAGCCGACCCCAACATAGTTGGGAAAAGGCTAGGCAGATGATGATGATCCGTTGGCAATCAACAGAATCATAGTGAAAAGATTATTGAGACGTTTGTTTGATGGCTATGCTCTTATACATATCCATTAAATTTTCAGTGTCAAAATACCGTACTTACTACTACTACTAAAAGATAAAATAAATATATATAGGTATGTGTATAATCTCTTTATTCCATAAGCAATGACTTGTAAAACAAAATATGATAGGATTACTATTACATTTATGGGCATGTATTAAATAACAAAATATTACAACCCTGATTAAAAATCTCAATAAATTATACATATAGGGTGTAAACCCTTAACGCAAACGAAGGGCATTTGTTCTCCTCACCACTGCGATAATTTTTTTGTTCTAGACCATACCTGGGAACCTCCTAGTTACGGAGATATTGGGGGTCAAAGTTCCAAATTTTTCACAGCTGTTTTTGTAAATACTAGTATTTCAGGTTTTAACTTTACTTAAATTACCTACATGACCTGTTTACTATTCAAAGCATCCACTAGCACAATGTTTTAAGAGTGCTACTTTGAGTTTTACCGTAAAATGTGATTTTTGACCCCAAAAAAAAAAGTCATTTCCCAGCAAAAATTTTTGCGTAGGGGTACTTAGTTTGATGTACAGAATGCTTGGTTGACGGATGCGTGAAGGTTTCGTTTACACCCTGTATTTGATAGTTTTACCTATACAATAATATGAGTACCTTAAATACAGAAAGTTCAATTTTCAGCGCAATCTGTAAGCTATCAATGTTCTACATTTAAAAACCGCTTTTTAACCGATTTCTAAAAAGAGAAGCTTATACAGCAATAAACATGGCTGTCGAAGTAGAAAGAATCACCATTTTATAAAGAAAGATCTTATCTAAGTGCGTCTTTACCGTACTTTATATCTATATTTGATAATAAATCCCTGAGAAGGGATACATACATTAACTTGAGATTAACTGACTTCATGAGTATAAGCCTTACATTGATGTTAGTGTAAGTAAACTGAATCTTTATTTAAACGGAAAAGAGAAAGTGTTCCTCATTTAGTTAATTTTAATTTATTGTTTTTGTTTTACAGACCCCTAAAAGGTGTCGGACTGCTTCGTTGGTCTAATGGTTGAAATCGCGACTGCTGATCATGGTTCGATTCCCGGGCCGGGCAAAGTGTTGTTGGGTTTTCCCATAAGAAAATTCTCAGTAGCAGTTACGTAGTCTGAATTTGTGCCCGGTTCATGGCAATAGTCGCCTATTGCCATCAACCGGGCATGTCGGTGTACATCTCTGCCTCTGCGAGATTACAAGCGTGATGTTTTATTATCCTCCTTTAAAGGTGTGGCAAACTTAGTTAACCCGACACCGGACTAACAATGAAACTCCGGAGTCCATTCTGGTCGGTTTGACCGCACCTAAACCCCCAATGTTTACATCCGTTCAAATCTGTCATTTATGACAGTAATCCTCTTACAACGTTATAATGGCACCTTACGGTGAAATGCACGTACCGATCGATTAATCGCTTCGGTTGTCGATATCCGTGACAGGTGGATGTCAAAAACGACGCTGCACGACTGATTCCTACTAAAAATAGACACAAATAACACGAGCTTAGAATAATATGTTGTTTCCTCACTTTCCTCACAATCGATCAGATCAAGGATAATTCTCCGAACGAGGTCAGAGACAGTTATTGAATAATTCAGGATCGAAAAGCAGACTTTCATTTTTTGCCAGTAAATACAGACATGACAAATCCTCATGACATGTGAGCCGAAACGATACAGAATTATTTTAGGTCAGCTTTATATTTAAGCTCTTTGAGGAAAAGTAGAACATGTGTTTAATATCAATATTTCAAAGCTCAATATTTCATTAAAAGAGAAACTAAAAACATACAGAATCCACCTGTATAACGTTCACTACTCATCATTTAGTTAATGCTACAATAAAATTACACAATGAGGGCGAATTCTCGAGCTGCACTTAGCTGGAACAAAGCCTAATTACATTTCGTGAGGTATCAATGAGTGGTGCAATTACGTCAGTGGGCTCTATATAATCGGTGCTTGGAGCGCATTTCCCGGGTGTTCCACCGATGTATCTAGAATAATCTACCATTACCATGATTTATATCTGACTGATCATGGACTGGGTGGCTTAATGACAGACTGGAGCCCTCCCAGCCCGGCACATATGAGTCGGAGCACGAGGTAATGAGCGCGCGGCTAGCCACCCCGGAATAAAGAGAGCGCGGCATATATTAGGGAGCGAGGAAGGTCAAAGAAAAGATGGAAGGATTGTGTGAGGAACGACATAAAAGAGAAAGGAGTAAATGATACCATGATGATTAACTGAACTGAAATGATGACGTGACAGGAGTAAATGGAAAAAGAAAACGTATTGCGCCGACCCCAAATAGAATGAGACAAGGGCAGGAAGATGATGATGGCATATATTAGGACGCATGCGCCGCGACCCAAGTCTCTCTCCTCTCAGTCACGAGCTCCACAATCCCAACTGAATAATGCGTGCCACCAACGACATCGCGAAGGTGTGAACTAATTTGAATTAAATAGCTTCATTTACAATTCAAATCATATGTATCCATGTTTTTGTAGCGGTAAAGAAAATATATTAAGTGGTTAGGAAATTGAGATATAATGAGTGTCGTAAATTATCGAATTTCGAATTAAGTGGGCTAATAATTTACCGATATTGGTGATTTATCTTTTTTTTTAATCATTAAAATCGGCAATAAGTATCGAATATCATTTCAGAGTAATCAGTTGATGTGGTTCTGTCAAATTTATGGTGTGACTTCTGTTTTTTGTCATTGTTATAAGCTTGATTTATCAGTGTTACCTTTTTCTCTTAGATATTTCTTGCACTGCGAACACAATACTAGAAGCATCGGTTAGGTTGGTAGCTAATTGCTTTGCGAAAGCAGTTAGCGAGGTCTGAACGCTGAACCCCGCATATTTCGCGCCCAAGCGGTTTCTAAATGTAAAACACTGGACGTATCGTATTCCCGCTCACTGTCTTTATGGCAAATACTTATTAACCCTAGCTTTCTAAGAAAAGCACACGATGTACTATTTTTTTCTTTAAGAACCTAGAAGAACGAGTAAAATACCTTGGATTTTAAGACTGACACGGGACGCAACGAATAAAAAAGTTTCTGATCGTGAGTGATTAATTTACGAGAATAGAATGTTACATTGTTAACGCGGTACCTACATCACATAAAACTTTAAGGAATGATATCCTGTCAACACAACACGAACATGGTGATTACGTTTAAGTTTCTTATTTATATGACCAAGCTAGGCGGATTAAGTTTACGAGAGACGTAAGGTAATAGCAGCCTGCTACGAGTACTCCCGCCATGTAACTTTTTATTGTTTTACAACAAAATTGAATTATGTAAATACCACTGTAAGTAATTAATTCCAGGTGTAGGCAGTCGTTCGAATTTCATTACAACTTTGTACGATTAAGACCGCATTATTTACTAGACGTTTCAAAATAAACCAAAAAAATTGTCTTCAAATTGCGCGATGTCTACAGGCGTATCATTACACTACTTGTAATTATCCAATTCGATGGTGGTTAAATGTCTGTAATTTTCGAACAAGCTGCTCGACAGCTAGTCATATATTAAAGTAAAATAATAAGTGCGATTTTAGTTCAACACTTTAGTCGATAGATTACCGCTTATGCTCGGTGTATACTAGGATAAAAAACTATTAAACGTTGAGCGAAATAAAAATAAGGAGACGAGTTGGATAGAATGTGGAGCAACAAAAAGAAAAATGGTGGAGGCATCAACGTCTGGATGTCGGGCGCAGAGCCGAAGTGTGGCCTGCTCGACGGGTAGATTCTAGCCTGTCACACTCAATCACAGTGCTCGTTACACAATTAGTGGAAGTAATGTCACATCGCTCAGAAATTATGGCCGCACTGATGGCCTGCCATTAAATAACCTATCGATAAATTCTAATAACATATATATTTCACGGCTAAAATTGTTCATTCTATTTATTTGTTGAACATTTAACGGTTAACACCGAAGACATTAAGAAAAGCAGGCCTACTTACCTTAATGTGTCCTAAGTGGCTAAATAGGCTCCGAATCGTTTTACGATCAATAAATGTTTGTGACGTTGTTGGTTCTAGTTATCACTTTGACCCCATCGAAATTTAAGATAATATTGATGTTCATTTTAAAATTTACTAGAACTAATTCGCTGGATGCGAGACGCACAGGACCGGTCAATGTGGCGACCTTTCGAGGAGGCCTAAGTTCAGCAATAGACGTCTTTTGGCTGAAATGATGATAATGCTGAAAACAATTTAAGTTTTCCGGTTACCCCTTTGCTAAAATGCCGCCAAGCTTACTTGAATGGCAAATGGTAATTACAAGATATATTTTCTAGAACAAACCACAGTTACCTTTTAATGCCTGCATTTTGGAATACGGACGTGACCAATGTATGAAGCGTTGGTCAATAAAAATGATGAAAATGCACTTTCAGACCATTATTTACGACTGTGCTAATTAAGCGAGTTGATGGAGATATGAATTTCCATTTATTGCTGCGACAACCTACTAAGAACTTGCCAACCTAGAATTTGCGATTGTCTTTCATAAGTTAGTGTTCTGTATGCAGTGCCATAAAGTTGTATTACACAGCGAAAGGATTTCATTAATAACTGTACTTAGAGCTAGAGCTCAGTCTAAGCCATAAAAAGTAGATAAAACTAATGTAGCTTTTCCGAGTAAGCTTTTATAATAATTCTAGGCAAAGACGTTTTTATTTATTTTCACATGATTGTAGTTAGTCTCGGTAATAAACACAGACGTGATATTATGCTCGTCATAATGGGCGTAGAAATTATTAAATGGATAAGTACCGTAAGTACTATTTATGTCACAACTGACATCCAAATTAGTTGGATGACAAGTCGAGGGATGTAACATTTTGGCGCTGTAGTAAATCAAAAGGCGCCTGCGCGCCGCGTTGCGGGACTACGCCAGCGGGTAAGGGTGCGTGCACTGCAGCCTCGCCGGCTCATGGCGGAGGAACAAGCGGAATGTCACCCAAGCCAACCAATAGGAATGCTTCATTTTCGTACGCATCCCATTGGCTGATCCCAGCGGGTCCTCTTCACAGTCACAAACAAACATTTAAATTGAGATTCTGCCAATACGCGAAAGAATGATCTGAGAAACAAAATAGTAAAATATTTTTAAAAGTCTATATCTGGAAAGATAATTTAACCTCCCAATAAAATTGTTTTGTTTTTATTTCATGCCGCCAAGTTAAATAATTACCCATATATAATGTAATTTACCTTTTATACGTTTTTTCGAGGGATTGCTACTGGAATCGCTCCGCTCGTGACTAGGGGCTATATATCAGGGCAACACGCGCAGTAGCCATAAATGGTTTGCATCGAGACGCGTGATCGTAAAAGGGGCTTCGGCATCGTATTAAAGAGTCTGGCAACGCATGTTGATGAGCATCCCCGGTTAACTCTACCGACAATCGGACGCGATACCTTCCACTATCGACATATATCCGCTGGCAAAACGATTGAAAACGAACCTCAGCCAGTTTTATTCCGAATTAAAATTTTATTGTGCCTCGGAGTAAGATTTCTATCAAATGGAATTTATCCAAATGAAGATATATTCATAGATAGTGGGGTTACGATAAAGGAATATGCTATTAAACTGTTCAACTGGTGGTCTGATGTAAATTTCTTTTGATAAGCTTTTTTCATGTTTATTACTTTGATAATGCATAAGTACATAGCAGTGCACTGTAAATAAACATCATATAATCATCATGACGATAATGTTCGACATGATACTGTCTATCTATGCCTGTATAATTATATGTCTTTGCAGCATAGCGATCGAAAAAGGACCAAAAGTTTTAGTAAAAAGTCATGTCTCGATTAGCCTAGATCGGCGAATCATTATTCAGTGAGGCGCCAATAATCAGCTCTCGAGGCATGCGGTCCGCTTGCCGTAAATAGGCGCATTAACGAGAGGCTCGTCGCTGGCCGCCGGCCAGGCCTGCCCAGTGGACTGTGGACCATACACTCACCAACTAACCTAAAAACCCTGAGGACATCTGTAAATATTCATATAAAAATATCCAAGCTATCACAACCCTCTTTTTTTCAATCTTCTACACCGTAATTCAATTTTGTATAGGTAATGTAAAACTATTAAACAGGGTCTATATAAATATTAATAGAAGCGAAATATACGTTTGTGAAGTATTTAAATAATTACGGCTAACTATAAATTATACAAGTTTACAGATGGAGCTATTTCACTCGACGTCAACACTGCACTTTAAAAGTCTGTTTAGTTTCACATTTATTTATGCACGCAGCTACAGTTTAAACTTACGATTCAATCAATGTAAAGCCTGTAACCTATTTATGTAAATAACTTTAAAAAGTGCGAAAGTCGATTTATTTTACATTTTATCATACTGGATTACTCCACATTCTTTGGCGTACAGCTTTACATGGCTTTAAAAGATAATGGTATGCTAATGTCCATGAATAGATGTTTCTCCAACGAAGTCGTTAGTGCGAAGTGAAAAAAGATATTTAAAAAATATTTATGTAGTGTAAAAGACGGTAAAAGCTTACATGACGACACAAAAAATGTCTCCGTATATGGTACTCATTAATCGGACGCATATCTATATATCTTAATGCAGCTATCCTGGTACGAAATACATATAATTATCGAGCTTACAAGAAAACCACAAACTTAAAGTTCTTAAACCAATAATAAGCGGCTAAGCATGTACAGGTGCGAAGCTTGTTTAATTGGACGTAGAAGTACGCGTTTTGAATTTCAACAACATAGTTACGTACAATTAGGGATTTTCTAACACGGTTGGGCCCCATAAGGGTCTTCCTCATTAGGCGGTTACACGGTTGCGGTCGGCGCATCGTAGCCCAGCGCCCTACACGCCCACCCTACTAAATATTCATCAGCTAGCAAATTGTAAAGAATCGCTTTTATGGTACATTTAAATATTGAACACCGTTAAAATTTATTGTATCTGTCCTGTAACAATGCAGTTTAACCGATCTTGTCGACCTTGCGCGTCTAACTGTATACGAGATAACTAAACAAAACAAAAAAAAAAACCTGGAATCCAGCACCGTTGGCGAGATATGAAAATATACATGCTAAAAAAAGATTCAGTGATTAAACTTTATACGCATGAGGCGCTTCCATTCAGTTGTAAATAAAAATGGTACGAGTTCGGGCAAACTCGTCCCGTAAAACTGCGAGGGCTGTCGTTGGGAGCGATTTATCACTTGGCAGATCGAGCGTGAGGCTTTGTGGACGTCATTGGCTCGGTGGTGAGGAGCGAGACGGGTAGATTAGTGCAGAAGTGGACTAAAGAGTGCGGCATCGCGAGGGTTTTACGGTCGATGCAAGGACGCCGCGCAAGGACGCTTACGTGTCGTTAGCCTGCCGCTCACATTACACCATCAATTCAATTTTGCTATAGTTTTCCGGGTTTCATAATAACTTTCTAATAATTATGCATTCGATATTCATGTTATTTGAAATGCGTGTTTCATGGACTGAGGTAAATTCTAACTGTTCAATTACAATTCTAGGCGTGCCTGCGTTTGTCTATAAGCATGTCGATAATCCGTGCCTATGTGTATATAATAACAATATTACGACTATTAACATAACCAGTTATGCGTTTCATGCGATAACTTTATGAGAACAACTAGCATTATTTGTGCAATTTTATTTCCGATCCTCAAAACGAGATATTCAAATGCTCAAAGTTACTGAAGTTATGTGGTTGATCCCAATTAAAGTTCGAATATTCGCTACGATTATTAAAATTGAAGATTATGTAGATATCATCGTTATTTTTTGCAGGCAAATCGATGATTGATGATGATGTAATAAAACTAAAACCAGTTTAAACTTGCGAACGTTTAATTTATTAGCTCCCTGAATGGAGCTTTATAAACACAATTCACTCCGTAAACCGCCAAGAATGTTATTAACAGGAACTCATACAATGAAACCAATGAAATTCAAACCAAGTTGAGTGCAATCCGTGTCTAGTGTTTAATGAAACAATCCATTGCGACGTCACGAACGTAAAATAAAACAGTTTGAACAACATGAAAATAAAGACTTCGCTAAGAGGCAATAATTCATTTCCATTCAGTATTTAGTCGGCATGTAGTAGGTAAAGGTTCCGGTAACAATAAAACAAAAGTCCCTGAGAGACTGCAATGGCTGGAATCGGAGGAGAGCACTTGCCGGTCAGCTAAGTAAGGTCGTGTCTAAATAAAGTCCTGGCCGTAAGCTACATAACTCTAAGGTCCTGGTACCTCTTGGCGCCTGATATAAATTGGTTCGATTATAAAGCGACAAGTTTACTTGCGCTCTGGTCGGTCGCTACCGAAGTATCAACACAACATTTCAGTAAACAAACTAAAACGCAGCCGCCATGTTTGGTTTCTTGTGGACTTGTTAGCTTATCTTATCTCTTGAAATCAATACGCAATGGTGAAATTTACGTTATGTTCCTATATTATAATATATATATATATATATAATTTACGTTATGTTATTATATCTACATACACTTTATAAAGTTCGATCGTTGGAGCTATGAAAGTGTGTTACATAAATTCAAAACTTGAATATTTGTGCAGGGAGGAAAACTGTGGCATCCTGATACGACTTTGTCATAATTATGCATACATTAAGGATATAATCTGACTGAAGTAATAATAAAGTAAATTTAATAAACCTAGACCAGATTGTATTATAGAAAAACCTTTTCCGTATTTCAATTTGACACCAGTCCAGAGGGAAATTTTCATTTATAAATTCTACATACAAACCGGAAAACAAATTAAAAACACAAAGAGGAATAATGCTTTTATTAACTGGATCACAAGTTAGAAGAAATTGTTTACTTTTTGCGATGTCCCAACGAAATTATACAAGCACGTCTCTTTTCGTGGGCTAGTAGGGTTTTTTTATCGACTCAGTGGGCTTTTTGCGAGGATGTTTAGAATACGGACCCCGGATTCAATAGGTATATTAATGTATACGACAGTTACTAATTGTTGTTTTTTTTTAGTTGCAGTCGTCCGAAAGCCCCAAATCAAAGTGTGTTTAATTTTTTCCAACACCGAAAAAACGTGTTACGTGACGTAATTTTAACTCTTACGTCTTCTACGCTCACAATGTTCTTTTTAGTTTAAAAGCGAATGAAATGAAAGACTTGCAGTTGAAATAAATCAGAATAAGTTCCCCATGTTAAAGAGTTAGACGTTTAAACAGTTAAGTTTATCTGATGACCACATTCTTTGCACGTAGTTTTAATTTTTCCTAATAAAATAAATTAAGGATTATAATATGTTCCTGTCATTGCGTGATAGCTTGATGACTCAGAGCCGTCTCATGTGACAAGATGGCTTGTTTTGTCATCCATTATTTATAAATTCATGTCGTTTAGTAATAATTGACTCCTGCGCAGACACACATTATAGTCGACGACAAGCTATCATCGATACTAGTCGTTTTATCATCATCTCAACTGTTAATAAGGGAGAAGAGCAGAATAACAATGTGCATTAATTTAATACTCAGATATTTATCGCAAACAAAATTCCTACATAATGATTTTAAGTGTATATGATTATTCAAAATATAGTTTTCGTCTCGCAGATATTGTGTTAATGTTAATCTCTAAATTAAGACGCTGATGTTACAATTACTCAACTGTATGTTTAAGGATGACCTGTTGGTAGAAGTTTCAATGGAGAAATCGGTAATTACAGTCCAGTCCAGCCTGGCTATCTTTAGCCCAATATATGAATTATTCAGCAGCGCGTATTTACATAAATAAAAAAGTATGAGCAAAAATAGAACGAGTCCAGTGATACAATAACATCCACATACGTGTGAATTATCCACGGAACCAGTTTGATAAAAAAACAATATGCACGTACACATGTAATCAAGTTTCAGAAAGATATTGACCTCAGTTGGAGGTAGATGACAGATGATCGATGATCGAACTAAAAGACTAGCTTAATTGATATGTATGATGGCGCTACGACAAATCTCCAGGAGTAGAAGTGCCGATTAGAATCTAGAGCGCCTTGAAACGGCACCAGTTAATTATCGCTGATTTATGAACTAATTTACGAAGGTGATTGATCGCATTTTTATGCACACTATCAAAAGTTACAAGATTAAATTGACTCACTAAATGCTTCCGGCAAACACCTATTAATCGCATATATTTAAATAAGTTTAATGCCACTTAGGGCAAAATGCTGATACCATGAGAAGAGCTATAATTAAATAAAAAGTCTATAGTGCACAAAATGACTAAGACTAGCAGAGTAAGTGTGTGAGATATAAATCAGAACGAAGACAAGGCATCGCGATCAGTGTAAGTAAAAGTGTGGCGCCCGATCGGCGATCGACAGCCATCTAATATTTTTATTTATAAAGATGAGTGCTGACTAGGAAAAAAGCATATTTTTTGTGCTTTTTGCGCCCCAGCGAGCCATGCAAAATGGTATTTAACGCGTAGCAGCATGAGGTCTCAGACAAGTCAGTAGATTAACGAGCTTCCACCGATAAAAATTCAAAAGATGTATATTATTGAAATGTAGAGCGTTCTCATTACTGGCGGCTTTCAGCTCCAGATCTCAATATCAATGAGTTGTTATGTATATCACTTCTGTATTAACACGAGGCGCACAGCTTTGTATGCGGCCACTTGTTTTGGTGTCTTTGACCGTGATGATCTCTACAGTTAGACAATGAGAGTAATAACATTTTTTTGTGGAATGAATAATGACAGGCTTATTTGATTTAGTGGTATGCGATGTGAGTGGGATGTAGAGGGGTTGGGGATACGATGACCGATAACGGAGTCGGATGCTACAGCAACAAGTCACTCATTAAGTTATTCAATGTAGGAATCGATCGTTGTACGTATTTCCATTGGCGAATTAATTCGGCGGACGCGAGATCGAGTAACGGTGCCGGCGTGCCATTGACATTCGTCAGCCGTGGACGCAGTGGACGGGGGACGTAGTTCGTTGTTCGACGTCCACCGCCTTGAGACGCGGCCGTCACCCGTCACCTTGACCAAGGGTTATGCGTTCAGTTTTCTTACGATTTCCACAAAAATTACGTAGTCATTTTATGATGCGAAAAAACTAAAAGTAGCGATATAATTATTTGCTTTCACATAACGCATTGCTAGTAAATATTTACTGCTCCAAAATGTAAATTACAGGCAAGGTTCTTTTTCCAAAACATAATGCGGTTGATGCATGCCGTTCTTGATGTGGTCTGTCAGAGGCGAAGTAACGTTTCATTAAATAACTAAACCGCACGGCTTCCCAGTAATGAATGAGTCGACGTTCTACCACCAAGTTCGGTTAGCGGTTTTTTTGCCCACTGCTCTCCTTATACTAGATTGATTTCTATTATTACCTGCCATTGAACTGTGAACACTATCGAAATGGAGTAATTGGCACCTGCGCAAAATTTAACACATCGAAAATATTTGCACTTTACTTTCTTCAGCACAGATGTAAAGTAATTTTGTGAAAACGTGTGTGAATGGCATAGAATGCAAATCAATGAACAATAAAGAGATTTCGATATCGATAAAGCTATTTGATAGCTTACACTTTTAGTTTTTTCGGCGTTTTCTACTACTTGATGCATAATTTTGAGACACTCCTTTTAGCCTAATACTTTTGGCTTTCAACCATAGTTAAAAACAAGGTAGGTTTATTTACAGTTACGGATTAACATAGAGACACTAATAGGATCGCCTAATGCTAACCATCACGCAACTGATTTGCATATTGTTTATTTACTGTCTTAGAAACAGTGTTCAGCACCTAAATATATCAGTCTCAGATATCGTTGGTATATATTCAAGTTACTAATTTAATATGACACGGATAGTAACTACGCGGGATCGTATTACATTTGGTTACTTTTTCCTTTTATACAGTAGCCACGAAGTTAGCTGTACTTTTTTAATGTTGCTGTTATTCGTAGAACTACTTAATGCCAATAGCACACAGAGGTGCACTTTACTCGATTGTAATTTGTGATTATCGCACTTTTGGTGGACTATCATTATAAACACTCTTAGTCCAAGCTCGCAAACAGGGTACCGTTCTGAAGTGATGCTTTACTTACCATTATTAACAAGTCTTCGTAAATTAAATTGAATGGTAAATTACTTTAGATACCAGAGCTAGACGTAAGTCATAAAATGTATCTAACAATGATATGCTTGTCATGGGAGGGAGAAGCGAAGTTTACCCATAAATTATAGGTGGTGTAGCCCCATAAAAAGTTTATACACTTGTCTGTAATTTTTAGAGGCGGTAGTCACAAATCCTAATGGTAACAACACTAACTACATGGGCTTGGTATCACAAGAAGCAAAATCCAACCGTATTCCCAAGAGAATAATGACTACTATTGTCCACCGCCAAACTCAGGATGCAAGACTAGTTTACAAGCACTACAACAGCCCACTTCCTTAATTGAGCCTTTCAACTTAGGTCAGATGATAAGCCACTGATACACACGTTATATCCATTTAATTTCTAGATTTGCATAGAACAATAATATGGAGAGAAAACTTAATATGATTATCATCGATTCCTTAAAAGCAATTCGATATTAGAAATTTAGCAAATAACAGTAAAAGGCAATTCACGGTTCAAAACAACGGCGACTTTTATTATTATTGGCTACATATATGAGCATTAATTTAAATATTTTAATATTCTCTATTAGCTTTTATCTAAAGATTAAGGATTAATTGAGAAGATACTAGAAGCTGCTGGTTAGCTAATTGGTATCTAGGGAAACAAAGTAACCTGAATGAAGTTGTAAACGACCGTTAATTATAATGTGCTTATTAAAAATGCCGATAACATTGAGATCGTAAAAAAATTACTCTTATATTAACGCAAACAATTAACGTTTATCGGGTTAAGTTTGTGAATAAATACGCAAATACCGGTTTGTCCCAGTTTAATTTAAAAATACAAATAGTGACTTGGTCTGTTTTATTATTGGTTTAACGGGTGACAGTTCTTTATTTCGCTGGGATAATGATCTGCAAATACTACTTACATTGACAATTGATGGTTTGTTTTGTGAACCGTGTTAATAACACCTAAATGAAAATAAACGTAATAAGAAAATCACACACTGAAAAAGTTTATTCGTTGTGCGATTTCATATGAAGCTTTTGGTGCTAATTTTCCTTTTATTCAGCCCGTTGCGATTTGAATTCGATTTTTCGCATACCTAAAATAAGTAATGACCGATATTATGATGTGGCTTAAGTTCTGTTTACTGTTATAGCTGCCGTTATTTTTTTATACCATAAAAGGCTAAAACATAATTTTATCATTTGAATTCCGGCCGCTTTTAAAATATACGTATACAAAGCTCTCAAACTTAATGTAATTATGTACGCCACTCAAAATCAATTTCATTTTCGAATCAAGGATAACAACTTGCTTTAAAATGAGCTAACTGGTGAATAACAATTCGATTGATTTTGTGAATGAGTCATAAAGTTGTTTGTAAAAGTGCGGCGGTCGGGCGACATCTCAAGCTTTCTTTTATTTCGGTGCCATGTCGAGAAGCAGCCGGATTAGTGTCCACACTCGGACACTGGCACCATTATCACTCAAGCGACGTCCCTGCGATTCAACCCCAAGTATGGCGAGAGTCGCAGAAACGCGCGATTTGAACCAGCTTGTAAAGCGATAAAAAGGCAAACGCAAGCGTAAGGACGTGATAAACTGACTGACGTTGATATTGACAATAAATATCCACTAACTGCCCGTATCTAGTCTGCGTATCTATATTTCGCATTCGTATAAAGCTACTTTATCGTCGCCGCCACAACTCAACGTCCGGATTGTTTCAGTTTTCAAACGGTAATTTCCGTAAGTAGGCAAGCGTATGTCGAGAGTTTCGTAGAATGTTATGTTACACGACGTGTCAAGGTTTATTTTATATCAACAAGCTTTATAACGAGTAAAAAGTGGGTGATGTGGAAGGCAGCCTTGGCGCTCTACATCTTGTTCCGCGAACCACCTGCACTCGCATCGTCTGCGTGTACAAGAAAATGACCTGTGAAAAATGGAAAGTGGAGTGAATTTGTCTAGCTCAGTGTGTTAGTGTCCGAAGTATAACGGTGCACGTTACTCAGATAAAAGCCCGTGCACACCCGTAGGAAATGATACTCCAATGTAATGCACACAGCGTGAGAATCGCAACCGCCCGTTAATATCGCACTCCGGATAGTATCTCTCTCGTTATAATCGTGACAAACTATTAACCGCGCACTTGAGTTCCGACGTTATTATTATAGCGTTTAAATGGCGTAATTAATTTGTACACGTGATGTCAGGCACGCTGTGACTTAATGTAAGGTATTAATGCTTATTTCATAATAGTCTTATTTAACTAGAGATTGGAGTTATTTCGAAGAAAGCAACATAGACTTTTGCTGACTCAGTTAAAGTACGGTATTTTAAGTTTGAAATATTTATTAGTAAAGTTAGCCTTTAAACCTTGCTTCTTTAATCTCAAAAGGGCTGACGACCAAAATACATGAGCTTATAATCAAATTCAATACACAAATATGTAAAAAAGATGAGACACTTACGAGAAAGCATTGCGGCGTAATATTGTGGTCGTCGATGAGCCTTAAAAACTGCTTCAGGAATGCTTAACTTACCTGAGGGTAAAAAAAATATATTAAGACATATTAATGAGTTTGATACCGTATAAGAAGCGCATTATTAGCTATAAAATGATAAATTTATGAAGGGAGATAGGGGATTACGTTAAAATGTATTGAACGGAAGTCTCCGGTAAAAAGCGCGTCATGTTACGATAATATACACTATTTGTCACGTTTATTTTCTATTCAGCTTTGAAAGAATATTCAATAAAGTTTATAATTGATTGGCATAAGTAGTACCGAGAAGTCGTTTATGCAGGCCGTGTAACAAAATAGGTGACAAAATAAAATTAGTTTTGTAATCATAAGTTTTATTAGAGAAAGTAGAAAAAAATCTGCATGTAAATGGTGCATATTTATAATTAGACTAGGTAGAAAATAATCTGCTTGTAAATAGTGCATAGCTTATAATTGGACTAGGTTTAAGTGAGCCATGAAAAACCTTTTTCTCCTTGGCACAATGTTCCCATAAGCCCAGAAAGAATCAGCTGCCAGACTAATTAATAAAAATTACGAGAGGAATTGAATTGAATTTTTTCATTGACTATATGCGGGAGGTTCAGGCGGGAACATAAAGCACGGCACACAGTGGCCGGGTGATATATGGTTTGCATAATGGTAATTCAGCTTCATGCCTCTACTTACAAAGCATGGAAATGCCGCGCGGGGTTTCTATTCGCCCGTGTTGAAATTAATGAGAAATTATTCTACATCGCACTAATTAATTCCAATACTTAAACAGCCACGACTAATATCCGCCGCTTTAATTTCAATTCTAAAGCAATATGCCGTTAAAATGCTTTTACTGCCAATTGGACATACATCTAGGCTCGTAAAGCTTAGTCCGTCTTCCTGCCGTTTATTACAGATTCAGTTCCTACTGTTTGAATAACCATCGCACAACTAGTGAATAGAACCGTAGGGTGATACCATTCATTATCTTTATAATGACATCTCTAGAGCTTGTTATATATTTTCCATGATATTATTATATCAGCAAGTGGCGCCACGAGATGGATTTATACTCCTGATTTAGTTTTGATTACACAACACAATAAAATAGAACTGTTTTGACCTCCAGGGGGTATTTTCATATAGTATAACATAACATAGTTAATGAGTGTTATTTTTCAGTAGCCAGCGGGGAAAATCAGTTTAGCACACATGCCGAGACAGTTAGCACGCGCGACCCCAATCGTGATACGAATATCACCATTTATAGATGAGGGAAAAGTGAAACTGATATGTATTTCCACAGTCGTATCAAGTAAGAAGACTTTCAACAGGATTCTCTGAGTCAGCTTTTGAGACAGTAAATATTTATGTCGCGTAGCGTAATAAAATTACCGCAAATACCGTGTTTACGGTAATAACTTCCTACGACTGTCCAAACATTGATGACGATGATGTTGAAACTAACGGTGTGACTTTATTAATTGTAGATCAAAAATATTGAAATGATGTGAAATATGTCGAACACAGAATATCATTCGAAGTGTCTATTTCTGATTTGTGGTTATTCAACTATGCTAAGGCTACGCCTTGTCCGTTCAATACCTGCATGCAATGAGGGCGCCACAATATACCGTGAAAATTAACTCTTAAACGCGTATTGTACGAACAAAAATACATTTACATAATATAAACTAGTATGTCGATATCTATCGACAAATATAGTTGGCAAGTTGACAATAGTCGTAAAATAAGAATGGGCGCAATAATAATATGTGCATTTAAATTGTGTCCTAGCTCTCACACCGCGATTTTCACGGTAATATACTCTTCTGAAATAAATAGTTGTATTATGTCAATTTACCTCGGTTTACGAGGTGGCACAAATAACACGGACAGAATTTATGACATGAAAGAATTACTTCCACCACTAACTTAACTACGTTGGAGGGAAATAAAGCCTTACACTAACAAGAAAACCGGAGTCATATTTGAAAGCAGTCAGTACAAGAAACACATAAATTATTCCTGAAATTGCATGCAATCATATTCTGCAAAACAGACACATTTGCTGCCTCATTACAAAATAATGTTAATTAATTTGTTAAAAGGCACCGTCTCTAAAAGGACTTGAGTACCAACAAACTGACATAACATTAATTTTTATAGCACGTAACTGTTAAAACGTGCAGTAAAATAATATGTTGCATGATTATTAATATGCGTAATAAAGTCTGCTTCTGCAGATACTGGTCCTGCATTATCTTTAAAACAAACAAAGTCTCTTGGTCATAAGTTTAGTTTGTCCTGGGGCCTGCACCAGCTGGCTAATTATCAGTGTAATAGGTGATTACTAACTTGAGAGGATTTACAGCCCCGGAGCTCGACAGGACACGGCGGCACTTTGAAAAACGAATTCATGTCTTTATAGTTTACGCGCCAATTTGCTGTCTTTCATAAATACGTGAGCAAATTGCTCTCATGAAATTGTTTGTTTAGCCTAAGGAAATAAGACCCAAGTTACGGTTTGCTAATCAGTCGTAAGCAACGTGGATTTATGGAAAGGATCGTTTCTATGTGAGCTTATACTGGCGTTTGTTTAGAAGTTATTGATATTAAGGTTGCGGTATATGAAAATGTTAAGTATCCTCATTAAAGACGGCTTTACAAGTATTGATAACAAATCACGAGCCATGGTTAGCGGTAGTCGATTACGGGCTGATAATGAAAATATCGTTTTCCAATCTAATGGTAATTTTCTATTAGTATCAACAAAGCGACAGACTTGGACTGGATTGGGCGTTCGTCTAAATCGGTAGAGCTTTTAGCATAATTACGTTTGATACATAGCAAAGCGGACGGTAGCTTATGAATATAAGGGCTGTTTATGTCTAAGCATTAGATGTGTTAGGTTAGGTTAGGTATCATTATCGCTACAAAAGCAGCCCTTTGATGCGCAAAGATACACACAGTATAGCGGCAATGAAAGATATTAAACGACTTCGTCTACGCCATTTGAGGCAAGTATCGAAGCCGGAATGAAATTCATTATCATCTAATAGGAAATTTTATTACCTTAACATGAAATTCCACGAGAAAGAATTGCAGAATCATGCTACTTCAGTTCGGTTACGTTCTATTATAATATGTTATTTGTATGGTGTACATTATAAAGAACTATCTATTATATTCACACTTTCATCGTAATATGTTCAGTGATCTAGGAAAATTCTACAGCAATAGGTGTGCAGCTATAGAATCAAAGAAACGCGCTCTAAGACAGTCATAAATACAGTTATTGGTAATTGAGGTAAGTCATATTGGACATGACCAATCATAGTTTAATTAGCACATAGCTGTAAAAACGTCTTCAAATAATTTGCCTTTAAATTGGAGATTTTTCTTTAATGATTTGGTGTATTACTGAAAAAGTTAAATGGCGACATTATTTCGTTGGTCTAGTCTAGTGGTTGCAAGCGCAACTGCCTGAGCATGAGGTCCTAGATTCGATTCCCGGGTTGGGCTAAGTGTTATTGGGTTTTTCCATACGAAATTTTCCAGTATCAGTCACGGAATCTAGGTTTGTACCAAGTTGATGGCAATAGGCTCCCCTTATGGGACTTAAACATGACAGGCGAAACATTCGTGCTTAACCTTTCGGGAATTACAAGGCGTGTTCTTATACTACTTATGCTGCCAACCTAATCTTCGTGATCCCAAGGTCACAACGAAGTAAACGTGACATTTTGAAGGATTCTTACTAAACCTTAATACTTGCTTAGTCTATACAAAATGCCTAAATCAAGGCTTACATAAAGAAGGTATACCTCGACAGTGGCGACAATGTCCCGCAACTAGTCGGACGAGAAATATTTAAACTCGAATACGATTCTCTTACTCAAGTTTCTCGAGGGAATAATCACGAACTGCGATTTAATTTGAGGATCGTAGTAGGTGGCATTTAGAAGTTTGTTTTTCTTCTAAAGCAAAAAAAAGCATGAGTTAATGTATGTGTTTAGATAACCTTAAATAATTTTATATTTTTATTCTGACAGCTGTTGTGATTTTCACTTTACGACATGCGACTTTCGTGTGTGTTGCGTGCAAGTTAGGTGGAAAACTCTCCTAGATTACAGTAGCTAATCTTACCTTTATTGGAAGTAAAACTTCGTATTATGCGCTTAATCTTGATTTTCAATAAATTAAATATAATTTTAAAATATATATATATATTTTTTAACAAAACAAACAATAACAATAACAACAACAATTACAATTATAACTATTAGGTACACCTCTGCCTAACCCTTCGGGGATTACAGGCGTGATGTTATGTTTTATGTTTATGTTTATAATTATAACTTTAAAAAATATATATATGCTCATTCCATCTCCTTTATATAAGAAGTGGCCTTTGCTGATATTCGGAATATTACGAGAAAAAAAAATGTATATCTAATAACTTTTCGAGTAAATTCAAGGGAAATTGAGATAAACAACAACAATTACAATTAACAGGGCGCATGCAGCCGGTTTTTGCCGTTGTGCTCCCATGAGGAGCGCGGAGCTAAAGCTATTATGAAATGAAAGACAACTGAAGTAATTATGTAAGGTATTAAATGTAATGCGAGAGTTTCAGAGCTTTTATGTCAGTAATTTCTATAATTTGTACGTAGAAGATTAGTTTTGTACTGTAAACATAATATATAGGTGTAAGTACCTCATTCATTAAATAATTATGTATGTAATAAAACATCAGGAAGATAACTTAATGAACAGTTTACTGTAAAAGCAAATTGTTGACTGTAGAGAATATTTATCTAAGGAACCACGTACTTCTTTTCTAGGTTGAAAACGAAAGTTCACTATAAATTATTCCATGACTTTTTTGTATAAACTGCAAATCACAGGTGTCGGAACTCTAACGGACATACCTTTTTATATTAGTTTTTGCTGACCTATCCTCGAATATTTACTCAAACTATTTATTTTGCTGAACACACTCTCTCTAAAATAATATACTTTATATACTATTACTAGCTGTTCCCGGCATGCGTTGCAATGCCCTTTTCCTACCTACTACCTGCCTGTGTACCAACTACCTACCTACCTACTACCTCCTACCCTACCTACCTACTACCCTACCTACCTACTACCCTACCTACCTACTACCCTACCTACCTACCTACTACCCTACCTACCTACCTAATACCCTACCTACCTACCTACTACCCTACCTACCTACCTACTACCCTACCTACCTACCTACTACCCTACCTACCTACCTACTACCCTACCTACCTACCTACTACCCGACCTACCTACTACCCAACCTACTACTCTACCGACTACCCTACCTACTCTACTATCCTACTTACTACCCTACCTACTACTCTACCTACTACCCTGCCTACCTACCTACCACTTTCTCACCTTTTAAACCTTCCCTGGACTTCCACGAATAATTCAACACTATAATTAGCCAAATCGGTCCAGCCGTTCTCGAGTTTTAGCGAGACTAACGAACAGCTATTCATTTTTATATAATATAGCTGTACCCCGCGTGCGTTGCAATGCCCTTTTACCTGCCTACGTACCAACTACCTACCTACATACTACTAATTTCTCACCTTCTCTGGACTGCCACAAATGTTTCAAAACCAAAATTAGACAAATCGGTCTAGCCGTTCTCTAGTTTTAGCGCGACTAACTAACAGCAATTAATTTTTATATTATACGCAAACACCATTTGAAAAATCGTTTTTCTATTGGAAAAGAAACAGTAATTATTTGTGATTATTGTGATAATGTCGTATGGTCTGTTGGAAGTTGTCATTCGTTGACTGAACAACTGAACGTCACTCAATTGTTTTGCCTTCCCGGAACCTCTCCACTAACACTTGAACTTTATGGGTACGGTATTAAAGCTCAAATTGATTTTACGTTTTAGTTAGAAAACGTTTGTATGGGAAAAAGAAAAGGGCTGTTTTTAGGGCTTTTCCGGCCATTATTCGAATTTTTCTCGCCGTAAGAACCATCCTTGAACTTCAACGAACATTTAAAAAAAAAAATCAGCCAAATCGGTCAAGCCGTTTTCATGCCAAGTCGTGACAACGGAAAACGGGTTTCATTTTTATATATATAGATAATAATGGCATTGTAATAAAGTATCATAAAAGTATTACAGACCAATGGAAGATTCGGGATCAGAGTTCATATGTAGCTATTCGTATTTTAAATAGAGATACGGTAACATTTTCTGTATTGACTCAGTAATCGTAAAATGGCTTTAATATCCGATAATGCCAATGCAATAACGTGTAATATGAGAGCAATAAATGCGGCTACTCTTTGTGTATCATGTTTGCGGGTTCAGGAAAACTGCTCTAAGTCTGATTTAATAATCTATTCCATTATGGATACACAATACAAGTTCATTTCATACAGTTCGTTTAACCATTCTACTTGTATCGATACAAGTAGAAATCGTATCAACTGTAAATCGTTTAAAGAAATGTACCTACCTAATTCGTTACCAAATATCAATTCATCTTAAATAAACAAGCAATTATGTCCAGGACGGACAGTGGAAGATTGATGTGTTCATGAATGAATACAACGTTGCGTATTCAAACACCTCGCGAACACAAAAAATAATATGGACCTCTAAAAGAAGTCATATTTCAAAGGTATACTTATTATTAATTAGCTTTCAAAGAAATGTATTCCATTTTGTTCAACAGACGTATATGATTACTGTTGAGATAAAAAGATACGTTCTACATTTTACATCGTATACTTTAGAGCCTAGAATATTTCCTGGTTCATAAAGCAATCATAAAAAATCTGCGTGTGTTGATTAAGATCAGACGCGGTGTAATCTCGGACCGTGTGAAAACAGACGCCATCAAGGAAAAGATATGCATAAATTAAAAAGAAAATGAGAACGAGAAAAAGTTGTGAAGGATACGAGTCTCGCGCTGAGTTTCATAAATAATACGAGTTTCTGGGCAAAGATTTCTAACTGTCAAGCCGTGGAACGATTGTAAATGTTTTAAACAAACACAAAATGTAAAGCAGGACTGTACACCCGATGAACCGGTGAGATTGTCGCAGAGTTATGGGAATATGTTCCTGCTCAAAACGTTGGAGGTGCGAATTTTGAAAATGTTGTCAATACAGGTTTATAAAGAGATGCGAGACAGATACGATGTTTCAGAGAATACAACCAACAAGTAAATGAAGCCTTGAAGGGGTCAATTTCAAATTGTGTTTAGAATTCAGACTGAATGATCATAACAATAACAGATGAACGGCATTATTGGAAAGCTCCCTGTTTATATTTTTATTTAGTTTTTTTTTAGTTTAGTGCCTAAATATCTCTGCGAGATGTTAGTTTGGTTTCCTCTGGATGTTTCCTTCACCGAAGCAAGTGATAATTATACAAGACGAACATGAATCCCAAAAATCAGAGGTATGAGATATTTCCCCAGGGATCACAGCTATCACTGGTGGTAATTCAGATCTAACGACACACAATAAAGCTCCAAGGAAACAGGTTAAGAACCTGTCATAAAGTAAATCATTCTATTGTATTCTATAACATAGAGACACTTGCAAGACGACGGATTTTCAAATAGCCTTGTTTTGCGCTAACGATGTCCACCTGATATTAAACACATCAAGCTCGTCCCATTAAAATATAATTCATGTACAAAAACGCATACCATAAAATTTTAGATGAAAGGCAAGGTTTATCGAAAATTGATATGGTACAATATCGAACCGCGCTGTAACAGTATAATTCAAAAGGAATTTCACATTTTCATGATTCTTGGAGGCTGTTATGCAAAAGAGCCACCGTTCAATGGGAACAAATATGTAGCAACATTGTTGAGCTAGTACATAATAATGCTAAGATTCTGCAAGGATGTAACAATTCGTGTAACAGCCCGCTACACCGTTCAACTCAATAGGGGACACTTAATTTTACTCCACAAAACTGCTAGGTTGTTAGTTATGATTATAAAGCATTAACGTCTACATTGTAATCAGTTAATCCAACCGGTTGCCGTGCTCTGTGTAGTACAATTTATATTAAATGGACATTAAAACGTGTCCTATTGGCTGCATACAGCTTCTACGTTGCTAATGTTGCACACTGATAGATAAGTAGTCGGTTTTTATGCCGTTCATAAAAATATTTTTGTATTTTAATTTAATTATTTAATGGTAAAATACATAAAGGGCAACTGTAGCATTGAAGTGTAAGATTATTAGATTAAGTTATAAATAACTTTTATTTCTTTTATGACTTAGCACTTAGCCATCGGAATGATGGCAAAATAAATAGCATTTTAAAGCCGTATTTTTCACATTATAAGACTCGTTTTATATGTATGTCAAATGTAAATACGAATTGGCGAATAACTGTAAAATGTGTCATTTCCGCAATTTCAAACAATATCTCTATTATGTTAAATTACTTTTTTAACGCGAAATGTCAATGGATGAGCAATATTTATAAGTGGAAATAATATATTAAAATTGGCAGTTAATTTGAATAAATGAAAATATATACTGTTAGAATGTCAACAAATCAAGTATTTCCGATAGATTAAATGTCTCTTTTTTCCAATCGTGCACAATACGACAAATCAACAACACAAATGACTAATTTATCAGAGACGAAGCCGATTTGTTGGACATTATTTTCGTGAATATACTATTAAAAATATTGTATTGAAACTATTTGTCTAATAAGGAAATTGATGAAAAATAAAAGAGAAAATGAAAATTCAATTATATTGCTGTTTTAATTTTTCTTTACGACCCCGTGTCGTCTGTCTCCGTGGTAATCATGAATCTCACGTAAGTACAAAAGCTCATGCCCAGTACTTTTTGATGAAGCGTTTCGATTTCACATGAAAAACGACAGCTCATGATTATATAAATTGCACTGAAGTATGTGAACAATAAAAGCATACCTACACACCGTAAAATAGAGCCTATCTTAATCAATTCCGTCTGGAAAGGCATATAGCACTTTATTAGAGCTTCAGGTTTAAATGCTTTCAACGCTACCGAGAGAAATATTGAGGGAATAAAAGCGAAGAGTAAAACATTAGCACGGCATCGGTTGTACAGGCGTGTCTAACATGAAATAGTGAACTTAATATAGCAGCTGGCATAAACAACTGATTGCCAGCCACAAGGAAACGCGCGGTAAAACCGATACACTAATTAACTAATGCATTTATAATACGTTAAAAACTACGTATACGTTAAAATATAGAAATAAAATGGTGGACATTTTAACATTTCTTTAACAACCTTTTAATTATTAAATTCCTGATGTGATCATGATATTTTGCAACATAAAATAATTCATCAATTTTATAGGTTTTTCCTATAAGGCTGTTAATGAACACAATTTGAAAATATAAAAATTGAAATCATAGATATCCTAATCGAAACGCGTACCTAGTTTTCCTTCTTAGTTTGGAACTTGCATAAAGGGTGTAAAAGTACCCTTAAGGACGCCGAAAGGTGGTTGTTCTCCTCGTCATTGCGATATTTTTTTGTTCTCGATCATACCTGGGAACCTCCCAGTTACGAAGATATTGGAGGTTAAAGTTCAAATTTTTTTTCCCCTTAAAAAGTGACTGAGAAAAAAAGTTTTTCTTATATATCAGTTTTCAAGGTAATAATTTTACTTTAATTGCCTCCATGACCCGTTTACTATTCAACGTATCCATTAGCGCAATGTTTTGAGTGTGGTACATTGAGTTTTCTTTACCGTAAAACTGATTTTTGTCCCCAAAAAAAAGTTGATTCCCAGCAATAATATTTGCATAGGGTTATTTAGTCTGATGTACATAAAGCTTGGTTGACGGCTTCGTGAAGGATATGTATACACCCTGTATTTATTTTAGCTGGAATTGGCTTCAGTTTTTATTGACTGCACATTAAAACTATGGCGGCTGGAGTTCCGGTATAATAAACCCAGACATTTATAGTTAAAGCACAATATATGTATATTCATAGCTGTTCATAATTATTTGAAGTTATCTCATCTAACATGTGAAATCGTAATAAACAATAAGATACGTATCATCGGCCAATAAATGACTGCCACATCCCGGAGCGTAATAGGCACTCTGTCGGGAAATATGATGTGAAGCATAACAAACTACAGACAGTCTTGGGAACATTCTTTTATGATGTAATAATTGACAAAGAGGAAACTTGATGAATTGATGTGAAACCATGATGAATCGACCGCACTAATGAAGATTATGAGCCCACTATTACGGTAAAAAGAATGATCATGAGGATACACATCAATTGATAGACCTCAATGACCCCAGCGCCCCGACAACGCTAAATACCTTCAAGTCGTGGATAACGTCAAATAACAAATGGTTTGTGACATGAACTTGACTTTATCACAATATGCAACACCAAGTCGTTTCGTAAGTACCAGTATCTAGATTACTCATCTCTAAGTTATCTGCGACATTTATCTAAATATAGCATTTCAAAGCGAGATTGGCAAAAGTAGGTCTGCTCTGATTTATTGGTATAATCACGTGTGTGGGTGTGAACTTGCTACCATAACTACCATGCCGACATACTTTTGTTCTATGGCCATATTTGAAAACCGTTTCATTAAATTAATGTTAACAATTTTCGTGGCTATCTTAGGATAACTTTGCGACCTCGATTGCGTTGAGTTTGGATATTCCTCTTTTCACCTATAACCTAGCTAAAAGCGGTTTTCACAGAAACATGGCTAAAGTCACACAGAGAAAGCACTTACATTACGTAAAAGGATAGAATCTATTCTGATAATAATACATTTATAAGGAGAATAGAACAAGAGGTAACACAATTTTATTGTTTCAACTGATGCTAGAAGGATTCCCAATACCCATGTTTGCACCATCTTTGCAAGTTCTAAGATTTTTGCTTAACCTGCAGTTGTCTTAGGCCGTCATAAAAGGAACGTTTATTTCAAACGTGTTTCTACGATCATTATTTGAGACTTGAGCCTGGGCGTTGTTACGTCAGTCAATCATATTTCTCTTCTATATTAATAAATAGAAGAATAAAATACATTCCCATATATGTATGCAGAATTGGTTTTTGTTTTGTCTGTAAACAACCCACACTTTTAAATTTAATAGATCCAATTTCTCTAAAGCAAGTCATGTGAAAGCTTATATATCAAAAAAGAAATCAATGATGCTGAAAAGTCAATAGAAGAGTAAATAAAAAAATAAATAAACAATTTTCAAGTTCAGACATCTTAGAAAGCGGAGGTCGTCGACATAATCTTTTCTTTGGCACATGTCGTTAGGCAAAACGTCGCAATTGTTCCATTTGAAAGCGAAATGCTTTTACATTTTCATACACGAATGTGAAGACGAGAGTAAAAGATTGAGCAATTTGAGTAACAATTGGACATAATATAAAACAAAGTCGCTGTCGCTGTCTGTCCGTCCCTATGTATGCTTAAATCCTTAAAACTACGCAACGGATTTTGAAGCGGTTTTTTTTAATAGATAGTGATTCAAGAGGAAGGTTTTAGTATATAATTTGACCGACATCCACGCGGGTGAAGCCGCGGGCATCAGCTAGTATTATATATTTAACAAGCATCATTGCCAGTCATCAAACTCTGGTGGTAAAGTTCTGTGGAATATGACATTACTTACTTCCTAGTTTATTCACCTGCCTCTATACGAGAGCGTGCATTAGTAAAATATGACTCATGTTATGTCAGAATAAATATACTGAGAATGAAACTTTTATTGTGCAGCGATTTTTTATGATTATTTTCTCATAAAAATTATGATTATCACGATCGAGACTTATATGGCGTGCGCTTATACTATTCCCATAGGGTTTACAAGAAATCTGAGGAGTTTACGAGGTGTTCGCTATTCTTTTATAATAATTATAATTCCAATCAGTATACGGCGATGATTTTCTATTGTGTCTACCAGGAACTTTATAATTAGTGAACATCTACGGTTAATTATAATTATTAAAAATTTAATGCTTCCGCGACATGGAGCAATAAATTAATTTCTATTCAATGATAGGACTGATGATTGATTTTGATTGTCTCGTTGCTAGTGGTCGCAAGCGCAATTGCTGAGCATGACCTGGGTTCGATTTCCGGGTCAGGAAAAAGGTTCTTATGTTTTTCCATCAGGAATTTCTCAGTAGTTGCTACAGAGTCTGGTTTCGAGCCCGGTTGATGGCAATAGGCTCGCCTATTACATGGGACTACTGGCGAAATATGACGGGTGATCTATTAGCTATGTCTCTGCCTAACCTTTGCGCGTTTGGCGTGATGTTATGTGTCATGTAAATGATTGGACGCGAAGTCAGAAAATCTTTTTAGTCAACCGTCTGTCCAGACCTTAAGGATTAAATGAAAGTTGATACTGTACAATCCTAATGGTTAATCCATTAAGATAGAAGAGTATCGACTTTCCTTTAACCAACTATCTTGCGTATAGCACTCGTATAATCAACTGACGGAAATGGGATCATGTGCGGTCTATAAGAAATGGGTTCAGTGCCACTGTTTACGCATGTTTTGTTCCAAGTTTTCATTGCTTTTGCGGTTATTGAACTAGTTGGGTGGTTCTTTATTTCGATTTCCAGATTGGTGAAAGTGTAATTGGAAGTTTGGAATGTCTAGATCAAGATTAGAGAATATGGTATTTACCAGAATTTTTCAGTACATTGTAGGTTGTTAACGGCCATAAAGGGAGGTCCTTATACTTACTAGCTGATGTCCACGGCTTCACCCGCGTGGATGTCGGTCAAATTATATACTAAAACCTTAATCTTGAATCACTATATCTATTAAAAAACCGCTTAAAAATCCGTTGCGTAGTTTTAATGATTTATGCATAAGGGACGGACAGACAGCGACAGCGACTTTCTTTTTTTCTTTGAATTTTGGGTACTTACAGGTTTTTTATTCTGAAGTTTGATAACCGTCATTGATCTACCGTACTGAAAAAAATACTGGCACGATAGTAAAATGTCGCACTACGCTTATTTTCTTCTTAATCCCAGCCTTCATTCGGCCTCAGCCTCAGGCCTCTGCGCGTAGTTACTCGCACGTCCCTTATAATTAGACACGCTACGCTTTGTCTTTATAACTTTTCACATGCGACTCATTCGTGGAAATGCAAAACTAGTTTTCTAACCTTGGGTCATAACTATTATTAAGTGTTGCAATAATCCTGTCTCTCGCTGACAACTCCGGAGACACAAGTGGTATATAAATATGTACAAGTTAACTAAGCATCTGAGTATAGAAATGTGATTCAGATTACCGTTACGATTCGGGGACCTTTGCCTATAGATCGATGTGACCGAGTGATCCTTGGTTGGTTATCGACAAGTATGAATAATAGATTCGTGGTATACTGTCTTGGTTGCATATTAACGGATTGTTTTATTGTTATCGCTGGAAAGTTCTGTTTGATCATCGATTTTATTTCCTGGGTTGCCTGCCCCAGCAGGGTAGGGTTAGGGTACTGTTACTCTTTCTCCGTCTCTCAAGATTTCTCCTTCCATAACGAGGTCAAAAGCAATCAAATTCGTAAACATGAATGCGGTTTTCCGAAAACTCGCTAGGAATGAAGTCCAGTTGCTCCAATTATAAGCAGAAACTGTTAGTATCATGGGTGATCCACAAACCGTGCGGTTGCTAATGGACGCACGACTTGTTTTGTTTATGTAAATTGCAAAGTGGACCTTGATAATAAGCGGCAATTATGGAATGATGGGATGGCTTCATCACAGTTAGTTCCCATCATTTTAAGTAATGATGATTCACAAGCAGTCAAACATCACGTTTCGAATCAAATTTTGGAGGTGTGTCTGTTTGCCTTTGGGCCCATCGATCAATGCTTTCTTCACACGTCAAACATACGGCTTTTAAGATCACTTAGAGTAATGTCATGAATTTCCCAATTTGTTAAAATGCGTATAATCAAACAGAAGTGTGAAAGATGAACATTATCAGCGCAGAGTATGGGAAAGGATGGGGTCTGACGGCGGGCGGCCGGCGGCGCGCGACGTCCGCGATGTCCGCGCGTCCGCCGACCGCCATCTCTCCCTTTCTCTCGAAACTATCGCTCTCTCTCTCCGTCCTTCGGCGGCTCGTTCCTCTTCTTCTTGCAAGGTTAAGGTTACGTCAGACGTGTTATGTTATAACCGTTGGGGCGCACTCTGGCAAGTTCAGTGTCTCGTCGAGAGTGGCCGCGACACTACTCGCGACTAACGTGCGCGCTCATCCCGAGGACTGTGCGACCGCCTGTGATATACGAACAGTGAAAAGTTCATGAACTGCGTGTTGAATTTTGTTTGAACTATAATTTCACGTGACGCTTACCCTTCAAATATCCTTCCCGTGGCCCTTATAAGGTACGTCCCTAATTATATTAATAACTATTATCCTTCGTAAAAGAATGTTATCAAAATATTTAAAAAATGTAGTTGAATTTATATTTTCCAAGCTAGCAGTCCTGGACAACTGTGTGCAATCAGGTGATCCTGTTCAATAAACTGGTTTATTAAATATTTTATGGTGGTTGTTCGCTGGACCCACCGACACAACTGCAACAACTTGTAATTAAAAATATTTTATGAAGACAGTTTACAAAACAAAATTGCTGAAATAATTGACAAAAGGAGCATACGGTTATATTTGTTTATCTAATATATTTAATTATGTATCGTATTCCTAAAAGTAAGCTTAAAACAAATAGCATTACAAATATTCTACTTAACTTTTTGTTTACAAGTAACATTACGAAAGCTCTCCTGAAAAACAGGAAGTTAATAAATAAAAGATGATGATCTAAAAACGTTTCCAGGAAACGTAAACTCAGGAAAAATAAATCTATGATAACGTAGAAAAATGAGTAGTGTGTATTGCGTACCGTTAGGGTATGTATGGAAGGTTTTTGCGCTCATGCGCGCGAGCTTGTCTTCAATCGTGTATAGAGCGATAAGCTCCGATGCACATATAGCAATAATGGCACTGAGCTATATTTAGAGTTGCTTCGTTTGGCTCCCTTTGCGAGAAGATTTATCATTTATTCCATCGTTTTTAAGTTCTAGCCATAAACTTTTGCAAATTGCCTTTAATGACTGTACAAATAAAGAACGATGGCCAGTAAAAACAAATGAGATTTACGAACAGAATGGCGCTAACAAGTGTTTTTCAGAATTAACGCTAGTTAAGAAATACCTTAAACTGTCATAATAAAAGTAAACTTGGAAACCAGAAAAATACTTCGCAAAAGAAGACCGAACGACATACAGCCAAATGGATCGGAAAACGTTCAAAGCTTCGCGGTCAGCGCTAGTAAAAGACATCAACGCGAGACGCGGAAGAGGTGCAAAATTTATTTTATTAAGTTAATAAAATGATAACTATCTACAGCAAGTTGGCTTAATTAATTAAATATCGCCGTTTTCTTTGACGTTTTAGTTGTTATGGGTAAAATTTTAAAATTCGGTACAAAAGTAAAATGGACGCAGAAAATATTAGTTTGAATGATAATGCTTTTCTTTCTACGGGTAGAACATTAAAATTGGGTACAAAACGAAAATTCACGCAGAAAATATTAATTTAAATGTTATTGCAAAAACAAATTACATTATAATAGCCCAATTTTAACAATTAGTTTTTCAGTCTATACGTGTATTAAGCACGACCATTATCTGCACTAAATTACGCATGCGTTTCGTTTTCAAATATATTTAAGGAGGATATCGCAGGTGGTGTAATAGGCTTTCAATTTAGCGAACAGAGGGCACTTACTTTAAGTTAATGCTATGTGCGTAACATATTTAATGGTGACTGAATAATTGCTACAAGCTAACAAACGATATTGTTAGCTGAACATGAAGATATAAAATATGAATAATAAATAACGACTTAATTATGAATGATAAATAACGACTTAATTATGAAAACCAGCCGATTGGAAGTGGATAATTGGATATACGCGCCACATAATTGTAGTAATCTTCGACGTTTTATACAAAATTATTTTTATGCCAACATTCATAAATTCTCGCAGAATGTTCTACATAAAAGCAGTTAAAATAAAGCAAGATTTTTCCCACGAACTGGCACATTATTAAGGTCCTAGCTACCTACGGTATCTAGGTCCGCAATTGTACACGGAACAACTGGTAGCGTTGGCGAACCGCAAAAGTATAACAAACGATCCGGAGAGCACGACCTGGTACTCCGGTACCAACTGTGTGGAATTGGATCACGAACCTACAACTTACGACCTAACGTACAGCTGCCCGGGATACTAAAGTTTGGCGGACTTCTTTGAGCTTACAACTCTTACGGGCATTCATTTGTCAACTGTCCCAGCGAACCCATAAAGTCCTATGTTCTCTCACATATTTTATGGGCGTCAGCATAAATTAGTAGAACAATAAATTACGAACATTCGAAAGATTTACTTTCTCGTAAAATAATGTAAGGCTTTGTCAAAAGCTCTGCCTGCATATGGGAATTTCAGAATGATTTTCTTGTATTCTAGGATTGAAGGAAATAAAATAAAGCAAGTTATGGCGACACTGCTTTTTCTAGTTACAATATTTAATTAACTAAAGCAGTGTATTTCTTCTTAGTTATGCTTATAAAATGATTTAGAAATAATATTTAACAAGAAATTATTTATATTCAATTTAGTACTGTAAAGATAGATACAACTCGAACGTAATAATCTTAATTAAATTACATGAAACCTTTAAAGAAAACCGCGATGAGACTGTTAATGTTTCTATATTAATTAAAATAATAAAAACATGCATTGATTATTGAAAATGTAATTTAAAGCTATTAATCCGGACCAAGGTGCATTTTTTTCTTTAGGATTTACGGGGCTTCTGATTTTGATATACAACTTCTACATTAATATTAATTAATTCCGAGGCTCTCTGCTATTACTCCGGGTTTTCTTTGACGACTTGCAATTTTCGTGGGAGACGAGTAAAATGGTGGTAATAATTATGAATTTCCTAAGTTCGAAAACTCTTAACAGATTTCATCGAAATCACCGAACTAAATATCGAAATTCGATGCACAAATCAACATATCCAGTTGACCCGATTGCGAGCCCTGAGATTATAATTAAGAGGGTCACGTGAGAACAGCGATCCACCGAGTAGTTCGTGACTGCGCGCGCGCATACCCGGCGACACGCCATCAACATCGATTATTGGGCACAAGGCGATACCGCGTGCCGATTTCCTGATTATTTTGATATCATACTAAAGTTTATGGAGGGACTTAGCAGAGATATGAGGGGACAGCGAGATCTTTTCGATAACTGGGGAAACTACCTTAAAGAATGAGCAGAGAACACGCTATGGACAATGTCAGGGATTGTGAATTTATATGTCGAAGTAGGAATCTTGATTGAATTAATAGAATGTAATTAAATGAATGCAATTCAATTTCTATAAAACAATTTGATATACGTGAACCTCTTGAAGGGCCATAAAGAAGAAATAGTTTTTTCGAAACTGAATAGGTTTTTGAATGTCAATTAATTCTCTGGGAATAATTGAAGTGGTAAAATTGTAGTGTTTTATTGAACATATTCGTAATTGAATCTTCAGACCTACCGCAGCTATTAATTTGGTAATTAATTTCGAAAAGTACCTTTAGGCCAAATTGATAGGTAATAAACTAATAAATCAATTATATAGACCACCATGACTAACAAAAATCGTTACAAGTTTCCGAGAGCTGTAGTTACCTCTTCCAAAGTGAATTAAAATTATAAAAACCTTTTAACTTCGTATTTTTAATCTGCGTAATTACTATTCATACACAATCCGCGATCGTTCTAAAGCTGTCAGATTTTTAAATACATACACAGGAATTAAATAAAACGAAAGTTAAGACTTAAAGCGCGGAATAATTAAGGTTATTTTTTAGTAGCTCCTGTATTGCATAGCGGTGGAAGGGACACGAAGCTGGGTTGCTCCTATTTATAAAGTAACGTTTAAAGGGCGGTACTAGTCGGTCGTGCGCGGGGTCAGGATGGATTCCATCAGGCGTGCTTTCCATGAAGGATTTTAATTACGTCGTGTCGGGGTGAACGACCCGCGGCCGCGGTGCGGGTGCGTGCACTTTTGACGGCCCCTTTAACAGGTGTCCCGTAACTTAATTTATTTTTATCTACTATTATTGACGCTGTTATTGACTCCAATTTTCTTTTCCATTTGAGCTGTGAAGACTTTTTGTTGTGAATGGATTGTTGAATCGGAATTATATTTCTTGTTATACTTAGTGAAATAACAAGTTTTTTCATAAAAGTGACGAAATGTAAAAATAACTGAATTCAATGATGTCACGGTTAAGCTCTAAAATTACACGTTTATAAATAAAAGCGAAGAGGTTTTATTTCGAAAACGAATACCTAAATGGAATGCATAACTGTGAAGTGAAACTAATATTTTGGCAACATCGTAAAATCTGGCTGGAGAGAAAAAATAATGTCGCTTATGTTTGTTTATGGTGAGATGGGTATGTAAATGAGGGAACCTGCGGCTGCGACTAACAATAGGCGTGGGTGTGAGCGGTCACCGCTGACTCATCGTCGACACAGATTCCGCGTCGTACCCAAATATTGATACTCTCATAAATTATCCAAAATCCGCAAACCAGTTTCCGTGTTCGTACTATAAAGCGAAACATTATGGCTTTAGTCTACTTTAGTTGCGAGAAAAAATGAGGGCATTGCTTTCAGCCGCTGAATAGATGAAAAGTAACCAAATAAATCACACTGAAAAGTTGTCAGTACCGTTGCACGTTCGCGGTCAATTTTAACAAGAAGACATCCCAGACAAAAACCAAAAAATAATATTTGAATTCTAAAATAAACCAAAGTGACTAGTCCACTTATTTCCAGTTGGGAGTTTCGGCGAAAATTTCACATAGATCACGATAAAAACGAATGATGAGAATTGATCCAACGGACTGCATACCAAAATGAAAATCTGAGCCGAGTAAAAGCTTCTCAGTTGTAACCAATAAGGCCGCCTCAGATGAAATCGGATAGGATAATACCAGCAAGGATAATACCAGACATTAGGAACATTAATACATCAGCACAAGAACCTGAAATCGAAACATAGATACAATCATTTCTCATAGCAATGCATCGATTTATCTGCAAAATTCGTGATATACTGTTGCGTCCCAGATAAAGCGGACAAAACAAAATTATACACAGCAAGCTTTACATTAGCCCGGAATGAAACACCGTGTGAGCTTAAATGGAGAACGTGGCTGTAAAGCGTTTTATGCTCTATAATACGTTGCAAGTAGGGCGACTTACAACGCCTGCAATGTGCTCAAATTGATTACGGGCGATACACGCGAATCGTCTAATAAAATCACTAATGGAACGGTACCAGTGGCGTGCGTCGCATAACGGCGCGGCTCTGTAGTCGCTCCCACGACTGACACATTATGCAAGCGCAAGCGCGGGCGACGAGCACAATGTGAGCTATTGATCGCGGTCGCGATCGCGTTCCCGACGAAAAACTGCGTGCACCGTAAGTGAAACTAGATGCAATGCTAAGCGACATTCGCGTGCCTCGTGATTGACTAGTCACAGCTAATGTTTTGTTTCATCTCAACGTTATCCAGGCTTGACGCTCCAGTTACATTACGATACGTTTTGTTGTAGGAAATACCGATGATGGCGCCATCGCATTTTTTTCTTTTATTTACGTCTGTTATTAAACTATATTGGCATTCGTGTTGATTCCGTGTCTCTAAATAATTATTTAACTAATTATTTTGACTTTTAAAACCGCATGTGTTTATAATTATAGATTGATCGGCGTAAAAATATGAATGCAGTAAGTAATTACCCTTCAACGTCTAGTTCATTATGTCATACACGAATCTTCATAGAACATGCAGACGGTATTAATTTGTTCGACCACAGAGCGGAACATACCATTAAAAAATGTGATCTAATTATAATTGAGATGTATTAACCACACAAATTTGTTATTACAATGTGTTGCTAATAACAGAAAAATTACATGCCGGCGAAATTAATGGTGCTTGCAATGAAGGGGTTGTGGGACCTGTAGAAGGCACAAATGCGTAGTAATGACACCACTAGAAAACTAATAGAATACAGTAAATATATCATTGACTCGTAAAACATAATTCAATGACCATTAAACTTACTTTTTACATGCCATTAATTAATTTCACTCGCAATCAGCATTAAATGAAAAAAAATCTCGAATCGTTTACTATTGTTTCAATTTGCATCAAATTATCCATAATACCGTCATATCCCTATTAGAGTCAATTCTCACATTCATTAGAACTCGGAATGTGCAACAGATCGTTTAGCTGAGTTGCATTGTGTACACGCTGTGTGAATACCATGATAAAACGCAAAATACATTTGTAGTTTGAACTAATCAGCGTAATCTTAATATTTTATGTGGCATCTTAATGAGATCTCAAAGACAAAAAGAAACAAAGAGAGTACAAAGAACCAGGTAGACTGTGAACATCAGAAAAGTTGACAATATTGTCTATTACATAGAGGACAAGATATTGCACTAGATGTTAGTCGATGGCTTTCGTCTTTGCCGGTGTGGCACGTCCTAGTAGCGGAATTCGGCTGCGGTCGGCAAGCGCGTGACCGCAGGCCGAAACGCACGGCCCGTAAATTAGCAAGGAGCTCTTATACGACTGTCAGATTACTTGCGGTGAAACTCCACAGCTTTACACTCCACACTTCTATTACCGAGAATCAGTGTGTGACCCAAATCCGTTCCGTTCTACGTTCCGCACTTATTTGGCGTGGTATGAATGTGGAATGTCATTTGCTGCGCGCGCCGCTATTTTACACCGCAATGGATATGTGTTTGTGCGGTCGTTTACTGCTGTCTTTCGTTAATTTTATTTGCGTTTTGAGCTACTAACTGTAAATGTGCATGCGTACACAATGTACGCGATTTTATCTAAAGCCGTATTTTCCTACATCCGTACTAGGCTTTGCAGGAACATGTTAACCGCCACCGAACAGTGGTTCCTATCACAGCGTTAAATTACAACTTGCAGAATTGTGTTTGCGTTTAACCAATGTGGTCATGACAAAAGTAGCGAAATGTATACGTTTAGGCTATATCTGAGTCATTTATTAGTGCATGTTGAGATTGGTCGCGAAGTAGGTCAGGTACCTGGATACCTTTGATAAAACATCTAAGAACGGAGAGTTGATTTCTCAAACTAGGAATATGTAAATGTTTGCATTCGATAAATCTTTAGTGCAGCGGGAAACTTGGTGAAGTGTGCGCATTAAAAAATAAGAGATAACACATTCCTCGTTTTAGTCGTGACGATTGGTCTGCGAGCAGTATGTCGAAGACGGCGACGATTGTGGTAACGAGTGGCCGAGTGGGCGCTTTACATAGATCCAATGCAAATTGAGTAGCGATTTGCGCGCGTATAAATCAGCCGTCGCAAACACTACCACTTCCCATTTCGTCAATTAATGTCAACCATATTGTGCTTGATACGTGCGTGCGATGTTGCGCTGAGATTTATTAGCATTAGCGATCATGATGTATTGACTTTGTAGCTAAAAGCTTTAATGAACGTCATGAAGGTAGACGTAAAAAAAAACTAGCTTACGAGACCTAATATCCTTTAAAAAATCCTGTTCTATTTGTTACGCTAACTAGAAAGTGAATTAGGTATAATCATAATTTGTCTGGAGTGGTTTGAGTAGCGAGCCGGGTTTTAAATTATAGGGAGTTTCTTGGAAAGAACCGCGTGCGCAATTCAAGAACTGGACGTAAATCATTATCATTCCTTATATTTATGAATGGAATTCTGGAACCGCCCAGGATGCCATCCACTGCAATTTTTGACAGCCGGATATCACTAAAAGCTTTTAAAATATTATTTTCTCTTCTTAGAATTCACTTACTTGATGACTAATAAAACGTTTTCGACATAAAATCTGCCTGTAATAATTGTTTGTAAGACCAAAGAGGGGCGGAACCGACGTGCTAAATCAACTTAACGGTCTTCGCGTTTATCTGTGTTTATCCTGGCGGCATAAACGTGCACGCCTATCATCGATGCTTCCGATTAATTTACGCTGTACATATATTAAATTTTATTAGCCATGGCCATACAAGAGAAACTTGCATGGCCGCAGCGGCCGGAAATAAGAACGTCGTGAGATCACTTGGACGATGTTACTAGATGTGATCGTCGGCCAGAGCTTCGACAATAAGCAATTAATGAACCGTCCGCTGAGCATCTCGTCTTGCGTAACGGGCGAGCCGGTGCCACATCTTATCGCTAATAAGGGCTACCTGCGAGGCTTATTGTCCCATAACGTTCGTGAGATACACCAGCTTATTAAGGACAATGGCTTAAGTTAAAAATAGAAGACAGAAAAGCCGAGCGTTTCACTGGCTGATTGGTTTATTATTTTATTCGAAATGAATCAAGTGCAAACTACCGAATACAATAAATTTGCTGTTTATTGACAATTGGCTTGCGCGTGCGGTGTAAGAGTGTAGTAACGAGACTGCTTTATGACTTTCGCGATCGCGTCAGGAGATGATCCCAGTTAGCGGGGTGCGTCGGGGCTCTGGGGCCGGTGCTCAGCAGCCGGGAGGTGTTGCCCGGGTCGGGGTGTCGGGGGCCGAGCTATCTAATCGGGCGTCGCCTCGTCGCCGGTGGGCGGCGATCGGGATAACGCGCCACCACCGCCGCGCCCACACGCCAATTATGTGGGAAGAGGTTACGATTGCGCGCGCGATACCGCGAAATAACGCAAACGGACCCACCTAGAGACGATCGCGTGCATTAATCGGGAAACTATTACCAATGCCACTCCAATTAATGCTGGCTGATAAATATGTAGATTGCTCAACTACTTTGTTGGTTAAATTCAGCCCTACAACCGAAACCTCACGAGGAAACAGCTTTAACTGAGGAAAGAGATCTTAATGGATCTTCAAAAATAAGTTCCGTAAACACAACACAGCAATACTTAATCAGAATTATCGAGATCATTCGAAATAAAACTTTACCGCGTACAATTCAAAGAGCTTTGATATAATTACTTGAATGTAGCAAGTGCCGCATAGTTGGGGTCGATGTTATCGTTTTATACGGACGTTTTCCCGTCGCATCGATCGATAGGAGTCAGCGTCCGAGAGACGTAATTACAATAAATACGGTTCACATGCGAACAGGACCGTCCGACGTCCGACACGTCGACGAGGCGCATGCCGCCGCATTCTTGCAATTACGTAACACCTCAGCAGTCGAAGCAAGGAATTAATAAGTGCCTAAAGGAAAAATGCAAAGGGAGGATGCAATAACCGTTATCGTCACTAATAATAAATTATTAAAAACTTTAAACATCCATTCCACATAAACGACAGTCTCTTTTTATTTTTATCATCTCCGGCAACAGTTTTGATGATAAGGATCCATAAAGTAAAATTCATAATTTATACAATAATGAACATAAATATGATGCATTTACAAGGCGGTTCACAGTTTCGCCATCCGCCAATATAGAGATATCAAGTTATTACTGCTATCGACGCTCTACGTGGTTTCCTTGTTTCATTACCACATTTACATAAATTTATTACGGTAGCTGAAAGTTTTTCTATGGCTGTTCAATCTTACTAATGTTAGAAATGCGAAAGTTTGTGCGGGTGTATGAATGTCGGGATGTTTGTTACTCTTTTACGCAAAAACGACTGACTGGATTTGGATGAAATTGGGCATATAGTTTATACTGGATTAATACATAGGATACTTTTTATCCCGGTAGTACGACCGCATGGGACAATTACAGACCAATACGCGGGCGAAGACGCGGACATACGCCAGTATAAACATAAAACCGAATGATATTCTTCTTCCGCGCCAATCAAGTGATAATTTTCTTTTATGACATCATATTTATAACATGACACTAACAAGGAATACTAATGGTGTTCAATAACTCGCCCGTAGGTACCTGTTTGTAAAGTAAAATTTATTTATCGGTTGTAAGTGCTGCATTCGTACGATGTTCATTCTGAACTATTTGACGTGATTGCGATTGTGATCTGATAGCCGACACCGTTTCATATCTTTATTCAATTCAAATAAGGTTTGATAACATTTCGCTATTACTAAAGTAATATACCTACGTGTGGAAGTTTGTAATTCTCATGTATTATAGAGAAAATACGAAGACATGTGTTAATATGTCATATTATAATAACCTGATTTTAAACGCAATTATGGTCGCATAATGAGGCGGTAGTGGCGTCCTAGGTTGTAATCAAAGATGTAATAATCGTAGGGTATCTCGCATGGTGCGCTGGCCACGCTACGGCCTCGTCTCCTACTGTTAGACCAGTTCTGTCACGCACCGCTGCCTCCGTCGACGCATTCATAACAAATCTTAATCAAAGGAAGTCTTAATTCAACATAATTCGTGCCACTTAATCAGGTGCCAACGCTGTATATCCGGTCGCTAATTAAAATTACATTTGTATGCAATCATGTGCCTTGACTGACAAGAAGTGATACCTAACTAACGCGACCATAGTGCTATTTTTAGAAGTTGGTTGCCTATAGCAAAAGATGACCATAGACTATAATGCAATTGTAATGAACATGCCCTTGAAAAATAAGAAGCGTCTCATGTTTAGTTACCCGAGGAAAGTGTACAGAATAATGACAGAAGGGCGGTTCGGGGTTATTACTGTAATGTCAGGTTGCTTCGTCTTCGTTCGCGAGCGTTACATAGCATTTCTCCTGAGCGTCAGCGAAACTAAAAAATAACACAAATAACCGGCTTGCCACAAACTCTATTAGATTTCCAACTTACTTTTTGCAGAGGTTGTCGTCGCCTAACTCGATCTCGATGCGGACGTGAGAAAATTGTTAATCTTATTTTGTAATAGTAGTTTGCAAGGAGAGATGATGAAGCGGCTTTTGAATTGAAAACTTATTCAAAAAGATGACATCGTTCGGTAGCACTCAAAGGATTTAATTATCTAGCGACGAAGTAAAAACAACCTTCTGATTATGTTGTTAAATGCTTATTAATAGCTTTACCGTAGCTCTATTTGTTCATTCGCCGGCCGCCGCGCGTCAGCATGTTACGGTTATGAGGAATGTAATGCAAATTAAAATCGAAATTCATTTCTAACAATGGCTGTATTAACAACTTCATATAGGTTAGTTCAAGTGTAATAACAGTTAATAGCAATGGTTTTATCGTTCCACTAGTGAGTGTAATGTAGAAAGGAAGAGTGCAAGTGTCAGAGCGCAGAGTTGCGACAGGGAAAGCGCTTCGCCATATCACGAAAGGGAACTTCAAATCCACACTCGGTACGTCAGGTTCACTAACAACTTACCTCATTCGATCTAAGATAGGATCGAATACAGGAACTTGCAAGGGCACTTTCTTCGACTCATTCAAGTTTTTTGACGTTGAACCGCAGGGTACTCTGCTATACTTGTCTGATGTTTAAGTGCGGCGCAAGCATTTGACTTTACATAGCTGTAGCGTTAGACTGGATGCTCCCCGTGGAACCTGTCCCGGCCGCCGCTGGCGCCCTCGGCGTGATCGGATTTCCCGTTTGCGATTATTGCCTTTCTTTATTTCACGGGGCGGTTCGTTACCGTCGGTATCGGTATGTAACGGTACAACATGGGCACAGGCATTTGCATGGTGATCCCATTACGGCGACTGGCGGGTGGAAGTTATTAAAATACGTTTAAGATCGTACAGCATTCGGCGGAGGCGATAAAGAGTAGACATTGCAGAGTCGTGAGTTTGCTCCGAGCTTTATTGCGTTCGGGATGAGATCGGGCTCCGCGGGCGAGTACGATGCCAACGTAAACAAAGAACGAATTGAGGTGTTGGCCAAGCGACGGCCTGACGGACCGGTGCGGACCGGTGCGGCCGCTGTATCTCGTTAGCGGCACATTGTTCGCTCTCAGACACCGACACCGACGTTCACCCTACTGTAATTGGCTACACGAAATATTGTCTTATCGCTTTTATTGTCTAACCATTCACTGTTATTAATTGACTTAATTTGCTCTCATATCACATACCGGTTTCACCGGAAGTAATCACGAAGTGCACAGTGTTTTAGATGCATTAGGTACACTGATAGGAGGAAATAAGCAATTCAACGCATACAACGTAAACACACTTATGGTTCAAGGACACAAGGTTAGAAAGTGGGTCTCTGACTGAGTGCGGCAGTGACAGGGCACTGCAATCGCGTGACAAGTCTCGCTCTGAACATTATCATTCCACGTACGATGCTAAACCACTTATTCGGCTCGTGGTGACCGTTACCCGGCGCACGCACGCCGCCTGCATCAATGGCATATTTTTCCCCGGCGAAACTCCGCACACATTTACCATTCAAGGTTAACCCGGTCAGTGTAGCGCTTTGTTTACACGAGTGTCGCGACGTCCGACATCACACGGCGGACGTTCACACTTCATACTCGCACTGCTTGCCAACAAACGACCTATTGTCTCCAAGAGATTTCTAGATTAATTTGCAACTAAAATAATGTTCTCATTTAGCGTAGCATGCACGATGTGTCCGGATATGGCCTACAAAAACGATAACGACCGCCTTTGATCGTAAAATGCAAATATGTACGTTAAATACATCAAAACCTTCGCCTCGGGCGTGAACTTGCACACCATCCGACGCCGACTCCATCTAGAAATCTAGATAAGGACATGCGTGCTCGAGGTCTATAATCCAGTCGCCCTATGGCGAATCTAAACTATTATGTCAATAAAGTAACAGCGTCAGTTAATTGAATGGGCATTCTGTAAATGAAGTCCATATATGTTCATAATACGTACCTGCCAGGGTAAAATTTATAGGTTTAGGCTACAGACATAGATATGTGCATAGCCGCTTAATGAGATATAGCTAAATGGCTTTATTTATACGTGCTGCCAATTTACAAAGCGGTTGCATACTTGAGTTGAAAATGTTTTCGTTTTATACAGGGTGGTGCCGACCATACGACAATAAATGAAACCACTGGTAGTTCTAGTTCATAGGAACATTATTAAACTATCAAATAAATCTTAACAGTAAAATAAAAAAAACAATAAAACTAAGTAGCATAAAACTGTAAACAAAATACATTACAATTTATAAACAAATATTGGTTTACTAACCTTAGGAATAATTTGCACCGATATATTATACGTATGGAAATACAATGTAACAAACGAATTTGGCAAAGACATTTAGGTAGTTTATTGTCGTATCGTCGTCACCACGACGGTGTTAGCATGTATTTGATAGTTTAAAAATGTTTCTATGAACTAGCACTACCAGTGGTTTCATTTATTGTCGTATTGTCGGCACCACACTGTATACGTGGATCCATTTAGCACGATTTAATCATGCCAGCTCTTTTACAGTGTAATTAAATAACCATGCGAAACTATTATGTATAAATCGATGTAATACTCATGACTGTATGTTTTGTTGCAGGTGCCCCAGACGACTGACATCGTTCAAACAACGCGTTGACAAGGTAATTAAAAGCATGGCGCAGTTATTATTGAGCTTGCTCGACTGTGACGGTTCCTAGTAATGGTTGATACTAGCATCAATTAAAACTCACAGACACTGCTGGAAATAAATAAAATATACACTCAAGCGATGAATCAGTCTTCTTTCCTGCAAATATTCAGTATGCACATTTCACATGAAGTAGTTAAAAAAAGAGGGTAAAGATACCTCATATTTTAAAAACATTTAATGAAAAATGTCACCACAAATGATATATACGTCGGATAAAATGAATTTGTTCTCATTGCACGTGAGCTGCAGAAGGTGGCAATTTATTTAGGGCGACACATGCGGGATGTGTTCTCATTAATATCGAAAGTATACCACATCCGCGAGTTTGTGTCATGTGTGGGGTTGTTAAACCTGTCCTTACGCACCAGTTTCTTTCAAACTGGTCGAGCTACATACATTTAATAGTCCTCTCCGCCTTGCTAATTGCATTTCTTCAATGCGTTCAAAGAATTTCGATGCGATAACCGCATGTGCGCGTTTAGATAAACGGCTTAGGAAAAACATTTATAATGTAAGTACGAGATGTGGGCGTACATATATCTACTAAATCATTGATTTTGCCTGCAGTTTTATCGCTAGCTTAACTCTTTCATCATTCGGAATTTTCTAGTAGGAGCACTGAATAGTTGCAAGATTTAATCAAGACACTACCATGCCTAATAGCGCGCGCAATTAACGTTTTGTACTATGAAGTCGTATTTATTCACGGACTGCAATCAGAATCAAGCCTCTTGAAATGAAACAACGGCACTCTGGCCGGCAAAATGTCTACTTCAAGTAGTGGATTCAAATATAGATTGACGTGTGTCACGAAGCGAGGCGACAGAAAATGCGAAACTGCAAATAAGTTTTTCAGTGATTTGAATTTGAGCCGCGATAGGGTTGACTCGCGTGCCCGTCCAATACGAGCACCCGTCATGCCATCCGTACATTTTAACGAGAGCGCGATCGCCCGCGCCGATAGCGACAGTCTAATGAAAACCCCGCTGAATAATGCATTAATACCAGCGTTAAATCGTGAGCACACACTATCGAACTGGCGACGAGAAAATACTACCCAGATGCAAATTTAAGTCAACACCGACGCCGATAAGCTTCTTCTGGAGGTAATTCGAGAAATTCAACTATAAAGTTAAAATTAATACCGCTCTGCTACAGTGCCGTTGGGGTGTCAATTTAGAAAATGGTTTCCATGCTTCAGGACTTATCGAAATGATGGAACATTCGCTTTGTTGGCCGGATAGTGGTGATTTACGTGTGGTGGGTGTTTGGTGGGGACATGACAGTTTATAAATAACGGCAATCATGCGAAACAAGTGTGGTGTTGACAGTAGACGGTGCGGCGGCGTGTAGGAGGTGGTGGGACTGGTGGGCTATGCTGGTCGTCGTGCTGCGCGTCACGCCGCGACCCGCGCTCACCTTCTCTATTGAAATGTCAGTGCGCGGACCGGTGACGAGACAATCGTAAAACACAATGTTAAGGTCACATCATGACTTCAATAAACTATTCCCAACATGGGAAACGTGACGTCGCCGCTGTAACCGAGACCTCCTGAAAGTGTGCCAAACATGTACCCAGCCGAAGAGACAACGTTATCCCTTGTTTGATCCCAGACTGTTAAGTTGTAGCTATTTTTCTTTCTCACAGATGTGTAAACATAGTCGAACATCAACGCATTTAGAGAAAATGTTTTACAGATGAATTAATTTAAATACAGCCGTTACCACCTGCGGATTTAACCGAATAAAATCTATAGGTATACCAAACGTAAGATCATTAGACTGGAACATTAAATCTTCGACGAACAAAAGATCGATCAAGTTTAAAACCAATAAAATAAAGCGTCTTTTTAATTTGTCACGGCGTGATAGTCGGACATTGCTTATTTATATTCAGATCAGTATTTCAAGTAACAGGAAGTATCAAAGTTGTATGATATATTAGAAACGCAAAGCCATAACTCCGGGTAAGCAAGATATATGGAAAGCGCGGTATAATATCAAGTGTATAGTTGTGAGAGGCCAAGTGTCAGGGCAGGACGGGGCAAGATGCCATACCGTCCACATCGCACTACCGTTCCCGCGTTCCAGATATACGAGCATGCGAGAACATACTTAGATAGACAGGATTGAGGTCATTCGTGGTGTCACTACAGGCCATTACCTATACAGAGGAATTTTCGGTTTCCGTATGTAACTATTTTATTTATGGAACATTTAGATATCAAGTACTGTCTGGTATATATACTTGTTTTCAAGAAAACTGCGTTTCTTTTTAAAACTTTACAAAATTATTTTCAGAATTAAACACAACAACAGAAGCAAAACTTCACTATTCCATTTGGAATTTAATTAGGAGTACCGTATTTTAGAACTGGAATTTGAGTTCGAAACTATGCTTTTTGTGAAAAATTTGCTAAAAATACTTACAAATGAGAGTGTCATAGAAATCAGTATTCCAGAATAATTTATCATACCAATTTGTGTGTCAACAGGACACGGGGCGAGCGCTAACATAGCGGGGTTTTACTTTCTTATAGTGGCCTCAAGAAACTAGTTAAGAGAAAGTAGGATTAGTATCTTCAATGTATTTATCGTTATATAACCGTAAGTGAACCGCTAAATAATTAATTTGTGGCGTCAATACGTGTACGCTAAATAATTAATACGTGGGCGTATCGGCAAGGAAGTAAAATTTCGCTATTATAAATTGCTTTCAGACACAAATAAGGAATTCCCCTCAGAGTGAAACAAATTCGCGCCTACAGACATCCAATTAGGCCGGTGGTATCGTGCGTATCCACCGACCCACGTGTGTAGAAAATAGGCACTTACTCATAAATATTTATGGCGGGTACAAAGCCGTCTTTGTACACTTCCACATTCACTCGGAATTATAATGGCTGTCACACTAGGATCCCGAACAAGAGCCGAAACGGCTCGCATTAAGAAGAATAAAAGATTCTCGCGACGGTTTCACTTAGCAACCGACACGGCGAATATCTCAAATAGAGATGACACAGAAACAGTTTGCTGGTTGAATTTTTAATATGGAAAGCCATGAGAGACCAGGCGACGATATCACAGTTTAGGTCGACGGCAATGCAACGCAGTTGGCCTCACTGTGAGAATGGCGGGCAGACTTCGAGTTCCAGTTTTTATTAGTCGAAAGTTTTTGTTTGTTGTGGTTTTATTAAGTGCGGTTCCTGGAGGAAATGAGTGTGGCGACAAAGAGAAGGTTGACGTGGTTGAGGACGGCGACGCCCGGCATTTCCCGTTGCGGTGGTGGGTACGAGCGACCAGCGGCAGGCGGTCCGTGTCGTACGGTAGTGGTACAGTTAGCCTGGATAAAGGCGGTTACGGTGTCCGCTGCCGTCGTTGTGATCTGTCAATTAGAACCCCATAACCTTGTTCACATCGCTGATCGCTTCGTCCAGCCCTAACGATTACAATTACCGTCAGTCCCTAACAATGAGTTACATTGCATTTCCGCCAGCGAGTCTGCTGAGTTACGACGTAGCTGATCGTAAATGTAATGCTGCAAGGTCGGAAACAAGAACAAAAATGATTTTATTTAGAAAAAGCGTTTCGGTCACTCCACTTCGTAGTAATTCAATAGCAAAGTACCGAATTTCACGGTCAACTTTGAAGATGACTCTAGCAGTACCCGCCATTTTTATACTTTTTGATTTAGATACTAATTCTTTTTTGCTTCCATCAAATCTCAAATAAGTCTGCAAAAATTCGCAACCATTGTTTTACATTATTTCATCTACTAGTAACATTATATTTTTACTGTTAAATTCAGTCGTTACTGCGAATTTTTGTGTACCTATAGGCTTTTAAAGTTTTGAATTTTGGGTGAATAAAAACATCTGAAATATCTTCAGTTTCAGCTAGACGACAATACCTACAAAGGGAATTAACATTTGCATCACCTGTGCCATCTTCTGGTTTCTTGTCTTCCGGCCAACTTGTAGCGAATACCTCAATGTAATTTTCTCAACTCAGGATAGGATTTATGGCCTACTGCCGATATGATCGCTCGATGTCACATAATTTAAATGTAATACTACGAATGGCAAACTGTGACATCAGACATCAAAATTCTTATACCCGTCTCAAACTTGAATAATTAAACTGACACTTAATTTGAAAAACGACACCTATCAAATTGATTTTACGTACTTAATTCAATTAATAACTTTCATCGATGTAACGGTTCCGCTGTGGAACTTTCTTGCACGAAGTAAGTGCCATCAGTGGGATCTCTAAAGGTATTTCTCAGTTACGTATTATCGTCATCGAGCCAAAACCGTTCCATGAAATTTTGAATCGGAATGGCTCGAGACACAATCACGTTTTCCATCACTGTGAAATCTACCAATAGCAATGCAGTCCACTGGAACGGTGGCTGTAAGAGATGCGTGGCATCACGTAGACATAGCTCCAAAATAGCGTCGTGCCCAGCGCCCGCGCAGGTCGACGGCCGACTTACGAAATTTAATCGAATTATACAAAACTCATTGCCAAACAAATATTCCGATTCAACGGTGTCTTTTTACATTACGTTCGTTCATCTCAAAAATAATTCGAGTTGAAGTTTCTTAGATTTTATAGTGTCCAATATACGGACAGCTCGCGAGATAGATAAGTAAACTGTCTCTGGGTGAAATGAAGAATGTTTTAGGTCGAGTTTAGCGGAGGTGGAAAATAGAACATGGTTTATTTCTCTATTGTTTTGAACGTGCTTTGTATGAACAACACCATCTAGTGTTTTGTGGACTCAGGACCGTTTAGTCGCTTTTAAGTTATCGAGTTATCAGCGACAAGCATTGCGCGCTATATTTATGCTCAGTAGGCGACACGGTTGTGGTGCGTGGGCGCTGTGGTGACGTACTGGAGGTCTGTCCAGAAGGTGGATATCACAACGACGCCATCTATCGATTTACATATGCGAACCCATTTTAATAGCACTTGTAATGTGATACGTTTGAAGATTCGTAAGTTTATTGCGTTTTCTCACGCTTGCTCTTTCCCTAATCAGATTTTTAACCTTGCTTTTCTTCCGGTACATTTGTTACTGAAACCCATATCAGACTCAAGAAAGGCATGCAGTATAAAATACTTAAAACGAGGTATTTGGTACATTTCTCTTTCGGTATTTGGAGGACAGTCATTCGCGTTTTTTTTTGCCGTTATCAAAACATTGCCTCTTTTTCACGGTCCACTCACACGCACACGCAATTTATCACAATAACTGTTCAGCAAATCGGCACTAAACGATAAATGTGCACAATTCATCTTACAAGTTTGCAAATGTAGGTGAGTGATATTTGTTTAGCGTAGCGTTACTAAGTTGATTTTTCACATGACATAAATATTTAGGCAAAGATCAGATATTATAATAAATGATGCAATTGTTTTCTATCATATTTTTAGTTCGCAATACAGTTAACAGTTACGCCTTAATGGTGAGTAATCAAATATAGTTTCTAAATTCTAAAACAAAACAATTTCTCTAGACACAACATATGGCCCAAGCCTGTCTGTGTGTTTAAGCGCGTGCCTTTCCGAGATGAGTCAATATTTACAGGTTGTCGACCTGACTTCCTTTCTTCCAATAGTTCGAAAGGATATTGGTAAGAGTAGACAACAGTTAAAGGTTTAACAAGTGATAGTGGGCCTTATAGACCATCAGTTGTAAGGATTTTAAGCACGCACTAATGTGAATATGTATGTGGTAGTAGCAACGCGGAATCGTGAATTGAATGCATCTGATTAAACCTTGATATAAGAAGGGCACGAATCCATGAGCACCAATCCGTGTTCTGAGTTCGATTGCCGTTATCTAATGTGAATTTACTACGTTAGATTACAATGCTTGGTAAAAGGCATCTTCAGTAGTGATCTTTACGTAATGGAGGTAAAAATACTTCCTAGTGTTAGTCACGTGAGAACAGCGTTGGTGCGACATTGACAAATGGTGCGCGGCTGGCGTGCACACCGCGTGCACCGTGCAGGGCGCTGGACGCAGACAGCCCAACCGTATCGCCGTTTGACGTACACCGCAACTCCGACGAGCAAACACCACAATTTATGCGTTAGACTAATCGAAACTAAACGGCACATTATAGATCTGCAAACCTTGAACTTCCACTAACCAAACATAACGGTTACCACACAATTCAGATTCTTTAATAACTACTGCAAGATTAATACTTCACGCCCATACTAACAACCAAAATGAAACGTTAGCTGTAATTTTCAGAAGATCAATCATGAGCATGACATACAACATTTTGCTATCACACTATTTTATTATCGATCGATCTCGATAATGAGGCCAAATTAAAAATAACGTCTGTTACGATGCATAATGTTTTAGCTCGATAAAAAAGTGCTGCTGATACATATCAGTTTGTCTGTCTAAACAAATAAATAACCACAGTGGTCGACAAAAAATATATATTTAACTAGTGTTAGTATTTGCTACCGAAGTTGAGATGTGATTAAAAAAGTCACAAAAAATTCACAAGATTAGTACAAAAAACAGTTCGTTAAATATCATTGCACTTTGATATTAGCGAGATATACATTCTGAGATGTCTTAATTTAATGATTCAGCGAATGTTTCAATATTTTCATTTTCATGCAGCATAACACTTGTAAGAATGCAAGTTTCTTGCATTGCTTTCCGCCTTATAGAAATATGCACGATGCATGTAATAAAAGTCGTAAAGTCAGTGCGATTAAATTACTTGTTGAAAGTTCCACAGATATGTTGACATTAGATTAATAAAACCGATCTAAAGACTTGTTTAACCGTTATTTCATTGCCTATGTATGTATAAGTACGATAAATCAACAAGTTATCGAATATGTAAACCTAGTTAGTAGAAAGAATATCGTTTACGTCGAAATAAAAACCGTGACTTTTGGTTGTAACTGTAAATATAATTGTATTTGTTCCAAGACAACTGGGAATGTTTTTTGACGAGTGGAAAAAACTAGCAAGTACTCTCGGTTTCTTCGTGTAGGTTTGGTTTTGTGTGGTTGTTTCTGTTATTTGACTGTGAAATTGCGATTGTAACCCAGTCGAGCGTGTTTACTTAGCTATAAAACAATCTATGGGAGTCCGAGTGCCGTTTAAGGTTCAATGATCACTAGGATCAGCCAAGACTACTTCTGAATGATCAGTTACTTTTTCTAGCGATACGATTCGTCCGGCTTGCTGAACCGTGGGATCGCGATGAGTCTGCTCGATGCCCAGCTCAGTACCCACTAACGTATGTAAAGGTGCTGTGATTTGATTAATGGAACAGATTGAGAAAATTGAGTTGGCATAAGATAAGTGGCATGTATTTCATTTAGACGTGCGGGCGATGCAAAGTGACGCGTATAAATCAGTTTTTTCTATCGGTTACTGTACTTTAATTAGTCTTGAAGCGGAAACAGTGCGCTGTTTATTTTATCCTTGTCATAATTATATTCGAATACTTCAGTTTTTTGCGATATGAAACGAACCACACACAATATCTATCGGAAACACTTATGTCTTATCAGTATTATGATGTCTTTAGGACTGAATATCGAAACCAAATAGGATTTTATCGTGAAATTTTCAGAAAAAGTATGATCATTGGTTAGATACTATAATTACATACCAAATATGCCGAATTAAATACTGAGATGGTTTATAAATAGTGTAAGTATTATTGTTTACCTCTGTCTGGAACAAAACCAGAGGATTTTTTTTATCATAATTCGAAGAACAACTTAATTCAAGTATCGTACCACCAGTACAGGTCAAGGAAGATACAGTTAATATTTAAATCGGGCGATTCTCTCCCATATCGCTATGGAATACAAAAGTGAAGAGTTCCGACAAACAAGCAGACTGGTTTCTCAGGCAAAACTATGTTGAATTTAAATAATTTCCAGCAATTTTGAATCCAGTAAGCGGCACTCTACATAATTCATTACCAACAGATAGATATTTAACGACGCCGACCATGTATTTTGAATTTAGGTTAGCATCTCAAATGTTTACATAATTAGTTTGTGTTAACAGTATTTTCTCTCCTTACCTCAATATTTGTAAATTTAAACCGATAACTAATTCATTAGCATAATTTATGTGAAGTCCAATGACCATTGCTACCTCCTGGATAACTGAAGGTGCAGTCCTACAAACAAAGCCTGAATAATTTAATTAACAACATTGTAGGTGCGACACAAAACGTTAAATAAACATGCTTTCACCACATTAAGGTAACATAAACACTAAGTAATGTGCACTTTACATTAAGGCGAATATCTGTTACAAAACGTGTTACATAATACGCCGCGGTTATCTGCTATTACCATCACTGACATGTCGTAAACATCTGCATCCGTGGCGCAAGGTCTAGTTCAAAAGTAATGGCTTTACTTATGTAAATAGACAACAGAATTATGGGTGCAGTCAACATTCCGGGAAATTCTTTAGCGCAAAATGTTCGTAATTACAAAACGATACGGGGAAGCGGCCCTGCGCTGTACCTGAACCGAATGGGGGAATCACGAACGTGCCTGCGTTCGTTCAGAATGCTGTGCGCGGGTGTGTCATTATTGCAGTCACTTGCCTATAATCCAACATGTCATAATTGAGACACACTCATGTGTAAACTACGTAATTAACAGTGGCGTTTTTCTTTTGATCGCAGCACGGCGGTGGCGGACAGCAGGTAGCGGTTGCGAAGCTGCAAGGTTAGTAACCCCGGCCGTACTATACTCGTCTACGATCGGAATTCGTGAATCTTCAGAAATAACACGTCATTATGTCTTATTAGCCGTAGAGGAAGCACTTAGAGCAAATGTAAGGAAAATAACACCTTTCGTCTCGAGAGATTGTTCTACTATACATTATTGCACCCATTATAAAAATTAGTGTAGCCTTATATTTAATAAATAACGTGTAATATACAATTTAGAATTATTAGCACTGATTAGGATAGTTTCAGTAGAGTTATAACGGTGAACGAATAAGATATTATTGCATGGCAACTTGTAATAATGCTGTCAAACTATCCAGAAACAAATCAAAAATAAATAACAGAGGCACCGAAGTGCAAACAGACAGTGTACAGTTAGTTTTTCTGGTGTTACTTACTAAATGACTCGCCGATATAGTCCGGTAAGTACGCGTGTATCGTTATTAATGCAGCGCCCATTACCAGAATTGATGTACGGATGTTACGAAACCATTCGTCGTGATGAGTAGACGGTGTACCGTTGTTTACAAATAAAAAACTGCCCTAATGATTGATTACCTCGAATTAATACGCCGTTGATATTAATAATGAGATATAAAACTCGGTGAATCGCTTTATTAGTATTTGCTTTAATACAGCTTTAATTCCCAGTTTATGTAAGAGTAAAGACGTGCCATTCGAGGATTAACGAAACATTAAGTCTTAATGAAACAATTTGCCTCGGGATTATTTTAATAATAAAAAGTAAATGGCCAATATAACGTAATCGCAGCATTCTCAGAATATGCAGGTGGGCACTAAATTCCAAGTAACATACATCGCTGGAGGATTCTAAAAAAACTCAAAAGAGTGTGTACCTCGATTTCCGAAATATAAACCGGTTTGTGTATAACATTATCCTGTTACTTTTACCGTTTTACAGCAGTGAAAATACCTCGTACTTGCCTTCCATTGAAACCTCTGTTCCACATAGCGTGCACATATGCATGCATGTATGTAGCCAATTTCGGTCTTTAAGCAAGCAATTTCTCCTCATTTAAAATCATTAACAATTTTCATAAATTCTTGCCTGGATGTTATACTTTCCGAGATAAAAATAATTTAAGGAAAAGTTTATTTTAAAAGCTCAAGAAGAAAATTCATGATCTTCTTCAGAAGAAAGATTGAGCGTTTGGATGCGTGCAGTATTAGGATACTACCAACCCAAAACCCCATAAGCCCCGCAAAATCTAGGGGTTTTGCGGGGTTTGTACCAAACGAACATAGAACAAGGTAGTTACTTTTGTCCTCGGCATCTTAGCATGGATAGACCAACGACAGAATGCTCACCCTATTAATACGAAAATAGTTCAGTTAGAGTAAGCAATCGCTTGATTGGCGTAAATTGACCTTTTGATTGTATTTCAGTGAATAATTTGATTCATGTCCAAAATGTTACACACCGTTTACCGTGACATTTTGATCGAAAATTATTAAGGCCATACTTAAAGCACTTTCATTCCAATCCTACCAAGAGATATCACATTACCCACTACTAACTGGGTTGTGAAGGTCAAGTATGCAGTCGCTCCAAGTAAAATACAGGTTTTCAGCTGTATCTGGTTAGACTGGAAGCTGACCCTAACATGGTTGGGAAATGTTTAACTAAGATTATGATGACTAAAAGCACTTTTATAATTTCGGACTTAGCACTTAGCATGGTTACCGAAACGTATAAACGGCCATATAGATAATTCATCATTAAGCTACTGCTAATTTAATTATCTCCGTTGTCAGACATCTGATTTATTATCACGGAATCACATTCGCGGCGCAGGCGGCGGCGTGGTCGCCTACCGAGCCTCCACGTGACGTTCTTGTGTTAATTCAATTACGATAGTCTCGTTACAAACGCCTAGACACTGTTAATCTTAGACCAGCGTCTGCGCACCGTAATACCTTATCTTAATAGGTAATCATAGTTTGAAGATTTTATGTCCAGAAGCTTATATTAACCAGTTCATGTACTGTATCGTTTGTGATGTTTATTCTATGAAGTGATTATAGAAAATATGGCTTTAACTGCCAGTAAAGTTATGCATGCCAATACAGAAGTGCGAAACAATTATCTTCGACTTAAGATTTAAGTGTTTGAAGGAAAACGGTTTTCGTTACTTATTATAAAATATAAGGGTACCTTTTTAGTATTTTATCGCATCTTGGAAAGCTCTTAACGATTCTAAAAGCTCGTTAGAAGTAGTCTATGTAAAAATAACTTAGATGTATTCAAGTCGATTGTAGATATAATCGTTAGTATGCCTATGTGCGGGAAGCAGTAACAAACTTATTCAATTGTAAATGCAGTAAAGCAATAACTCAGGGGAATAGCAGTAATTTCAAAATAACAAGTCATTGCTAAGCCACTATATCAAAGAGGCGGAGCTTCGAGCACAGCCAGCAAAATATAAAGCAAACCTATTTTAAACTAGCCGTCATGTACCTTTATTGTTTCCTGATTGAACAAGAATCAAGAGACGATTCAAATCTAAACTAAAATAGATTTTATGTTAATTTATAGAACAATCAGAATAGAGATTAGTTCAATGCAGGCACACAAGTAGTAATACAGGAAACGTCCGAGCAATATCCACCCTGAGGCGTAGGGTATGCATCGGGAAGCAATCGTGTACATCCTATAGAACAAGCAAAAGGCGGTCGAGATCTCCGCCAGAGGCTTTTAATTGACAATAGATAGGGACCGACCTGTATAGATATGCCACACGATAGCGTTTTACCTTTAGCTCTCGTACGGTATGTACTGTTCAGCGATCGGTTATGGCTCCCGCGTACTTCAATTAACATACACCGCCTAATGCATTATTAGTCGTATCTTGTGATATCTGCAAATCGTGCGTTACCTTCCAAGTTGGGTACTCCGTTAAAGCAAACATGGCTGTATAAGGCGAGGGGCAGTGATTGTAAAGTCATTACACACACGGAAGACAAAGTTGACAGAAGAGTTACAGCGCTTGTAATCGTTATGCTGATTGCCAATCTCTAAGAAACATAATACTGGGAGAAAAGCTGGAGTGACATTAGCTAAGGCGCACTCAAGACTTACCTACATTATATTATATGATGCCGACCACCCACTGTCGAGCAGCCAGTTTGATCATTAACTGAACAATTAGTTTTAGAACTGGCTAATTGTTTATTTCACGTGCTAAACGATAAATAACTTTCAAGTCAGGGATACTGAGATGTGGAAAGGCATAGGATTTATTTATTAGTTCAACTTCCATTAAGACAGTAATGGAGAACGAAACACTACGTAAGTTAATGGGTAAAGTATTATTGTGATTAATGATAGTATAACTTTTTAATTGTAAGGGCTTTCTTTTTCGTTTATTTGTGACGGTTGCCTACGAGTAAATACATTGTCGTCGGTCGTAGACTTTTAGCTAAAGCTTGCGTTTGATATACGAGCGCAGCTTATGCTGTCCATGTGCAAATGACAACAAATTGCGACATGATAGCTGGAATGTCCATTCTTTCGAAAGTTTTCACCGAACCGGGATATGCATCATAAGTATGCATCCAGATATTATCAAACTGGTCTTAACGTGCTAGTTAACGGTGCTTATAATGTCGCATTAAAATGTACATAACGTATTTTTTTCTGGTTTGTGTAAAAGTAGCCGCCTCACAGCTTTTCACGTTCTTGTTTGTTTTACGAGCGTTGTTTAGAAACCTACGATGTCGCCGCCGCTCGGTGTGAGGTGCCTTGCATGCAAAGATGTCGGGATACACCGCACAATAAATATGATCGCATGGCGGGATCTGTGTGAACATAATTGGATATTCGCGGTAAGGCCGCGATTCCAAAGATAAACATGTCGAGGTCGGCTCGGAGGCGGTGTTGTCAAGTGTCCATCCAATGTTATCTGCGCGCGACATCTTTATACCGAGGTCGGTTTTTCTACGCGTGCGCGGTGCGGTGGGCGGTAATGGCGTCCGCCCCAACGGGATTCGCGCGCCGACATCGTTTCGCGTCTCATCGTGCGGCCGCAATACATCGCTCCACTTAAATTACGTGCGAGCTTGTTCCGGTAAACTATCGCGATACCTACACTATAAAAACGTTCTTACTTTTGCACCTGACCAGCTTCTTTCAAGGAATGTTCTGAGTAAAGTGCTTGTAGAACACTATTACACTTGTATGGCCATTCGACCAGGTTGTTACACTTCGCCATCGACTAGACTACCTAGACACGTAAACATTAAGAGATTAGTGTCAGGCATGTCGGTCAGCGACAGGTGAATTCAATATTGTCTGCAGAAATAATTTACCTAGTTTATTGGGTAATAGTACAGCATCACGATGAATAGTGCAATGCTGTGCTTAAACGAGGCTCGTAAACGTTCGATCAATCGCCGATAACGGTAGGCAAGATGACGTGACTCTAGTATAGGTGTATTGACCCTTTACAAATTCTATCTAAATGTACCATTACGAAGCTTTAGTGATTTACAAGAAATCTAAATGTGAATCAACACAAATAAACCACTAGGCTACTCTAATGGACTAAACATTAGTAGCAAAACCGCTCTATCAAAGTCAGTTAAATATACTTACCTAAATACCTGGCAGGTTGTTTCCAAAAGATAAGTTTACGTGATAAAGATTTGTGAAACAATGGTAATCTTCAATGAGAGCCTCCCACGTGCAACGGAACCTCTTCCGCCGTTTAAATTGTAGAGCATCAAAAATAATGGGCGCAAACAAAACCAAGTAAAAGAGCATTACTTATAACACAATGTGTACCGTTAGTCCTAATCAGATGAATGATGTGTTTGGCTATACACGCCGCCGTTGATTGCTATGTATTAGTAACATTAATCATTCAACTAAAAAAATGTATTTTAATATTTAGGTGGCCAGTTAATTGTTTTTGGGCGGCACAAATTTGCTTTTTTCAGAGGCGTGACCGCTATTAGCTGGTGGCATTATAATTAAACACTCCAGCAGTGATTGGCAGTCCGTAGTATAAACAGATATAAACATAATTGATAGGCTTTTAATTTGAATGGTACTGTTTTCACTTGAATGATCAGCAGCGGTGTAACGGTCTGTGTTTATCTCGAGTGCATACGATAATTATCCGGTGATCTCGTCCTACTTTAAATGTTTAATTTTAACACTTTTGACTTGTCCGAGTGTTCCCATTCCGGAGTTTTTATCTCTAATGGAGGTCACAAAACTTAAGTTGATTAATATCGTGCATGCACATAGCTGTCTTGTCGGTGTATCGACATTGCAGTGAATGAATTTAGGCCACATGAGCGCTGTCTCTCGATTGAAAGCGGCCGTTCAATTTGTAAAGAGTTAAAAGAGTAGGTACAAGCACCTTGGGGCATATTGCTTGCCGGAAGAGCTGGTTCACCGTTATAACATTAGTGTTTTTGCATCCGCCATCAGTGGGACAGGAGTGTGTCGCCGCTCCCGTGCACCGGGAACCAATCAATTACATATTAGCTTAATGTGACGTAGATAGCCCGCAGTTCGCGCCTGGACATTTGCATGGTGCGTGCAAAACGTATGACCGTTGACGGCGCCCAACTATAACGGGCATTCGTCCGAGACAATCACAATGTGATGCTTCTTATAAAGCTAGCATTTTTATAAGCAAACACAATAGCAAAAGGCAGGCTGAAAACAATGGCAACAAACATTAGACGCTCTGTAAACCCAAAGATACTGTTAGGCAAATCAATTCAAACAGTTGAAAATAACGTGCAGCTAATATCGTGAGTTCCTGGATGTAATTGTATTACCAATGCAAGTCGGAACAATGTTCTTACCATCATAAAGCACGGTCGTGTGCTGTATTGCAATGGGATTTATGTGGTATAAAATATTTTCATTAGAAGAGAGTTTAGAGTGGGATCGTAAAGTAAGTTTTAATTGGTGGTGCTTGGTGTATCGTGTGCGGGTGCGATGCAGCCGCGAGGAGTAACAATGGCAACGTGCGCGGGAGGCGGAGGCCGCGCCGTGGTCGCCGCCGGCGCAGGCACACCCGCCCCGCTCAGAATAGCGCCTGGCACAAACGCCGACCCGCCGCCTGCTCAATGTGCCCAAACTTTACTACAATTACTAATTTCTCTTAGCACTCTATGGTTTAATAATTCTACTTGAATTTCTGCAAAACCAAAAGAACCTGCTCCGCTTAGAAGGAAACAATAAACCTGACAAACGGTATCCATATATCACGCGTGCCCCGAGGTTCACAACACGTGTAAAATTAAGCTCGTAAATCAAGAGAAATGAAAGAAAGGTGCAGCAGCAAATAAAATTTAAATTTAATATAAGGAAATAAAAGAAGAATAGACGAGATAGACGTATGGAGCTACGAAAGCATAAAACGCGCGAGGCTAGTAATAAATATGCCACTGCAGACACGAACTCAATACCCGTGCCTGCTTACGTGTGGCAAAAAGTCCGCATTCATTACCGGAGCCCATGTAAACAGATTTTAAACGCACAAGTTACAAATAAAATATATATTACGACCAGACAATTTATTAGCTAGCTCTAATGAAAGCCATTATTCATTCGCGCTACCTAAGTACCGACATATTATTATGAGCACAATAACACTTTTCGATCCGGCTGAAGTCTTTAGGAATATTAGTGAATAATTTGTTAAAGTACTTTCAGGCATTCTCAAGACGATGGCTTATTCTGAAAATTCCATATTGGTCTGAAAATACCATGTAGTCAGAGTATGATTAGTTGTTGATTAGTCACCAGTTAAATGTTTGAAGCAAATGAAATGACATGCACGACAGAAATATAAGGATTCATAATAGGATAGGAACGTAAGACAGGTTTATCAAGAGCTCATCACATATTAGGAATGGCATGTAGTCGCCGCCTCCGTAATTCTTTTATAGCAGAGTTCTATGTTGATGGCTCATTAAATTTCGGAACCACCAAACAACTCGAGAAATTCTTTAATGGAGTTATCATCATCTTAATTTAAATCACTTTGTATTGAGCAGTTTGATTGTATTGAGTATAGCCATTTATTTACGACAGGCTTCTGATTTATGATGCCCATTCGATAATTACATGTTTTTAAAACGTTATTGCCTATGTCTACGAATTTGTTCGGTAACGAGTTTCATGTAGGTCCGTTAGTCTTGGACCGGTATGTGCAGAGTACAGGTGGCGTCCACTTACCAATTAGTAACCACCGATGTCTTACGTAATTTCGTCATTGCGTTCCTCTGCGCTTGCGCAGGGAAGGCATGCACAGATTTCATCTACATATATTATGTATTCTACTTCCTAATTCCAGTTGCTAAACTAACGGTAGTCTTGATTAAATTGAATAAGACAGCGAAATGTATGTGATAAATGCATCTTAATCGAACTGAAACATTATTGTGTAATGATCAGAGAGAATTGAAATCATCCGAAAGAGAATTCAATGCATAATTTTATAGTAGCCATCATTAATCATATTTGTTGATTATTTATAATGTATCTTAGGGTAGGTATAGCTGATAACTGTAACGTTTTATTATAAGACAACCTGTAGTTTAGTAATACTTTGTAAATAAGGAGTTCGACAAAGATACCGCCGCCTCGTTTGAGTCAGTAGAAATCTGACACTCCCTACCGCTCCGCCCAGAGCGGGAGGAGTCATTTGATGATTTCTCAACCTCCAAAAAAAAAAAAGTTTTGACATCAGCATAGCATTTTTATATCTAGATTTTTGTTAGATTATAGGAAACAACCTAACAGCTATCTCGATCACCAGCTATATAAAACACAAACCATTGTATAATAATTCTTACAAGTTCAATGACAACTAACATGCCACAACACATTAGCCGACACTAAACGTGCTCGTACAAATTGTGAGCACACGCCTAATGCGATTCAATCCCACTAGCAATAGAGGTGTTAACCATCATTACCTTACAAACGACTCAAATAAGTGAAAACGAGACTTCTACCAACTATTCAAAGTTTTGTGTGTGCGCAATCAATATCGCGATTTCGATCCTGCGGACACTGTAAAGCCACAACGCAATTTTCCTCGCGCACCTACTGCTGTGAAGATTGAAGTGAACCTGTAAATCGAATCTATCACGTACGTGTTGCTGTCATTACATTGCGCTGTGTGATTTCCTTGTGGTCGACAATTCTGAACGAGACAAAATCAGCAATCCAACATTAATACACCACACATTCATCACTAAATATTATAAAACAAAGTCCGAAGTCGATTAATCCAAAAACTACAGCACCGATTTTCATGTTGTTTTCACCAGTGTGGTTCTCGAGGAAGGTTTTAATATTTAATTTGACCGACATCTACGTGGGTGAAGCCGCGGGCATCAGCTAGTTCATCATAAAAAAACAGAGGTCAAAAAGCTCTAAACTAAGATTGATAAGGCAGATTAATATACATATCCAAAGCACAACTACCAGTACTTACCATACAAAGATTAACTGCACCTAGGATATTACTTGGATACCAATTTGCATCCAATTCGTTTCTATACCTCATTATCATACATCATAACTCTTGAGGGTTTACTGGTTCATATTTCATCCGGTATCGAAGGATGTATCACTGACGCGATTCGAGATTGTATTTACGAGATCAGGTCGCGAGCTGCCGTACGCGGATAATATGAAATCGATCTTTCCATCATTATTGTGGTCCTAATATGCACACAATATGGTACAGTCTCGGGCGGTGTTACGCATACCCTATGAATTCTCATTACGGGCAGCTGTCGGCTCCGACGGAGAACGCAACTGAGTATCATGATCCGTTTAGAAATTAATGAACAGTGTTCTGAAATTTACAATGGCATTTAGTAGTAGCTACTGAATACTTTTATGTTTTCTTGACTTTTACTGTAAACATTTAAGTTAAAGTTAACTGGACAAATATAAATGATGGTGCTTTGTTTATGTTGCATTGTTTGTTGTTATTACCTTACTTAACTAACAACCGTTTACATTGTTTTACAAGCATTTAATATTAACCTAGTACTTATCCGTTTTGCAGACAGTTCTCAGACTCAGGTTGTGGAGTTGAGAGAAGCAGTCGTTCCATATAAAATATTGGTATTCAGCTGCGTCCGGTAACACTCGAAACCGACTTCAACAGAATTGGGAAAAGGCTTGGCTGATGATTTTCAGAGAAAGTTCAATTCGTATAGTAGAATTTATATATAAGCCGTTTATATATAGCCTTCTTCAATAGGCTTGCCCTCTATTACATGGGACTTAAAACATAACTGACGAATGTCGGTGTACTATTAGGTACAACTCTATCTAACCCTTCGGGGATTACAGGCGTGATGTTATGTTGTGTATAGCTTTCTGTTGTTACTATCAGATACCTTGAGTCACAGAGATTGTTTTATCTGGGTATAAGAAGACATTATTCACATAAAAATGTGTGGAAAAAGGAACAGCCCCAAACAAATTAGGAAAAAGGGGGATGTGAAAAATATTTAAAATGAAGAATCTTACAGACAAGTCGCAAGTATTTTATACTTATAACGAATTCGATTTTCAAGCGTATTGTCGAAAATTCCGAGAATAATGAGGAGTGAAAGGGTCGTCGCAGGCGCAGGCGCGGACGCGCGGCGAGTGCTCGTGCGCAACCCAGCGAGCTACCGCCTACCGTTACATTGCACCACTTTACCGGACGGTTAACTTCAAACGCGCTTACCTTATACTAACATCATAACAACGAGGAGACTGAAAATTTATCACTCACAAACATCACTCACTAATGTGCAACCCATTCACTCCAACGCCCTACTATAAAACAGCAATACGCATGATTGTACCACTTAACACCGCCAATGAGTATGTCGTTAGCGCTGTCCTACTATGTTGTTAAGTAAGAGGACGTGTTCTCGATGCCGGTTGTAAGCAGTGCACCCGTCATCGTCTGTCACGGCGTCATGATAGATGGCGGCATAAACAAGTGATATTACCTAGTTTGGCGAGTGGGTATAAAGATGTTTATCTGAAAGGTCGCCGCGTGTGAGCTGTGAGCGTATCGGTAAGTCTCGGCAGGCTCGGTAGTGTCACCCGGGGCGGAGACGCAGCGGCGACGTCGTGACCGACGCGCGTGCGCCGCGCTTGTCATGCGCTACTTGTGATTATCATGTCTAGCGCCTGCGTCACGGCACTCCATTGTGTTCTACCCGAGACACGACACCGGCTTTTTGCTTGTTGAGACTTCAAAACTCAAGTAGTTCAGCCGCAAAATAAGGTTAATTAATAAAAAACAAAATGAGATAGTGTGTAAAAACTGAATTGTTATTTGATGACAATGGACGTCGTAAAAATTTTCAAAAATGATACAATCAGACTTTTGCAAAGCAATTTTGTTTTGCATTCGTCTCGATGATTGAAAAGTGGGCTATGGTATTGGAATAACTTGTATTTATTTGCCATGTTGAACTATGTGCTACAAAGTTGTGTACGTTTTCAAGCAGAGCTTAGCTACTGATATTTGTGTAATTCCGTAGTACGTATCTCGGGAACGAAGTGCACGGGTACGTGGAAGAGGAGTGTGCGGCCGCCTCGACCTCCGCGAACGCAATAATTGAGCATAGAAATCAAATTACAGATGATTGATGATGCCGTTACCGCACGACCGAAGCCGCAATGACGCCCGTCGAGCGGACCGTATCATTTGCGTAATAGGAATTCGACAATATATATTACAAATACCTACTAAAATAATACAAAATATCACACATATTAAAATATATAAAACCGATAAAACATTTAAAAACGTTTTCACAACACTGTTCTCCGACAACCGATAAAATGATCCGTTAAGTTGCTCCAATAATAATTTTATTTCAATACAATGCTATAAATAATTCCATTTCTCAGTCGTGGTGCGCCAATCAATCCTTTAGGTACGAGGTAGTAAGATGCAGAATGACAACTGTTCTGTGATTTTACGAGATAGGCCGTATAAAACCATTAGAGGCAATAAATGCTCGATCGACTCACGAGTGTGATGCTTTACAACGCCGCTTGAAATATCGTTTCGTCCGCACTTGTGCGTCACATACAAGTTCTGGAAACGGGCCGCAATTGACATGCCAGCCAATGCTTTAATGTTACACATAATTAAATCAACGAGACATATGTTATAGACATCAGGATAAATAAATCATTTCTCGAGTTACGGGCATGAAATGTATTTACAAATTTATATCAGATGAAGTCCGAAAATAAAAGGGACCGACGAATGTGCAAGCGCAATGTGTGTGCTAGAGTTTCACCGCCAAGCAGCCCGCGGCGCCGCGGCAAGTCTCTTCTATTATAAACATTTATTGCTTTATTTCATTTAGAGCAAAATACGAATTTGAATTATCTCTCAGTACTCAGCACACTAGCAAAAACTAGCAACAGCGGAGATAGATATCAATCAAAAACTTATTTCTTTGACGTCTGTAAAATAAAAAGAATAGCAGTATTAGTTTTTTTTGCGACCTTTAATGGTAATTGAATAAAACGATAGAATCTGAGAGAAATAGACCGCAACCTATTCGAATGATGATGTAGTATTTTTAGAAATAATTGAGCTTTCACTGCAGTTCACAAAAAACATCTTTGATTTAAATAATATATTTAATAGCATTGAGTTGAGATATAGATAATCTCGCAGGCTGTCTACAAAACAAGTAATATTAACAAAAATGTAGAAAGAATACGGCACTAGGTTGAATGTTAAATGAGGGGAAAGGATCAAACCGGTCGAGTGGGGTGCCCAAGGAACAGGTGCGAATACGGCCATAGCCCTACATGGACGTGACAGGACACAAACCTGTATTAGACAAAATTTACTGACCACCTCCTGGCTACATAGACGATAAAGTAAGTTTTAATGGCTCAAATCGATGGTATCAAACAGATGAATCGTCGTATGCAGAGTTTAAATAAATTGAATGCAAGCTACAGCGTTTCATGTAAACTAAGGGAAATCGCCCACTCAAGGCTCCCGCATCGGGCCGACATCGCTTCATTCTGGGTCGTCATAGCGTTTATTGCTTTTCGTAAATGTCTCACTGAAAGCTTGGTGTTAAGTGGAATTTTATTGCCTAGCTCATTGATAGTACTATTTCAAGCTTCTGGATTAAGTTTGTTGTAGCAGACAGATGACCGAAAAGAGATCTATCGATACATTAAGAGAAGCTAGGCAATGTGAAGTCTGCGGGACTGTTAGAAAGAGATTTCACGGCCGGGAATATAAAGGGCTAAGAAGGAACATGGGTGGTTTTAGTCAGTAGAAGTCTGACACACCCTTTCGCTCCGCCCAGAGCGGAAGGGGTAATTTGACAATTTCCCATCCGAAAAAAGGGCATTGTTAAGTACAAAAACGAAACAATATCAAACTTTGACGTAGAAAATCAGTGTAAGAAATCGAGAGCGATCGAGGTGGTGAGTCGATGTCGCACCTGAGCCTTGAACAGGCCACTTACTTTGCTTTATTTGTAAAAGTAGGTACCTATCTCGGTGACAATATCCGGAACAAACATTATAGGGGAAAACAAGAGTCCTAGAATACAGTTAAACTGTTGACCATAGTTGGTAACAAGTCCACTTTCGTTGTAGAGTGTACGGACTCTACCGGTACATTTTATTCAGACTTCCATTTACTACACGACAAAATGTTTTCAACGGATTGTTGTTTAGTTTGATTTAAATGTTGGTATACGATTTATATAGCTTAGAAAAGTGTACAAGAAAGAAATTTGCTACTGCAGGTGTGATAAAAGGAAAATAAGGATCCCAGAAATCAAGAAATGCAAAAATGACTAGCAAGTAAGATATATTAAGCTCAGTCGTAGTCATAAAAGTTCGAATGAACCACAAAGTATTTGCATAATCGGTGGGCAGTATCAGTAAAATAGAACATTATAAAAACCAACCGCGATTCCAGAAAAACAATAAATATTTTATACAACCTAATGGCTGCTGAATACGCACATGTACAATGTCGTAAGCGAAATCGTTGAGTAAATGTATCATTAAGTTGTAAAAATAAATGATAATAAAAAAATAGTGAAACCACCTCGAAAGTAATCAAAAGCAAGGGGCGGTGTATGTAATTGCACACAACACCACAAAGGCTGTTGTGGGCAGAAATAGAAACAAATTGCGATGTCGCAGTCGATAATACAGCGGGTGACCACAGTACACTCTCATCTAATAGCCGACATTACAAGGTCGCCTTACCCGCAACACGTACCTTAAAATGAACTTTATTACATTAATCATTAAGCGCTATCTTTAATTGTTTACTTCAACAAACAAAGGCAGCCAAAGAAGACGCGGATGTAACGAGTGCACTGCAACTGCAACCTACTTCCGATTGCTTCGAGACCATGCTGCCGTGAACAATGCTACAAAATTATAGGATTTAGACTCTAGGTCCCTCATTGGGTTAGCATGATTAATCGCGGAGAAAACTAGGCGGGATTATACGTTCGTTATTTAAGATCGCACGTTTTACACAGTACTGATCATTAGTCGAGTCATTCCGAACACGATCGAATAATTTTTTCAAACAAAACTTTGTTAGAAAATCATGTAGTATCAAGCGCATGATGTGTTTAAATTACACGTATTATACTTTTGATTCGCGTGAGCTTGATATATTGCCTTTCAGATTGCACGTTCTTGCCATTGTTTAAAGCTACTATTGAACTCCTACCACAGTGTAAAAGCGGGTACTGGTTTTTGTTGCTTATAATTTCACTGTCGAAGCGTTTAGTAATCTGAAATTGGATAGCTTTTACGATGGCTCATTATCAGGGAATTACTCATTACTGTTAATAGCACTGCGACCACAAAAGTCTCGAATAGGTACTGCTGGCACCACAACCTTGTAAATGGGATATTTTCGATGAAAATTTATTGCAAATAATTGTATCTATTTATTTAAATAGCCCATACAATCGTTGTAAGACCACGAGTTGTAACGAATAATAAAACGATGCAATTTCCACCTGCCCACTGGAATGTGAAGCCCTGAGCTACATCATGGAAAGTGGTCCAATATTTCAAATACTTTCAACGAGTGTTGTTCGGTCAAATGCTCTGGGTATGCGCACGGGTAATTCTATAAAGATGTGGAGTACATGTTCAACCAGAAAATGGATTCATTCATCAAGGATAATTGTAATTAAACTTTTTAATGAAAAGTAAATGAACGAAAAACATTTACAATATGTAAAGACAAACATTTAACAAGTTGATTAAAGATATGCTAACGAGCTTTCGAGACTTGAAAACAAACAACCACAAGCTTTCGATTTGCGACAGAAAGACGAATTACGGAGGTATGCTTGTTGGTTTCTCGTGTCTTAATTGAACAATTTTAGAATTAACATTATTGCAAGATAAGTGTAGTCACGTAGGCAGAGGCAGCTGGTTGTGCGATGTACTGATCGGGATCAGAGAAATCGAGATTCCCTCATTAATGTAAATCGCGCGGGCAACCCGCAGCCGGCGCGGGCCATCAACCCACTAACCTCTACGCCGAGGACATCTCACATATATTTACTTTACAGAACCCTTGCTGTTCGCTCTGGTCACTTACACAAGTTTACCTTGTGAGCTAATGGTTTCTAATGTTTAATTATTATAATGAGAATTGTTCAGCCCACTCGGACGTTCCTCTGTAAGTAATAGGGCAATTATGTGTGTTGCGGCGTCAGCGATGCGAAGTTACGCGGATCTTAAGCGGTAACGTTATTCAAATGATGACATGACGTTGAATAACCTGATTTTATAATAACACCAGCACCGCGTGACTACTTATTTAATTTCAGTGCAAAATTATATTTTATGAAGTTTTTTAATGGAGTCGGTGATGTTTGAGCAGAGTTGGTCCTATTTGTTCCAGTAGTTCAAAGACAAAACGATTGAAAGAACAAATAAATGGCGCCAGACAGTTTATTTCAGCATTGTGTACATAAATATACAGTAGAAGCACAATAAAAAATGTTCATTGCTGTCTTCGGCGAGTTAATAAATTTCGCAACCGTGAGTCAGATTATCTGCTAGTTATTCATATGCCTGCCATGCACGTGTAATCATTAGAGCCTATGCGTTGCCTAAAGGAGTAAAACTTCAGTGTAAATGATCGTTAGTTTGTCGTTACGACTAATACAAATTGACTTCAGTGCCTACTTCATTGTTTTATTTATAAACAAGCGCTCTTCGTGTCTTCTGTTGCCAGAGGGTCATTTATTTCACGCATATAGAAAAGGAGAGGAACTAATTTCAAGTAATAAATGGTACTTTGACTTTCTAGTTGGCTACAGCGTAAACTTGGTAGATAAGATAAAACGACTCAGGTTTCTTCATACAAAGTAACCATACAGAAAACTTATTCTTGAAGATAAAAATAGTTCGTTTTATAACTAAAAAAAGTTCTTTCTTTACTTGCCTTGTCAGTGTTATACCGTGCTATAAAATTAGGTGTTTGGATAAGACTGTTCTTAAAAGGGCATTTATATGTCGCAGACATGTTTCGTTTCAAATATAGGCATTGGACAATGAGCGACATTGACGCCCGGTCGAGGCTTGGCGCCTTCTAAGGGCTGCGTGTCACAATCCCGGCTGTCAGCCTCTGCACATAAGGAAACCGCCACCCCATTAGAGAGAGACACAACAAATTACAATTTCATTCAATGTAAATCCGCGGAACGTTCTCTTAGCGATGCTAATGGCTGAACTTAGACACGCCTAATAGTTTACAGACAAGCGGATTAAGCCGTTCAGCTTCCCCATTGTGTTCTGACGGGCACGTCAGTCTATATCGCGCACTGGCGTCGAAGATATATTCAAATAGCTTCTGTAATTAGCTTTAACGGGAGTCCGCTTTTATTACCGCTACGAAGATAAGCTATGCGAAGTACGTGGAGCATATTACCAACTAAGTTGCGTTTCATATTACGACATAACAGTTGGTGTTATCGATTTACGATTCATAAACGCTTGTTTAAATTGAAAATTGAAATATAGTTCTGCAAAAACTTTAATACTTACAGGTAATTATTAACTAACACGTTCTTATGATATGTTTGTTGACCACTTCAACTAAAAACTTGTTTATTTTCTTTTAAAAAAATTAAATACGACACTTTAACCACTCCAGTACTCATAAATATTTTATTACAGTTTAATCTATGTTCACGAAATACAATTAATTAACTTGCAATTGGTAAAAGTGTTAAATCTAATAAAGCTATTTAAAGTTGCATTCAACTGCAGATAAGATTGACTAGCGAGATATAATTCTAAAGATTAAATGCCCAGTAGCTTTGGATCAACGCCCGGCTTTTATGTAGATGAGATTGTAAAATTTATGAATCTCACAAATTGCACGCGCAATTTAAGTTGGATAAACATTATGTTAGGAAGAAAAAAACAGTTTTATTAAAAGCTTACTTATTGCTCTTTTCCTTTCGGGATGTTTTTTTCAACTTCGCCTATTATTGAGATTTCAGGTTTTTGTTTGGACACATGCCTCAGTATAATTCTTCAGAGGTGCTTTGTACTCATATAACAAGAACTTTTTTATGAATAAATTACTCATTCTAATTAACAAGACGCATGATCAGATACAAACAATAGCATTATAAGTGGACGTATTAATTAACGAGAGTTTCAAACACAATCACTTGGTTCATTAATTAAATGATAAACCAACAAAACAAGTGTAAAAAAATACAATCGCAGTTTCCTTTTAAGTAGAACCTACTTGTAGCTATAGTAAAGATCGGTGAGATAGAAGACTTATATAGGCGTATCACTTGTAAAGCGTACAAGAAAACGAAGACGCTCCCCATAGTGTGCCAACCAGTACTGGTATGGTGAAACGTAAATAGCAGGTTGAAGGCATCCGGCTCATTGAATACGCTGACCCCATCTGATCGGTGCTGCGGCGAACTGAGCGTGGCCGCACATTCGCACTGCCAATGTCCGTCGCGACAATTTATTGACTGTATTACTATCTTTTTATGATAAGAAACCCAACACTTTTTTTGAAAGCGTTTATTGTCCGACACAATGTCTTTTATCACAGATCTTGAAGTATTTTTCGACATTTTTGCGAGATTTTTAGACGTTTAACTCTCGTGATTTTATAAAGACCTAAAAATTGTTTCTGAAGTTTTTGTCCACAATTTAATCAAATGACCCAAAGCATGACCTCGAGCAATGGCAGACAATTTTTTAGGAAAGTTTCCAATGCATCCTTTTATTAAAAGTCACGAAGACAACTTCACTCGATCTTTGCACCTGCATTTTTTTAGAAATTTTATCTTAATGAAGATGAATGTAAGAGGAATTTTATTGCAGTACGATTCTATTTATGGAATAAAAACTCTTATCGATATAATTTCTTTATTTTTCTTAAGTAACTATTCGTAAATTAAGATAAGAGTAGAGTAGATTATATTTCTGATATTTGAGTATTATCTTAGTCACGTGAAGTTAATTGGGAGTGAGTAGTGTTAGCGAGTGGTTCGTAGTAAGAGGTGCGACCTACTTGGCGAAAGTTGCGCTCTACGCTATGCTTCTGGCTCACGACCTCCGAAGGTATACGGGTCAACACGTTGTTGTGAGGAACCTCCGTGTTCTATCAAACGACAAATATTTACCTACAATCGTAATGAAAAGTGTTATTATTACTGTATTGACGCCACGGTTGGCGCAGTGGCTGAACGATTGGACTGCTGTGCTGCGTGTCGCGGGTTCGATCCCCGCACGGAACAAATATTTGTACGACCTACAGGTAGTTGTTCCGGGTCTGGGTATTTTTGTATGTGAATTTAAATGTTTGTAAACGCACCCACGATACAGGAGAAATTCCTAGTGTGGAGCAACGTTTTTTTTAAAAAAAAAGAAAGAAAGAAAGAGGATTTGACAAGACTACTTTCCGAACATGAAAACAGAAAGTCCCGTATTTTCCATTTTTGGCGCTAAGCCAGTACTTAAACATAAATCTTCATAAGTTAAACCGTTAGCATAGCAAGCTAACACCATAGCGCAAAATTAGTGACAACTTATATCCGCTACTTTATTTATAGCTCTTTTGAGTTAGAGGTATTAACTGAAAGCTTTTAAAGTGGAACTTACTTGAATAGAACATAATGTCGCATGCTTTGTGCTATTAGCGTGCAATGCCAGCTTTCTAGGTGAGCCGGGGCAAGCAGGAAGGGCGTGGAAAAACATGCATGAAACATTGAAATCTTAATGAATATGAACGAAGAGACTATCTTATGAAATTTATTTGCCCGTAAAGTTGTTAAGACCCGTTGGTGAATAATTCTAATTAATTATTTTCCAACATTCAAAGAATGGGCCCCAAGAGACATTTTGCATTAATCTCAAGTACTTTAAATAAATGTGCATATCTAAAGGCAGGGGTTTCATTTCTCGTCATTTTATATTTCCGTCGTTATATTCGAGGTTAACTGACGCGTTTGTATAACAGTGTAACGTGTGAAAGCTTTTTACATAAATCGGAATCGATCAAGCCATAGCCGAGGCGGCTGAGAACTACTACAGCTCACCACGATCAACTCCTGTTATTTCACGCTATTGACGCCGACGCCCGTCCCTATTTATTAATACTTTGCTGTTTGAACTTTGCCTGTGAAGACCATGACAAATAACCCTTGACTAGCCTGCGCCCCGTTGTAATGTTTATTCTAGGAAATTGTTAGATACTGAGCACGAAATCATTTTTAACAGTGTCATATCTGATATGGTATTTACTTTCGAGTCACGTCTCTATATTTCGCGGTTATTCCTGTTTTTATTAAAATTTGTAAAGGGAAGTCTATTAGATTTGGAAATAGAACTAAGAAATATTCAGTATGACACAGGGAGCGTTTATAGCCGAGTAATTTAATTTTCATAATGGACGGGCAGATCAAATTACTAGCAGGCCGTGAGCGACACGAGACACGACGCATGAAATGAATTAGGTTTCCTTGGGCGGTATCATTCAGGCGTGCGTATGCGCACATTTGCGCCGAGCTGCCAGCCAACGCCGCTGTAATAACTTGAATAATTACTATTCAATAAAATGTAGATCCAATTAAAAATAAATCATAAAAAATAAGCATGTGGGTAATAACACATTTCGAACATAAATGGTACATTGCCATAAGTTTATAACGAATTTCAAGAACTCGTTTCGTATATATGTTCCCACAATATCCATGTAGACGGTTTATTAGTATAAAATTGCTTTGATATCCGTGTTAAAGACCTCTAACTGAATAAAAGCGGAGGTAGTTATTCAAAGATATAACACACGTTTCATTTAGAAATACGCTTTATAGTGCGAAGTTAAAAGAATTCTATTCCATTAAGAGGTCTATGGTACTTAAGACATAATGCCTGGGCTTAGCTGTCTACACTTGGTAGAAGTCTGTAATTTTGTTTAATACAGTTTATAATTTCTGGAAAATATGTTACCTCAGATGGAGTTAAGACTTCCAGGATAATGTTTAATGTTGTTTCATGGCTCACGTGGCTGAAGACTTTATTTAAACCTTTTTGAAGTCATTCCAAGTCAGGTGTTTCCATTCCGTTTATTGTCACAAATAGAACAAAAATAAATAAGTGGTGATACCGTTGAGTCGGGTGAGTGGATGTAAGTAGATTATAACCGTTACAAATATTGCGCGTGCAACATGGGTATAAGTAGTAACAACTTCCATAATTTCTTACATGATGCTGCAAATTATGAAGATAATTTTATGAACACGAACGTGCACCGGTGTGAATGTACTGAAGAGAAAAGTTTAAGCTAAGCGAGCAGTTAATAATTCTAACGACCTCTCGGAAAACAAAACCAACCATTTCCACAAAAAAAAAAATACAACATAAATAACATAACGCCTGTAATACCCGAAAGATTAGGCAGACGTGTACCTTATAGTACACCCAGATCCCACATTTCACCGTCCAACATAAATGTCAAGTGAAAAGTAGAACTAATTTATTTTATTGAAAGTAATATGAGCTATGTAATATAGTTGTTAATTTTAGGAATAATGAATTAATTATCTTATATAAATGCTAGTTTTATGTCTAGTTTGGCTTAAACATCGTAATGAACTTTGTTAGGGGATGGCGCTGCTTGCCGAGATACAGGATCCGTCCTAGTTCGGCAACAGAGGATTCCATAATTTTAAATACTGTATACTAAGCCTATCCTGTCTTGTAATATGTTTTTGTTAAATTTTTGTGGTGAAAATAAATATTATTATTATTATTATTAATTCAAAAAAATAATTGAAAGCAGGTGCGCAAATCGAAAACGGTGCCATAAACATTTTTTCACATCTCCATGTGAAAGCACATCAAATTTTTTCCCATGACTCAAACAAACCATGCATTTTTCAAAACAGAAAAAAAATACTAGAGTTTATGATTGTGTAATGATACGTCTAACGCGGTTCACTCAGATGTAGCTACGTGTCTTATGTTACATACGCCGCTGTTCTAACTTAATTACAAAGAGACGGCAATCATTAAGCTAATGCCCTTACACAGCGAACATAATTGTTTCGCCTTTTATTTTCTCGAGCGCAGCACTCCAAGCCGAACACATTTACATGTAATGCCAGATAACCACTTAACTATAAAACACCCGTAAAAAACTCATCTTCAGGAACTTTAATTAAAATTGAGTTTCAGTGCAATGTTCCGCCACGTAGTAAAAACTCAAGCCCACTATAATACACAGACATAAATAACAGGTATTATTGAATGGAATTTCCAGATAATATCGAATGTATCTATCGGTAAAAGCGATATTTCATATCGTTTCCAATATGGTCGGAGGCAAGGGTTCAGTTGTCGCACTAAGTCCACAAATTGTATACAAGTACGTATCAATAGAACACATCTCATCGATAGTTACGGCAAACGATGCTCGATATGGCCGTAAGATATTGAACGATTTACCCTAGCTAGGAAGAATGCTTGCGTGCAACGTGCATAAGCTGAACGAGTTTATATACGATAATTCTAGAGCTTCCCATGCAATTACGTACTTCTAAATTGCCATAAAAGTTTTTTAACCAACACTTTTCTTTTGTTGCAGATAACAAATGTTGCCACGGCCCCTCTCAGAGAGCACAATGCGGTTGCTACTTAGTTTAGTGTTAGTGGCTTACGCAGCTGAAGCTGCAAAAAAATTCGAAGGGACTTTAAGATCAGCAGTTGATGCGCCACCTCAAGACAATCTTGCCATAGAGTCAGGCTCACCAGAGCCGTCCGTAGTGGCTGCTCCTGAACGGTACCAGAATCCAGGAGCACCGCCTCCTGATCAAAATGATCCTGTAGCCGAAGAGCCATTAGAGCCATCAGAGTCTGCAGAGCCCGCAGAGCCCGCAGAGCCGTCAGAGCCATCAGAGCAATCTGAGCCAGCTGATGAGCAACCAGAGCAATCTGGGCCAGCTGAAATACCATCCGCCGCCGCCGTGCCCGAGACTGCATCGGGAGGTGTACCACCTTCTGCTCCCAGCGGAGTATCAGCACCATCGGCACCCGCAAACTCTTTAGAAGAGTGCGACCCCGAGATGATTGGATTTGAACTTGTCACCGGGTAAGTGAATACACGCATGCCTTTATAATTGGCCTGTTGTAACGTCTGCTTCCGACAGAAGCGGAGGAGTGACCGATAATTGCATGTAATTAAGATTATTAAGTCGACGTAACTAGCCGACAAGTGAAGTTATCAAGATCCTACTTCGCTCATAAGCTGCCTTGAGAAAGTGTACTTCAAGTAACATTGCACTAACCGGATTAAAAAGCTTACCGCAATAAATTAACTATTGCCATTTTAATCCTGGTGTGCATCAATCATGTGGTTATTAAAGTATCATATTATCATTGTGCAGATACGTGTTCTCGGCGCCGTCTCACATCCTAGACGACATCCCTGGCACACTTATGTTGACCGACTGCCTTGAGCAGTGCCAGGCCAACGATACCTGTCGCGCTGTCAACTACGAGACTGGGCTCTGCGTTCTCTTCGGCTCAGATGCTGACCAACTACCTGGTGAGTACCAAACGACACGAACACCACATTCAATTTAGATGATTTATACTTCGGTCTTCGGTTCAACACAACACCCATTCATTATCGTCGATTTACAAACGGTTAGAAAAAAGTACGCTACAAGAAAAAAAAAAGCTCACATAAATATAGACCTTTCAAATATCATAAACTTACATCCGCAATAGATGAATAATAACGACGTGAAAACGTTTACGCCATAAATCTTAAATACCGCTATTTCAAACGATTAATATTGGTAGACAAAACCCATCGTTTCAACGTTGCAACGCATATTGACGCGATCGTTAACGAGTATACAACAATCACAGATAAATCAATAGCAGCTTTTAATAAACTGTATTCAATATCTCTAGCAAGATCATGAATGCGTTAATAAGCACGCGAGAATAAGAAAAAAATATGAGTAACAATAACGGCACAAATAGATGCGTGCTATAGTGTACTCGTATGGTATAATCGGGACACATCACACATATAGCAGGTGGCTCTGTAATGGCGCCAGTCCGTACTCTCGTTTGTCCGACATAGAGGTGTGATCTCACCAACAACCGAAGCGTTCCGATTTTTTGCTTGAACACATCATTTGAATGCCAATAACGGCATGACTATGCTCACTCATCGCGCCTTATTAGGAAAAAAATACTCTCACCGCGAAAAGGAAAACATGACCGAGTGTATTTAAACAAGAGTTAGTGGAACGCGCTTTGACCTCATAACCGTGAATAGCCGTTCTATTATAAATAAACGATAATTTTTGCCAATAACAAAAAACAGTTCATCAATATAAACGTGCTTGTTTTTTATCGAAAGCTGCAGAAGTTTGTTTGAACAAATACGCAGATGTAATTAGGTCCGTAATATATGTGAAAGTGTCGGCATGGTGGTATAGTTCGGCATTATATTTCAGTATGGAATCCATATATTGTGACCGCATTGGAAATGATAATAGACTTTTATTCAATGCCTGCGAAGATGCCATAAAGTGTCAAAGGCAACTATAAAACGACACACTAGAGAATACAGCGTATCAGAATGTGTTGTCTTTTTATTTTGACTACAAAAGCACGACAGGGATGCAAAAAATAAAGTTACCACGATTTTAATATTATAATAAATAAAACCGTGACTAACAAAAATGCTAACGAACTTTTAACAAACGCATTCTTGCCGTGTTTAAGCAAATGTGGTTTATGCTTCACCTTTTGTGGAATAAACCGAGTTTACTTCGAACGCGTATGTTCATAACGACGTCGGTAGATACGATAATAGCAGTGAAAAGGAGATGCCGATTAAGGGTCATATTGAATTAAGCCGTACTGAAATTGCCGCCAAGCCGTCAGTTCAAGGAACTAAGCGATGAGATCCAATTATGGAAGCACAAATCGCTCCGGTCGACTCGGTGTGCGGATTTTCGAATTCGCTAAGGTTGAACGCCTCTTCGAGCTTCGTCCAGAACACGTGCGTGAGCATGAAGAATTTAATGATGACACGAGCGCCTCTTTTCTCATATTTCTTGCATAGGAGTTAGGTGTTCTTTTTTATCTAGCTCGAATAGAAATAGAATGAAAAGTTTGGTATTTTGCGCAAGAAAAAACCCAGCCTCTGGGAAATAAGAGCGCTGTTCTTTATTTATTAATGCTATTATTATTTGCAGGTGCATTAACGAAGTCACAATTCCCCGTGTTCACGATATACGCACAAAAGTCGTGTCTGGGCGTGCGTCCTTGTGAAAGGGCTTGGTGCTTCGACCGCGTGCGCGGTTACCATCTCAAAGGACGAGGCAAGAAGACCCACACAGTCAGCTCCAGACAGATGTGCCTTGACCTGTGCCTCGGCGAAAACGAGTTTGTTTGCAGGTTAGTTAAATACGAGACACAACACATAAATACCACTACATGATCCTGAGTCCAGACACGTTTAAGTTCCCAGACAACAAATTCAATTGGATAGGCTTACAGACGCTTTGGAAGACATAAAAATGTTAGAGAAAGCTATTATTTAAGAGATTCATAGGCGTTTCAAATAAATCTCGGGTTAAGTGCCAATACAAATAACCGCACATCCGAAGTCAATAAACGCATTTATTCTTCTTAGGTATAAATGAACGAACATACCATGGGTTATAGAAAACAGATTCATATTTTTGTCGCAGACATAAACGTGAAATATATGTGGCTTCTCAAAACCACAATAGAAGGATGCGGTGAATTTATTGAAATTACATTCATCCTACTAAAGCCGGTCGAAGACAATCCTGTTCTCCACAAAGTTTATAGAAATGGCCGAGTCATCATTTGTTATTGTATTTTCGTGTTTCGTAGGAATGCAATAAGAGGATAATTATCTTTTACAAATTTCTCATCAATTGATAGTGTAATTGGAATGTACCTACGCATTCATTTATTTTAATTTCATGGCTTTCACATAATGGCAAGGTTAATAACATTTCGGATTGATATAAAACGTTTACAAAGTCAGAAATGTTCTACAAGTTGACTAAAATTATCCAAAGGTACATTGTATTAGCTATTATTAACTTCATTAAACGTTTTAAAGAAAACAAAGTAGAGCGGTGCATGGGCGGAGTGAAACATGATTGACCCGCGAGCACTTCTTGCCCTCGACACGACCTATGCGCGATTGTACAGACACTTACGATAGTATTAGTTCCATAATAAATACCAGGATTTATACTATTCTCAGGTACACTCATTAATAAAAGCGTTTAAAGAAAGTACAAAAAACAATACTAGTTCCAACTACACATTTTTTACTCAAGCACGCAACAAGCGCGAGTTGAAGCGACGTTTATGATTTTTTATTATTTCATTGTGTGTGATTCCAAACAAAATTGCCTTACATTGAGAGAAAATATTTCAATGCATAGAATAGCGAACAGCTATATAAGAGTTAATTAACGATCCGATGGCATCATGGCATGGTAATTGTTGATGCAATTAAAATTACACAAGGGATTTTAAGAAATTAGAGATACGTTAATTGCTATCGAAGTTCGTTGCAATTAAAATAGTCGAGGTACTATGATTTATTCTTAGGTGAAAGATTATACTGATGGTAATAAAACGCTAGTGAAAAAAATGAACCACCTAATTAGTCCGAAGAAATATATCAACGCAAGTACTGCCTACTTTCATTTTATAGCAATACTATGGAATACCTACCATCTATAGCAGGAAGTGGGTTTAAGTTACAGACTATAAAATATAATACTTTCGGGTTTAAACATTTACTTAATGGTGATTGCAATTTAATACTTATTAGCACGTAGGTGGCCGCAGTCATTCTGTCCTAAATTTCTTAATCGTTCACTACACACGTGGGTGACTATGGATTAAATACTAGTAGAAAAGTAACTATAGTGGGTTTGATTCCCGGGTCGGGCAAAGTGTTATTGGCTTTTTCCATCAGGAATTTATTAGTAACAGTTACGGAGTCTGGATTTGTGCCCGGTTGATGGCAATAGGCTCGCCCCCTATTACATGGGACTTAAACATAACTGGCGAAATGTGGGTGTACTATTAGGCACGCCTCTGCCTAACCCTTCGGGGATTACAGGCGTGATGTTATGTAAAAGTAACTAAACATCTAATATTACACACGCTAACTTCAGGCATAAGTACATTTCCGACGTTGATATTGTCCACTACAATTGCACTAACAAGACGTGAAAATAAACGGCAGAGGTCATGACTTTCTTCCCTTCAATCAGATGCTATCATATGCTGACTGATTCAACATTGTGCCTAACGAAGACAGTTATGTATGTAAATTCATCCTTAACCAGTGAATGGAGTCAACACAACAAAATTCCTCGTGTAGTTAATATTATTCAAATATTTATCATCAAAGTCGGCTCATTAGACATCCATACGAGTATACGCTAATTTATAGATAAGCCCGATAACGAAGTCAATCAGCCTTCACCAAGTTGCCTTAGATGGCGGGCAGCGCGGTACATCTTTGCGACTCAGTTCAGTGGATAAGTCACAGCCTCTTCCTGGTAGCCGTTCCGTTTCTGAATTCTACAAACGAGCATTATATACAAAGCAGGGAGGCCAATTGAACGGCCTACGTCTCAGGCGTCTAATGTAGCAAGACACGACTGTCCTATTGTGTTTATTTCCTTGTACGGTTTTTGATATCATTAACATAAATAGTGTACTGCGTCAGACGCTCACATTCGATACACGTATTTCTGTTGGCGTGTTCAGGTCAAGTTGCGCTGCTCAGTAACGATTGCGGATTGTAGCGCTAATTTGCTTCTGAACGCGTGCACTACGTACGTGCGACTACGAGTATAGGCCAACAATATTACAAATCGAAACGCATTTCTTCTCTCTGACTAGAAAGCTCACTTTAGATCTGTACATTTATTTCCTGAGCATCATCTCTGTAATGCAATAATATTATTGCAACTTAATACAGTTTGTTATTTACACCTATTTCTGAACAGAGTAGACCGTTAACTGAAAGCACTATAAAAACTTGCCAATTTACCTGAATCTGTGACCTACTGTTCGACATATTTCTGAATGAAAGCGTCCGAAGAGTCTTTGAATCTGTGGACTTTTGAGCTATAGAGTTACCGGAAAATATTTATTTTAGTGTCTGTATTGGCACAATCGGATCCGGACAAAGGGTCAGCTGTAATAAATTCCACGATTTCACGCCATCATCTCGGAATTCTTAACTAGGGTTGGGGTTAGGAGGCGATTAGAGAATTAAATGCTGAATTTTCGTAGTCAAGCTGGGTCCGACACGTGTACCGTTGGATACAAATCGTCGTATCTCCATTGAGGCTTGCAGGCGGTGCGGCGGCGCGGGCGCACCCCGGGCGGCGCGCATCGCGATCGTCGACAGTCACGACATTTGGCAAATATTCCCCGGACGTGGCGGGTAGAGTGCCGCGCGGTGTGGGAGCGGCCTGCCCTATCGCTTCCTACTTCAACGATACAATAACCGATAAGCCATATATTGTTTTCCCCTAAGAGCCCTTTCCGCACTTAAATAATTACCCTCGATACTCTAGAAGACCACATAAGAAGACTCACAAATAGTTATTTTTTCAATATTTGGATATTATGTAATTACAGGTTGAGCCATCGGTCTATTCGGTTTGGCTATTTCAAATTTGGAATACAAATAACAAGAACATAAAACAGATACTGGTAATTATATATAAAGTATTGCGGATATTCCTGTTTTTATTTAGTCACGCTTCAGATCGAGAGATCGGGGTACAAATTACGAGCAATCCAAATTATGGCCTATCAATAAATTACACATAATTATTTTTTTATTAGTCTGACCACCAACGTCGCTTTTACATTGTAAATGTAATGAATACCTATATACCGTGTAGCCATATAATGTTATAAATTAAATTGATAATGAATATCGTGTCTGTATATTTAACTGTTTATGAACATTCATAAAACAAAACTCATAAAGAACCCAATAATTTAATTAAAATTTTCCATAAACTGGTATTGAAATTAAAATGAATAACGATATAATTAATAGTTAGAAGTCTTAGATAAACTTAAAGATAACATTAATTTACAATGCATTAGCGAAAACATCAAAAGTAAATTTGATTTTATGACCGTATGTGTAAGTAAGGAAGATACAGTTGAACAAATTGCAGGCAGTCAGTGTAATTATTATGCGATGAGGTAGAGGCATCCGCGCACCCGTACGGTTAAATGAACAACGGCTACCGGTAGCGGGACATTCGCAATCATCAACTTTAAACATACTAAATTAATGTTCTTGTAATAGACTGAGAGCCGTTACATAAGATCAAGATAATAACCACAAATTCAAAGTAAATAACCACAGCAAACCAATTAATTTTGTAAATAACTAACCATCTATTGAATAACGAAACAGAAAGTTCTCATGGTGTACACAACAAAGAAATGCGCCGATCTCATGTGAAAATCACACAGGTTAGCGCGAGGGTCATCTGATCGGGTTCGATTGTGCATCAAGAGAAAATATTGAGCTAGATGAACAAGATAATATTATACGGGTGGTCACTAAGCACAAAGTAACATTATACATTGAAACGTCACAGTTTTATATAGATACAATGTTAATGAACACGAATCATATTATTCTTAAGTATTATAATTTAAATTATTTATACCAATGAAATCAGAAGCAAAGGAAAAACTGCATAATAAGACATTTGAGAAGCGTTACATTAGACTTGACAATTCCGAGATATAGTCATGCTATTTTTATAGGGCTGCATGATGGGAAATTAAATCAGCGAATAAGTAACTATCGTTGTGGGCAGGCTTACTCAAGCGGTATGCAAACAAAGGAGCTCATTGAATATAAAGCTATTATGATTATGACAACTCGCATAGACATTGAAAGTAAGAGTAGCCGTGTAGTTGCGGTTTAATTGAGAGAGCATTGCGCACGCCACGATACGCGTACCTACTACACTAGTACTGTTATCGAGGACGTTAAAGTCGTACAGCCTCGACGACCCACTTCAGATTATCACTACAAAACTTGAATACAAACAGCTGTATCATCTCCTTAGCAGTCTCCATCGGTTTATGGCGTTAATCATGCGCTACATAAAACCAGTCTTAGGAGTAACTATCTAGTAACACTCGAGAAATAGAAACTAGCCGCCAGGTCATCGTGTCAACAATCTATTATAAATTAATTCCAAAAGAAACCTCATTGAAATTTATAATTACCATATTAATCATGATAGATAATTGACAATTAACCGGTGCAAGCAAAATAGCGTCATTCGCACTATGCATGTGGTTAACTACTTGGGAAAATTCACACAATAAAAAAGCTAACAAAAACATGGCTGCTGTTAAACCGCGTGAAACATTGTTGCAGATCGGCGAACTACAACAATAAAACTGGGGAGTGCGTGCTGTCTAACATGGACCGTATTACTCTGGCGGGAACCAACTTTTTCCAAGCGAACGAAGGTACAGACCATCATCTATTTTTTTTATTTCTTTCACATAGTTTAAAATAATGAATTCTTAACTCATTCATGTCCCTTTTTTTCTGTAGACACCGATTATTTAGAAAACAACTGTGTGGAGGAGCCTACGAAGCTCTGTGAGTTCAAGAAAATGGGTGGTCGTATCTTAAAAACTGTGGACTCTGTGTACCAAGACGTTCAGACTGTTGAGGAATGTCGTGAACTTTGCTTGAACTCGCCTTTCCGCTGCCACTCTTATGACCATGGTGACACTGGTGACCATGTCTGCCGTCTGTCCCATCACTCTCGCGCCACACTTGCCGATATTCAGGTTTGAAATATGATTTCTTTTTTTTTCATCGACTCCTTAATATTCATTTATGGAACATGTTTTGACATCATTCTTATTTTAGGACCCCTACTTGGAAGTTCCTGAAGCAGCTACCTACGAACTGTCTTCTTGCTACAACGTGTCGATCGACTGCCGTTCCGGTGACATGGTTGCCAAAATCCAGACCTCCAAGCTTTTCGACGGCAAGATCTACGCTAAAGGCAGCCCCAACTCCTGCGTCGTCGATGTCAAACAAAGTCTTGAATTCGAATTGCACATGGGATACAACAACCTTGAGTGTAACGTTAAGCAGAACGGACTTGGCAGGTAACGTATTTTTTATCATCATCATAATCATAATTTCAGCCATAAGACGTCCACTGCTGGAAATAGGCCTCCCCCAGAAGGGGGGGATTTGTCATAATCGACACGCTTGGCAGGCGGGTTGGCCATCGCAGTATGGTTGTTACAAAGGCACAGAGAACGCTGCTGCCCATTCTTTGGTAAGTCCTTTAGTCGCCTCTTACGACACCCACGGCAAGATATGGGACCATCGATAATTCAATACAAACGTCAGTTTCAACCAAGTTATTAATAGAATTTTCTTTTCAGGTATCTCAATGATGTCGTTATCCAGCATCACGATACTATCGTTACATCCTCTGATCTCGGTCTTGCTGTTACTTGCCAGTACGATCTCACCAACAAGACTGTCGCTAACGAGGTCGACCTTGGCATCCACGGAGACATCCAGACCGGTCTGACGGAGGAGGTCATCGTCGACTCTCCCAACGTAGCCATGAGAATTACCGACAGGAATGGAGACGATACCATTGCATCTGCTGAAGTTGGAGATCCCTTGGTAATTTTGGCTACATGGACAACCATTTATGCACAATTTTTCTTCGAGCTTCAAAATAACCAAATATTCTCTTTATTTAGGCACTTCGTTTCGAGATCATGGACCCCAACTCACCCTTCGAAATCTTCGTGCGCGAGCTTGTTGCCATGGACGGCGTCGACTCCAGCGAGATCACCCTCATCGACAGCAATGGTTGCCCCACCGAGCACTTCATCATGGGACCCTTGTTCAAATCAGCGAACAGTGGAAAGGTAAGAATCAGGCTAATTAAAATAATAGATTTAATACCCGATTGAATAAATATTTTCCACATTACATAATTACATGTTATTTGCAGAGTTCCAATTCTTTGAACGAAATATTCGACATTGAAACTTAATGAAGTGGTACAAGTCCATTAAAGCCATATTACACGTACTTTTAAGTAGTATGTTTTTGTGACTCGCCAAACCAATAAAAAAGAGTTCAACGCGTGTGAAGGCGAACAGAAACTTGTAATGAAAATAATTGACTCATTTATCTACAGCCTCAATGGAAACGATTTTAACGAGCGATTTGTTCAATCTTGCAGATGCTGTTGTCTCTCTTCGATGCCTTCAAGTTCCCATCTTCGGAAGTTGTCCAGTTCCGTGCCTTGGTGACTCCGTGCATGCCTACTTGTGAACCGGTGCAGTGCGACGGTGGTCCGAACGAACTCCGCTCCGTCATGTCTTACGGACGTAGGAAGAGGCGTTCTACTTCCGCGGCACCCACCGACGACATGCTCCTCGTGCAAACCATCCAGATCACAGACAAATTCGGTTTCGACAAACAGCGAGCCAAGAATATCACCGAGGACTCCGTGTACGTCAGAGAGACCGATGTTACTTGCATAAACGCGTCAGGAGCTATGCTCGCGGCAGCTGCTTTCCTAGCAGCCCAACTAGTCGTACTAGCAGCGTGGACCTGCAGTTGGCAGCGAAGACGCGCCGCCGCTAAAGCCGCCGAGTTGCTTCCAGGACCCAACGCACCCTCCGCCCTCTGCAAAGTCTATGATGCCAGTTTTTCTCGTGCGCACCAGAGGCATTTTTAGATAACAGTAGACGTGTCGACGTGATCAGCGTCCGCAATAGTAGTATATTTCGTTAGTTTAAAAACCCCCGTCGAGTTCTGGCTCGTGAGGACGATATCCGCAGGGCGACACGTCGTCCGCGAGCGCAGAGCAGCGATAGCGGTTATTTAATGGTTAGTGGCCGAGCGCTTCCACAGCACTGCCGAGTGTGGGCTGCGGGGGCGCGCGACACAGAGGCGGGGACGACCACGGGAGCGTGCGCGAATGTGGACGGATGCGAGAGAGGCGCAGATGACCGGTGTGAGTGCGTCGAGTGTGTGAGGACGCTCGCTTGTCCCCGTCTCCGGCGTCGTCGGCGGGACCGCGGCCGTGACTCGTTATCAAGATCACGTCGCTCATTCGTTCACTTTACGCTCGGACATCCATTCGAGGAAGTTCGATTACGTATTGTACCATATTTTTTTAAAAGTAGCATAAGCCTGATTTTAATGATACGTAGTGATAAGTAAAAAGTAACATTTCAGTACCTTTTAAGTAGATAACCGAACGTGCGACCTAAGTCAAGAGACGATGGATTGACGGCCGTCCCGACATCGTAATTTATTTAATTTAGGATAGTTTCTTTTTTACGTAATTTATGATTGAATTTAATACTATTTAATAAAATTTTAATATAAATGAAATACCTACCTAAACAAACGAAAGCTTACGACTTACAAAATGTGCTATTCCATGTAAACTGAAAGTATTTTATTATGATATCTACTAGTGCCTTAATAATGAGATGTTAATGTATTAAAATGTTGTTTGAAATATTTGATTTAAACAGCATTTTACCCTGTTTCATCCGTCCAAATTGTCATTACTTAAAATAAATTTTCCAAAATACTCTATGGTTTCATTTTATACAATAACAATCCCTCACATGACATTTAACAAAGAAACAAAGACCAACACTATTCAATGTTAATCACTAATTAAATGTGATTGTTAAAACAAAAGACTCATTAAAATCAACTGGATGTGTCGGCAGATAAAGTCAAAACAAAACAACTTTTAATCAACCTGCCTTGATACTTTTATGATTGGCGTCTAAAAACACATCATGCGCTGTCATTGAACCGTTTTTTTTATGACAAACGAGTTTCCGACAAAAGAAAAAAAAGGCCTTTGATAAAGTGCAAAAAAACTGGTAATAAAATGAAAAAGCTTTGTAGATTTGACCAGTGAGTGTTAAAATTGCACACATCAATGAGATGGGATCTTTGAGTTAAGTTCTTGGCACCATCACGTGTGAAGGGGCACGGCGGTCGTTCGTGCGGGAGATAAGATCGGCGCGCGCGCTGGCACGTGTGCTGTGTCGCGTGCCGGCTCACAACAACTAAGCGCAGCCATTAGTAGCCCAGCAACAAAGAATTTGTCCCTACAAGCGTTCTTTCTAGATTTAGATTAGCGACGGTGTTGAAAAGAAATAAAATTAAGCCTGTTTGAGTTCGCCGCTAAAACTCCAGCTGCTGTGTAAAAAAAAGGTGATTCAAGATGGTATTAGGATACACTGAATACCACTTGCAGGGAAATAAATAAGTTTAAAACTAGATATGCAGATCTTGCTCCGTTATAAAAGAAAAAGTAGAGACAAGTTGATCTTACGAGAGTAAACGAGGCCAGGACTAGACATTTCGGACCGAAGACCATAAATATAAAAAAAATGATAACCTTATTTGGCTGAAAATATGACGCTGAATCAGGTTAAGAACATGCTGAACATTAGTCTGTTGCCTAAGAATCTACTCAGCAGTCAAGCGAAAGCTTTTCTCAAGATTCGAAAAATATATTCATTGCCATGCTTTACTGTCGGGCCAAACTAGAAAGAGAAGAAAACCTAGAGCTATGTTTAAGACCAAAGTTATGTTTAAAAGTTAACAATTACAATAATGTTTAGAGCCTTTTTATCGGTACTTAACAGAACTGACACCAATGAGTACTAAAAAGAAGCTTTACAATTGCGCTCGTTACACGTGTGCTAAAAAGGCGCTGTTCTAGCACACAAGTGTCCATTCCAGTGAATATGGTACTCTACTACCACACATTTTACAAGAATTGTAAATTGTATTCACGCAAGTCTTTTTGAATAGGAACATAAAAAATCTAACCAGTTTTCAATTCGACGCCTAGGAATAGGTCTACAAAAATAATAAAATGCAAATGTCTTGTGAAAGCCGAGGGCGGTCACAATTTCACAGAAGTCAACAGGCATTTTCGAAGAACTATAAAATTCAAATATTGAATGCAACATTGTGCGGCAGATAAAGTCGTTTACAATAATATGAAATATTCATAAAAGGGAATCGACGGTGGCCACCGGAATCGCGAGGAACGGACGAGAAAAAAAAATAAGCTGAACAATCGAATGGGGAACATCGGTCATGGGACAAGTCTACAGCCAACATATATATTAAACATTGCCATGTCTTTATAAGGGACGTCCTTGGAACGCTTTGGTATAGGGAAGAGCTAGTCGATCAATATCGGCTCCTTTTGTATCTTGTTCCGATCCTACTTATTGAGCGAATAGTTGAAGATTTTATCTCGCGCTCGGCATCGCGACACAAATGAATTATAGCCGGGACGGCCCGCTTCTCATGAAATATGTAATCTGATTAAGTATTACAATAAATGAGTCACGTTGGGAACTTAAATAGCGCATCGACCATGAAATGAGCAATAAGTGCAGATTATGAAAAAAAATACAGCGGTCGGAATAAAAATGACTCGCTCGTTAGTCTAGTAGTTGCAAACGCGACTGCTGTGCATAAGGTCGTAGGTTCGATTCCCAGGTCGGGCAAAATGTTATTGGGTTTTCCATCAGTAATCTCTCAGTAGCGGTCCCGGGGACTTTTTCGTGTAATTTGTGTTGGTTGATGGCAATAGGCTCGTCCCCAATTACATAGAAAAAACTAATTAGTCTGTCAGATAGATTTCCAAGAAATGTTGGATAAGTATATATTTTTTACTTTTTCACGTAAACAAATAAATGAAGACAGTATAGTAGTCTTTCGAAAACTAGGGTGACGTCACATTGCAGTACATTTTTACCGGCCAGTGACGTCAAAAGGCCCCCCCCACTCATGATCTTTGACGCGTTTTATCTTCGACAATTTTTATTAATTTGATAAAACAAAAAACACGTATCCAATATTTTTCGATAATCTGACGGACGGACTAAACAGACTTTATTTTTTTGTTGTCAAAAAACATCCCTATTGGCGAAATGTGGTACGCCTCTGCCTAACCCTTCGGGGATGACATGTGTAATTTTATGTAATGTCGATACCAATACCTACAAGCGTGATGTTATAAAATACAGTGGTCGGAATGAAAATTGAATTTTTGGTACACAGCGAAAGTTTTAATAGCAACTAGACATTTTATTACATGCTGTTGTATTCGTAGTATTCCATATAAACATCAGTTTATTAACTCTCAAAATACAGTTCCGAAGCTTATTCCAAGTTAAGCGTATCCTTATTGGAGCGTATACCATAATTCAGACTAAGGCAACACAATTACATTCATGCAAATTCTATTCACTAGAGAAAAGCTGCGTAATGGGTTGGTGCGTTTATCGTCTATTTTATTACCCCGACATCACTTACGTGTCCCGCACATCGTTCGTATTTACAAGAACATTTGAATGTCGGTCTGAGGCTACTTTAAGTCCCAACTTACCCACACTTTGACGGCGATATTACTCCTTTATATTACCATTTTATTTATATAGCCATCTTGAGATGTTTCAGATAGAAAAAAAAATACATTATAACGGACCGGCTTTAAAATATCTTCTGGCCATCTTTAACATTTTAGCCAAATATGAACGATAATGTCTTAGAATTTCCTGTGTGTTTTTACCGTATCTTGATAAACTGTATTCTTAATGTGATGATTTTTGACCATGATATCTTTTGGGAATCTTTTACTTAAAGTAGAGTAAGTAATGCAATATCACCGCCAAAAACGTAACAAAGAGCTTTTATGTAGCAGTAAAAGTATACATGAACACATTATACACCAAAATTGGAAGATATTTAAGAGAGAAAGGGAAACCCAAACAAACAGATGATAATAGTTAAGTAATAATAATTATCGTAGTTTGGACTGAATGGCTACTTTTGTAACAAAAGTGCATTAACTTAGCTTTTTTAAAACTAACTGGGACACTTTCGTTTGGAATGGAAAGTAAACGATGACAAAAGGTACCGTTCATCTTCTTAAATATTTAGGAGAAAGGTACTTTTAATTTCGAATTCTTTTAGAAAGATCAACTGCATGGTTGAAAGATATTGAACAGTGATAAAATTGGTGAAAAATCCTGTGTATTAAATATAGAAAATAATAAATGTAATTTTATTTGCATTTGTTATTTTGACACTAGGAATAATGAAAAATAATGGTATTTAGCAGCATCCGGTTAGAATGGCAGCCGACCACCAACATAGTTGGGAAAAAGGTAGGCAAATGATGATTTTACCCCATGAAGAATGGATAAAATGACGGGCCCGTTTGAAGACTGATTTATTAGAAATAATAAGTCATTAGGAAATGTCCTAAAAAATTGACAATTATTTCTAAAATAAAAACCCATGAGATTTAGAAAGTCAATAAATAAAAGTCAGTTAACATAAACGAATAATATAACGGAAACTAAAGTTCAGTCTTTTGTTCGTAAGCACCATTATCATTGGTAGTAATTCTGGATTTACCGCATTTCTTAAAATATTATCTTTGCCAGCTGCAATTCATCATGCCATATATAAATAACCATAGAAATAACTTTGACAATAACATTATTCCTATGTGAATTAACGCCTCCAACAAATAAGATAATTTTCCTAGCAAAAACCAAATTTGTGCGCAGTATTTACGACCGTAGCTATAACAGGCGCTTCTTCAATAAATAGATACGAGTTGATCGCTTGGAGAGAGCCCTTTAAGGCAAAACTCAATTTTGAGGTGCGAGGTTTCGTAAAAAAACGAGATTGGCAACTGTTATGGAACGAATAATCTGTTAACAGATCGTAAATCAGACGGTACTGGAGATAAGAGAGCATCCGGTGGACTCACGAAGTGCAATCGATTTGGACTCATTATATGGCTATTGCTCGGCGCCAGTTATGGATATTCGCTGCGCAATTTGTGTATTATTTGCATCGGGATAGTTCTGCGATACCGCGATCACGCAGGGGCTTTCTCAATACGAAAATAAACGGAGATAAACTGAAGATCCAAAATGTTGTCGATGACTGGAAGCGACTAAACAAGAAATAATTTAAACATCTCTAATGAAGTCACAAAATACGATAGCGGTTTTAATCAAATAAAATATCGTGTTTGCAGTAATTAATTTTAAATGATGATACCAATAAATCTATGTCAATTTAATTTGAATACTTAATTTTTATCTCTACTAAATCTTTTGACCGTAGCAAAAAACTTGACATAAAACGATTTGTATTGATTTTTATTGATAGGACTTCCAGTGTACATTTTGATTCGACGTCGGTCAGTAAATGAGTGGGCGTGCTCTCCAATTTGTTGACGTTGAGGTCCTGATTGTATGTTTGTACAGGGATGCACGATGAGAGCATGCGAAATATCCGCCGAGGTGGGCGGCACGCGAATGGCATCTGTTATACTTATTGAATCCGGCATTATCGATGCAAGTGCAATATTTACTTTAACAATAAACTGATTTGTTACATGATTCAATTTAAAGGCACAAGTGGTGGAGCTCGTTGCGATAGTGTGCGTATAGAAATGTTCCCGAGCTTAGCGAACTCTAGTGTAGCATGTCTGTTTACTGCAATTTAAACATCATATCAAATTACTTTATACGTATTCTGATATTTTCATCCCACCTGTACAGGATATTGCAGTAATACAAATACGAACTCAATTGGTTTTCAACGATAGTCTATTTGTGTCTTGTAGACTAAATATTGTGGGAAAAGATTAACATTTTGTTTACATAGAAAACAGATGGAGAAAATTACTGTAGGTACTTTTACAGAATAAGATTAAGTAGATAGAATTAGACAAGGTAGTAAACGTATTGTTGCCAGCCGTTTAGTAGCTGATAAATCTACATTTAATTACAGTTACTGTAATTGTTGTTCTAACTGTTTCTAACAGTATATTGAATCAAAGATGACAAGGCTCTTAAAACGTCCGATGCGATAGATTTAAATCATGGTATTTGTAATGTACATAATTCATATTCGGCTCGGATGAGTTGGTACTCGCGTGAGACGTCGGAAGTGATCAAAGCGGGATCACGAAGCGCAGACGCGCTAACAATCCGCTAATAGACGATCGTGTTCGTGACCCCGCCTCCCGACCACAATAATAATGTCCGAACTGACGGATACTATTATTGCCTCCAGCTCGTTTACACAGTAACACCCACGTGCATCTGCATAGCTAATATGATTTGTGATATAGTCCCGAGATCAAATCTTATAAACACGCCTTCGGTTGCGAGACAGTAAATAAATAATGATTGGAAAATTCCAATTATTGTAAATGGACATGACCAGTGAGCAAGATGATATCGATAATGTTATTCATGGGTGCTAGAGTAACGAAACACTGCCAATAATATAATACAATGTGCATTCATGAACAAGGAAGGATGCACAAAGACGAGGAGCTATAAACTTCTTGTGTCCATCGATCATTTTCTAACATAAATTATAAACCCGAAGGTGAATAAATTGTGTGGGGCTCTGAATGGTGTGCATGCGGGCGTTGTGTGCAGTTGCCAAAACCAGATTTAACTGTAACTCCTGATGTCTCGTAGATTATATAAACAGGATTGGTTTCAGTTATAGACTTTTTCTAGGCTATCGTTTATATTTTTTTTACTAAGCATTTAATTTGCACTCAAAGCGGTGAACGGAAATATCGTGAAAGCACCGGCTTGTACTAGAACCAACAATTCGGAGACACATGTCTCCGAATTCAACGGACATTGACAACTACCAACTCGCACTGGGCCCGCGTATTGGACTATAGAGTCCATTTACTCGCACACAGAGAAGTCCTATGTACCAGAAGTGGGAACATTTAGACTGCTTAGGTTATGCTATTTTAATTTACTAAATGAAATTTACGTGTAAAAAACACGCAAGAACACTAGTCATTTTCTGCAATCACTAGTTCATCCACTTTGTACGAATGCCTCCAGTCAATTGAGAAAATCATTGACACGCTTTTTTCAACACGATAGTTAGGATTCCACTTAGGTCGGCTTGTGGATAAGGCTTGAGGCATCAATAGAGCCTCAACTAGTAATTTTACCCGCATTTTTTAAAGAAAAAACTAGCTCTAAATGGAGCAAAAACGCAAATATGCGCGTGAAATTTCGCCGCGTTTTTCCGCTTAGATTTGTTGCTAGCCTAAAGCCGATAGACGAGCAAAACGTCGTGGATGAGGTTTTAACGTTTTTTACGGGAATACAAGTTTTAACAAGAATTTGTGCCTTCAACAAATACAGCGTGCATGTTTTTAGAAATGTATGGTCATACTTCATTTATGGGTTATTGTTTTGGAATTACAATGTTGTTGACACAAAAAAAAATTCCTTTTAATGGTTTGTACTAAAACTTTAAATATCATCAAACATTTTTGATACACGCTGTTTCAAACCAGCATCGCCTGTCCAAAAAGGCTTTTTTATTATTTTTAAAAAGCTCTGTGGTCCACTCACCCTTAGTCTCTGGTCGATGACTGTCCACACTCGACTCGCGAAGTCATTAGACGCTCCCACGATGTAGGCGCCCGTAGAATCGAAGTCTACTGACATCACACCCGCGTTCGAGCCCACTAACGTACCCTTGATCTCCACCATACCTGAAATTGTTTTCAATATTATGAGGAATATCGTGAAAATAAGAAATTGGAGGTTGGAACTTGGCATATTTTATTAAAAGTCTTATTGGGTTTATGCCTCAGGATTTTTTTTAAAGCAACGACAACAGGACTGTCCTCTATTACACGGGACAAACAGGCTAAATGAGGGAGCATTATTAATACGCCTCTGTCTAACCCTTGGGCGATTACAAGCGCGATGTTATGTTTATCCTTATATACAGGGTGTAAATCAACCTATCACACACCCGTCAACCAAGCATTCTGTACATCAATTTAAGTACCCCTACGCAAAAATTTTTGCTGGGAAATGACTTTTTTTTTTGGGGTCAAAAATCACATTTCACGGTAAAACTCAAAGTAGCACTCTTAAAACATTGTGCTAGTGGATGCTTTGAATAATAAACGGGTCATGGAGGTAATTTAAGTAAAGTTAAAATCTGAAAAACTAGTATTTACAAAAACAGCTGTGAAAAATTTGGAACTTTGACCCACAATATCTCCGTAACTAGGAGGTTCCCAGGTATGGTCTAGAACAAAAAAATGATCGCAGTGGTGGGGTGAACAAGTGCCCTTCGTTTGCGTTAAGGGTACTTTTACACCCTATATACAAGATGATTTTTTTAGTTACCGTCCAAATTCTGATATATTAATCTTTGGCAAAAATCATTGAATACGTGTTTTTTCTTTTAGTATCACTTAATACAAAAATATTGAGATATCACATCACAAAGTTTTAACGTTTCACGGAGAGCGGATAATTCTTTCGAAAAATTTAACGTATCGATTTTTTTTCAAAAATGGTGTTAGTGAATAATACCTAATGCCTAGAAAAAATTTGGTCGGCGATTAAAAAATCTTCTTGTATAACTAGCGGACCTGGCAGACGTCGTCAAACCCGGACAGCAGCGCCACCTACCGGGTCTAATTGTGTTTTCAAACCATTCAAGAACCCATTGAAATATCCCCAGAATAGGTGAACTAAGTGGCGCTGCTGTTCGGGCAGGACGCCTGCCGTGTCCGCTAGTCTTCTATAATATAAAAATGAATAGCTCAATGTGTTGGTAAGCGCATAACTTAACAACGCCTGGACCAATTTGGCCAATTCTTTTTTTTAAATGTTCGTTGAAGTTCAAGGGTGGTTTTTACGAGAAAAAATCGAATAATGGCCGGAAAAGCCCTAAAACAGCCCTTTTCTTTTTCCCATACAAACGATTCGTAATAATACTTAAAAGTTAATTTGAACTTTAATACCGTACCATAAAGTTCAAGTGTTGCTGGAGTGGTTCCAGAAATACAAAACAATTGAGTGACAACTTCAAACAGACCATACGTCATATCAAAATGTCTTAGTAAGTAGGTAAGTAGGTACAAAAAAGGGCTTGATCCAATGCATGCTGGGAACGCGCTAGTATTTTATAAAATTTTCGATTTTTTTCCGTCTAGGTAGATAGATATGATATTCTTTATTTTGAATGAAGATTTCATTTAATTAGTAACAATGTAACATCATTTAATTAAACGTGAGTGATGACTGTGATGAAGCTTAAACTAGAAGTAAAATTAACGAAGTTTTAATTAGCATTAATTAAATAAAACTCTTACACTGTGGTAGGCCCGTAAGTTTATGAATATTTATAGTATAAAGTAGAAACAGTTATGTCGTCTAATTGATGATCTATTCATAAATCTCTTGACGTAATAATCATCATTATTGACCATAAATAAGTCATATAATGTAATTCGGGACATCGACCATGTTTATGACCGTTATTTGAATCAATAGAATACCATCAAAATCTCCCATGATTATTTATATTAATTAATTAACCGTCTCGTTGGACAAGCGGAGGCAAGCGACTGGTGAGCATGAGGTCCTAGGTTCGATTCCCGGGTAGGGTTAATTGTAATCGAGGTTATTCATCAAGAATTACTCAGTGGCAGTTAGTGCCCCATCGGGGCTGTGGGTTGTTCGAAAAAGATACCGCGGCCTTGACACAAAGGGCTAAGAGGGAACATGGGTGGTTTTTAGTCAGTAGAAGTCTGACACCCCCTACCGCTCTGCGGAGTCATTTAATGATTTCCCACCCACCATAAACAAAGTGGCAGTTAGTGCCCGATTGATGGCAAGTGGCTTGCCCCCTTTACATGGAACTTAAACATAACTCATGATCCCATGATTTTATGATTTATTTATTTATTTTACTATTTATGTACACACAGTAGATAGCACAGGAAAATATTATAATATAACATGTGAGTACAAAGGTACTGCTTATTTCTAAAGAAATTTCTGCCAGCAGACCTGCAAAACGAGAAATGAAAAAGAAATGTATGATTATTATATTTTCTATTCCAATGAATATTAAATTAACATACCATGAGAATACTAATATCCTGTCAATTATATCGACAAGAGTTGTTACCGGAAATACAGCGAGTCACGGTCATTTTCAATTTCCTTTAATTTATTTAATTATAATTAATGTTTTGTACCAATTGGTTTTATTCTAGTGCTTGTTCTATATATTAACTATGGACACTAGTTTGCTCATCATTCGTTTTTCCTTTTCACTATATCGATGGCGGTTTCGAGTCTAACCGGATGCAGCTGTATACCAGTATTTTATATGGAGCGACTACCTCATCTCCACAACACAAGAACTGTGAGGCAGGGTGGTCGTCAAACTTAAGAGTTTCTGACTACACGTAGCGACTGTCAAAGGTACAATATTTCCGTACCGTTTTTTATACTATTTAGGCTAGTCTTGAGCCATAACTCGTCTGGACATACATAAACTCATAACTCACAGTGTGGTAGGCAGAAACTACAGAATGCCACCTGCTGCGATCCTTCTTTTAACATACTTCTTTCGCCTCGCCCACGTTATAGGTCTGGTCATACATGCATGCCAGTTGCAAGTATTTTTTTTTATTTACACGACACTTATTCAATTTCACAATGTTTTTACCATATAGAGAAACTCCCAGTATTTGAGTGCTGTCGAGTCGGTCGTATATTCTCAAATATTTGCTATCGTTTAATACATTTATTGTTAGTAAAACTAAAACGCATTATGAATATATAAACGTTTAAATTTTTACTTGTAACATCTCGAATGTATTTTATCTAACTTATGTAATTCATTTGGAAGTTTGTTGAGGAGGTAAGGTACTAAATATGGTGCAACTATCGTCACATACAATTAGTATATACACATGGCCTTTCTGAAGAATATAACCAATAAGGCCAGTGTATCTTTCCATTGATTACTGAAAGATGATAGGAGAAAGTCAACTTACACTTATTAACATCCCATAGTTTGACTTTTCTGTCGGCCCCTCCTGTCGCTAAGAGTCTATCTGTGGGGCTCCATTTGACAGCATTCACTTCACCGTCGTGCGCATCCTAGAAAAATAATGTCATTAATAACTTGTTTTCCCTTTGTAAGGCATTTGCTTAGTTTCGTATAATAAGTACGAGGTTTTCGCTGCAGCTTATCGAGATAAACAGCGTCCTTAGCGTATTGAAACTATCCGCCCGCCGTTAAAGAACGCGTCAAACGTAACAAACAGACATAAAGAGTTGTTTTTCACATGTATTATGAATCCCAGGGCTCTATGGGCCTTATTTATGAAGTTATAATACCTGGTGAATTGTTCTATTTCATTTATATACACCGATTTCTTCATTTGGTGGAAGAATATTTAGTCACACCACACATTTTGTTAATCAGGAAATTAGTAAAATATGGCTGCCCTGGAATGGTGCTATTAGTAAATCAGTTACTTGTGTATTGAAAAGGAGTCGGTCAGCCAAAAACAACAAAAAAACGTCGATTTGTCTGTTGGTACCGATGTTCTTGGCGAGAAAACATAACATAATATATTAGATACACGAGCTGAAAGGTTTTAAACGGCTTGTTAAAAGGAACTTTTCATGGTTAAAGTAAGCTTCCGAAGCTTCCAAATCAAACACCGCATCGGCGCCGTCTACTCGTCTCGAGCAATCCCGATGACGGACACATGATCACTTAATACCGATTGTTGAGTGACAGACTGATCTCTCGGCTCTTTCCTGTTATTTTTAAAGATTTACAAGTCTAATAGCTCAATTTCAACAGCCACATTATTTAGACGTGTGTCGGAGAATAAGTTTGCAAGTGATTTTGCGCTTGATTTTTTGTCCATTTTATCACAATTAGGCGTCTCAGTACTTTTGAATGTTAAAATTTACAGTGAATTAGAATTGATTCTAGTTGCCCATTAGCAAAGTTGGTTTCGTATGGACAAAGCACTCTAGTGGCAGTGAACATTCAAACAAATGACACCATTTTGAACATTCTAATTTTATAATGGACCATACCCTCAAGTTTTTCAGACATAGGTATTATGCATTCGACAAAGCATTGCCTGGAACAGCCTATGTAGGTAGAGCACCGAAAAGATGCTGGAGGCAGTCTGTACCGAGCCAGCTTGGAGACGTATCATATGTGGTCGCGATCCGTAGCAATGAGGGAACGAAGAAGATGAGACAGTCAAATAACTTCCTTCTGTGAACGAGCGGAGTCCTCTAATACAGGCATTATTTGCTTAAATGAAGACTCCAAACCCAAATTGTTTGTGTATAACTTTTGGACACAATAAACGTTATTATTATTATTAACTTACGAATCTCAATGCGACTTTATTAGGCAAAATAGTTGCGTAATACGGCATAGAGTCCAATATTTTGTCTTCAGAACTGCCGGAACCACTACTCCTACTCCCACTCTCTCTGGCTGCCTCCTCCAACTCTTTCCGCACCTTATCACTTTTCTTTCTGAAAGAAAACAATTCAAGCTCACATAAGACGAATTTCACAATTCCTCTCTTATGTCTTTTATTACCATTTGACCGCTTTTCCGCGAAGCCAATTTTGCAGGCGGACTATTCGTTACAAAATTTTACGAACATGACCTAGTTCTTATACCCAACCATAGATATTATAACATGCACAATACCACAGCAATCATGATAAATTAGTCTATAGCCTTATGCGTCCAAAGCATTTGCAGACCCAGGCTCGCAATTTTCCATAGGGGCAAATCAAAGATAAGGAGATGCGTAGACAATGTAGAATAAAAACGTAAATGTATTTGTTTAATAATATTATTGTGTTTTCACAATAGCCGGTTGTATAAGGAAACTCTGTATCTACGGACCTCAATGTTCAGATTATCGAGCATTGTTGCAGACATGTTCTGTTTCTGATAATCTTTGTGTGCTTGCTATATCTACCGCAAGGGAAACTAAAACTAGTTATAATATCTAAACAACATCAGTGCACAATCCAAACTATATCAAACATGCAAAAACAATTCAAACTCAAACGCTCAAAAAGATACTATAGGCTACTAAAACTCACACTGTATTTTGATAAAACTCTACGTTATTGAAGTAACTTTAAATAAACCATAATAAATATTACCCAATAGATACAAAAATAGATCAAACGTCAAGTGAACGATAAAATTAAAATCATATTATTAAACGAGAGCCGTTGAAAGTCAAATAAATATAGCTACTTCAAAGGTGCTATAAAATAGTAAATAAACAAACGTGCGTACACACAACATCTTAGCAGGTATCGTTATGTAGATACTTTTACTACAGGCCACCGCTTAAACGTTGAACCTCATCGGACAGCACGGAATCGCATTTTTTGCTATCCTTTTCTGTCACTCAGAACCGTCATATGCTAGAGCGAGAAACAAACGCGTGAGCGTGAGTGCTATAGTACGCGACAGCTTCGGAAATACGGCAGCACGCTCTGTTCCTCGCTTTAACAAACAATTCTGGGCGAAAAATACGATTCCAACCTGATAGACGTGGCACAACCCTGAGTCGGTGCCTAAGGCATCTGCGCGATGCAGGGGGTGTGGGAGTGTCACGTGTCACGACACGAAAGCTCTGTTATTAGTCCAATGATGGAGTTGCCACCCCACCCGCACCCAGAAATTACCTAAGGCACCGTCTGGATTAAACGGTAAGTTTGCAGTTAAAAAATATGTCCAAAATGCTTTCTCAATACAAAATTTTAGAGTAACTGCATAATACATGATTCAATTTTAGAATTTACGTGTCGCACTCGCAATGACAATGCCAGAATTTAATGTAACGTATCGAACGTTAATAACTATACTGGAACTAACCTTGCATGTTATATTTATAGCATGAATACGATATTGGATGTGTAATGAAAATTCTCTAGGATTTAGCGTCGCAAACCGAGAACATGCACACGTAATCAAATGGTATTTTGTAAGTAGGTAAATAAATATGACGCAGATAAAGTAACGTGTGAGAAACTGTTACTTCGATCTGTGACAACAACGCACACCGGAAATAATGATAGATATATACTAATTGATTGACAAAGTAAGTCTTGATGTATCATAACGAAAGTTATATTAGAAGGATAGGATAACAGAGACTTTCCAAACAATTTAACAAACAAGAAAGGAAAAGAAATCATGAGTCAGTTTCAGAGTGCAGTTAAGACATAAATATATGGGCCATTTTCATGAAGAGATATAATGTTCAGTAATGAACGCCACAATGCCTTCAAACCACCACGTCATCATTCACATTATGTCAAACTCACCCGAAACTAACTCTACCAAACGTGTTGATGAAAAACGCGGTAGGGATGCTTGACCTGTTGAAGAAATTAGACAAAAAGAAGCAAAAACAACAAATTATGGGTACTTATGCAAGCCTCTAAGCCTCGCGGCACACACATATCCCACTCTAGGAACAACACTTGCCAAAATAAAAATACACATTTTAACACAAAAATATTAGGTATACTTTATCAATGTGCATACTACTTTTCTGTCACGCATAAATCGAATTTAATTCACAAATTATCACATTAAGAGGAGTTTTATGACGCCATTTTTTAGTTGACTGTTAAGTTAGTTACTTTATGTTATTTTAATTTATAAATGTATAAAATTGTTAAAATAAAAAATTATATCTCACAATAGTGAGTTAGCATAAAAAAGTATGTAAACAAATCGTTTTACACGTGCCAAATATTCTACTGTGCAGTGCACATCAACCTCTAGGGTAGCAGCGACATTCACTTGCGAATCTCATTGCAACTAAAATACTCACAGGCAAAAACAAATAATATTGATAATGTATGCCATCAACCGAATGCCCCAATAGTACATACATTTTGACTAAACTGCATAATAAAATTATTTAATCAATAATTTACCACTTTTTTTTAACACAAATGTAGGTAATAGTCGCCTGAGGTTTTGATGCCAATTAAATACTTAATAAATATATAAACAACTGAAATATAAAACATTGCGGAAAAATTAGTCATCAGTTTTTTATGAAAACAGATAATAAATACTTACTTGAGGAAATCGTCATTTTCTTTATTCATTCTTTCCGCATCTTTAGCTTTGAACTTTATTATTCTCTCCACTAACGACCGATTTTCGTCCTAAAACACAAGAATTGCACTGTAAAAACTTTCAAATTCGCATCAACATACCCTCACGAATCTAACGAAAATAGTAATTGATTACCGTCTTAAAAACTTTACGCATGTTTATAAATTTAAAATCTGTTACTGTTTACACGTGTTATCTAAATAAAAAGTTAATTTATAAACGACTTTTCTAAAGAAAACATGAAAATTATGTCTGGAATCAACTCCTGACACACTGCCACGAAATTTTCTATCTGACTGAATGTAAGTGATGTTACTTGAGACACAGCTATAAGCATTTCATACACAGCTGTTATCACGTGATCATCGTAAAATATACAGCGTGCTACATTTTACGATATCCTAGTAAAATAATTCATTACATTAAGTGATATGTTGTTTGAAGCCACGTAGCTTCGCATAGGGAGTTATGAGGCCGTCGTTCTATTTACATTAAGCCCGGCACCAAATCAGGATTGGTTCACTACTTGAGTTCCTTTGGTATATTATGTGGTCAACAAGTTTCGACGGCTGTGAAGAGTAAAATGCCGTTATCTGAGCAGACTAGTTATTACCAGCCAGTTATAATTAAAGCAGCTCATCAGGTAACAAGGTCTGATTAATATGATAATTATGTCTAATTGTAAATCAGTGGAGAATGTTGTCATTAATAATACTTGTACTGGAATAGATATATAGATAAGCCTTACACTGAATGTTAATGTGATAATGTATATAAATATATAAACTACTGCAAAAAGAAAATTCAAGCTGACTGTCGCAAGTGTAAAATAGTGTTGTGTCTTATGTGTCATAATATAAGCTTATTATAATTACGCACTGTACAAGAACAGTATCTATATTAAATTTGAGTGAATAAACTGAACTTCGAACAGCTTGTTAAAAAATTGCCCCCAAGAATATGAAACACGCTGGATATTAATATAAAGACAGGCTAGAATCAGCTTGGAGTCTTGCCAAATTTTAAATGATGCTATAAAAATCTAAAGTTCCAGCGGAAAAAATTGTTCAATAACGACCACCAGTACTATGCCAAAAATATTTTTACTCAGTATAAACAAAAGCAAGAAAGCTTCAAACGTACTGGGAACGTATAGAACTATTTAACTGCCTCTAACAAGCTGCACGGAGGAAGCTCACATGAGGTAATGTTTAATTACCCGGAGATAAAATCGTTGATTCATTACTCAAAGTCGTGTTTAAAAGCTATTTTGAAATAAGTGTTTAGTGTGGAAAGCTGGGAAATCTGTGATACCGTGAACTAGAAAATAATGTTGGTTTCGCGGAGATTCTGAATGAATAACAACTGTGTTGTTCGTAATTTATAGCGAGTAAGGCGTTTTTGTTTTAGCGTACAGTATTTAGAACTGGCTGCGTGAAGAGTGAGTTATGTTTACAAATATTTTGAAAAAAAGACGCCAATTCTAGACGTTTTGCTCAGTTTGACTCAGGTCTACAATATTTTATTTTTATTTTTAAATGGTTCGCAATCGTTTCTTCACATTAACAATTAAGTGTAAATACTATAAGCTATTCTGTATAACGATTATCTCTGCAGGATTATTAAAAGAAAAATATTAACGATTTCTATCATGTTTTTCATAATGTAGAGTAAGGGAGGCTGACTTCTGTTATTAAGTATTTAATTAAAAAGATAAGTTTTCTATCAATAAATAGAATAAAACTTTTCTCTCACCAGCCCCCATGACACTAACACCCGTATCTATAAAAAAGTCAAAGTGATTAAGTTCTTAAATAAAATTAATTGCCTACTAAAGATACGATTTTTATAATTGGTTGAAGTTAGAACTGTCAGAAGTTAGAATTCTTTTTTTTATGGAGGGTGGGAAATCATCAAATGACTCCTCCCGCTCTGGGCAGAGCGGTAGGGAGTGTCAGACTTCTACTGACTAATAACCACCCATGTTCCTTCTTAGCCCTTTGTGTCGAGGCCGTCGTATCTTTTTCGAACAACCCACAGCCTCGACGGGAAGTTAGAATAGGGATGTTTCTTGACTAAAAAAAATTATTCTGTTCAGACCGTCTGTTAGAATGTCGAAAAATATTGGATACTTGTTTTTTGTTTTATCAAATTAATAAAAATTGACGACAATGAAACGTGTCAAAGATCAAGAGTGCTTGGGGCTTGTGGCGTTGCTTTGTGGTAAGAAATGTACCAAACTATGACGTCACACGACTTTTCGAAGCACTGTATCTTCTTCATTTTTTTTTTGTGAAAAAAGAAAAAAAATGTGTCCCATATTGTTTGGAAATCTATCTGACGGACTTATTAGTTTTTTTTTTCAACTATCCTATTCTTAGCCTTGTTTTCTTTGAAGATTCTTACTTCGTTCAAATGATTTTCTATTGCATAGAAATATTTGCATAGGTAATTAATTTAATTTGTATTGTTGATACGTGTTAGAAGAATAATTTAATGGTATTGTAGGTGGGTAACGAATAATGGTGGCAAATTAAAAAAATAAAATGCATCTGTACAACACATCAAAATTATTTTAGTATGATACTTTAATAGTGATTTGTCGGTATCGAAAAGAGCAGGGTAGTTTAGTTTAACAAAAAAACTATGCTTGAGTCATCAGAATACAATGACATCATTTACTGCTTAGCTTTTAGACAACCATATTGGAATCGGATACTAACCTCACCAGATGTCATCAAAACTACCATCAAACGGGCACAAATCGCCGATCGCCAAAGCCGACTCCGTGGTTGCATTTGTGCATGTATATACTTGATGGAAAAACCCAATAACACTTTGCCTGACCCGGGAATCGAACCCAGAACCTCATGGTCAGCAGTCAGTTAAATAACAACTTGTTCATAACTTATTGTTCCATCGTCAACCTCATCTCTGCCCTTCTTTTTTTTCCCCAGACTTCTACTGACTAAAAACCATCCATGTTGCTTCTTAGCCTTTCATGTCGAAGCCGCGGTATCTCTTGCGAACTACCCGCAGCCCCGAACCTCATCTCTGCCCTTGTTTTTTTTTTCGGCGTGTGGAAAATCATCGAACAAACCCTCTCGCTCTTGGGCAGAGCGAAAGGGAGTATCAGACTTCTACTGACTAAAAACCACCCATGTTCCTTCTTAGCCCTTTATGTCGAGGCCGCGGTATCTCTTGCGAACAACCCGCAGCCCCGAAGGGGCCTCATCTCTACCCTTAGGACAAGATTGTGGTCAAGAGTGGGCCCAATTCATATAAAAAAATACCTGAGCTTTCCTAAGTTTTTCTTCTATAGCTGCAAAAGCGATTTGTAGAGCTTGATGTTCATCCCTCAATACTTGATTTAATCCTTGCAGTTCAGTCATATTCGTTTCATACATTTGAATTTCAGCACGCAAAGATGCTGTTACAGCAGTAATTTCTGAAATTCTAAACATAGAAAATGCATTTAGAAATTTTAAAATTAAAAGTTATGCTTAACAAAAATTATATTGTTACAAAACATAACATAAACAATAGTCTGCCTGTTCTTCCCATAGATATTAAATTCCCAACCATTTTGGCAATTGCAATAGTCTGATGTAAAGGGGTATGGATACAAAGCTGCCAATGAGAAATTCAAACTTTGTTCTAACTGGGGATCAAACTTACTACCTACAACCCACACTTAGCAGTATATCAGACCAATGAATGTTAATATTGAGTAAACTCAAAAGTGAAAGCCACCATGCCTTATAATTATATTTCTATTTGGTCTTTTAGCCTTACCAATCCATTTATGGCCTATCGGAAAGACAATTTTAGCCTAGTGACATCACATTTGTTGTAACAAAACCAGTATAAGCTTTGTTTTCTGTGAAAACTCCACACTAAGCCAGGCCAGCTGAAGGTCAAAGTGTTACGAGCAATGTGCGGTCGACTGTAACACAGAGGCCAGACATAATAATTATGAATCTGACAGACGTAACTCACATAATATCTTTTGCTTGTAGCTGTTTCTCTGAATCATGTACTTTTTCATTCAGACTCATAATCTGCTGCGCATTCTCTCCTCTCCTTCTATGCATGGAAGTCAGTTCTTCTTGTAGTACTAAGATTTTTTGCTCCAAAGCCTGTATTCTTTCATTGGTGCCCGCTCCTGGAAATGAGATAATTTTATTTTATGAGAGTAAAACTTGAAAAGTGTGTATTCTAATGTAGCACAGGTATGCTGCCGTGCTAAAAGTAAAAGCAGTATCTCGAGTCTCTCGAGGAAAGCCAGTTTCAAGAAAATAAAAGTTGTGTGAATATAGTTTGGTATGACACATTATGGATTGCTTTTTTTTTGCTAATCACATTGTTTCGTTTTATAAATAGATACTGCAATTCGGCTCAGTTCGTTATATGCGTATTTATTGAAGGTATCTGATGCCATAAAAATAAACCTAACTTTTTTTTGAAGATATAAAGTACCACTTTTGGGTTTAGTTCAGCAGTATAGTAGTATGGCAGGTGAGAATATGATATTTATTTAAACTTCATGTATAATGGACCACCCTTATACATGAAGTTTAAATAAATACCAAGAAGTGAAGTTTTAATAGATACCATTTCATATGGTAAAAATTTACAAATACAACCAGACTCAATCAAAATTTATAAAATTAAAGCCATCATAGTATTCTAGAATACTCCTACACCCACTTAGAAGTAAACTTTCTTTTTCTATTCCAATTGTGTGTACAAAATACGTGAGAAACATTAATTAATTGTTCACAAGACTTAAGACTTTCACGTAATGCTTTATTTAGATTCTATTTACATAAGCAATCATTTTGAGTGCATATATTTTAATGGGTTGGAGCAGCAACTCGGCAACCTAACTAGATTCTTAAATGAATTTTCTTACAATTTATTCTGTTGCCTGCAGTTTTCAACAATCCATCATTAAGGCACAAATATCTTGACACACATGACAAACCTTTGCATCAATGACATTTATTAAAATTATACCTCATTTTAGTTTGTCTTGTTTTTACAATATTTATGTTATCTCTTCCATCACAATGATTGATGCTTACCTTTCAGAAAACATGCATTGGTACGCATTTCTTTTTTTTATCTGTAATGAGCCCATTATTTCCTATAATGAGATAATTATTCTGTTTACTTACCAGTACCAGATATGACACTTTCTGCTCCCGTAAACCTTATTCTTTCATTGAGCAATGTTAGCTGTAGGTTTTCATTCTTTAATGTATTCACATTATCAAATAGTCTGCTCTCTGAAAAATACAATTTTTTATGTTTTAATTGAGGTATAAGACAAGAGGCAAGTCAGTGATAGCTTTGCTAATAATAAATAAAAACTCCCATACTTGTTATACTTTCTGTGGCAGATTTCTCTAAATCGCAACTGTAGTTAAGAAGCATAGTTGCTCGTAGTACAGGATTTATTAAGTCAAAATACAAACCAGCTAGAATGAATTACATAAAACTAGAATTCATCAGACTGTATATCATGATAGAATTACTGGCTTTTCATACAAACAAGCCTAAGTTTCAGTCATGATTTTAGAACTAAATAGATAAAATGCAGGTAGGTCAGGTATTCAACCTCAATAATTATACTGCTGCATGACGCATTTACAAATATCATGTCAGATTGTTTACTTAGAAATAAATATTCATAGTCTGTGTTATCATCATTGATCATGTTTTATCTCTGATATGTAATCATAAGCTAACAATGGCAACAGTTACCATGTTAGAAGACATTTTTAAATATGATACTCAGGATGTGAACTAAAAAGCATGTTTTTCTACACTGTTTGGTAGAGTACTGTTTTTCTAAGGTTCATTCCATTGAGTAACTATACATGCTAATAATGTAGGTTATAAACAAACCACCGACAAAAGTAATTAATGGCCAAGACAATAAACGGGGTGAAGCCCAACTATCAGTAAAGAACAATGGATTATTAGTCTAGTGATAAATATTTTCTATTTGATATTTACTAAAATGTCAACACAAAGACATCCCTAGGTTAAGTTACTTACGAAATGCAATAATGTCCTGGAATGCTCCAGTTTCGTATTTATTTCTAGCCTGTAGTTGGCTTGCAATGTTGTTCCTCCAGTCACCACCTTCCATTTTTGCTGTACAGTTTTAATTAACTGATACAAATTAATTATTTCATCAACTCAGGATCAAAACAAATAGATGTCATAATGTTGAACTGTGATAATTCTCTGATAACAAAGAAACTCCTTTATGGTTAATATAGTGAACAAGTTCTGCGCATTTAATAAACCTATTTATGTTCTAATTACGACAAGAAAAGCAGAAATATCCGAAGATTTTTATGTTTTTCTGAAGCAATACGAATGACAATACGTTAAAATCTGACACTGACAGTTTGCAGCACCCACCATGAATGAATTGACATGACAGCTTGACAGTTAAAGAGATGTCCATAAACTTTCTCTTTTATGAAAATCGACTAACAGTTGATTTATGACTAACTAAAAACCAGTCTTTACTATAATATTATAAAGCTGAAGAGTTTGTTTGTTTGTTTGTTTGAACGGGGTAAACTCAGGGACTACTGGTTGGAATTGAAAAATTCTTTTAGTGTTGGATAGTCCATTTATCGAGGAAGGCTTTAGGCTATATAACATCACGCCACAATTAATAAGAGCGGAGCATAAATGAAAAATGTTGCAAAAACGGGAAAAGATATTCCTTTTTGAGAGCTTCCGTTGCGTGCGCTACGAAAACGGTTTAAGTTACGTAAATATCATGTACCAAGGAATTGTTCCTCTTTAAAAGTTTAAAAAAAAATTATCTTTTTACGATTGACTCACTGTAACCTTTTTTTTATATTAAAATGTTAGGTTAAAAATAATTATATTTTGCGAAGCTTATTTAACCCATATGGTATTAATCTATATCTAAATAAATGTGTTTACTAGCACGGAAATTTAATATAGAATATTTGTGCCCTTTACTCTATACAGTTTAAACAAATATCTTAGAAGATATCGCAATGTAAAAATATACGGGCGACAAAATAATTAGCGCGTGGCAGTCATACGGTCCGGTGCGGTAGGTACGTGGGGGATTCTGGCCTCTGGGGGCTCCGGAGAAATTCAAATTCAAAATATTTACTGCAACATAATGTTCACAAGTACAAGGTGTTACTGTATATTAAACAGTAAGAGATACCTACAGTAATTGTTACTTTAATAATATACCTAATCGAAGTCAATCTAAACTAATAGGTATTTTATAGAGGAAAGGTAAGATTTTTTGTTTGTTACGAGTACGATATAAGATAAGATAAGATAAGATAAGATATTTTTATTTGTTCAAAACATGAGTATACAAACACATGGCATGCAGGATGTAACAATAAATTATAATATTTCAGTCATGTTTTGCCTGAACGGCGTACAAATATGAGAGGACGCTACACAGCATCAAGTTATTAAAAATCGTCCATTACACATGTCATGAAATATAGCCGTTAACAATTCAATTATTATTATTATGAGCATAAATTAAAATTAAGAAGGTCAATAAATTATAATAGAATAGTGTCATCATCTCATCATAGTAAACAATACAAAATTAAATAAGATATTACAAAAAATCAGATGTCAGAGCAGGTATTGATAAAATTAGGAATGTTAGTATGTTAAAATTATACATGTCAAAATTTGTCATTAAGAAATTCGTTAATGCTGTAATATACTTTCTCTAGCAGAAGGCTTTTTAGTCTATTTCTTAATTTTACAGTATTGGATTCCCTCCAATGTTTTGGCAACTTATTATAAACAATCGGCGCCATACAGAATATGCTTTTGCGCATTAGAGTTCTCCTAGATTTCGGGATACATAACTTACTATTGTCACGTCTATTCCGGACTACTTTATCTGATACTAAGGGGAATAGGTGTGGATTCGATTTAACAAACATAATGATATCCAAAATGTACATTGAGGGAAGGGTTAATATTTTATACGCTTTAAACAATGGTTTGCAACTCTCTGTAACATTCAGTCCAAACATAGCCCTTAGGCACCTCTTTTGCATTTAAAAAAAAAAAACCGGCCAAGAGCGTGTCGGGCCACGCTCAGTGTAGGGTTCCGTAGATAATAAAATATTATGTAAACGAAGTTAAAAAAAAAATACGGGCAAATGAAACTTGACCTCTGGATTGTATAGGCGCTCATACGATTCAGGGACCAAATTATATTGGTTAACTGCAGTTTCCATCTGTTGTTTCCATCCAAGTTCAAAATAATTTTCCTAGAAAGTCCTTATAAAGTTCTACTTTTCAGATTTTTTTCGTATTTTCTAAACTTATGGTTCAAAAGTTAGAGGGGGGGGGACGCTTTGTTTTTTACTTTTGGAGCGATTATTTCCGAAATTATTGACATTATCAAAAAATGATTTTAGTAAACCCCTATTCATTTTTAAATACCTTTCCAACAATATATCACACATTAGGGTTAAAATTAAAAAAAAAAACACTTCCCACTTTACATATAGGGGGGCTACCCTAATAAAACATTTTTTTCCAATTTTTATTTTAGCACTTTGTCGGCGTGATTGATACACATATTGGTCCCAAATTTCAGCTTTCTAGTGCTAACGGTCACAGAGATTAAGCGAGGACGGACAGACAGACAGACATGGCGAAACTATAAGGGTTCCTAGTTGACTACGGAACCCTAAAAATCACATCCTTATTCGTTGAATTTCCCCAAAAAATGAGTCCATATCTCAAGTTAGAGGACACTAAGCCATGGTAAGCAGTTAGTAGCGCTTCAACATTTAAGATGGGGGCTAATTTATACAGTGCGTACGTAGAATCTGTTTTGTTAATTTTTAAGGATTTTTTGCCAAATAAACACAATTTTCTTTCTTTTCTTTCTTTCTTTCTAATTACAAATTTTTTTGCTTAATGCTTCCGTATGCGCTTTCCAATCTAACTTGCTGTCAATAGTTACCTACTCCAAGAAATTTGGTTACAGGGTCAATCCGTGGAAATCCAATAATGGCGAATATATGATAATAATAAATTAAATATCATAGCTGCATTCTTTTTTATTTTACATATCATTTCTTACATGTTTTAACGTAAGGCTCCACTATCTAAAATAATTCATCATATTTATTTAATTTATTATTTCAGTTAACACGCACCAAACGTCATCACCATTTACTAAAAAAGGTCGAATATTAAACTTTCTTATTTATTTTCTACAAACTGTCAATGCAGTTTCCGTTTTTTTTCTCATATTTCGAAAGTACACATTATCTAAAATAACATAATAAATCATGAAGTGATTTGACAACAAAATTAAATAACATATAATAAAAAATAAGATAAATTTTGTCACACAAATTCGTCAACACCGTTCCGGCACCGTCAAAGTTGCATTTCTCGAATGTGACAAAGTGGATGTACATCCACTTTGTCTATGCTGTCGTTACAATAATGGACATTACATTTGGTATGGGTGATCTTTGGGCAAAATGGAGAATATTAGTTTTCCCAAGGTTTATCTTAAGATTATTGTTTTCCAACCAGTTTACCATCGATTCTATGGAATTGTTAATGTCAGTTTCGTATGTGTCTCTATTCTTGCAAGCGATCGTAATGGTACTGTCGTCGGCAAAGAGTGTCATTGGGTGATCAATACTTTTGGGTAGGTCATTAATATACAATATAAAAAATAGCGGGCCTACGACAGTACCTTGGGGTACGCCAAACTTAACTACTATATAGCTCAATTTAATAAGGATAGTCGATTTATCTAGAAAGGTTATAAGCTATATTATGTGTTGCAGACGAAGTTGCGTGGGTCAGCTAGTCTTATATAAGCCTCCAAGTTCATAAAGGTGCAAAAATGACTTTTTCAAGTTCCTGCACCTTTATGAACTTGGAGGCTTGTATTGATGATTTTGATGATTATATTTCTGTAACTACATACGTCTTACAGCCGCAATTTATATTTTAATCAACATACAAACTAGCACTGGCCTGCAAATTACAAAAAACGTAAGAAAATTTGAATTTCGCGGGCTAGTTGGAGCATTCACCTTAAGTTTTACTGGATTTAATGTTATGGCAATATTAATAATTAATGTTGCCATAACATTAAACTTTCCATTTTTCTTTAATTATTAAAGAAAAATGGAAGATAGACGGGGATTTTTGATTTTGCCAGAAGAGGCGAGGAAAAACCATGAGTTAAATCATAAAAATCCAGCTACAATTTCTTCAAACTATCGACGATTATGAGTTGACCATGAAGTTGCATGAAGAATAATCTTCAACTCATAATCGTAACATTTTTAAAATATTTTTAATAAAAAAAATGTTGCCCTGATGCATTCATTAATGGTGACTAATGGAATAATGAAATCCAATTTAGGTAACGTACCTAATGTTTCTGAAAGCTTCTTTTTTGCATTGTTAAGGTAGGTATCTACCTCTAAGCAACGGTTATCTACTCAGGACATTTGCACTGAGGGCTTCGTCAGGCACAAAAAAAAGCTTTTCTAAGACGGCCGTGGCTAAAAGCATGCTAGGAAGTAAAAAAACCACTGAACCGAACCCGGAAGGCTGTAATCAGGTACTATTCATACCTATGAAGTAGACAGAATTTACCTAGGAAGCGGTCCGTTTTTATTAAAAATCGTACTAAAACACACGCGCTGATGCATCAATGTTGATTTTAGCCATACCAGCTGAACAAGTATACACCTTTACCTACCTAGGAAGTACGAGTAGGTAGGTATCTACATTCTGTGGGAATATAAATGCGGAGTGCGTCAATAGTTTTATTGTTATGCATATTGATGGTATCTAAAGCAATAAAACTGTGATCAATTTTACCGCTAGTGCATTGATCATTGTGATGTTTTGATAGTCTAGCTGCAGCTAGATGAATATGGATAATCTATGTAGGTGTAATCTGGCAGGAAACAGCGGTTGTCAGACTTTCGGGCCACTGACCACCTACTTACCTATAAGGGCTGTCTAAAAACAATAGATGGCAGCCGGGAACAACGGTCAATTCACTGAAAAATAATCAAAAAAGAAAAGAAAGATTTAAATTCTTCATCGGCTAAGGATACCATAAACAAACAAAACCGGAAGCACGGAACAGAAAGCGGAATGAGCAAAGACGATTCATTTTTATTCTAACATAAACTCTAGCACAGCAAAGTAGAGCTACCAACTTTTTATTAAGCACTATCTTTTGTTAATTCAATACATATATACACAGAAAGCTTTTACTACTTACATACCTTATAATCGTTATCATCCGCCGTCAAGGACCTCATTCATCTGGACTTCGACTGTTACTATTCAATTAAGGATTGGAAATTCAATTATAAGTTTTGAGAGTCAGAGCTGAGAGCTCAAGGTATGCGCTCAGGCGTCTAAATTAATTCGTAGGTACTTTGAGATATGATTATCTGTTTACCGTTAAGACCACTGGGATTAAGAAGTATCTACTGAGCAGTGTTGATTAACGGGATAAAAGAAAAGTTACGTAAGCCGATTAGGAGTATTGGAACCGCTCTAGTCAGCCGTGGACTGGTTTTAAAACTAATTAATGCATCGATGTTTTAGCGTTCCAAAAATAGCGACCTCTATTATTATTATAGAGGACGCTATTTTTGGATCTATTATGATTATGATGGCAGGTAATGAGTGCCTATTCATGAGGTTCTATTTTGAATAATTAGGTAGGTACCTAGATATGTAGAGGTAACTCCCTATTCTATTTTGGTTTTCTCAAGGTAGCCCACGATATTCGATTTTTTTACGTTTTTTGTAATTTGCCGGTCAGTGTCAGGTTGTAAGTTAAATGAAATAAGATTCGCGACCGTAAAAAATGTGTATTTACTGAGTATTAATTAAAATCACCAAAACAACCCTCTCCTTTTTCATCAAATAATCACTCATGGAAGTATGAACTGAGAATCACCAATACAACCCGTACCAAATTGCAAAAAACGTAAGGAAATTCGAATTTCGCGGGCTACCTTGAAGGAGGTCAAAACAATTACGGGTGCAACGTTTTAAAAGTTGCTTATGTGGGTACCTATCTAAACGTTTCTATAAAATAAGCTGCAGCATTTGATTCCGCAATGTTGTAATTATCGCTAAATTATACATTCTGAATTCGCGATCGACTCCTTTGTGTTAATAAAATTAGGTGATTAGCCGCGATCGGGATTTAACTTCGGAGGAATTTGTTTAAGTTGCACCTTTTAATCTGTTCCAAGAGAATAGACTCCAACTTTGCGAAATAAAAAGCTTCTTCGGTATTACTAGGTACCAGGCAAAAACTGCAATAAGTAGTGCAAAATGTAATACCGGGAATCCGGGATGTAAGTAGTACAGGTCTTATTTTTATCCTTAATGCAAAAGCTTGTGAGGGTGCATTCATTTTTTAAATTGTTAAGTAGGTATCTAATCACGTTAAAACTACTGTACGGATTTGGATGAAATACAGTAGGTACCTAATGCTAAAAGTTTTTATAACACATAAGGAGGTAGGGTAATTTTATAGTGAAGTTAATGTGTACCTACATATAACCCTTTCCTTGCAGTCGGGTAAAAACTGAGTAAACGTGGCTTGAGCCGCGGGCTGAAATTACATACCTACATTAACTCACGCTCTTTTCCCATGGGGGTAGGCAGAAACCACAGAATGCCGGAAACCTAGGTAAGTACTTACTGGGCTGAAACTAGTGGCGTTTTGAAGTTGAATTATTTCTTTGTATACCTAGTCATTCTTCATTACCTACTGAAGTTTGTTAGATCTATGAAGTACTTTCATCATCCTATAGAGCTAACAAACTGTCTCCATTTCTCTCGATGTTCCGCTTTCCTGCCGAGCGCAGTAGTCGCTAGAGCAGTTGTAACAGAGAGTCCAGTGAGTGCGGTAACTTGGTCACACCAACTGTTATGTGATCGGCCGCGGGGTCTCTTTCCTTCGATCTTGTCCACCACGATTAATTTGTCTAGGTCAATCTCAGGTTATTGATCTTTAAGCCACCATCAGAAATGCCTCCCTCCCATCCTCCCTAGGCTTTTCGGATAATGTATTCGCCATAAATGTTGAATAGAATTGGTGATAGAATACCTGCATCCCTGTCTCACTCCCTTTCCCGTAAGCGGTTCCGCGATGGTGTCATTAACTCGTACGGTCTCGTACTCATACAGGTTTGCAATCAGCCCCACGAGGTGTTGGGGCACTCCCATCTCATGCAGTATGGTCAACAAACAGTCCCATCTTACGCAAGTTAAATTAATTACTGGCCCCATACACATAATACCAAGGGCGGATCCAGCTTTGGCGCCAGGAGGGGGTCACAGTCGTGGTCAAGTCAAGAACTTATAATTTAATTTTGAAAACAATAGATACAAGTAAAAAGTAGGTATTTTATTAATGTACGTAAGTACTGTACTTAAAAATATTTATTCTTTATTGTACACTTGAAAAACTTAACACATAATAACTTGTACATATACATATTGCCATCTTCTCTTGAAGACATCCCAGAGAAGCACTATCACGCACGGAATGAGGCAGCCTATTTATATTCCATAACCGTGGTGAATGATTTGTCATAACAGCTAGAGGTATGTCGAAGGGTATGACGCACACAGGGGGGGTCGCATGAGGCGGCGGCCGACAATATGACACGCGGGGTTGCGATAGTCGTGGAGAGGATCCGGCAGCTGGGTCTCGAGGTGGCACTTCACAAGTCCGAGACCATGGGCTTCCATGGACGTGGGAATGTGCTACCGTCGGGATCCCAGCTAACGGTGGAAGGGGTTCCCATCGGCGTCGAGTGTACTTTGAAGTACCTAGGACTCGTCCTCGACAGCCGGTGGAACTTCGTGGAGCATTTCCAACGTTTGGCTCCCAGACTGAAGCGGGCCGGGGCTGCCTTCAGGTGGCTCTTGCCCAATCTGGGGGGGCCAAACGCCTCCTGCCGGAGGCTCTATGCGGGGATCGCGCGGTCCATGGCCCTTTACGGGGCGCCGCCCGTGGGGGGCGCGTGGTTTGAGAAAGCGGGCCGCCCACTACCTGAACGCGCCCTAAAAGGTGATGACTGTAAGGCTAGTCCGTGGGTACCGCACGATCTCCCGCGAGGCGGCGAAGTCCGGCCCTGGTGCAAGCCATGGTCCGGGGCGAGGAGGAATGGGATGCCATCGCCTCCTTCTGCGAGCAGTGATGCTAGCGAAGGAGGTGGCGGAACGTGAGAGGGAGAGAACCTCTCGTCCCAGACGCCGCGGGATGCGCTCCGGGCGTCAGGGGCCACGTGATGGCTTCCGGCGACCGTAGACGCGGGCCTGTGGACGGTGAGTGATGGGCTAGCTCGACGTCCGTCCGTCTTATGACGACGACAGGCCGTGTCGACGGCGCGTTCGTGTTCCACGCGCGCCTCAAATAGATGTCAGCAACATGGAAGGGGCCCGCAAGGGCCGACGCCCATCGTGGCTGCGGGTTGTTTGCAAGAGATACCGCGGCCTCGACATGAAGGGCTAAAAAGGAACATGGGTGGTTTTTAGTCAGTAGAAGTCTGACACTCCCTTTCACTCTGCCCAAGAGCGGGACCCCGTTATTTAATGATTTCCCACCCCAAAAAAAAAAAAAAAGGGGGTATGACACAAAACTCCGCAAAAGTGAAGAGGTGGTACGACAAAGGTTTCCAACAAACAAAATAGAAACAGACAAAATACATATATTTAAATAACAAAATCAATTTTTCTTTTAAGTCTTCCCCCGAAACGCGTTATTACGTCATTTACGTCAATGGGTACGTTTTTATGAACGTGGAGAAGTGCCAGTCTGGTTAGGCGATCTTCAACCATTAAAGATCTTAGCCACGATTTAATTCTGCGCAACGTAGAGAAAGACCTTTCTGCTGTCGCTACACTGACAGGTAGTTTAGCCATAATACATAAAAATTTTACCCTGACCTAATGACAGAGAGAGAGACAGTAAATACGACATTCAACACAGTCGACAGGGATGACGAACGACGCGGGTTCTCTGTCCGAATCAAATTTTCTTGAAATTTAATTAATAAAAAAATCAGCTTTCATATTTTTTCACAAATGAAAAGGGCATTATTTAAATTATTGATTTTCCTTGTGTAAAGAAATAAAACAAATAAAATCAACTTTTGAAGGAGATGAAGATTTACTTCTATTTTAGTGGTTTTTTTGTGTATTTTTAACCAAGTAAATACGAAGCTTAATAAAAAAACTAAATGGGGATTTTAAAGATAAAACATTAAAGAATTATGTGGACTTTACATTTACTTTTCATTTCCTTCAGTTTTTGAGGTATAGCATTTAAAGATAGCGAAAAAACGGGATTGGGTCCGGGAAATCTGCCTCGTCCAAAAAAAAATATAAGTAGGTACATAAGTCACGCAGCACTCTTTTAGTTCAAATTTCGATGCGTTCGTTCCCAAACGTTTGCCATCATACAAAGTTATTATATTAAATTAATTAAATATTGAAGGTATGTAGTTGCATAAAATCTGTATGGTGACAAAATACATAAATAAAATCATTATGTTCAATTAGTGGTCCACTTAAGTCCTGGAACCAGCTCAGGGGGGGGTCATGACCCCCATGACCCCCCCCCCTGGATCCACCGTTGCATAATACCTACCTAGGTACATACAGGGTGTAAACGGACCCTTCACGCATCCGTCAACCAAGCATTCTGTACATCAAACTAAGTACCCCTACGCAAAAATGTTTCCTGGGAAATGACTTTTTTTTTGGGGTCAAAAATCACATTTTACGGTAAAACTCAAAGTAGCACTCTTAAAACAATGTGCTAGTGGATGCTTTGAATAGTAAACGGGTCATGGAGGTAATTTAAGTAAAGTTAAAACCTGAAATACTAGTATTTACAAAAACAGCTGTGAAAAATTTGGAACTTTGACCCCCAATATCTCTGTAACTAGGAGGTTCCCAGGTATGGTCTAGAACAAAAAAATGATTGCAGTGGTGGGGAGAACAAATGCCCTTCGTTTGCGTTAAGTGTACTTTTACACCCTATATTGACGCGCTCCCTTTGGGCTACGTCTACTTAACTCCTAACTCCTGTTTGATATTGAAGTAGGTATGTATTCTACTCTTTGGTCTAACTTTTCCAATTGTTGTATAGATCTAGGTACCTAATTACAAAATTTGTGTAAGTAGGTAAACAAGTAAGAGATGCTATGCTGTGGCCAATAAGATGATCCTACTCTACTTTTTAATCGACTAAAAGGAGGAGGTTCTCAGTCCGATTGTTAATTATTATTGTTTGGCATGGATCCACGTTTATTTTCTTTAACATTTACATTTTAAAACCTACATCATAGGTAGGTAGTTACGTAGGTAGGGGAAAGTCCTGCAGTACCGGCGGGCATCCAGTACAGGCCAGTTAGTTTCCTGTTATCTATTAGTGATGGCGCCAAGTTTTTTAAGTTGATTTTTCATGCTCTTCAAATTTTATTAATAAAGTTGATTATTTCTAATTATAATTGTATTTTATTTACTGTACTTGAATGCCTTAACACATTTTAGCTGATATTTAACATACAACTTGAGGGATTTTTATTTTATCCTGCATAAACCTTCATCATCATCATCTCAGCCAAAATACGTCTACTGATGGACATAGGCCTCCACCAGAAGGGGGGGGATTTGCCATAATCGCCACACTTGGCAGCTGGATTGGCGATCGCAGTAGTTGTTACAAAGGTACAGAGAACGCTGCTGCCCATTCTCTGGTTAGTCCCTTAGTCGCCTCTTACGACACCCACGGGAATATAATGGGATGGTGGCTATTCTTTACGGCTGACACCATACAGGGGCTTAAGGTGACGGTATTGCCGGACTCTCCCCTACATAGTAGGTACTATATTCAGTATATTCCTACTTAAGTAACTTTTTTACGCTGAATAACTTCGAAAGAGAAACTTTGCTGACGAAGATTGCGGTTCCACCATTGCAATTTCACATAAGTTAGAATTTCAACTCCCTAATGTGCTCCGACCGTTTTACAGGCTGAGATTACAACCTGACGACTGCCGTGGGTTGCATCACGGTCCCAAACTGAAAATTAGGTTGAAGTGTAGAGATAGCTAAGGACTAAACCCACGTCCCTCATATCACTTGTTAAGTTGAGAATGAAGTTAGAGCAGTGTTAAGTTAGGCTTCTAATCTTATGTCTAACATCTCTTGGTGTTATTGCTAAATGTTTTCTTGATTGAACTGGATAGGCAGATACTACGTGTTGTGAAGTTGGTTTGCCTATTAGAAGAATGACATTCGCTTTCACTGCTTGATGTAGGTATTACTATAACAATGTAGGTATACCATTAAGTACCATGACATAGGTACGAGTACCTACGGTACATAGCGAACATTATTTTGTACTGTCGTACAAAAAATGTTCTTTCTTTTTTTGGGGGGTGAGAAATCAGCAAATGACTCCTCCCGTTCTGGGCAGAGCGGCAGAGAGTGTCAGACTTCTACTGACTAAAAACCACCCATGTTCCTTCTTAGCCCTTTGTGTCGACGCCGCGGTAGGTATCTCTTTCGAATAACCCGCAGCTCCGACTTCAGTCAACATATTTGTGCTGGGGGGAACACGGAGAACTAAAATAAATGTATCAAGTTTGACATAACGATGCATCTTTTCTTGGTTTTCAGCACCACCTTCATCTGCACACCTGTCAATAAGCTTTTCAGTAGCATAAGTCAATCCAATAGTTAGGTACAGACCTGACAATCATGTCCATCTTTTTTATCGCTGATAAAATGAAGACCGAGGAAACGATGGATGGTTTGTGTGAGGAATAACATAAAGAAAAAAAAAAGGAGGGAGAGTTAGAGAAGTAACCTTTGAAATCACAAATACGATTCTGAAAATTCTTTCACTATCGGGAAACTAGGTAGGTAGGTATATTATCCCTGAGTTAGTTCCCGTGGGTAATTCAAACACAACGGGAACGAAGCCACGTGCTAAAGCTAATCGCTACTAAAATGAAACTTTGTCATATCAATTAAACGTAGCTCAAGCACGAGACTCGTGGAAGCTATTTCAATACACACCCAAAACTTCAAAAGGTAGCTACCTACTTTCTGGACAACGAGACGTAGGTAAGTTACTTTCATAATTAGTTACGTTCGGACGTTTGAGCCGCAAAATTCTACAAGAGCGCATTTTCAACACAATTGAGTGGTTTAGTTTAGCCGAGCGTCTCGTTAGAGTTGTCTTACAGAAAGACTAATGCATTTAGGACGGACGCTGGTACAATGTCATCGCATTTTCGCGCTGAATATGTGCAATAAAGGACGTAGCAAGTTTCTGTTACGTCTTCCCCTACACTTCTAAAAAAAACAAAAAAATCGTGATGAAGATTTTTTTGTTTTTTGTAGAATTTAAAGATATTTATAAGTATAAACCTACCTACCTAAATTTTATTTGAGCGAAGGAGTTGCCCATCAAGATAGAATTCTAAATTACTTAGATAGGTAGGTACCTACCTACTTATATTACAAACAACTGAACACATTCAAAAGCTCAACTTAGGTACTATCTACGCTATGTACAGTGTACACTAGTATTTATTAGTAAAATAAATCGATTATAAAGTTACAGAATCGCCACCCCGTCGTTGTGGAGCGCAATATATTCGGCTTAATAGTGTAATTTTGCAGGCTCTTGCAATATCTTGCGGTGAACTCGACCAACCCTCTGCCCACCCTGACAGACGCCAGATTGCATGCAACATTCTGTCGTTAGCAGATGGGATTATAGTCACCTCACACAGCCAATTTGTTTACCTACGTGTAAATCTTGGTAGGTTACTATATAGGTAATTTAGAAAATCTACCGTTACGTACCCTATGTAAGTTTTTTATTATTGAAGCAGCAATGTTTGCTATGTCTTCAAAGGTATAACACCTTAACATTTAAGTAGGTAGGTACAAAAAGAAGTTGTAAGACATAAAAACGAACTGTAAAATTCTATCAAAGCAAGACACTATTACACTGAATATTTGACATCGGTAAAGCTATTTGGCAATGTCTTACCTAAAAATATAAAGTGAGGCACTGACGCCGGATCAGAGCAATAAAAGGTCGCGAGTTTCGGGCCATACATTATTTATAGGGGGTTCTATCGACAACACCTTCTAAAATCAATATAGGAAAAATCGCGCTATGAGATTCTTGAGCCTAATCAAATAAACCGGGTGAAAGTTAAAATTGGAAGAAGTAGAAGACGTGCCATTGAATAATTCATTAATTTGAGATAAGTGTAGGTAGTTAGACTTGAAACTGACGACGAACTAGAAGTCAAAGTAATATTGGAACCTACTTAAAGTTCTTGAACATCTAGGACCTACAGAACATTATAAAACTAATAAAAGTAATGGTGTACCAAGAATTAAGAAGAAGGAAGACCAAAGAAAACGACGGATGGACTGTGTGATGGATTATATGGCTAGAAAGGAGGTGACTGCTGAGATGACGAGTAATAAAGAAGTACGTACATAGTATGCAAGAAGTGGGCAGGCTGCGCCGACCCCAAATTAATTAGGATAAGGGAAGGGGAATGATGATGCTGTGCGAAGAATTAGGCACGTATACTTTAATTTTGAAACCGGGTAACTCGTTTTCTTTTGCTTTTCCAATCGTTCTTTGGCATGTCCATAATTGTATTCAGAAACTAATCTTTTGATTGCCAATAGTCTAACGTCGGTTGTTACAAATGTAACAGAACACGATCAGCACATCTTAATAGATTCGCTAATCACGTTCAGGTTCTTTGGCAAAATCCGCTCTAAAATTTTAAAGACAACACGGCAATCTGCGAGTCCTATATTCTAGGCTGGTAAATGATGGAGATGACACAGGTATAGGATCTAAACCTTTAAAATAAATGAAACTCATCGGTTCAATTGATAATTTATTGATAGTATTTCCACTGCTGCTCAAGCACTTATCTATGCTTTGCTACGTTATCAAATCTTTCAATATGTCTTTTGCGACGACGAACTGTAAGAAACAAAATAGCATTATGCTATGCCACAAGAAAGCTAAACAAAAGTAAAACCAGTTGATAAAAATGCATTTTTTATCAATTTGTTTACATCAAATTTTAACTAAAATCGTAAAGGCTGCTGAGATGACGAATTGACGAGTAATAAATAAAGAACAAAGCCAGGAGAATGATGATTATTACTATTAGAGTTGAAAAAAATAAGTGAAATATGGCACTTACCTTCAGAATTACTACTGTCTGATTCAGAGATCTTTCCGATTTTTTCATGTATTTCTAAATCATCTGCAATTTAAAAAATGTCATGATTATTGGGAGTGGAAACTGGAATGTCCTAATAGGGGATCGGACATAAAACCTAATGCAGATGAATATCAGTATCGACTGTCTATCTGACCTCCACAACCCAGTAAGGGGTAATAATTATATACCCTTGGTAAGACTAAATCTAGCTTTTCCTATCTTGAAACTGAAACATTTTTTTTTGGTAGAGCTACTTAAAAGATGTAAGTACCAATAAAAAGTATCACATAAGTTCCAAGATAGAAATCGGTTTAATTTCTGAGATCTCTTCTTTTTTAACCGACTTCCAAAAAGGAGGAGGTTCTCTATTCGTGTATACCTATGTTTTTTTTTTATTCTCAATTATTTAGTCGCTAATCTAATAAGGCACAACAAGTACCTTTATTTTAGTTTGTTAAGATGACGTGGGAACGTGAACTTAAAGGATGAAAAACATAATGATTCGTGATTTAAATAAAGTCGTAGTAGATTTACTTCTTTGATTTACCTTCTTCAGGTTCAAAATCACCTTTTAGACCTCTGGTTACCCTTACGGTGTCATCACTGGAATTAGGTGTTTCTGAAATTAAGTCCGTAGTTAGGTACAAGTTAATTACATAACATAAAATCATGCCTGTAATCCCCGAAGGGTTAGACAGAGGTGTACCTTATAGAACAGCCACATTTCGAAATGTTTTGATTGTTGGACCCATGTTTTAGGAAGCGAGCCTATTGCCACCATCCAGACTCTGCTGCTACTGAGAAATTCCTTATTTAAAATCCCAACAAGACATTGTCCGACCTGGGAAATGAACCCAGGACCTCATACTGGACAGTCGTCCTTGGGGCAACCAGATCAAAGAGGCAGTCAAAAAATAAGAAGGGTGGATGCAGGGGCAAATTGTTTAGTTTTATTTCAATTTAAACCTTCTCAATAATCAAACCGAGACCAACAGATATGTGGTAATGGGAAACAATTTACTGCCATGCTCCAGCGGGCACTAATGGTGCACATGAAGTTACCTGAAACTGCCAAAATTTTTCCAATCAACCTTGAACCTAATGCTAAAGAGAGAAAGTTGAAAATCTTTTGAAAAAAAAAACAGATTTTGGTACTTAGTTTGATGAACATTTTTTTCTAATAGTTATATGTCGGCTGTAATAAGTAATAAACAAAGTAAAATTACAGTTTTTACCATCACCATCGTCACCACTGACGTCAGAAGATTCTGATTTTATAAGTTCTTTGCTTGAATGTTCGTTTTTGCCTTGTGACAGATCTTCAACCGAGGTTTTTTTCTTCACACTCATGACTTCATCGATACCGCTTTCGCCATTCAAAGCCCTTGCATGATTTTCGCGAGAATCTAGAATAAAAGAGCTAGTGCAGTCAACAGAAGCTGCGTAAGGTTTCTGTGAAAGCTACGGGAAAAGTAAGTATACCTTCGAAATCTCTAATGCGAAGTGACGGAGCTCCAATGGCTCCATGTGTTAAGTCAAACCCAAGTTTAATATCAACTAAAAATTTACAACATTTTTGTATCAGAAGCCGAATACTACTAGAGATTGTGATAATTCAGCTCATGCGATATTGTAACAGCACTCACATGTTTTGCCCCCAGAAGATTCACAATAAGCAATTATCGTGGACACCAGTATCTGTAAATCAATAATAAGAATTAGTCCAATTCTATTAGGGGCAGGATTTTATTGAAAGAAAACTAACTAAATACATTAACGAATGAAAACGATAAAATAAACTAGAGCACCTTAACTTCTAAGAAAGAGTAAGTTTTTTTAAAAGAAACTCATTCACAAAGTAGAAAAAATATTTACCGTTACAAAAAGCCATGATTTCGGACTGTTTTCGTCAGGCAGCAGCATGATGTAGTCTTAAAATATTTTATTTCATGAAGTGAGATTATTACCTGTGTGCGGCGATACGCATTGATTTCAATTTTCTCGGTAACATAAACATTTTGTTTTATTATGTACTGCAATTGTATCAATAGGAATGTTTTATAGGATTGATAAAAAGGATTTTAACTTGCTCAAAAAGTCTGATAATTCCTCTCCTGCCCTCGGGCCTCGGGACGACGACTCTCATAAAATAGCATGAGGCTTTAAGCACGCCATTTAGTTTGGATTAAAACATAATCATAATGGTTTTTTAATTACTTACTTAGGTAGGCATTTTCTAACATCATGGAAAAAGATGTTAACAAAGCCAGGTATTCTTTCCTGAACAGTCACAGCCGCTTCAGTTAAATCACATCCATTCATAACGTAATATGAGCAGAGATAATGTGTGCCCCGGGCGAGACAAATTTGCCAACTTTTTCTGTTGAACAATCTCTTTATATGAAATGGTTAGCGCTGAGGATTTTCGCGCAAAGTATTATTAGTAAAGTTGAATATTAATGTATGCAATTCATTGTCAAAAGTACTACTTAGTGTTAGTAGTTTTTTAAATAATGTTTATAATATTTAGTAATATTTTAATCAATTATCTACCTATTCAAATCAGTGTAGTAGGACCTATGCAGGTGTTGTTGCTGATATGAGAAATAGTCTGGGTTACGAAATACCTGCCTTGATAAAACTTGGCTAAAATAATAAATACTTTATTAAACTTCCTGTTAAAAAAGACTTTATACCTGTAGAAGAAACCATATTGAATCGGAGTTCGCCGAATCAAAACACATGAGGTTAATCCGTTTTAATAAATAAGTAGCTACAATAATGTGCGTGACTGACCGCAGTTAACTCGAAAATTGTCTCAGCAATTCGGATTTGTTAGAAATCCTTGCAAAAACCGACAGCTTAAAATTTACATGAAAAGTACGTGGCTTAGCGTTGTGGCGCTGAGGACGTGTTTTTACCTTGAGCTTTAACTGCTCACTCTTTATTCGAAATTGGCTTCGAGGCTTATTGGATAAGGAGATTATAAAATGTTGCTTCCAGGGGTTGTGATCAAATCTTTCTTTGTACCTACATATTTACAAGCCAGTTAAAGGGGTTGTGTGGTTAACATCCAGTCCCTAGGTGCGGTACATGATCTGCGAGGTATTATAGTAGATTATGCACCGAGGGGCTAAAGTTGTGTCTTATGTCACGGGCGTCATATTGAATCTCGAGCGCAATGAAGGATTCGGGATTTAACTCCCGAGCGCAGGGAGGGAGTTAAGAGTTTAACTCACGAGCGAAGCGAGGGAGTTAATACAAGAATCCTGAATGCAGCGAGGGATTCAAGCTAGCCCAAGGCAAAGACACCTTTAGCCCAGAGGAGGATACTCTACTTTTTACACCTACTGTGAGAAAATAATAGCCATAGTACGAAAAACAAAGTATTTATTAAATAAACAAACAGTAAGAATAACATATTTAGAACTAGTTAGTTATATGCACTTACATATTAATTGAAGTTAATGGTAACATTTGAGACAGATTTTGTAGGAAATTGAGAATATCATCCACGCGTAGTAAGGGTATCGAGAATAGCTTTCCTCTTTCTGGCACCAAAGGGTGTTTGTTAGTACTATACTGCCAATTTAGCTGAGCATGTGAGATTCCAAACTCAAATCACATTATTGACCAGCGGGTCATAATGAAATCCAGTACAACATTATTGACCGGCTGTGCCCCCGGCCTCTAATGACTCACTTTAGGTTAAGGTTGCTTGACATATAATTTGACATTTTCGAGCAGGTGGTATGAAAAAATATTTTTATTGCTTATCAATATTTTGATAGTAAGTATTATTTAGATAGGTAAGTGAATTTCCAGCGTAGTCTTGTCTACCTGGATACGTACATCGTACCTATACCTAGGAGTATAAAGTACCTATGACAAAATCGCAGATTTCTAACTACTTAATAATAAAGTTTCAGGAACAAATTCTTGATAAACGAAAATTCTAAGATTTCTGTATATAAGCTGGACTTATCCATTTAAATGGGAATTTAATGTAAATACGAAGTTGAAGAAAGCCGTTTAGGAAGGTAGGTATAGCATAGGAGACAAATGGAAGGTATTTTAGTTTGCCGGTTGTTGGTGCCGTCTACGAGGTTGCGTGACGTTCTCCCGAACGAAACTATCGCATGACTCCTATACCTCATAAACTTTGCGTTTATGAATGTCTTGGAAAAACTTTTTGTTCGGGAAAACTTTTGTTATGACGATACTATAAACCTGTGTCAAACATATATGTAGCTATGTTCTATTTAAGTACAACTAAATGTGAATTTGAACACCCAAGGACATGCTATTGTGTCTTATGGTTAACAATGGGTAGACTCCGTAAAAGTTTTCTGAAAACACGATTTTGTTTAAATAAGTAACCTATAATTATGTTACTATTGTGGTATCCTAGGTCCTACAATAATGATAAAAAATATTTAGTTATTCCAGAAACTGAACTAAAAAAACTGCATGAACTGCTATAAGTAATTATTTCACAATGTAATTAGACTATTTTAAGGCGAAAATACCTTTAAAAAAAACGCATGAGTTTATTGAAATAAAAACTAAATAAAACAAAGTCACCTTTGGTAAAGGTAGAAACATTTATTACGATTTCTAGGTAACTAGGTAGCGTGTAATGTTAGTAGTTTTATTGTAATATTTTTATTTCCGTCAGTGTAAACTGCGCTTTTGTAGAAATAAAAAAAAACTCTAGTCAAAACTTCGCCGGTCTACCTGAATGTTCTTTCCATGGCGCGACATACTCTACTCGTACTTACATCTAAATGCACTAAGCGAATTTTAAAATACGTAGGTAGTACTTATGTACCTACTACTTATTTTTAAAATCTATCGAATTACTTATATTTTTTTAATCCATATCTAAATAAGTACAAATATATGAATATCTAAAGGTGGTGCCTGTCGGACCGGTACGTTAATGATGTAAAAATAGGTACCTACTTAAGTAGGTAGGTACTGTAGTATTTCAAAGTCGGACCAGATAAAAAGCAAGTCAAAGCTTTCGGTGTGACTAGAAGCCGACCCCAACATTGGTAGGAAAAGGCTTGGCAGAGGATGAATGAGTTATATTTTTTTTGACTGAAAAGATGTCTAGAATTTCGCAAGCGGTGCTGCTCCGATTCAATTCCCAGATCGGGAGAGTTTTATAAGGTTTTACATCAGTCAGAAGTCTAGATTAGTGCCCGATTTATTACAGTTTAAGAAACGTAAAGGGGGAGCCCCTTTACATTTTCTTAAAGACCTTAACATGGTTTTAACCATAGCTGAGTAGCGAATTATGGGATATTGTTAGGCATACCTCTGTTTAACTCTTCGGGGTTTACAACCGTGAGTAACTTTATCAAGTTTCATGTACCGAACTACCGATATTAATTCTATAGAGTCAAATAGACAAATCGTAACATAAAGATTCATTAAGTTAGAGTTACGGTGCAATATAATTTTATAGACGGTTTACGACTTACGTTATCAGGCTGTTCCCTCATACTTTTCCCGAGCGTGGTTCTGCATAAGTGCATTGCGGTGCATAACAAAGTTTATTAGCCGTTAATTGTTCGTACGTAGAATGTAGGACGCACTGCATGGTAATAGAGCATTATACTCTCCAGTACTTAAATTTCTGCGACGTCATTTTTTATTTAGTATTTAATTTCCTTAGACTAATTGAGTGGGAGGTAGCGTTATTAGTTTGCAGAGAAAAGATAAAATTTGGGTGGGTATTTTTCCATCGTTGATATTCTTTTAATAAAAAATTCCATAAAAGTTGTTGAGATAGAGCAGGCTATGCAATAGTATTTTCAGTAAGTACTTTTAGTGCCAGATAGCTGATGTTAACTCAGGTTACTTTTATTTTAGAAAACAAAAGAGATTAGAATTCCAGATTGTTAACAAAATCCAAGTACTTAGGTAATATTTTATAATAATTTCACGCACATGAAGGTCCCGGGGCACAGGTAGATCGTAATAAGTTACGGAATTGAATCCCCATTTGAAAACAATAACAAGTAAGTAGGTACTTATATTCAGTGATAATTCATTATCCATGTTTAAGTTTGCCTTTTAATTAACGACACACCCTATATTAAAATACACAATTGTTGGGCTTTAACAAATAGATCCCTTTCAAATCGATTAAATCGCCTCGGGCGATTCGACATCGCGCCAGTTGTCGTTTACCGCTGACAATGCCAACAGCAAATGAAAATTAAACACATTCCGTAACAATTAACCACACGTCGGTAATCTGTCGGTCCTACTCCATTATTTATTTTATGTAAAACTTGTATTTACGTCCAAAAGGGTACAGCGGCCTTACTGAACGTTCTTAACCACACCATTTACGTATGGACTTAAGAGGTTAACTCTCTGTTTCAGTTTGTGTACTAACCTATTACGTAACTGCTTCAAATTATTCGCACAGGTCAGCATAATCGGCCTTTGAAATGTTCTCACATCTGGGACATGGGCCTTATCTCTAAGAGACCACGCGAGTCTAGTGCGGTTTGGTAGATGTCACACGTATTCGAATTTTATGATTCTACGATAAGCATTTGTTTAGACAGATTTCAGAGCAGTGGTGATGAAAATCAATTACCTACACAAAGTAATGCGCTTGCTTCGGACCAATACTTCTCGCGCAAGTTTGGTATGAATTTATGAAATCCTGATAAAACAAGGTGAAAAATCACCTAGCCTCTTGTTGCAGACTTTCACGGTTCTGGTTTATTCCTAGAATGATTAATACCTAAGTTTTGATCTCTGTACTGTAGGTACTATAGGTATTCTGGGGATCAAAAACTGTTAGCAGGCATATCTGTTTTACGGGATACCTACTTCAGTGCGACAAGAACAACAAGTAACAGAACATCTTAGTAACAAGACCTCGATTAAACAAGGCTTCGCAGTATGATATTTACAAAGTAAAATCGTTCGCAGTAGTTTTTCGATGTAATGAAACCGCGCAGTAACAAGGCTTCGATTTAACAAAGCCTCGCAGTATAGTGATATCGATGAAAGTTTTTTGAAGAAACGATAATTATTCGATGATACGTTTGTCGCACTGAAGTAGGTATCCCCTGTTTTACAGGCTCATCCATCAGGTAGGTAGGTACTTTCTGCATGTTTCTATAATTTTCAAAAGAGAATAAGACTCGATTTACCTTTATTTTATCACGTTTGATCGTTCACCTAGTTTGTAATCGGTCGTTTGCACTAATTCGGTAGTCCATTATCGACACCCTAGCTAGCAGTGTATTTTAACCCTTTTCGATGAATCGGTCACGTGCGCTTTTAATGGTAGGTATTAGGCTCATACGATTTTAAATTACTATTTTTAACCGACTTCCAAAAAAGAGGAGGTTCTCTATTCGTGTGTATGTATTTTAGTGTCTCCTGTCCCGATGTACGTCTGTAAACAAATTTTACGAGTTTTTGACACACTTCATGGTTTCCGATTGAGTTGAAATTTTGTAAGCATAGGTATGTTAACTAACTACTTACTTAACTACTAAAATTTTGTTCCAATTCTTCAATCACGGTAAAATAGTTAACCAGCATAAGTTAAATATTGCGACGGGGTGTTGTTCAGACAATTAAAACAAAACGATTTATGTTTTGGTAGTCGTTTTTTTATTCACTTAAAATGTGTTATTTGATGTCATAGGTATATACCTACTTAAAAAACTATAGACGAAGGTAAGCTGCAGTATCTTTAAAATTATGTAGGAAGTTTTCTAACACGTTGTCAATTTCCGTATCTATTGCAAATATAGCATTTTCTCGTTCCGCAATATCCCCTTCATACATGTCGTAAGACTCTTTGGGCATGTTTCTGAACATTGATAAAATCTCAGCATGCAGATCATTTTTGTTTTCCAAGTTTCCTTTAATATCTTGCCAAATATGATCTAGGGGTGACAAGTCTTCGAAGTGTGTCGGTAGCCGTAATACTTGGTGACCATTCGCTTTTATAACTCGATCAACGCGAGGTATTTCTTCGATGTCGGCATGATTTTTGACAAGCTGATATAATTCTGATTTGTTCATGGTGTCACTGTATGGAACATTATGGTGACGTAACCATTTCTTCATATCACTTTTCGTGTCAAACATGGTTATTGTTTTCGATTTTGAGGTCCCATGGAGGGGACTATTATCTAATATAACAACGCTCGAAGGAGTAAGGTATCCCAGTAAAATATCTACAACCCACTTATAAAAATCATCTTCAGTAGCAGAAAAGCAATATAAACCATTTGTAAATCCATTTTTAGATACTGCATGGAATAAAATCCATTCACCTCCGCAAATATTAGACTTATTGTGTGCATTGTGTTTCCAAGGGTTATTAAAGTTGTGATTCTTATCTATAATTCTTTCACTGATGTAATAAATTACATTATTTTCTTGTTGTCGTATCTGTTTAATTTTCTTAAGAAATGAATATCTTTCAAAAGTTATTTTCGGGTCTTCCATTAGTAGTTTTTTGTCATCGAAAACTGTGTGATAATCAATGCCCAGTATAGACACATTTTGTCTAAAATGTTCAGGATTTAGTAGAGGCTGGCTCAAGGAGCTGAGAAACTCGTTTACGTTTTTCAACAAGAGGTGAAAGGTAGGTACTTCGTTCCGTTCGTATATTTTCTTTAGGGTTTTTATAATTATAAAATGGGTGTTAAAACCAATGATATCTGGTTTAGGACATATTGCAGGCGTATATTTGTTCATTATTTGGTTGAGCATATTTTTTACATGCTTTAAAAAATAATAATTTTCTTTATTGACATTGCACGAAGGATATGCTTCCAAGTTCCATGCTGAAAATCAAAGGTAGCTGGTAAAAATATTGTTAAGCATTTCAATCTACAAACTTTATAATGACTAATAAACTTTATAATGAATACACTATACTGGTGGTACCACTTCATAGCACTTGTTTTGTGCCATAAAAACTAACAGTTCGCTTTTTTTGGCATTAGGTATACCTCAGTCCATGAGCTCCAGTGTATCAGTCACCCATATTTTTACAAGTTTTCAGAGAGCATTGATTAACGGACTCAGCAGTACCATATCCTCTGCACTATCTATCATGCATTCAATGCCAATGCTGATGAGTTCCTGGATAAGCTTTTTCGTATAAATATTACATAACTTAGCCAATGTAAGATTCCCTTGCGCCACCCCGCACTCTAACCTGTACACATCTGAGTATGCGCCTGTAGACTGAACCAAAACTTAAGCTATTGATAACCCGTTCCTATTACGTAGTATAAACTCAACAATCCAAGCGGCGACCTCAACCTTTTGGGCTCCCTTAAAAAGGACGACGACATCTATACAAACTTGGACGATGAAGCCAGCGCACTGCTGGAGACCCATTTTTCGGATGCCAAATCACATCCGACTCAGAGTGGCCTACTGACCACCACAGCGCACCAACAACCAGCGAATGGAATGTGGTCAACAAGCTAGTAACTGCGGATAGAATAGAATGGGCTCTAAGGAGCTGCAAACCTTTCAAATCCGCGGGGCTGGACGGGATGTCCGGGGCGAGGAGGAATGGGACGCCGTCGCCTCCTTCTGCGAAGCAGTGATGCTAGCGAAGGAGGTGGCGGAACGTGAGAGGAAGAGAGCCTCTGGTCCCAGCCGCCGCGAGAGGTGCTCCGGGCGTCGGGGGCCACGTCATGGCTTCCGGCCACCGTAGACGCGGGCCTGTGGACGGTGAATGATGGGCTAGCTCGCCGTCCGTCCGTCTTATGACGACGAAAGGCCGTGTCGACGGCGCGTTCGTGTTCCATACGCGCCTCAAAGAGATGTCAGCAACATGGAAGGCTGCGAGTTGTTCGCAAGATATACCGCGGCCTCGACATGAAGGGCTAAGAAGGAACATAGGTGGTTTTTAGTCAGTAGAAGTCTGACACTCCCTTTCACTCTGCCCAAGAGCGGGAGGGGTTATTTGATGATTTTCCACCCGAAAAAAAAAAAGGGCTGGACGGGATATTCTCGGCCCAACAACTACAATGATAATTATAACAGGTAACCAAGCACCTAATACCAATATAACGGGCCTGTATAGCTTTCAACTACATATATCCCCATACTTTGGAGAGAGGCAATAGTAGTCTTTCTACCAAACCCAGGAAAAGAGGACTACACACACGCCAAATCTTTCAGTCAGGCCTATCAGTCTAACATCTTTTCTTCTGAAAACACTGGAAAGACCGGTAGATCGACACTTAAGGGATGGAGCTATATATAAAAAATTGCCTTCTTGAATGATCTCAACATTTCAATATCAAATACCCTAGATAAATTAAACATAATCTTTCAAGCCGAATGTGTCGGTATCACCAGAGCGGCGCAAGCAGTTGCAGCCAGAGATGTCAGAGATTTTAAAATAAAGATCATCTCAAACAGTGCCTCGGTGCTTCAAGCCCTAAAAAACAACAGTATTACCTCTGTCCTAATACTGGAATGCCATAATGCACTCCAATCCATTGCAAACACGAATAGTGTAACACTGCAATGGATAAAAGGACACAGCAACTCGCTGGGTAACGACGCAGCAGATGAGCTGGCTAAGAGGGGCTCAAAGGACATTAGGTGAGGTGTTTTTCTGTGGTTTTAAAGCCATGTTTTTATTTGGGCCTGTGGTATGGGCATTAGTAGCTCGGGTTCAAATAAAAACATGGCTGTAAAACCACAGAAAAACACCTCACCTAATGTCCTTTGAGCCCCTCTTGGCCAAAAAACCTCACCGAATGGAAAAACAGTGAAGGATGTAGGCAAACAAAAGATGCAGTTCCGGTGGCATCAATGAAGTTTACCTGCAAACTGATTAAAACGGGTCATTGTTCCTTGAACAAACATCTATAGGTGTAACAGATAGCAGTCTGGAAAGGCTGCTGCAGTTCTGGGACAACCTATGTTGGTTGGAGTAGGTAATACTTAAACATCACACACAATAACCCAATCAAGAGGCTAAGTGCAGATAAAAGCCCAGTTAAACTAAATTCAACTAACCCATTCCTACAATCAAAGTGTCTATCATTGCAGTAACTGTTGCAAAGAAAATCCGTCTGTAGTGACTTACATCAGATATATCACCAGTCTTATTTGAAGAAACTGGCATAACAACTGTTTTCAACAAATCAGTTGGAAAATAAGAATGACTCACACATAGGAGGGCATGAGCGGTAAGACCCTTGAGAGGTGAACTCCTGCATTCTGTAAGTGCTCAATACTCAAGCTATCTATTTTAGGCGACTTTTCCTGGGACATGGTTTTGATGGCGGAAGACACGTCACGGGCAGTAAAATATAATTATTGTACACTTATGACAATACAGCTTAAGTTTAGTGTTTGGTCTGCTGGACCTAGAGATGAATCAAGCATGAAATGCGGATGAAACAAGTTTGGAATATTGATTGTCCACTTTTCCCTCAACACTTGAGATCAAATCAATTCTTTCGTCTCTCCAAAGTTCCTCTTCTAGTAGTGAGAAGCAATAATTTTGATTTTAACTTGATGTTGGTTATTTTGAAACCAGTTTAGCTTTGCACATAAAAGTTTTAAGAGAGTATATCCATATTGTATCCAAGGCTCAAACCTTCCCGTCGGGGCTGGGGGTTGTTTGAAAGAGATACCGCAGCCTCGACACAAAGGCCTAAGAAGGAGCATGGCTGGTTTTTAGTCAGTACAAATCTGACACTCCCTACCGGTCTGCCCAGAGTGGGAGGAGTAATTTTTAGATGATTTCCCGCACACCAAAAAAAAAGACTCAAATCTTAGCTGTGTGCTTTCAAAAGTTTGTTCCAGCCCGTGACATACCTCTGCTTCAATTCAGTCCGATACAAACAAGCTGCTGCTGCTTACTCACTTAAAATGTTAATAATAGTGTTATAGAAGTCTATATTCCAGGTTGTGGCCAATATTATTGCAGCATTCATGAAATACAACAGACTTATGGCCCGTTAAATTTTACTATTGGTATTTTGAAACCATAGCAAACAAATATTTTAGCGGTAAGTAGTGCCTAAAGACCTACATAGAAACAAATGCCGGCAGTTTTAAAATTCAGCGCTCAAAATACTAACTATAGGTAACCTTTTCTACAAGTTTACACTTTTTATTACAATACGGTCACAAACTATGTACTAACAACTCAATCTATATTTTATTATTCCTAGAAACCTACTTAGTTCTAGTTTTCTGTCGATTATGATCAAAAACAACAAAGATGTAAACATTGTTTTACGCACCTGTTGTACAAATACCAACGCGATATAAACCAACAACAACTGCAGTAAATGTTAGAAGTGTTTAACTAACACATTTTCATATTATCTAAGTTTAAAATAGTATTCTATTTAGTTAAAAATCAATGATACAAAACCAAACAATGCCGGTCTAAAATTAATAGTCGCACTAAATTTGACAGTAATTGACTTTGACAGAAAAGAAACAGAACTGGCATAGAAATACCACAGATAAAACATCATCGAACTATCAAACGCTCGCAGCTAACTTCACTCAGTTCATTATTCGTTCAAGTACAGAAATAAACCGCGTTCCAGGTACTGATAGTATTTTTTATTCAGAGCCCACGGTGATGCGGAAACGGTGCGCATCCTTGCTTGATAAATTGCGGGGCTGCGCTACCAGCTGGTGCGGCTCCTGGTTCGACACAATGTACAGAGATTGCCTGCGCCGACTACCTACACGGACCAGCAGGGCTATTGCGTATCTTTTTATAAGTCAGTGGCAATCATAGTGTCCATCGATTAACTGTCAAATGGTTATGGTTTGGTACAAAATGGAACCATTTGACACTTAATCGCTGGACATAATGATGGCCACTGACATTTAAAAAAAAAGACGTGTGGCACTGGAGACGGCCGCGGTAAAGCTATTGCATAGCATTTTTTATCAACTTAAGCAATTATATTTATTTATTTTATTAATGCAGTATTTTTTTTCCTTTGTTTTTTTTCTTTGATATTAATTCAAGTTAAACTTTGAGCGTTGTGACCGATAAAAAAACATTTTTTTTCTTTTATTAAATAAATGAGATGTTAATATCACACATTAAAAAAAGACGTGTGGCACTGGAGACTGCCGCGGTAAAGCTATTGCATAGCATTTTTTATCAACTTATGCAATTATAATTATTTATTTATTTTATTAATGCATAATTTTTTTCCTTTGTTTTTTTTTCTTTGATATTAATAAATGCACTTTGTTTATTCATATTTAAAACACTTTGTACACAAATTATACGAGTACAGATATTCACTGTTGTACATAGATGATAAATACCTATACACCTATATACTTTCTCACAAACAGCTGATTACGGTAGTTTTCCAATACAACCAATGCCACCTAAAGGCGGGTTGCTGAACTAAAGAGACAAGCGTGATATTTCAAAAAGTCATTGTCAAGTGTCAATTTGTCAAGTTAAGTGTTAAGTTTTTTTCGTTACGGAATTTCTGGATTCGGTCCCCACGCTCAAGGCCCGCGATAGAAGCTATGCAATAGCTTAAAAAGTAACTGAACTGTTGTCGAAATCTAAAAAGTATCACCGCTGTGCCGGTCGGAGTGGGGGGTGTTAGGTTTTCTTCGTTACGGAATTTCTGGATTCGGTCCCCACGCTCAAGGCCCGCGATAGAAGCTATGCAATAGCTTAAAAGATACGCATTAGCCCTGCTGTTCTGCCATGTTCTGCTAAGCGTTACACCCTAAGATAGCAAGCAGGCTTGATTGTGCGTTTGAGAACCACTGTTGTAAGGATATAAGTTTTTAAACGGTTTTTCTAAGCTGGGCTATCACCTTGCAGCAGTGTTGTTTTGTTTCTGTTTCTGTCTTGTTGCTCGATTGAAATGGTTAAAGTGAAATAGTTTTTTAGGGTTCTGTACCCAAAAGGATAAAATCGGGACCATTAGTCTAAAACAAAAAAATTATCGCAGTGATGGGGAGAACAAGTACCTTCACGACTTCGTTAAGGGTAGGCAGGTATTTTTACACCCTTTATGACATCAATTTTAATAAAACTTTTATTATTAAAGGCGTACCTATTTACAATGGGCTCGTAACATAAAAAAATACTGTTCTTATTACCACGGATCTTACAAAAGAATTCAACAATTAAAGAATAATCGTTTTGTAACCCCGTCAATATCCTTCCGTTACAGTTACAACCGAATAATAAGTTCAGGTTGAATTTCTGCGCACTTCCTGAGAGTTGACCCTTTGATCACGACTTTAATTAAAGCCCTCGCGCATTTCTTAGTTTCTAAATTGCTTGATACGTCGGGGCTTAATTAAGGAAATTATGCTGCACTTACTCTGTAAAAAGTCATAGTGCCAACCGACTAGACGCGTCGTATAGGTAGAGCTACCAAATTGTTTAAATTTTCTACCTATTTAGCGTGTGGGCAGTTTATCAAAATTAAAACTTTCTGAATAGCGCCAAAATCGTAACGGTGAAAAAATAATTTGCTTTTTTCCCTACTTTTATTGGAGACTTGATCTTCAAAAAAAGTGTCTATCAATTTAACCACCGACATTATTTTCTAATAGTGGCTAAATAATAACAGCCATTCGGGTCGATCTTTAGCTCCGATATGTTATTGTGAGAATGGACTGTATTTATTAAAACTATTAAAGAAAGGCGCTTTTTCAAATGGTAGTAATTTTTACTGACTTTCTTAAGGTAGAACAAAACCAAATCTAATCTGACTTAAAACATTAAAAATCATCATTTATTTATTTTATTTATTTATTTTATTTTAAATAGAACGGCCGAAGCCAATTACACTATTTAAACACATATAATTTATTTACGCAGTCATGCAATCTTCTCACAAAAATTCAAACATTCTGACAATATCACCTTCCATTCATCCGCAAATATATAAGACCTTTGTTTGAGTCCAGGAGAGCGTTAATAACGGATAATGTCCGAGGAATGGGTGACTTAGAGCGTGCTACAGTACGGCAAGTTGGTACAGCCAGTAAGCGGTGTTTTCTGCCACGACAGTAATTGTCAGGCACAAATAGTTTGCTGATTTCATTGTGCAGATCAGGAACATCTATAATCCCCCTAAGAACTTTAAATATTACAGTCATCTGGTCGCGCAACCGTCTTACTTCTAGCGAATTGAAACCTAAGCAACCCAACAGGAATTTAGTGGGATACAAAAAAGGGTAAAACCCGTACAAGTGCTTGTAAAAATATCTTAGAAATGCTTTTTGAACTTTTTCTAAAGCTAACGCATACTGCTTCTCAAAGGGGTTCCATACGCATGCACTAGACTCAAGCTTGCTACGGACTAATGCCCCAAAAACAAGCCTGATAACGTGGGGGTTGTGGAAGTCGCGACAGTTCCTCAAAACAAAGCCAAGGCGTTTGAAAGACTCCTTCACAGTGGATGTGATGTGGTCATGAAACGTGAGCTTACGGTCGAATATGACTCCCAGGTCTTTCATGGAATCAGTTCTTGTAATTGGATCTCCATTCAGTTTGTACAGAAAGTTGACCGGGCGCCGCATTCGACCAAAAGACATCACGTAGCATTTTGATTTATTAAATTCCATTTTATTATCTAAACTCCACTTATATACTGAATCAATGTCTGATTGCAGAGCTTGGCAATCGAATTCAGATTTTATTTCATGAAACAGTTTTAAGTCATCAGCATATAAGAGAGATCTGGCATTCATAACCACAGCGGGAAGGTCATTAATCATCAAAATGAAAAGAAGAGGGCCGACTACCGAACCCTGACTCACACCCGAGCGAGTGTGGTATGGGTGTGACTCGTACAGACCTAATCTGACAAATTGCTGTCGGTCCCGTAAATAATCTGCAAGAAGTCGTAGAAGCCCCGGAGCAACCCCTATTGCACTGAGCTTCGACAGCAAAACGTCATTGTTAACTCTGTCGAACGCCTTTTGAAAATCAAAATAAACCACGTCTACCTGGCATTTCCGATCAAGACTAGTAGAGATATAATTAACTAGTGTTAATAAGTTCGTATTCACGGATCTTTTTTCGCGAAAGCCATGCTGCTCATTGCACATGTACTGGTTTCTTGCTTGTAGATTCCTTGATGTAGGACATTCTCGAAAACTTTCGCAGGAGAAGATAGTATCGCTATTGGACGATATTCATCGACTGAGGATTTATTCGAAGATTTCGGTATTGGAGTGACACGCGAAATCTTCCACTGTGGTGGATAGACTCCAGACTTAAGTGTTAAATTCAAAATGTGGTGTAGGGGCCGAATGAGAAATTCCTTTCCCTCTTTCAAAAACCACGGAGGAACATTATCAGGGCCAATGGCACTGTTGAGCTTTAATTTATTTATTCCGGCGCTTATATCACTTTCAGTGAAGTTTAATATATTAATATAGTTACTAATATTGCAGTTACTTGGATTGGTTATATTCTCGAGGTCTAACTTTGGTACTTCAGATTGGAAGACGCTCGCGAAATATTCTGCGAACGCTTCAGCAGCTGCTACGCCACTGTGTGTTTTACCGTTGTGGGTTACGTTAGGCTCAAAGCCACCTTTTGATCTTAGGTTGGTAATATGGTGCCAGAATTCTTTGGGGTTTTTCTTAATATTCCCTTCGATGTGCCTAATATAGGTATCATACGCAGTCGATATACGAGTCTTTAGGCTAGATCTACAGTCAGAAAATTGCTTATATAATAATTTACATTTACTTTTCTTCCATGCGGAATGTAATTTAACTTTTTTCTGTATATCCAGAATAATATCCGACGTGAACCAGGTAGGATACCTTCTAGTTATCTTTCTGTTTCGGCGTTTTTTAGGGATAGAAGCGTCAAATAAGCTATAAATAATATCATAGAAAACTTGAGTGCTAGTGCGAACGTCATTGGATGATATAACTGCATCCCAAGATACCTCAGAAAGAAGTTCATAGAGCAAATTGCGATTACATTTCTTGAAATTCCAGTCCCTACTGCAGTCCAGGTATCAGGTGGGACCAAACCTTCGATTGCTGTTACAGAAACATCACGTAGGCTAAAGCTCTCCGGAACTAAAACAACATCCAACTTTCCCCCATGCATGTTCTCAACAATATTTCTATCACACATATTACAAAAACTTAGAAAATAACAATAATAATTGCGAACATTTAATGAAGCACTGTTTAAATTTATGTCCCCTAAAATGACAACTGTTCCTTTTAAGATATTTATGAAACTCTCCACTTTTGTAAACCAGGTCATATAAACGTCGTCAGTGGCACTTGGCTTTATGTACACAACGCACACGTAAACAGGGGAACCGTGCCACGTGAAACTCGACCAAAGATCCTCACCACAATCTGTCTCAAGTTCACGTCGACGGCGCAGGACTATGGAGGTGCGTGCCATAAGCATTACGCCTCCACAAGGCGTACCTCTGTCGCGCCTTAACACGTTCCATTCACCATTGGCGAGTTCGGTATCCTCAACCGAGGCATCCAAAAAAGTCTCTGTGGCCGCTATTAAATCTTGTTCGGCTATTTGCAGATTATTACGCCACATCCGGAGCTTTGATTTAATTCCACGAACATTCTGGTATATAAAATTAATTTCTGTAGTTCTGGTACTTGGTCTGAGAGCTGCTGTAAGGCCGGTCACAATACCAGCACTATGCCGCCTTGTCCCTCTGCGTAAGCTGTTCATGAAAGGGCTGTGGGGCATCTACACGCTGGCTGTTAGACTGGACGGGGGACGGTTTCCTATAGTTGATCCAAGCCTTGATTCTTGCATTTACCGGCCACACGTCTGCGGAATAGCAGCGCTCATAGCATGCCATAGGAACACCAATTTTAAAGGACTTGTAGTTTCCTTTCGGAGTAAGTTCATCAATGGTACAAGTATCAGTGCCACATAAAGTGCGCAGGTAGTCTCTAATTTCATCGGCTGTAGACTCCATGTTCCATAGATGTAAGTATTTACGAGCTTCTACGGCCCTTAGCGATGTAACACTAGGACCAGCCGCTCCTTGAATTGAAACTGGGCGACGATTCTTAGACGGTTTCTTTGTTACTCGCGTCCATTCCTGGGACTCTGGTACCCGTGAATTAGAAGAGGTGGTCTGCGTCACCATTTCAGCTGACACAGTATCAGTACTGGGTTCACATGAGCCAGCACAAGGAGGCGCTGGTTCAGAGAAGGGCGTGGTAAAGGGGTCCCGCTCTGTACCGCCCGCAGATACCAGTGACTCACCGAGTGAGTTTTGTTCCAGACGATGTAGTCTCGTTCTCAGTTCCGTGATGGTGTGCTGCATAAAAGAGTTTTGGGTCTTCAGGTTCTCCATAGCTAATTTTACCTCTACATGCTCGGTGACAATATTCCCAATTTTGGTTTTTACAGCATTCATGGATTCTTTTGCACTTTTGAGTTCCTGTTTCACTGATCGAAGTTCCTCACTCATTAGTATACTTATGCTATCGTTGATCTTTGAAAGCATATTGCTCAGCTGATCTTGCAGTACGTCTTGCACGACATTACGGATGTCGTCAGTCGTCAAGGTATTACATGAATTTGGGGGCGAATGCAGTGCTTGTCTTTTGGCACTTCTCACGTTAATATTAGCATTGAACCGAATAGGCGTATTATCATCTCTGGGCACTTTGGGATTCGTGCTCGAGCAGGATGGGCAATTCCAAACTTTGGAAGCAAGGGTCTCTTCGTCGTAATTTGTTAAGCAGGCAAGGTGAAATGCTTTTTCACAAATCGTACAATTACGATAATTTCCTTCGGCCAATTCGCTATCGCAGCATCCCCAAATCATCAATTGGTCAGCCGATATAGACATTATTAATCTTAGTATGCCGCAATAAGTACGTGTACGCACGTTGATAAACACCCAGCGCGTAGACTAGCGAAGGGCAGGCAAGCGTTGACTCGCGGTCAGCTGGTTATGTATAACAACAATACGCTCGGTGACACGGAGCGACACAGAACGCGACTCTTTCCAATTAGCAAACACTGTGTTTTTTCTCTGAGTTCGTTATTTAAACTTTGTTATAAAGATGATTATAACTTGAGAATCACTCGTTATTTTTATGTTCTGTTTTCACTGTTATAGGGAACACTTGTTATAGAACGTCACTATATATTTTACTAATAGGTTTATTTCGGTTTTGCGCGTATCTCGACATTTTTGAAAATTATAATTCTGATAAAAATTCGCGTTGTGTCTATAGAATAATGTAAAGAAAACTAAAAATGTAGGTAATTCAAAATCAATCGGATAAATCATTTGATTTAGAATAATCCGATCAACAAGTGGTATTAATTAAAATAAACTACCTACTTAATGAAAGTTTTCATAGATCTTTTTAAATTTTAAATAGGGTATTTTGACATCTGTCAAAAATTCACGATTATACTGTGTTATTTTAAAGAACTAACAGAAATAACACGATGTGAAAACATCTCATCGATCATCATCTGCCTAGCCTTTTCCCAACTATGTTGGGGTTGGCTTCCAGTCTAACCGGATGCAGCTGAATACCAGTATTTTACATGGAGCGACTGCCTATCTGAGCTCCACAACCCAGTTAATAATATACTAGGTAATACGATACTCTTTGGTAAGACTGGATGTCAGAATTTCAGGTCACTGACTACCTGTAACGACTGCCAAAGATCTAGACAAAAAGGATATCAAAAAACATATAAAATACATACGAGAAGGTGCGTTATGCACATGGTCGCGTTTGCTTAGGTTGGTTTTTTGGTGGGTGACCAATGACTATTCTGTTCGGAAAATACGGTCAGTCGTTGTTGTCGACTGTCAATTTTAGACCCGAAAGTCTGACAACCAGTCTTACTAAGGAGTTTCTTATTAACCAGTACTAACTGGGTTGTGGAGGTTAGATAGGCAGTAGCTCTATGTAAAATACTAGTACCTAGTAAATAGTTGCATCCGTTTAAACTGGATGTCGACCCCAACATATTTCTGAAACGGCTGGGCAAATTATGTTTTTATTCTTTGTAGGGGTTCTTTCTTCATTATATTCTATGCATTCGGTTTTATCTTGAAGAACTAAATTTATTCTGCTTACAATGATGGGATTTTCTTAACAAAAAAAACTACACATCCCCTACCTAATTCAAATTCCAACTAGATGTTACAACAATAACGCACTACATTAAACAAAGTGACGTACCTACGTCAAGCCAGTTTTTTTTAGTTAGAAGAGGCGTGTAGTGTTCTGGTCGAGTATAATAGATCACGTAGTGGCGCGTAGCCCGTAAACAAAGCGGCCGACCGGAGACCTGACGCCCGGGGATGTTTATCGGGAAGCCTCGCGATGTATGTCGACGGGAACTCCACTTTAAATTTTTAAACATTCGCTTTAACGTCTTACATACAAGTTACCTTCTAGCCTACGGCGTTGAGGTTCGGTCAACTAACGCTTGCCTTAGACCGGGCGCCGCCGTCAAAGAACGTTTGCTTAAAAGGTCATAAAATTTTGCCCAAAAAAAGTTCCAGCAGTATGGCTTTTGGCCAAGAACTGCTGTTTAGGGCTTTAACTAACTAACATATCTACATTATATCCAATTAGTTACTGAACATATTCCTGTTTCTCAATTTACGACGGTAGACCACAGCGTGCGCTAATTTGGTGATGTAACAAAAAAGTTAGTACCCAAATGACGTTCCACCGCATTATTGTTTCAGCTTATATTGTTATGAACACGTCGTCGTCGTGAGCAAGCGGCGAGGTTGTTCAGCGCTATACCTATTGTTTAAAAAGCCGTGCCATATCTAATTGCAGTGGGTAGCGCCTCTCTGAGCATAATTGCGATGTTCTGCTGCGAGTTGAACTTACTTTTTGTTTTAAATATTTTCAGTTTAGTGTTTACGATTTCTATTTCGGTGAAAAGCATGGTTTTCTTGAAGTTCCTATGTTCATCGGTGGACCTTTTTGGCTGAAATTATAAGTATTTTACGAGCACACATGGGTAGTTTAATTTTTCTACATGTATCTTCTTTTAGTGACTATTTATGGCATGAAAACCTTGGTTTAAAGTTCTTCATTCCCAATAGAAAACGGGGGATCATCCGACCAGACGGGTATTGATGTCTGGTGGGCAACTGCCCAATAGTTACTGTTGCTGTAGGGTTTTCAGTAGGTATAGTACTCTGAATATTTCTTTTTGCTTTTGCGATGTAGACTTTTTTAAATGGAATCGTAAATAAAATATGTAGATACATACTTACATTTTTTTTAGTTTAGCTAGGTACACTAACAACACTGAGAGTTTCAGAAAGAGAAAAACTTCAAAGTGTGCGTCATTTCAAGAAAGAACAGTGCAATTTTCCAGGATTCTGTTTGCGGTTAAGTAGCGATAGCGGATATTACAATCTTGTAGCTACCTACCCAACAATGGCCGTTGTGATGTCAAGTTGTTACGCTGCTGTCTCGGCGCTTTATAAGAACTATAATCACCCATAACGATCCACGGAGGTTTTCTTTAATGTAGGTACGTACTTTTATTTTTTTGGAGGGTAGGAAATCATCAAACGACTCCTCCCGCGGTAGGGAGTGTCAGACTTCTACTGACTAAAAACCACCCATGTTCCTTCTTAGCCCTTTGTGTCGAGGCCGCGGTATCTCTTTCGAACAACCCGCAGCTTTATGTCAGTACTTCCGTACTTCTTAATAAGAGAATAGCTTAGTAGAGAACAAATTGTTGCGAACCCCATCCTTTATCGAGTTAAAATTTTAATTTACTCATCCAACAGGCGTACTAAACCATGTCGCTTAACTTTGAAGATCGTATTTTAGGGAGTAAAGCTCAATTAATATACTTCTAAACTAGCGCTGGGGAGCGTTAAATTCCATTTTTGAGGTAAAGTTGCTGGAAAGCAATTCATCTGTGCTAGTTTTTTTCCAAATAAAAGCGAATGTTCGGAAGCGTCAAAGCTCGTTAAAAGAGCAAGGCTATAGATGTAATGTCGATGCTGTAACGATCTCGGTGCAGTCGCATCCGTCACTGACAAGAGTTGCAAGCACGTAGCTTCGTCGACACTGCCTCACATGTTCATCCAAGTTTTTTTTGTGATATAACCAAAACCAATGACTGGACAGTTTCGAAATAACTTGTGCTTCTGGTTTAAGTAACAGCTGTAATCAAAATATGTACATTTTTGGGTAGCTTTAATATACTGCCTAAATACTTTTCAATTAGGTATCTTATAAATAGAAGTAAAATTAAATGCCTCGCTGTTCTTGTGGTCACAAGCGCCTGCTGAGCGCGAGGACCTGGGGTCGATTTTCGGGTCGAGCAACAGCCACGGAGTCCGGATTTGTGTGATATACATAACCGACGTAATATGGGTGTACGTATTAGGTATACCTTCGGGGACTACATGCGTGATCTTGTGTTATGTAGAAGTAAAATGAATAAAGCGCTAGAGATATGTGGGTATACTATAGCCTACAAGCATGTAAATTTATAGAATCCCACAAATTTGTCTAGGCCGTAGTACGACTTTTTCTGAACCTATTTTGTCTCTTCATCTTTTAAGTAATCCAAACAACGAATAAATGATTTAATAATAGTATTTTACTTTCAAAAGCGGCACGCTCTTTTAACAACCTTTAAAAAAACGTCTCATTTTTGCGGCCCCAACACAGAAGCAAGTGTGTATGCCGCGGCTATTCGAACAAAAAAGCTTTGTCAGTCTAGATAGTTTGCGGTTCTGATGGTCTCTTTTGGTCATGTCAGTTTAACTTTACTTCTTTAAGTATTTGTTTTTAATGCATGCCTTTTAATATCCTATTTAGCGAGGTAGGTATGAGGTACTTACGGTGGTAGGTGCTCACAACTAAAGATAAAAACAGACTAGGTATACACATAAGGCTATTATTATAATAGAACCAGAGCTCCAGAGCTCTTTTGCTTCCTATACAAATATTCCCACTTGGTCACTTTAGGTCAGCCCTTTTTGCTACACTTCCCTCTATCCTTGACATCTAAAAGTTTCGTCGTTGTTCCGGCCTCGGACTTGGACTTGTGTTAACTGGAGAACCAATCCAGTGCTTATGTTCCCACTACTGGGGCTCTCGCCAACGAAGTTGCCCGTGATTATCACCCGGGTCTAGTGTCATAAACTCATAAACATTAGAATTTTGTTTTCCGGGAAACGGTGTGGCCGTTATTGAGGCTGTGCTACACAATAATAACAATCGACGACCAATTCCTTAAATGTATTTGTTTTGTAGTGGCCATAATGCGGCGATCCTTTTAGTGATGGTCCTGCATTGGTATTTCAATTTGAATTCTATACCGGCTTCCAGAAACTCATTAGGAATTAGGACAGCTTTGGAAATGCAACACTAAATTCTAAAATACAAATAATAATGCTTTTATAGTGATCACGTCAACTGCATAATGTACATCCGATGCGGGTCTGAAAATGTGGGAAATGACAGTGTCGGTGACGCCGAAAATAATGTTTAGATTAATGAACATTGGAAGCGTAGGAATAAGTATCAATTAAATTAACATAATATCTTGATATATGTATATGTTACCGGCCAAACCCGATTTCAGGACAAACTAGTTTTGCCTAGGCTAAACTAGTTCGTCCTATACACGATCGGATGAACTGGTATAGCCTAGGCCAAACTAGTTCATCCTAAGACCAATAGGATAAATCAGTTTAGGCTAGGCCAAACTAGTTCATCCTAATATAAGCACGCACACACCCAGGATAAACTAGTTTTAAACTATTTCGCAACCAAAAAACGGTTACCAAAATGGATTAATGGTCACCAAATACGTCGAACGTACGTCGCCTAAAGCAAAAGCTTTTTCAACGCGCGCTCGCTTCGCTCGCATATTAAATAACACTAATATCTTCTGTCCCCGAAGTGCCGGGCCTCCGCCGGCCTCCTTCGTCGGCCTACGGCCCGGTGCCCATCCTGCCCCTAAAAATTGGTAGTAATATTAATCTTTGAGTTGGATAGAATTTGGTGACCGTTGATCCATTTTAGGAACCAAAAATTTTATTTGGTGCCTAGGCTTAGAGTCTTAAAAATATTTTTGGTGGCCGTCTAAATTATACCCTTATAATAATCGATTCTATGATTGTTTGTATTACCAATTATCCATTAGTTTTAAGGACAAATCTTAATAATTTTAATAAGTATGATTATTTTCCAATTACGGAGTATTTTTTGTTCAGTTTACTTGATTCCAATTAGTACATTAAGATTTTGACAGCTCGAAGTGAAGTAATAATAATCGATACTGTAATTGTTTGTATTAGGTACCATAATTGTTAGTACCATTAGTTTTAACGACAAAATATTATATTTTAATAAATAAGATTATTTTCCAATTACGGAGTATCTTATTTTACCAATCATAATTAAAATTTAATAAAATACCAATTTATTTTGCCTTTCCAGGTATTCTAAAATGTTTAGACAAGGCCATACCAGTTTATCCTGGGTGTGTGCGTGCTTATATTAGGATGAACTAGTTTGGCCTAGCCTAAACTGATTTGTCCTATTGGTCTTAGGATGAACTAGTTTGGCCTAGGCTATACCAGTTCATCCGATCGTGTATAGGACGAACTAGTTTTGCCTAGGCAAAACTGGTTTGTCCTGAAATCGGGTTTGGCCGGTAACATATATATCTTTAAATTCGTGGTTCGAGGCGGCACAGGAAAAGAGCTCTTGGAAGCAATTGGGGGAGGCCTTTGCCCAGCAGTGGGACAGTGCGGGCTAATAAATTGAAAAAAAATCTTATTATCACGCCTATGATCCGCGAAGGGTAGGCAAAAGTGTACCTAATAGTACACCCACATTTCACCAGTTATGTTAAAGTCCCATGTAATAGAAACAAATTCAGACTTCGCTGCTGCTACTGAGATCTCAGAGGAAAACCCCATAACACTTTACCCTATTAAATTAAATAAATCTTTACATTAAAAGTGGGGGTAAAATATCTACACGTTGCTACACAAGTGTCTGAATCCTTGTAAAAGAGCTTCATCGTCATTCTACTTGATACCAAAACCTAGTGCTACGGTCTACGGTCATGTTGTTCATGGACGTTGATTAGCACGAGTGTGTGGAGTATAATAAACCATTGTCTATTCCCGTAAATCGAATTCAAAATGAAACCAGTAAACATATCACTGTCTGATGACTAGAGTCAAAGCTGAAAGTAAATAAAACATAAATATGTTGTAGATCCTCTAGAAAAAAAATAGATATAATTATGTTTCGCAATACATTTCACAGCTGCAACAGCGTGATCGCCGATGCCCTCCACTCGGTGATCGATGGTACTCTAAAAGCTTAACGTAACACTTACTGCAAACGATGGAAAAATAGCAGCGGAAAAATGAACTTATTTTCAGTAGAATATTCTTACCCGACTGCGGTGAAGCCCAAAAGGTGGATTATGTGTTTGAACAGTGTGTATTATGTATGTCCGTTTCTTTGCCCGCTGCTTTTTCTCTCCTACTCCTAAGCGGTCTGGGCCAGGAATCTGCGTTAAGTTCGATTCAGAAGTTCTCCGATAATAATATAGAAAAGTCAATACACAGACGTAGATAACGCTTGCAAAACAACTCATTCTGGAACAAAGAAACTGCTGGCAGATCAAATAAATATTAACTGCTTGGCAGAATAGACGAGGCATTTGGGTAAACATTGAATTACATATTTTATGCCTACTTATTAACATGAAATGTGACGGGTATTCATGCAAAGACTTAAGTCTGGCAACATTTGCTGGCTCAATCCGGTTCCAAAATAATATCGCCGCTGCAAAGCGAGCTATTCTCTCAAAATGTTGGTCTTAAGAGTGAATAATTACAAGGGTAAGTAATTGGCCTTTTGTATTGTATTATCAGCTTACAAAGATGCCTGTACTTAGTTAGTAAGCCCGCATATGAAACATAGCTTCTTTGTGTGATAACAAGAGTGTTTATAAACAAAGATGTGCTCAGTACAGCTTAGAACAATGAAAACTTTGATAATATTGTCATGTACATTATAGTAAAAGGAATATGTGGAATTCCGAGCCTATTTTTGTGCAAAGAGCAAGGGTTCTCAAAGAAACAAATATTTGCGGCTTTACACCGACCGTCTCTATCCGAGTTACGCTTGTACCTACTACAGCTTATTTGTCTTTTATCTTACAAACTTGGATTTTTCCCTAGTTCTGTTTGCCTTGCATTGATCTCCCGGCGTTCTACGAAATGTCTTTTCTTATTCGTGTGGTAAATAAACGATGTCGGTATTTATAACTTGCCCATTTGAAGGATTACTTATTGTTGATCGAATGTCCTGTCGATATCCAGAAATAACTATTTTTATAGTTGTTTATTTTTATGTTCCTTTGGACAAACTTGTGTCGAGAATAAAAATGTACTCACCATAAACTGAATAAAGTTTTATAGCGGGATTGCGAGCGTGTTCCTCTTCCAAAATATCAAACACAAATAAACTGAGTAAGTGGACACAAAGAGAGGACGTTTTATCGTATTATCTCGCACAAGTTTGAGGGAAATTTGTCACAATCGTAATAAAGAAATAGCCATTAATTAATTAGTGGCGTCGTGTTTTCTTTGTGTGGGCGTGGCTATCTTCCTGTTTGCTGACCGAGGGAAAAGAAAGTTAGATTAAATGCGATTCATTGTTCGGCCAATGTAATACTTAAGAACATACGCCATCAGCAACCACACTAGTTAGTGGAGGGAAAAACGACTCAATTGATAAATTGAATAAACTGCATTTAATGTGGTAAATTTTTCAATAGTAATGAAATAAGTAATACGAATTAGATGTTTGATTTCATGAAACATTCAAGTGTTTATTTAATAAAGACTCCGTAACTGAGCTTTCAGTAGAACTTACATTAGTAGATTCATTATTTACTCGTAATTTGTGTTAGATCTTCTAAATTGTTAATGTTGATCTAATATACCTCGGTATTTATCTTAATGTTCAGTACTTTCTTGCCAAAATTGTTGATTATTTGCTATTTAATTTTGTGCTGTTTGTTAGTGATAGAGTAAAATAAATTTCGAAAAAGCAATTTGAAATCGACCACTGACTCAAAGGGCCAAATCTCGTGAGGCATCAAGGACCCTCTATTAAAATTAGAAACTTCATTTTGGCAGATAAATTGCTTCTTGACTTTGACTATGTTCAAGGTAAATACTGTCTGTAATCTGGGTCCGAGTGAGTAAATAAATTTAAAGGTTGTATACCGGCTTCCGTTTTAAATTTCTACGAAAAAAACTGGGCTTGTGATAAAATCAACAGGATTTATCATGATTATATTGATATTTGGTTTTTATGCGTTTCTGATAAGAAAACGCTGTTCCACAAGGAGGACAATAAATCATTTTTAAATAGTAAAAAACAACCTATGCATTCATACACTTGCGCCTTTTTTCCATGGAGGTAGGCAGAAACCACAGAACGCCACCTGCTACGATCTTTACATACTCCTTTTGCTTGGTCCACGTTCATACGGTCTACATCTGGTCATACAACTCATTATCCTTCCTATTTTAATATCTTCAACACCGACTGAGATTTTGATATGGAAAAACCTCAATGACATAATCTGCTTAATATTCATGTTATTGTAGTGAATATGCCAAGTAGTATTGTCAACGGATAACGCGACACGAGTTGTGAATGCATCGAACTAATACCATTTGTCGCACATCGGTCCACGGAACCCGATTTGGCTACGGTTTGGTGATTTACTAAAATTATCAGACTATCTATGAACCTAACTACGCTAAATGGTTTAAGTTAGTTAGAATTTTGTAGATAATACACGGATATTGCAGTCGATAGTCGATTTAACGTGCCAGTTATGGCCTATTTTGAGCTGATAGTGGGATTACAGAGGAAAATGTTACAGATTGATAACTAATTTTAAACACATGATTTTGCTTTTATCTAGCAAACCGCTACGGCACAATTCAATAATACCGTGGAGTAAACAAAGGGCCATTATTACCTCTCTTCATTACTCACTCCAAGGACTCTCCGTTATGAAAAGGAGCAACTCTTGCGATAACAATTCGGATTTGTAGTATGCCCGATAAATAAATTATAAATACATTTAGCAGCGTACATTTCGAACCATTTCTCTTCTTACACGACTAGCCCATTTGCAGATCTCCAAACGGTGCCATTACTCAGCAATAAATTGGCATTTGCGCCGTCATACATAAATTACGCGAGCGCGCTGAAAACCAAGTTCTCTGGTAGACACTTTTTGTATAAATGTAAGTTGTTTAATCTTTCATAATATTACAAATGAGAATAGAAGTGGGTGTTAGGCTAGGTACTATTGGTGGAGCTATGCTTCACGGTGAACCTTTTTATGAGGTCAAGTAACAACGCTCCTTGACAGAATTTATGTGGCTAATTCACTATGTTTCAGTCCTGATAGATTTATGCCTTTTCCTTAGTCATGGCGGCGGCCATCCGTCTGCATGCTACGTACAAACAAAAAAAAATGAATTAGAAAATACTTCGAGTCGAAAATCAGACCGGCGGCGGCGAGCAGCGTTCCTATGCCTCAAAACATTTTTTTGATTAACGTATGAAATTAGTTTGTTTATGGCTACAAAAGCTGACTAATTGGCAACTGTATCAGTTTTGCATAACCGCAATCCCAATATACAGATGTCGCAAAGCCGGCTAAATCTATTATAAAGCAGCTTTGCCCAATTTATACGAATTAAAATCGTTTGTGGTATCGATCGCGTGGTAGTTAGGTACGTATCGTGTTTGTTTTCGCGAGATATAGCTGTTGATGGGATTCATGGGTATATAATATAGCTACTAACAACCTAATTATACTAATTAAGAAGTATATACAAAGAGTAAACAAATATTCCCATAATATCTACTACAATGCTATAATACGCTACAGCTTCCTGTAATTTTATTGTGGGAGTTCTAAACAAATAAAAACGTGCTTGCTACTTTTATCGAACACTGCCGTACCTTCGTTGTTGCAATTCGACTAGAAACTTTGAATTATTCCAAATATCTTCTAGTTTGGAATTCCCGATCCACCCCTAGTATTTCGTTTCTCCCCAATATTTGGACAGTTAAGATTAGAACTCGGCAGCTTTAGTTCGCAAGTCAGCGCATTAGCTGCCAAGCTATGGCCGCTCTGTGTCATAGTAAAGTGTCTCTTATTGGAAAGTAAATCATGTTTCCTGCAGTTTTGAAAACATTTGAAGCTAGAATTTATAAACTCCCTTCCAAGTAACGACAGACACGCGATGTGTTTGAATTATTCATACAAGTTTTAGATACTGTTTTTTATAACTTACGTTCTACGTAAAGGCATTCGAATGTGATATTTTTCTTTAATTCGAAGCGAATATAGGTGTTTTGTCATCAGACACTAAAAAAATATCTATGAACATGCGAACGAAATTCTAAAGTTGAATGACAAATACATAATTTCTAACTAGACAACCATAATAATTTTCACAAATGGCTGAAAAATGTATCGAAAATGTGTAAATCAAATTACCAGACGCAAAAATGAAACAAACGTGAAAAACGTTCGGAATTATTGCTAAATGTAACGTCAAAAATAGACTGGATCTAATCAATCTAGTGGAGTGATGGACTCCTATACAAAAAAAACTAAATGTTCAAACCGATTCAGCTTTTGAATTTTATATGCTGTCATCAAATCAAATCATTTATTCGCAAATAATAAAAAATAAGAGCTGTGTGTGTACATTCTGCCTGAGTTTGGGCATGCAGAATTGAATAAAATGTTAGCATTTAAAAATGGAAAATAATAATGAAAATTTTTGCAATACTAACATTGAAAATTAATTAATATAATTATTTTCATTATATATTATAATTATATTCTTTATTAATTTACTAACATTTTTTTATATTTATGTTCCGCGTGAGGAGAACCTTGTGACAGCCGAGGAAGATAAGCAAATCAAGTATCTTGATTTGGCTCGCGAGGTGTGGTGTCGACACGTGGGATGTGAACTCGGTAATCATTGTGCCGATAGTCGTTTCAGTCAATGGTATAGTCGCCAGGAGCTTCGACCAATACCTGAGGACGCTCTCGTTATGGTATGCCAGGAGTGGCTGGAGAGGCGCCACGGCGCCCTTACCTTCCGTCTTTTGCAGGTCCTCATCGGACACGGCTGTTTCGGGAATCGGCACCGAATCAGGCGGGAGGAAACGCCCAGATGCTAATACCATTCCGACGATCGGCCGGAGGACACGGTGGAGTACACCGTGGAGGTCTGCCTCGCTTGATTGGAGCCCCGCCGTGTTCTCGTGGCGGCCCTGGTGCAAACCATGGTCCGGGGCGAGAGGGTATGGGACGCCGTCGCCTCCTTCTCCGAAGCAGTAATGCTAGCGAAGAAGGTGGCGGAACGTGATAGGGAGAGAACCTCTCGTCCCAGCCGCCGCGGGAGACGCTCCGGGCGTCGGGGGCCACGTGATGGCTTTCGGCCACCGTAGACGTGGGCCTGTAGACGGTGAGTAATGGGCTAGCTCGCTATCCGTCTGTCTTATGACGACGACAGGCCGTGCCGACACGACGGCGCGTTCGTGTTCAACGCGCGGAAGAGGCACCCTTCCATGTTGCTAACATCTCTTTAAGGCGGCAAGGGCCGACGCCCGTCGGGGCTGCAGGTTGTTCGAAAAAGATACCGCGACCTCGGCACTAGGGCTAAGAAGGAACATGGGTGGTTTTTAGTCAGTAGAAGTCTGACACTCCCTACCACTCTGCCCAGAGCGGGATGAGTCATTTGATGATTTCCCAAGCCCCCAAAAAAAAGGACGCTCTCATTGGGCAGTTGGATTTAGGGATTGATTCAGAAAGTGGTACTCCTGAATACAGCTCGTATTGTTAGGAGGTTTCTTGCTCTGGAACCCTGACCCGGGACCTTGTTTCTGATACCGGTGAGGTACAATGTTTATTTAAAAAAAATATATTATTACCTATTTTAAAAAGTAAGTAGGTAATCAAAATAAATAAACGAATAGCCAATTCCAATTGTAACAACATATTTAACAAGTCTAAATTCAGAACAAAAGTGAATAACTAAATTCAGTAATATTAAACAACGTCTGTGTTGTTAAGATGTCACATAGGGTCATTTGAAAATCACGTATCAAAAATTTTTTTTTTTTATTATTGAACGGTGTCGTTTTTTATACTGTCCGGGAGTTTATTAAATATTATTGAACCTATGCAAAGACCAATCCTCGTAAGTGTTGCTATTTTGTAACCACCGAAAATCAAGAGGTTTTTGAATTGACTTCTCACGGAACCTTTCTTGGTGTCTCAGACCTTCGAAAACAACTTCTGATTTATTTTTACCAAAATTGTTATTAGTACTAAGACTACATCCAGAGGGCAAAGGAACAACGGTTCCCGTCGGGGCTGCAGGGTTGTTCGAAAGAGATACCGCGGCCCCGGCGCAAGGGCTAAGAAGGAACATGGGTGGTTTTTAGTCAGTACAAGTCTGACACTCCCTTCCGCTCTGCCCAAAAGCGGGAGGGGTTATTTGATGATTTCCCAACCCACAAAAAAAAGGGACAATGTTTACCACGTAATGACCGCACCATTCTGAACCTACAAACCTGCAACATCTACACAAAAATGTTCTGTCAAAACAGCTGTTTTTTTTAAATAACCAATAAAAAAAAACGTTATGGGGCGGAGTTTCAGAACGATTTACAGAATACGTGGCCATCGTTTTAGCGTCAGTGTCTCATCCATCTAGTATAGTTCTGACTTGCATTACAGACGATTATGTCAAAGTGAAATGACTGTAAATAACGCCTATTTACTTTGAATAGACACGCACAATACATTGTAATATAGGCTTTATAGACTTTGTCAAAGCCACTGACCGGAATTCAGGATACAGTTATTGAAGCAAGATGATTAGGCACTGGGTTTAACACAAGACTCTCTGTAGCATCAAAGGGGTCCTTACCTAGACCTCGGTCTAGCCTTTGGACGTAGGTAGGTCTGTGTAGTGTGTAGTATAGAACAAGTTATCTCTGGGACGTTTCTACTTAGTATATAGTAGTGTACTTACTAATTGTCACTTACTATCACTATAATTTTATTTTATCAGATGCATCTAATATGTTTGATGATAAATAAAGTGTTACTAACATAGTTTTTAATGGTCTATTTAGTAACACAAATTGTAGTTTATTATATTTGTGTTAGTCTGTAAGGAATGTATCTGTGGGCCAAAGTTACCTGAAAGTAAATGAATGTTATTGCTATTGAATCGTTTTTCTAAAAACCCATACAGAAATATGAAACTTAGCGGTAGATTTTCTTTTTGTCTCAATGATGATAATTGTGCACAAAAAGTTATTACTGTACAAAATCTATGCCCGCGGAGTCTAACACTAACTCGCACGTAAACTCTAGGTATGAAGCAATTTTCAAAACAATCACGTAGCTTCTAATAAAGGCACGTTCTTACATGAATCTTTCGCGGCTTCAGTACTAATGAAACTCATAAGCATGGTACTAATACCGGGCCATTAACACTTCCCAATTGCTATTCGAAGGGAGAGAAAAACTCCCCCTTAGCGAGTCATGACTCCTCTGTCTTAAGGTCCCATTAAACTTCACATACAAATTATCACCACACGCGGTGTAGATATGGAGTTGGCTATGATTGTTGTGTTGTCATCATAATATTTGTATTATTTATTTTAAGTTAGTTTGACAAACTCGCTCGTTCATTATTTAGATAAACGCCTTTGGAAACAGAACACAGCACCCTGACAAAATTCTTGTAAGTGGTACCAGCTAACTACAAGCTTCAAGTTTATTTAGTATTCTATATTTGAAAGGAAGACTTGATCCGATTATACTTTTGTTTCTATATCATCAAAAAGTGGGTTTTGTTTAATATTTCCGGTGAGCAATTCCATAGAAAACTCTCGACCACTTAGTCAAATCTCAGTGAGACGTCTCCCGGCTTCAAAAGTTTGCTTAATACTTTAAACTGGTAATGAAGGCATTAAGGCGCGCTGAATGCATAAGAAATGAGGTGCCGCCGCAACCCCCTATATAATTAGCTCCTTTATTGGCTACATATTTTTACTCTGTGACTTTACAATGTAGAATACTTGACAGTGTTTAGGTCCCACACTTCTATTTTATGCGTTCAAAAGGCATCTCACTGCCCTTGTAACACCCATACGTGCTTCGTCGAGTCCGGTGAGACGGTATTCAGCGGCCGGTCCATCACTTGGATATCGGTATCCATAAGTACCTCTTTCATATTGTTGTAATATATCAGAAAGGATCTTATGAATGAGCCTATAATTGTAATCGTCAGCTTAAACGGTCGGCTCGGCGCTTGCCAGACACAATAGATAAATTATGCGGTCTCGCTTGGACCCGGCGGGAGTCAAGAAATTCAATGACGTATTATGTATATTATCCCGACTTGTAAGTTCTGCTAAGCTACCAGAGACAACAGAAGGGCATATATACACTAGTGTATAGTTTACGTAATAATTGTGTGAATTGTTTTAGTCCTCAAATCTGTTGGTTCATTATTTATTTAAGCCCGGTGCACGGATTTGGTAGGGGAATAAATTCAATTATTGTGCACGATGCACCCTCTTTAGGTTCCTTTATCTAAATAAAAGATTTTTGCTGTAAGAGATTCATTGCCTTAAGGTGTAGCCTGCATATGTACATTGGTATTTACTGCCGCCCCGCTGGGTAAGCACACTAATAATTTGAAGTGGATTGCTCCTGCAACATTGTTTGTGACTTCTATTGTGAACATTGCAATACGTGTGTGCCCCTTGGACAAATAACTACCTACCGAGGCAATCGTGTTACAAGGAAGGGCTATTGATTAAATCATACAAGGTTACACTCTCTTACACGTGCTCATTAATTTATAAGTATCAAGGACTTTAAATATCGACGGACTCTCCATCCTCCAGGAAGAAAGCTAAAAAAAGACTACGTCAAAAGAAATAAAAAATGGCGCCGGTAAAGTACTAAAAGTGACTGAAACATTTCACAAACATCGAAGAAAGCGGAAAAAGTTGAGCGAAAGAGTTTTCCAACTTTTTCTCAGTAATTTATTAAAACGGAAAGGTATGTATGTGCTTATTATACAACCATGTTTATTAGGGAATATCTTCAGAAGTGTAAATAGGAACTCAGAAAATTCAAGGTGTAGTGGTCATAATCTCGGCTGCTTAGCATGAGGTACTACTGTGTTCAATTCCCAGGTCGGGGAAATTTTTATTGGGTTATTCTATCAGAATTTTTTCAGTTGCAGCCACGGAGTGTGGATTTGTTCATGGCAATGGGCTCGCTTTAAACATTTTTACATGGAACTTAAACATAACTGGCAAAATTTGGATGTGCTATTAAGTACATCTCTGCTTAACCCGTCATGCTTGATGTTATGTAAATAGAATCTCAGTAAATTCGTTATCTCACCTGATTGAATTATAGATTTCCCACTTCTGATAACATAATCGTGAGAAAAACAGTTGTATTAAACTTATTTACTTAGTTTAGTTTTGCCTACCGAACAATGCTGTTCGGCAAGATCAATTGAGATCACAGTTTCCAATTTCTGATAGTAGAGCCCAAAATTCTTGGAACTAATTCCATAAAGTAATCGAGGAGGTTTGCTTGGTTTCCGTATCGTCTTGTTTAATCTCCATTCATTGCCCTTCCCCTCTCGTTAAACAGCAATTTTGACGTGTTAATAGCCAAAGTTTATTTACGTTTACGCCTAACGAACAAGCAAAATTAACACATTGAAATTTGATTTGAATTTAAGTGTAACTAATTCTGTATATCCAGTGTCTGCACGGTATGACTAAACAATAATTTCAGTATTCAGCTACTCGTAAAACAGAACGTAGATTTATTCAATGAAATGGAACTTACGAGAAGTATGTATTCATCATCATCAGCTTATAATGTTCCCACGGCAGGGACTCAGGCCTCCTCTCTAGGAGAGGGATCGGCTATGATCCACCACGCGGGCCCAGTGCGGATTGGTAGATGTCACACGTCTTCGATTTTTTTTTTCTAAGACATGCCGTTTTCCTTCACCGTTTTGAGAGCAGTGGCGACGAAATAAATTACACAAAGTACTGGATCGCCTGACTGGATTCGAACCCACGACTCACTGTTCGTAAGTCGGGGCCGCCACCACTGGGCCACCACTGCTCAAGTATGTATTAATTGGCACTAATTTGAAAGAAAATAACAAAACATCATGCCATTAATCCCCGAAGGGTTAGGCAGAGGTGTACCTAATAGTAAATGTACCCACATATCGCCAGTTATGATTATGTCGGGGCGAGCCTATTGCCATCAACCGGGCGCGAATTCAGACTCCGTGGCTGCTACTGAGAAAATTTTCATAGGGACACCCACTGAACCACGGGATCAACAAGGCAGATGGAAAATAAAATAGCCTGTTTTGTACTGAAATTTTGTATACCACCATGACATCAAAGGCATTCTTGTACGTTTTCAATTGATTTTTTATTATGCTATCATGGCCTCATGAAAATCGACGGTATACGTTTGTGAAAATAGTAGACGTTATAGTTTTTTTATTAACTATGAAATCGTAGCGATTACTTTTGAGAGTTGACTGAATTCTTAATAGAAAAAAATAACGAGGGCTACGCTTGGGTGGAATAGAAAAAAGGGAGGGAGTGTGGGGGGGGGGGTAATTTTCCTATCAAGGGTCTAAAAGTACTAGGTAGGCAAGGAAGGGCACTTGTTCTCCCCACCACTGCGATATTTTTTTTGTTCTCTAGAACAAAAACCTGGGAAGTTCCAAATTTTTCACAGCTGTTTTTGTAAATACTAGTTTTTCAGGTTATAACTTTACTTAAATTACCTCCATGACCCTATTCAAAGCATCCACTAGCACAATGTTTTAAGAGTGCTAGATTGAGTTTTACCGTAAAATGTGATTTTTGACCCCAAAAAAAAAGTCGTTACCCACCAAAAATTTTTGTTCTAGACCATATCTGGCAACCTTCTAGTTACGGGGATACTGGGGTAGTTCCGTAGAAATATAAAATATTATAGCTATGGGTAGTACCAACTTTAGCTCAAGTTTAAAAAAAATCAAGTGTTTAACCCATCGCAAGTCTAGTTTATAGACAAATTAAAAAGCCATTGTTTCATGTACATATGCTGTGCTTTTGACAAGCGAGAGGTTTCATTAAAAACTGTACGTATCTGCTTGTACTTATCTTCCAAATCTGAAATAGCAATTTAAATAAAAAAAAAAACACTTGAAAAATTTACCTACGCTTAGCTTAGCTGCTATTTCACATCTTATAGCTTTCAAAACTCTTTGAATGCTCTAAATGAATAGAATTCTTCTAAAAATAAGGATAAGCTTTGAGCATAAGCTTTTGATTTTGGTGGTCTCTTTTAGCACAAATAATGAGGCTTGATGTTCCTCTGTAAAGAGCACTTCATTAAAACACTAATTGAACGTGATTCATTATCTGCCAGCCAGCTTATTCATGTAACCGGCCGTTGTAACTCACAGGGTTACTAAACTTACAGTATTCATTTACAAAATAATGGACATTTCATATTTCAAGTTAAAAAAGTAAATTCAGCGAAATATAATATTCTCTCAGCACCCTTGAAGCAGCAACAGGAAAAAGCTGAGATGAAACTGAAAAGTGAAAAAAGAGCGATTTCATTGAGACATAGAATTTCAAAACAGCTACCGATTGAGCTATTTAATAAATTCTTTGTTGAACCTCGGGATGCGGACGTAGACGGAATAACGATGACAATACAATTGTGGGCGAGGACGTGTGCCAACCCTAATAGTAATGGACCTCCAGTTTATTGTTATTTATCAACATACCTTCGCTAGTATAGCATTTTAATATTTCAATAAAGCCTCTACTCTACCTGAAAGTTAATTATTTGTTGCGCTACGCTTTAATATCGAAAGTCGATATGTAATCGAGTGTGACAAACAATTGAAAGACAATTTACAATAAGTAAAACGTGAGCTTCGCGCGATCAACTCGCAGAGGACAATAAATAACCTCATTTTGATCCGATCGTGTATCGGGTATACTCGACTTGACATAACATCGATAAAATAAACAAATGCGGATAGAGATTACACGCGTATAGAAACAAGTTGGTCGTGTATTTAAACTCGTTAAAAAAGAGATTTGTACAGAGGGAATGAGGCAAATCCTTTCGTGGGTCTATACAAGGATCAGCGAGGAGGCTGTCACAAGATCCTGCCCGTTAGCCCTGCGTTAATAGGATCAAACCGGGCTTTATTTGGGACGTGTCCACGCGCTTTCACCTAACTTATCGAATTTGCAAATCGGCTTACACTTCGTTAACCATATCTATGTATTGACAGACTATATTCAGGAAGTAGAATATTGATTACGTTGGCTTGTAAGAAGTCATCATATAATATATAAAAGAATATTTGGCCTACTAAGACGGAGAAGTTTGTTGAGTTATATACGTCTTTAAACTGTTGAACAATTTATATAAACCCACAATCGAACCAATTCAGGTTTTTAATTAAATAATAACGCCATGGACATTAATTAAAAGGTAAGACTCCGTATAATTGTTTGTTCAGCATCTTGTTACCATAAAGCACATTAAGTATTCTGTAAACAGAGTATTTGAAAGCCGCTGTTATTTTCAGCGGTCTATACATAATTCATGGGGATTGCACTGGTGATGGAAACAAAACAATTTTAGTTTAAGTAGAAAATAGACGGAAAGCTCCTCTCGCTTAGTCTCCTAAATTATTAACCTTTGTGAGGGCGATACGCAGAAAGGTTCTGTCTTGTTTACGCGTTAAGGGAGACAGGGAAGGGAACTTAATACCCTATATCACTGTCGGGGTAATACAAACTAGCGGGGTCGCAAACCTTTTCCACTAAATTACGTATCGGCACGTGGGGTAATCCAAACTTAGTTGGATCACACTGAAGAGTTCCAGTAGCGACTGCGTCGCCAAAGCCCATTAATGAATGGGACTTGTTCAAGTCCATTTTAATTTAAATACCGTTTAATTAAATCGTGTAATTATTGAAATGAGTTTTGTACAAGTGTCCACATCGTAGTTTATTTGGATTAATTCAATACTACTTGAACGAAACCAAGGCTCTCTGTAGTCCAATTTATTTTATATGATTAATTTAAATTACTCTCTATGTGATGCTGTGTTATGAGCATGTTAACCTTTTAAATTCTGCTTAGTTGTTTGTTATATTTAAGTGGGTAGTAAGTTTTCCACTTAAACTAGTGTATTATTTTCCTTCTACCCTATTAAATATTTAATTTCTTGCAAAACAATGAGAAAGAAACGTTGTTTTAGGTACTACCTACCACAGTTATTTTTAAGTGAATGAAAATACAAATCTTTGTCCATTTCTATAGAAATTCTTGAGTAATCACTACACTTAAATCAAAGCTGTAAAAACATTTGTACAATCTTGTTTTTCTAACGCGCTAAAAATACATTATTTAAATTAAATTTCGGCAAGATTGATGTATTTTAATGTTGTATGAAACTCTCCAACAAATTCATTCAAGTTGTTCGCAGTTTTACTTTGTTTGTTAAACTTACAAGAAGTGTGATAATTTTAAGCGTTCATTGAAAATTATTGCGTAAAGCTACTAGGTGTAATATCTAATGCATAAATTATCAAGTTATCTATTCCCGAAGTCTCTCGGGGCGCCCCCTCCGAGCTACTATAACGTGTAACATGTGACGTACGGGCTGTCTCGCCCCGCGTTAATAATCCATCAGATTGACAAAATCTTTGCATGGGCCCGACACTATACTAAAACCTTTCTCCCTTATTCATGTGTGAGTGTCGTTTGCACTCAAAGGGCATCTTTTATAAAGTCTTGATAAGCTCTATCAGCCAGTTAAAATGAAAAGGGTTTCCCTGAATCTGACAATGGTATAGTGAGCTTAATTTGGTGTTATTTAAATATCTACTACTACTCTACAGATGAGGGTATGACTGTGGTGTTCGTTTCTAGTTAACCTTTCATATAAAGCACAAACCGTGATGACAAAGAGATTATATTTCAGAACAATTCATTCTGATTGCTCAAGCAAAAATAAAATAACGTGGCATAATAATAACTCAACGTTATTTTAGTACCGTCCGTGACAGTGATTTCTCAGTACCTTAGTAATGGACGAATTAAAAATTAATTTCGCTACATAAAATTTCTTGTGTGATTTCAGCGCGCAGTGTTAGAGTAGATTTCTCGCTGGCTCTCTGGGCGACCGTAACGCGCGAGTGCCACTTACCTGTTACAACTTATTGAATTATTTATGGAACTATCCGCCTTATTGGATTGAAATATCGCGGCCCTATATGGCTTATTCGCCGAACAATACCATTAAAGTGACGGCCAACGCTAATTTAAAACTATTGCAGGTATTAGGGTATTTCACATCGTTAGTTCGTAACCGATATTTAAGGACGTAAAGTTTGTTTCACGTTGTTTGCAGGTAATTGACCTAAGTGCGGTGTGAGGTCGAGAAGTACAATTCGGAATCCAATTTGACTATGAAAATTGACGTCATTATCCGTGTATTCGAACAAGCGAGTTACTTAATGACTTCAAGTTAGCTCTGACCCGCCATCTACGAGTAGTTAGGGAATAAAGTTTTATCGGGCAATGTGTAAGAATACTTATTCCCGTTTATTGCTCTTCGTCCAGTCATCTCTTAAGCCATTAAATTCGTCGGAAACGTCGCATAAAACGTTCGAATCGATTTCGCATAAACGATAGACGTGACCAACCAAAAAGTGTATGGCGTCTAATTTGTCCGGATATCGAGGTTGTATTTACTGCAATCACAGGACAGAATCGCAATTTGTAAAACTTTGATTATTGTAACACCTATTGGTAGTGTAACAATTCATTTTCCATTGTGCGATGCGATTTTTCCACCCATCGATCATCGTTAGTATGTAGTTATTAGTGTTAGAGTTATTAGAAAAGAAAAAATCCTCTGAAAATGAGAAATGGAGGATTTTCTCTTTTCTGATAATACCTAGATAACTACTAGCTTTGACCCGTGAGTCTTATTTCTCTCATGTTTATAAGAAAGATACAATGATGAGTGCGTTAGCCAATTAAATTAAGTACCTATAATAAGTATTAATAAGCAATTTCATAACGACTAAAGTACAAGTTTCAGAAATACATTTCCTTAAATCATATTTGATTCTTTTATCATAAAATACTTAATTTCATCTAATTAGTAACAGGAAATATATACAATATGTTGTCACATGAGTGTATAAAAGTTACCTTTCAGAGTTTTGGCATCATTTGAGTTTTAATTAACATGGGAATTTGGCGAGTATTCCTAAACTGAAATTCAATTAGAAAGTTTGGCGCGACTGACCATCAGATTAAGGGTTGGTCCTTAGATCGAAATTAATTGGCTCATGCAGATATTGTTGTAGCCAAGGACCCTCATCTCAGAGGATTTATGTCTAGTTGAGAGCCACAAACCTCGACAATTTGTTTACTGACTAAACAGGTTATATATTACTTGTTTGCTTGATATGCTCGTTCCTGTTTCATTTAAGATACAACAAAGAGGGTCTTGAAATAATTATTTCTGCGAATACGGTGTTAAAATTGGTTCTAAGAATGAGAATATATGTTTTATAGGAAAAATAAACTGGCACAATGTGTAGGTATTTTTGTTGTAAGTAGGCATTTTATTGTGTTGTTGTGGCTAGGAAAATCGTTTTATTTACCCAAGTATAGCTGCTGGGTGAATGAAGTATTTTTATAACGTAATGTTTTTTTATTTAGGTATAGATGCAAAAAACTCAATGAAACTGTAACTGCAAGTCAAATAGTACAAAGTAAGTTCCCTAAGACATTGAAGCGGCTATCTGCCAATTAAAGCCACATCCAAGACGGTCCAGCCGTTTCGGAGATGGTAATAAAGGTAATTTAAGGTAATAAAATGTAGTATCCTTTTTTACGCATTCATGAAATTATATTTTCTAAATTACACTTCATTTTGAAATTACAAACAGACACTTTAATTTTATTTATTTGCATAGATTCTGAACGGTATCAGTATTAGGTACCTCTACTCGAACCGTTCGGAATCTTTTCTAGGAATCTCAAATGTAACTTTTTCATCAGAAATTCTCAGTAGCAACCACGAAGTATAGATTTGTTTGCGGTTGATGGCAAAAGGCTCGTGGGAGTTTAACATAACTGGCGAAATGTGGGTGTACTGTTAGAAACACCTTTGCTAATCCTTCGGGGATTACAGGCGTGATGTTATGTTATATATCAACTGCAACAGTCTTATAATTTGCACTAAAATGGTATCGCCTGCCTCAGACTGCAAAATATTGTAAGGTGATGCGGGTTAAAAGAAATAGTACCTGAAAACAAATTATAAAACAACAACTTGTAAATGGACTATGAAATTTTATATGGTAAGACGTATACAAGGTGTAAAAGACCCTTCACGAAATCGTCAGCCCAGCATTATTTACATCAAAGTATATAAGTAACTGTACGCAAAATTAATTAATGGTAAAAGGACTTTTTTTGGTTTGAAAAATCAGGTAAGACTTAATGTAACACACTCAAAACACTGCGCTGATGAATGCATTCAACATTCGAACTTTAAATACCTCATTTAAGGCGTGGATATACGTTCACCATTGTGAGGATCGGCCGGAGGACACGGTGGAGCACACCGTGGAGGTGTGTCCCGCTTGGGCAGAGCCCCGCCGTGTTCTCGTAGCGGCGATCGGCGGCGGCGACCTCTCGCGTCCGGCCCTGGTGCAAGCCATGGTCCGGGGCGAGGAGGAATGGGACGCCGTCGCCTCCTTCTGCGAAGCAGTGATGCTAGCGAAGGAGGTGGCGGAACGTGAGAGGGAGAGAACCTCTCGTCCCAGCCGCCGCGGGAGGCGATCCGGGCGTCGGGGGCCACGTGATGGCTTCCGGCCACCGTAGACGCGGGCCTGTGGACGGTGAGTGATGGGTAAGCTCGCCGTCCGTCCGTCTAATGACGACGACAGGCCGTGTCGACGGCGCGTTCTATTTCACGCGCGCCTCAAAGAGATGTCAGCAACATGGAAGGGGCCCGCAAGGGCCGACGCCTGTCGAGGCTGCGGGTTGTCCGCAAGGGATATCGAGGCCTCGACATGAAGGGCGAAGAAGGAACATGCATGGGTGGTTTTTAGTCAGTAGAAGTCTGACACTCCCTTTCGCTCTGCCCAAGAGCGGAAGGGGTTATTTGATGATTTCCCACCCCCCAAAAAAAAAAAAAAAAAAAAAGGCGTGGATATACGTGAATTGGCATTTTTTAGGATACATTAGAACCTTTTTTTTCCGCAATCACCGGTATTTTTTTTTTAATCTACACAATCTAGACCATGTCCTCTTGTCTTGAATTGTCAGTGGCGTAAATCCAGCTCTTAAAGTAAAGGTATAAGATTAAAAACTCTTACTAAAAAAATCTAATGAAAACGTTGAATCTTTAACCCCCAATATCTCCGGAACTAGAAGGTTTCCCAGGTAAGGTCAAGAACAAAAAAGCAATTCCAATGACCGGTAGAACACCCATTATATTAATAAAAAAAAAGTTGTGTTATTTCAAGCCATTGTAGGTCAAAGATTTGACCTTTTATTATTTGAAAGTCGGCTTCCTAGTATCACTATAATAATGTAGGTAAATAAAAATAATGTATTGTTGAACAAACATCTCTTCAGAATTTGTTTATTTTTTTATTTTGAGGCGTAGGTGTAAGACCACGGTCTAACCTAAGCGTACGGTGCGCGACAACGTGACTGTTGCGTTCATTTATTCGGCGAGTCCGACACGTGGTCACGTGCCTTCCAGTTTTTCGAACAAATGAATGATACTTATATATACGATAGTGTATTGACGCGACTGATCGCGTTGGTTAGGACGTGGGGTAATAGAAAACATACATTACTGTGTAAGGCAAACATATAGGTAAGATTTGATATTAACATCTACCTACTCATGTTAAATTTTGTACTAGTCTATGCTACATAATAATTTCGTTACGGAATATTTTAACCTTTAATATTTGGCTTGAGTTTGAACTGAAAACGTTTGATCGCCGCCTACCTTAGATTTAGATATGGACAAGTAGAAGAAATACACTTTTATACAAAAATCCAGGCACTTTCTTAAGCACTTTTGAACGGGTACTAAAAGCTTAAAGTTATTAAATTTCACGACTCAAGTAAATGTTTTAGTAGCTATGTACCTATGTGGATACAAAATAAAACAACTCCAGAATATTAACCTCTGAAAGCATTCCTAGGCACTCTGAAAAGCATTAGAGTATCTACATTGTTCTTATTTCAAGTGGCAAAGATCTTTTGTCTGATTGACATCTGTTTCAAGTTCGATCGAATCACTAAACATAAAATAAATGGCTAATTTGTCTGTTCAGTTTGCCGATAAAGCCATTTTCATGGTATTTCGAACGATTTTTGCTGAAAATATCATTTTTATTTGAGTTTTCCTCATAGAATCACGTCAATCAATCAATCAAAACTCTTCGACAGTTTTTGGTATCAAGTAATTTGATTTTCACGGAACAAAACTATATAAATTGTTTTATGCGGGCAAGTCTTAATTAGTTTTATTTCGTGAAAATTGAATAATATCTCTTAGGGCTCGTTCCCTTTTGGGATAAAGAGACCTTGAAGCCCTAACAGCGTCAGGTCTGTTCGCACTCATAAGACCATGTATTAGAGTAATACTATAGTGATAAACTGTAACCTTTGCGTTATTTAAATACTAACTACCTCGACAGATTATTACCTACTTCTTCAAAACCAACGAAAATAGAAGTTGGATAAATTGTATATTTCGAAGTTGAAGTGTTATAACTTTGTAAGTGGGAAAGCCTGACCAGAAATAACCTGACCTGAATATTACTCTATTCCAATTTGAGCTAGTCAAAATGTGGCTGCGGGTTGTTCGCAAGAGATACCGCCGCCTCGACATGAAGGGCTAAGAAGGAACATGGGTGGTTTTTAGTCAGTAGAAGTCTGACACTTCCTTTCACTCACTTCTACCCAAGAGCGGGAGGGGTTATTTGATGATTTTTCATCCGCCAAAAAAAAAAAGCTAGTCAAAATGTCCAGTTGAACAATGTTGTAAGCCTATATTTGATTCAGACTTCAATTGTAGATTGTTTCATTTCAATTAGTTCATTAATGGCAAAACATACATGCTTCAGAACGACTTTCTTGCTTCGCTGTCAGTGGCAGTTATGTTTTAATTCTTAGTCTTAAAAATATATATAGGTATGTACAAGTTTGTTATCTGAATCTTTAATAAATGCCCTAATCACTCTGTAAATCTGCTACAACACGGACGCAGAACTCCAGTCTCTTGATACCTTTACAACGAGCTACACTGAAATAAAATTTACAGCCCTCTGAACTATTCTGTAGTAATTATCACAAAGCTAAACGATAGAAAATTAATCAACCCGCGCAATTACCGGTGGGGTCGAATATCGTTTCTGTCAAACAATTACTGTTGATGTTTATCGGACGGCTGTCATCATTCATCTTGTCTCGCGAAGTAATTCTGTTAAATAGTTTGTTACACAAAAATGTGGGCGGTTCACGCTGTAATCAAAGTTAGGGGTGTTGGTCTTCTATAAATTAATTATTGAGATTGTAATCACAAAGTTTTGTTAATGAACGTTGTCTAATGTATGTTTTGGTTATTGATGTGCGAAACCTACTCTTGAGAGTGGTTTGCGAAAGTTGATTGACGTTACTGCGTAATTGATATTGAACCGAAGGACAAAATTTGAAACAGCTGCTCTATTAATATTTGATAAAGATAGACACCTATTAAAATATAAACTACGCGATAAAGTCGAACCGAAATGCCCAATCACGTTGCGGCCGATTTTACAATGGGCAACTTTCCTCACGATAGTTAAAAGGGGGTTAACACATGCGTCATCTGTTTATTATTGAGCCATAACTTGCGAATCGTTTAGCATAGGCGTATAAAAGTTTTATAACTAGCTAACACGCCAAGGCAACTATTTTCTCACGAGATTGCAAAGGTTTTCCGTGAAACTGCTGAAAAAGGAAAATATCAAAGGTTGTATTGTTGAAAGCAAGACGTTTTCTCTACGTAAGTATTTCTCTCCAAGTATTCACGTTTTGGAGACTTGATCTACCTTTAAGTAAGCGGACACTGGCGAGGGTCTTACGGACCGCGCGTCGCAGTTTGTACACAAAAGACAGGTACAAAGCCCGAGTCTCGCACACTTTACGAAAATCCGAGATTTCTTAGCGACACTAAATCTGAAGGTATAACTTTTTATTTTCTATCTGTTCTAACAATTATTTTTAATTGAGCTCGCTCACAAAAAAATTAATGATGTTGAAATCCGTGAAAAGTGTGAGACGCTGCAGATTCGAGTCGAGTGGCACATCTGTTACCGGTCTGCTCGCTCCTCTGACTTGTAATAATGGAATTAACGAGCTGGTTATGAACAAACGGCGTCTTCATTTCCAGGGTCCCGTTTATTCGTCCTTTGCCCTATTTCACTGCCACACCATTACACTGAATGAAATAATGGACTCAATATTGCGCTCATTTGGAAGGTCTCCTCCACGTCGCACTAATATTTCCGAAGGTGTTTATTATGATGAAATAACAAAGAAGACAATTTCATTGCTCGAAATGAGGTTAATTTGTAACACCTGTATCGTAAGTAATTCATGTTGATTGTGTAGTGTATTACAAATCATTATCATACGTGTTTTCGTCGATAAAATGTATCGGAAAGGCACACATGTTTCGTTTTCAACTTTAATTACATTTATTAACCCGAGTTTAAACTGAATTTACGCTGTGACGCGCACAAAATCCATTGACTAAATAGCCCCCATCTGGTATAATGAGAGAGGCTACGTAATCCAATTAATTAGCAGCGAGATGAGACTATGCTAGTTGCACAATATCCTCCTCCCGAGGCGGCCAGCCGGCCAGGCGAGTGGTGTCCCTTATACTGATCTACCATTGCACTATTTCACGGAAACTAACCATTTCCCTAAGAATTTGTATCCTTATAATACATAATAAATTGTGATGGTCTTAGAAGGGCCGCACATTAAATTGAAGAGGTCTTAAAGCGTTCCTTCGTCTGATAGTTCGGTGAATTCCAATTTTTAGGTTATTGGGTTTCTTGAGTATAATTTTACTTGACTTGTCGTGTACGGTAATTATAGATTAAATGTAAGTGCGCCTTGTGCCTTTGTCGGCCCCTTTCTATTATTCAGCATTATACAATATTATAGTCGTGCTTCTTTTGAGGCGTAGGTACTAATGGGTATTATTAGTAGAAAATGTCGAGAATTATTTAAATTAATGTTTGTTAGTTGCCATCGACTTTGTTTTCGTGGATGTTATGATACCGACGCCGACGGTTAGGTATAGTGTTCAAAATGCAGTTGTCATGTTTTAAAATTGTAATGAAACTAAAAACAAAATTGTTGGATTATTTTTTATTACGTTTAGCCATTAGCAAAACCCAATCTATATTTTAATCTGCATTGAACTAAACTATAAATTAATATTTCCTTTGATATCGTATAATACTATATTTTGCATGACTAATGCAGATGCGACTTGTCTGTAGCATTATACCTGTAAATTATTAATAGGTAGGCAAGTACCTTAGTCGTCGACCACTAATTAGTTCGTCGAGAGTGATGATTTTGACAATGTTCCCGATATACCTACCATTAATTCTAGAAGTCTTTGGGGAAACATTATCATTCTACATGTTGGTCCTACGTAGTTTTCCCGACGGGTTATTGGTAGGTTATAGAAACCCGATTTCAAAACTTGTTTGTTATTACGATTATTTTTGTGGGATAAAACTTCTTGATATTGGTCTACTCATCATCATCATCATTCTCCTGCCCTTAACTCAATTTATTTGGAGTAGCCGCAACATTTGCCTACTTCCATTCTTCTCTAATAATCGTCTTCTAATCAGACACCTCATTTCTAATCATATCGTACTTCACTGTTTACTGTCAATTAACCGACTTCTACAAAGGAGGAGTTTCTTAATTCGTCTGTACCTGCCTATGTTTTTTTTGTATATTTGTTATAGGATAATTCTTTAATAAAATATTATGGAGACGTATATACGGTTGTATTATTTCAGGTTATCTAGGTGAGCTGATTATGGAAGGTACTACTCCTCAATAGTTAGGAGTTGAAAGTTCCTAAAGTCCTCAAACAATAACAATTTAATAGACTTCACAAGAAACTATCTTCTCAAAAATGTCGGTTGCCAGCATCGATCTTGAAAACTAAACACCTTAGTTCAGCGATTGTGGTGTCCAGGAAAGAAAAGGCCACTTGTCGTGGGTGCCGTAAAAACTTCGCAATCTTGTCTCCTAATACCTAATAAAATAGTCATGTCCCCGTCTGTGTCTCGTCTGCCTGGCATGTAGTGGAGGGGTGTGGGTTGTCTTTTTGCGACGATTTTTCTACTCCTTTTCTTTGGTCATCATTATAATATATGTATAAGATAACGCCTGGAACTCGCGAAGGGTTAGCTAGAGGCGAGTTAGATAGTCTATCAATATTTCCCAGGAAATTTACAGGTCGGTGTCAAGTTGTATGTTGATCAAAATCCAATAACTATTTCATGAAAAAGTCATTCAATGGGGTAAATGAACTTAGAGAGTTATTTTTAATATTTATTTTTAAATTCGTGTTGATAATTTTAAGTTTTATTTCATTCTATTTTTAAACTCCCTATAACATAAAGCCACTTTCGTGCATGCATGTACTCGTACCATTATTAATTTACAAGTTACAGGAATTTTGGTAGACCCGTTATTGACCGCGAGTGTAGTTCCTAGTTCTTTGGTCATAAATATATTTTTTATAGCTTTTATGAAAGTAATAGTTGTGTACCTAATTAGATATAGAACACATGTGTCATTTAACACGTGCGAAACCTATAAATAGGTAGACCGCACATCGGCTAGTTAGCTTCGATTGTAGCCAAACCGCTGAACGCCGCGCATCGCCCAAAATATTCAGCTCGTGACGAATTTTTATTACATTTTGACAACGTTCATGTTCCACTCATGGCTCATAAATGAATGTTTTTGCATATTTTTTATGCGTTACAAATTTTTTTCACCTGCCCAAATGTGTGGTGTAGTCGACTTTATCGACTTAAACGCATGGTATAATGGTAAACAAGCGCTACCAGATTGATCAAACTGTAAATGGGTTTACCATCTTGAATTTCCAAATTAGTAACAGCCAGGATTTTGTAATTTTGAAGGTATAATAGGCTCGCCATTTAGTATATGGAACCTGAACATAACGGACCAAAATGTGGTGTTCTACAGCCACGAGCACTGATATGTATGTATGTATACAATTACCAAAGTTAAAAGCGATTTTCTTGTAAAATAACGATTTCTACTTTGATAAAAAACCTAGTTCGTAATAGAATGGCCTCTATGTTCGTTAAAAGGTTTACCATAGCGTATAAGTGATTCTCTCACTCATCACTTTTAAAATTTGCTGCTGTATACCGATTAGTGCCCATGACTGTACTTACGTGATGGTACTGTTACGTGGTGTAAACTTCATCTCTTTAGATAAACTACGCTTAGGCCCAATTTCACCATACAGTGTTTGTTAAATCTAAATTAGCCATTAACTAATGAGTTGTTAATAATAACAGAGCTGTTATATCATATTACGTCCTACGGGAAGAATGTAACAGGCCGTTAGTAAATTGAAGATTTAACTGAATGGCTCGCAAGTCAGTCACTCTTTTTTCAACCGACCAAATCGAAATGCTAGTTTTTGATATATCGTCAGTACGGAAAATCACAATTTTGTATCTGGTCGTATCATACGTCACTTGCAATGCTACACGACCGATTTTAAATGACGTTTGGTCCGTGGAATTTCATATAATTGTGCCTACTTTTGATTTTGAACTGGTCAATTGTCAAAAGTGTCACGGTGATTTGAGACATTTTGAGGTTAGCGTTGTGTTGTTTGGTGTTGTGCTTGTTGAGTTTGGATTCTGATAATTTCGGTTATTAAATTCCTCAATTTGTGAAAAATGACGAAAAAAACACGCGGACCGAATTTTTCAGCTAATGAAAAAGAAATTTTAGTAAATTAGGTATCAAAATATAAGGCTGTTGTAGAGAACAAAAAAACGGATTCAGTAACCACCGCTAGTAAAAATGAAGGGTGGAAGAAACTCACGGAAGAGTTCAATTGCGGGAGCTCTTTCTATGTGCGAAACACAGAACAATTACCTAAGTACTATTATGTCTAAGTCATCTAAATAATCAAAACTTTCTAAAACATCATTTTCTAAAATAAAATTGTATGCAGCAGCGTCCATCTTGATTTTGACCGTCTGTTAACTGTCTAACGGACCTCTAGAGCAGTAATTAGATTTGATGCCTTGTTAAGAGAATTTAACATCCGTTAACACGTGGTGGGACACTCGATAACTTTAACAGCTTGTTAAGTAACCTAACAATTCGTTAAATATTTAACAGAGTATGGTGAAATTGGGCCTTAATGTCGCTAATCTAGACGGCACGGTTGTCGCAGTGGCTCAAACAGTTGACTAATGCGCTACGTGTCACGGGTTCGATACCCGTACGGAACAAAAATTTGTATTGCCTATAGATAGTTGTTTAGGGTCTGGGTATTTGTGTAGGTATGTGAGTTTAAATGTCTGTGAACGCACCCACGATAAACAAAAAATTGCTAGTGTGTGGCAACGTTATTAAAAACTTAAAAGAAAACGCCTGGCAGATGTGAAACATCGACATTATTTTGTAAAAGTAATATGCAGAAAAGAACAGATTGTGATAGGAACTAAATATGTCATAATGAAGAGAATCGCATAGTCGATTGCGCATGGCGACGCGTCGCCACACCGTACACACTACTGGACATAGACTGTATACTGACGGCATGCGTCGCCACGCCAGAAATCGGTTTTACGTGCGGCTATAGATGTTTCACATCAAAAACAAAATGTGGTGTTGTATAGGTACAGACGTCAGCACATCAAACAACCAGAACTGTGAAATTTTCCTAATCAACCTTGAATCTAATGATTTAGCAAATAAAGTTGAAAATCTATCAGGGAAAGACAGATTGTAGTACAGTAGCTTGATGTACTGGTGTCTGTATGAACAGTCAGCAACAGAAGTAGATTAACACTACACACAGTTTCAAAGCAGGTGTTTTAATAAAATCTTTTTAGATATTACTCGTTACTAACAAGTTATTCAAGAGTAAGGAATATTTTAAAGAATAATCTTCTGAAACATTAAAAATAATAACTGGAGTCCTGTACATCAAATAATTAAAATTCTGAAATGTTAAGCTATTTTTGCTGCTGACCGTACGTTTACGTGGTGTCAACTTCGTCTCTTTAGATAAACTACGCTTAATGCCGCTGAATGAAGCGCTTGACACCAAGCTACTCCTCATAGTTGAGCGGGAAGCCGACTCTAGTGTACTTGTAGTTTGAAAGAGTAGGTGTTCATGCTGGAAACCTATGCATTAGCAAGTTGTGACCAAGTTTTGTTGACTTAAAACCTGTTACAAGTTTAGCCAGACATTGCAGTACGATGCCTACGAAACCTATTTTTTTAATTTAATTAAACATAATAATTTATCCTTTATGCTTCAAATAGTGCTATATAGGCGGATTTCATACCTAAGGTGTACTCGTAATCTTAAAAGATAAAGCCATAAGTATAAGTAATAATATATAATAGGTATATTTTCCTGAGAAGACTCTCATTAGACATCTGGATCAAGCGCTTGATACAGAAAGCGGTACTCCTGAAAACGGCTCGTATTTTTAGGAGGTTACTTTCTCTGGTGCCCTGAGCGCCGATAGCTTTGAGCCTGTTCCCGATTTCGGTGGGCTACAATTTTATTTTTATTTTTTTTAATGTTTTTATCCTGTTTTTAAGGAATATAAAAAAATATATAAAAATTCTTATGGAATAAAGAAAGCAAATAACGGGAATTAATTTTTTGTATATTTATATGGTTTTTTGAAAGGTAAAATTTGGGAATGTAAGAAGTAAATTAGGTATAGTCTAATGAGAATGATTTTACAATATTGAATTTTAATAACACGTCTACAATCCAAGTTCTAAGAACCTTCTGATTAGCAGCATACCGTGTGAAAGCAATTTTTTGCTCGAACGCGCACGTACCTGCGACGTAAAAGGGTAATTCAATTATACGTAGCTCTTTGACGATCTAAATGGACTTATAATTATGTACGGAATAGATTTCCGGTTAATAGGGGAAGCTGGTGGCTTTGATAGTCAATGTTCTCGTATTAATCACTGACCCTCGTCGGCTATACACAATGGACATCATGTCAAACATCAGCTTCGCCTTTATCGAATTATGTTCGGGATTTAGATGGTCCTAGTTTACGTTAACATTTTTAATTGAGCTTTGGGAATTTACCACAGTATGTACTTAGTATGTTCAAGCTTAAATGGCTATGAGACAGCGAGGGTTGTGATGGCAAAGATTTTTTTTTATCAACTCGGTTTTGAACGATATGATGCATTTTCATTGGAAACGATGCCTTGCGATCCGAAATTTTTGGAAATCAATAGTATCCTTTACATCATCATCATCATATTCCCCTTTTCCCAATATATTTAGTAGCAGCGCAGCTTTCCTTTTTTATAGAATTAATTCATTCCTCCTCATCTGACCAGCCTTTTCTCAACTATGTTGGGGTCGACTTCAGGTTTAACCGGATGCAGTTGAATATCAATATTTTACATGCAGCGACTGCCTATCTGACCTCAGTTAGTAATATGATACCAGACTTTCGAATTAATGTTCCCTATGCCTTCAAAATACAGCATCGTATAGTGAACACGTTTACGACATAAAACAGAGGTGAAAAAAATAAACAAAACAAGAGCGCGGGGCCCGGGGTAAACTGAGACGCTTTGTCCAATGTCAATTATTCTAGTGACTGGTAGAAAAGTCTATGTGTCCTCATTGCGCCTAGTTCTGTTCCAACGTTAGTGTTTGTTTCCTGTTTTCAAGCCACTTTGTTTCACGTGTGGCATTTTATTTGGTTTGTTTATTATTATTTTTTACATTTTAGGAAAGGTTGACAGACTGACAGACTATTAGGCCTCTGCCTAACCCTTCGGAGATTATTGGCGTTTGATATGTCATATAGGAAGAAGTAAAGTCACATATAAGAAACACTTAAAGCATTAAGAACTTTCGTTGTTACTTATTACGTTGACCTATATACCTGTATAATTATATGTGGAGGTATGTATTATTCTATATATTATGTACATATAGGCTGACATAAATATGTCAATAGACGTGCAATTAGTCATACGCCCCGTACCTACTCGTATAATGATGTCCGTAGGGGACCAATAAATCTGTCTTCGGTATAGATCTGTTAATATTTTATGGACCCTGATAAAATTGATTGCTTTATTTACCTTGTTAGATACGACAGAGCTTCCATATTATTATAAATATTGCATAACAATTCGTAAGAAGAGCTCTTGGTTTAATATTAACTGCTGTTTGGGTCGATCTTGAGGTTAAGCCACGCTTACCTAGGTGGGTCCGTGGAAGGGTGACCGTTGGGAAAGCACGTTAAGCCGTTGGTCCCGGCTGCCATGTATGATCTTTGGCAGTTGTTACAGTCTGACAAGCAGTCTTACCAAGAGTATTGTATTACACCCGCTTTGATTAAAACTGGTATTCAGTTGCATCTTGTTAGACTGAAAGCCGATCTGAACATAGTTGGGAAAAGCAGATGGTGATATCACAAAGCCAGACTTTCCCACGTCTCGAAACGTTCCATCCATCACTGACTAACATAGACCACTGCCCATCATACTATATGAGGCAAAACTGTCCTGAATATAACGATATTTACCAGCTGAATAAAAAAGTTTTCATATTTTTTTCTCTGGCGTTGTTGAACTCCCCGCGAGGTTTAATAAGACCTTGTTATTTTAACAAGACGGGAACTATTTGATGGATGACTTATCCGGGCCGAGAGTCTTTCCGCGCCTTACGAGTTTTACTTAACGGTTCTAAAACTAGGCGGACAAACTTTATCCACACTTAAACTTTCTTAAGTGTTAATCGATCATCGGTGGTCAATGATCTGTAAACTTCTTATTTTGGTCACTGTATGACGTAATAACCTAGCTCGCCTGAAAGCTGCAATTTGTGTCAAAGTTCTTTCAAAAAGCTTTTAGTTATAACAGATAATTCTACGAAATTTCGAACTAGTCCACAGAAAATAGATCCGGTAGCACGCAGTTAGCTCAATCGATAGATAACTCATTTGTCAAAATTCTGCCGCTAGTTTCGACACATGAGCAAGAAAAAGCTCAGAGAAAAACCGTTCCATTTGGCTCCGACGAAATCGCTTGAAAAACTAACACATAACGAAAAACTTTAAAATGTTAGTGAAAATATTGTTCTCGAGGTACAAAAAGATTGAACAAAGAAGGCAGCAACACAGTGCGCCGGCAACTGGACATAAATCGTCCGTAAACATTACTATCACCAGGTTTTCCTTTTACATTTTTGGATACTATGACAAAAGCATTTTGGCGTATTTTAGAACGGAATGTGCTATATTTTATGAATTTAACTGCGGTTTTAACCGATACCGAGTACTGTTGCATTGTGGTATGGAGTTTTATGGGAAGCTTGTTATAATATACATGCATGGGCTCATGGTTCACGGCTCATTAGTTTATATTGTGGGCTCCCGGCGGGCCGCACTGCAACCAGATACGAATGCATAACAACTTTGTATAACGTATCCCGCTTTCCCCACTCATTAATATTAATATCCGTTCAGCCAGCGCCGTAATCTTAAGGCACAGGGAACTTATATTAGGTTTTAGGTAATTCTCGAACCTATTTGTCTGAAATGGGAACGTATTTTATGAAAGGCTAGGTAGCTTTTTGATTGTAGGTCGAAACCATAATAACGTCTAAGAAAGCTTTCCGTTTTTGTTACATACTTCTCAATAATATAGAGGTACGTACCGACTTGATTAAATCACTTAAATGCCAGGTGAATAATATTAGGTTAGTAGGTAGGTAATATAACTTTCTTACTGCAATTTAAAAATTTATTACTTACCCTTTCTTCAAGTCTTATTATTATGTAGAGCAATGTTCAACATAAAAGTTCAAAAAACAAGTGAAAAGTTATGAACGAACTCCAGAAACAGTTGAAGAAGAATTAAAAAAAAAAAGAATATATTTTTGAATTTCTCAGTTGAACTTTTTATTCAGGTATGGCTTCATTCTTTAAATATTCTTTTTAATTTAGAAAGTTCTGTGAACAAAAAGCAACAGGTATTATTACATGTTGTTTTTCGTGTCTAAAGAACATTATAACGAGATGAGTTATTTTATGTAATACGATACAGCAATTTGGAACCTTCATTCATTTTAAATGAGGACCTATCAATTTGTTTAGTAAATTGAATTTATTTCAATACACATCGCTCACGAATAATGCAAAATAAATAACATGATTATCACTTACCGTAAAAAAGATTAGTGGGCTTACGATAATTAAAAGACACAGATAAACAATTAAAATAGTTGTTTTTAATTGTCAATAATATCTAGTTATCCTCATTATTAGGTCAAAAAACTTAATGATCACTGATAGCACAAGGAACACAAATCTAATTAAAAACAGTATGAAAACAAACTGTCATAATTATCAATTAATTACTCGATGGAAACGCATTAAGTATTCGTAATTATGTGACTGATTGCTTTAATATTAAAAAAAACAACTTCAATTGTATTCAAAATCATTTAACAGTGTATAATTTAATAATATTATCATAATTAATTAATGATATAATAATATCACACGCTGCTTAGTCGCATAATTTTCATATTAATTCGTCGTGACATTCTACTGCAGATTAATCTAAATTGTTATTAGAAATGAAATCGAATACGCAAATGGCAACAAAACATCTACGAAAAAAGATCTAATATCTTAGAAAACAAAAGAAAAACATTGCGAAAAATTGTAACAGTTGAAAAGAAAAACAAAAGAAATAAATTAGTATTTTACAAGTAGGGGCGATGTCAGAAGTTGTGACGTTTTACTTTAGAGAGGGTGATCGTAGGCATATGGGGTGGGTCTTTCACAGCTTTGAAAGCGTTAGTAAGCCATGTTAAATCCTGGGCGTTATGCCGGATTAGTGGATTTATTTTATTACGTTTACTTATTCAACGGTTAGATCGGGCTATGATGACCGTCCAGCCACGTTTAGAGGCTACTTAGTTAATTAAATGTAACACGAATGGCTGCCTCTGTGTACTATGTAATGTTTATCTGTGATGACTTCACTAAACCGGATAGGTTTAGAGCTATTAATGTGAAGTTCTGAGCTTGTTGTATGGATCCAATTACTGTAATTGAAACATGGGCGTTCAATCTGATGAAATGTTGTGCAAACAAAATGTATAAAGTGGAAATAATTTCCTAAAAAGGACATTTATAATTTTTGGAAAAATAACGCAGTAGTTACCTAAAAATTTTGGTAGTGATAGAGTGGTCAAATTCGTATTTTGAATAACTGACACGCGTTTATTGAAAAAGATATTTTTATCTTGGTGTTTAGTTTTGATAGCAAATAGTTAGTAATAAGTTATGTGCATGAAAAATTACGAACTTATCCGCCACATAGAAAGATTTTCGTAGACGTAACATATATTATATTCAAAAACCCTCTCATCTTCACTTTCACTTTTTAGGCTGTGCCTAGACTGTATCAGTGATAAATAAAGATTGTTTTATTAAGTAAATGATTAGCTGTCCGAATTATTATACTGCTGTTTTCTTTAAAACATATATGTTTTGTGTTTTTTATTTAAAACATAAACACGCTTCAGAATACAGCCAGTTATTATTAAACATTGATACCATTATATAATTAACATTGTTATGACCTGAATAAGTGAACATTATTCAAATCAATGAAATTCTCATACAATGGGTCGGGTTACGAGAACAAAGCATAAATGCCAAGCGAAATTAAAATGTGAAACACAGTGCATTCACCCTTTAAACCATTCAAAATGATGTAAATAAAGGCTAAAATACTCTGCACATATATGTTGATATTAAGGTCTAAACCTACGCAAATACGATTTTCTATATCTACATAACTACTTTATTAAAAAAGTGTTTGTTAGTAGACTCAGCACACAAACGAGACAATGGTAGAATTGACAAATAAATTCTGCGCGTGGTCAGACTCGTCAACAATATTTTGGACAATTAGAGTTGAGTTCTATACGTCTATTTTTACCAACTATCCTAATACAGATGAATTTAAAATTGGTTGGAATGCGTCGTTGGTCTAATGGCCACGAGCTCGACTGCTGTCCATGAGGTCATGCAAAGTGTTATTGGGTTTTACATCAAGAATTTCTCAGAACCAACCACGGAGCCTGGATTTGTGCCCAGTTGATGGTAATAGGCTCCCCCCCTATTAAAGCGACTTAAACATAACTTGCGAAATGTGGCTGTACTAATTAATGGGTATAACTCTGCTTTAACCTTTGGGGAGTACAGGCGTGATGCTATGTTGTGTTTTCTTAAAAACTGTTTTAGGGAATAGAGTTAAAAACAAACGTGTTTTTATTAAGTTCCCAGATTCCTTAGAAACTTCTGTGCTCCTCCATGAATGTTTCATACATTTTCCAGTTTCGCACAACAACTTCACTCTAACTTCGTGAATAAAGTCTGTACTCCATCTTCTGTAGTCTTAAATATGACTTTAAAGTAATTGTATTGTAACGTAGTGCATTATACACTCGTTATTATATCAGCTGGTACTGAACACACGCTCTGTATCGCGAACGGCTCTTTTCAATAAATTGCGTACCCTGGAGGCTGCATTATCAAGCTCGGCTTTGTCTTGTTTATCGTTCAACTTTGTCATGTATAAAGAGGGTTTAATAAAACATATTTTGTTACGAAAATTTATAATTTTAATGTCATTCACAAAAGAGTTTTCTTTTGTAACGTTATCTTTATAAAGGCATGTTATATTGTTGTTTCAGAGTTACGCTTTGTTGGGTTCGTTCACCCACATGTTTACTAACTCCTTAACCACGTGTATACAATAGGGAGAGCAATAAAAAATCAAGGTAAACTCTCCAACTCGAGGGACTTAATTGCTCTATTTCCACTCAGTATCAAAGGTACTCCGACGCAATTACGCTCACCCAGCCAATGCGTTCTCTCTCACTCCGCCCCGCTGCGATTAAACGATTCAATTTTCGAAGTGGCAAACATTAATGAAGAGTTCCTCGTCTATTTTACGCTCAGCAAGCATAAATTTGGCGGCGCGGAAAAATATCACTGAATTTGTGGAATACATTGCCTTTTAAACCAACAGAAAGATTGATTTCGTAGATTCATTCATTCATTTCTCTGTTTTCGTAACTTTATTTAGTTTGTTCTTTTCAGTGTAAAAGTTTTATGAAGCCACTTTAAGAATAAATGTTATGATTTCTTTCCAGGGGCTATAAAAGTGAATACAAGTAAATTAACTTAACACGTCAACATCATCTGTGGCCGGGGATTTTCCAAATGTAATCTACTTAGTTTCCCTCTCTTAAATAATTCTTTAATCTCGGGAAATAAAGCTTTTCCACAATTAAGTCAATCACGCCTGTTTAACTCGATTTTCTTTTAAGAAACCTATTACAGGCCGCAGGGACCATTCTCGGGAAGAGGCTAGGGCGGGCTAAATTGCTCCGAGGTAAAACCAGTCAATTTAAATGGTAAAAGAGTTTCATTTAAAAAAATGTCAATGCAAATGACGCCCCAGGAAAGTTCTTTATTAGCATACTGACTTAAATCTAGATACATTTCCCGGCCGAAATAATAAAAGGTAGAAATAATATAGCCATTTCATGTCTTTTACATAAAACAATTTCATAGAAGTTAAGTAATGGCTCTATTAGCAATTCTCAATACCACCCAATAAATGTAAAGTTTAATTTGGAAATTCAAATTAACAAAAGCTGTTTATGCCAAGTGTTTGTCCTATTACAAAGTAATTTTAGGCAAAAGGTAAGGAATTATGATAATCCAAATCATACTGAATTAATAAAGACGTCTCTGAAGATAAGACTGGAATACGAAGTAGAATTATATTACGTAGTACAAAGCTTTCAGGCGAGCTCCGTTTGCGCCATGTTTTTTGTTTCCACTCTCAATAGTAGCTTGATGATATAATAATGACTCACGAGGCCGACGCAAACATCTTTTGGAATAAAAGAAAAAGGTCAAAAACAATACGAGAGGAGTGCTTCCTTGGTTCCTTTAGAAGCGCCGCTTGCCTGCGCTATGTCAGCACTCGAGGTAGTTACACTTAATTAATGATCATAATGTACTGATAACTTCTGAACAACGTAAGATGGAGATATTACTACAAGTTGTGTCTCTCGAACAATCCTTTCTAAACATGAAAATACATACGCAAGGCAAATCTTGGTTCTCTGATGTTTAGTTTAGCAAATAGTCTTTGCTTTTACATATTCTACGTAATATTTGACTAGAATCAGAATTGTATGAGATCTTGGAAATGCAAATAGGTCGACGTACGCAATATTTATTTGTGAAATAAGTTGCTTGATATTGAACTGGCTGGAATAGCTTTGCTTACTTTGGTTATTCAAACGAGCACTTTAGTTAATTATCTTTGTTTATTTAGATATGTATACACGTGTGTTATAAAGGTTAGCCATTTATTTCAACATTTCCCTCAACCGTTGGCGTATAATCTTGCCCCTGGGATTCCTCGGCATTTCTTCAATGAACCTTACACCTCCCCTTAATTGCATAAACGGTGCCACCTGAAAAATTAAACAACTTTATTGAGTCAATGAGCATTTTCATTTAGTTAATTTGTACCAGCGCTGAATCTACTTTGTGAGAGCAGTTACTCGTATTTAAGAGGACAGTTATTTTAGTTACGAAGATTAACAGGCCAGTTAGGTCCCTGTTTTATGTTGGTACATACATGTTTGTAAAGTTTAAATAATGGATCAGTTAGGCCTTTATCAGAGGAACTCGTGGCTTAATAATAACAGTCGCTCGGGCCAATCTTTAGGTTAAGCCGCTCTAGCCGAGGTTGGTTTGCGGATGGGCGACCACCGGTTACTTACGCACCTCGGAAAACACGTTAAGCCGTTAGTCCCATTTATAGTTACAGGAAGTCAGTGGCCCGAAAGTCTGACAACCAGTCTTACCGAGGGATAACGTATAACACAGTACTAATTGGGTTGTGCAAGTCAGATAGGCAGTCGCTCCATGTAAAATTCTGATGTTCAGCTGCATCCAGTTAGACTTTCAGCCAACCTCAACGTAGATGGGAAAAGGTTAGGCAAATGATGATGCTGATGAGATAAGTTAGGCCATTTATGTAAATACTTTTCACGCATAATGAACGAGTAGGATGTAAGTAGGCACCGTCATTTTCGTTATGCAAAACAGTAGAATAGGTTTTCGACAAAATGTTCTATCCAGAAGGTTTTAGTTTCCAAATTCTTGCTCCTACGCCCGTCGTTGTGCGGATTACCTGATTATCAGATCTTAAGCTAAATTCTATTTTACATTTTCTTGTTATTGTTAACAAAGGCTTTAGTTTTCATAACAGATAATATTACTATCTCATAACCTTATCTTGGAGTTGGGACACTTTCAAAGGCTTGCGGTACAAAAGGCATGTTTCGTGGAATATACAAGCTTTATTGTAAGTAGATTTGATGAGAACATGTTAGTTTCTATATTATTACATGTTATATTATGAATAACAATATTGTATTAATTATGGGTAGATAATAAATTAGAAACTAAATTCGAGTAACTGTGTCTTATTAAATAATCGAGTGAAAATGTAGCGAAACATACCTACTTCACTAAACAATATAGAGACAAGAAGTGAAAGAAAACTGTGTAATAAAACACTGACACAGTTTCAGGTATGCAAATTGAACAGATTGACAAATATAACAGAAATAGTACCAATTCGGTAGGTAGTCAGAAAGTTATTAAAAACAAAAAAACATCTTGAGTTCTAGAGTTGTGATCGCAAACTCCAGGAAATCTGTTTATGATTTAAATTTGTATTGACTTACTACACTAGCATGTGGTATAAAAAATAAAGCATTTGCAATTTATTTAAAGAAATTATTGTCAAAATATATTTTTATCCATTTTTTTACCCAAACTCAACAAGTTAAAATATATCCATTTTTACAAAACAAATATTAATACAGGCAGAGCTGCAAAAATGGCTACGCCAGTGAGTGGGAATAGGCTGCCTGTAGATTGGGGTAATCAAAAGAACACTAGGTATAGACACCAACACCTCACCAGAATAAGCCGTCAGAGCCTAGCAACTGGATACAAATCCAATTCTTATGGCAACCCAGTCTACGCTGCTATTGGGACAAGCCCGCCTCACTATTCCCAAACCACTCTAACTCCTGTAAGCCAGAATCAACAGTGGCGACCATCAGAAAAGCGCCGAGACAATGAAGCTCGACGAAGTACTAGAGAAACGATTTAACTGTCTTTGATCCCGCAACGAAATTAATCAGAAAAGAATAGCGGAGGAGTAGGAAAAAAACTTTATTCCACTTCCCTCCATATCAGCAGGATCAATGAGAAATTGAAAAAGGAATATAAAAATTTGAACAACCTGGGGATCAAACCAAAGACCATCAAGCTAAGCTGTAGTCCTTGCAACCACTAGAACTAGAGCAATGAAGAATTTCTATAAAGATTACATCAAAACCATACCTCTGCGGCAACATAATCCACCAGTTCCTCTTCAGTAATATCGACTCCTGGTTGTTTGACTACGAAGGCAGTTGGCTCTTCTCCATAAACATCCACTGGTTTACCCACCACACCAGCTTCCCTGACGCCTGGGTGAAGCTGCAGAATGGATTCCAGTTCCAGTGGAGCTATCTGTAAGGAAATTCAGGATTAAGAAATGTAATGGCTGCTGTCGAAAGGTGAAGTCTGCCAGTCTAGTCATTAGTGTGACTGTTCAGGTTTTGCCTGACGGCGCGTTCGAGAATCGACCGCAGACCGCAAACCAACTGTCACCGGCTGTCACTAACAAAGTGATAAGAAGAGAAGTTGTGACACCTCATTCGGAATTAATAACTCAGTTGAAATCGACGCTAAAAAGGCTAAAATCGCAAAACATGATGTAGTTCTGAATTTTTATATTATGATGTATGAGGTATTAGGATGAACTGAATTCTTGCAACTTCGAAAAACTTGTTCTTGAGTACCCCGCGATAAACTAAGAAATGTTGGGAGTTTTTAAAATTTTTGCTCTAAAACTATGCATTTTGGACAAGTAACATTCAGTATTTATACAAAGACACCTTTTACAACAATTTAAGGATTATAAGATTGAAAGATTATAATTGAAAGATGGTAAATTTTCCTCGAAAATCAACATCGAAATTCTCGAAAATCTTCATGTGTTGGAGGTTGAAGAGGGTTCTACTATCTATAACTTGCACTTTTAGAAATGTGGACGTAGACTTGGCTTTGCGACTTTAATGTTAATTTCCGCTGGGCTATAACACCGCAGTGGCAAGCCAATAAAATGTCGCTATGGGTAGCGGTTAGGGACGTCTCTGGCAGACTGCGTTTAAATAACCAATCACCCGGATATTACAAAAGAAAGAGGTATACAGCAAAATAAGATGGAAATAAAAGAACAAGGAAGCGCTGTTCAAAAAATATCATATGATATATTATTATGTAATATATTAAATGTATCTATTATTACTTTAATACAATGATGTACCAAACAAAAAAGAGTCACAATAAAAGGAACAAGTATATTATGAAAGAACATAGTAATTCATATATTAGTATGTTCTTTTATATTCGTAATAAGCCGCGGATCTAGAAATGCGTAGATAATACGAGTCTTATTCATATATAAGACGTAAGTCTGCGAAGAAAGGATTTCTCAAGATAAAAAGGTGTGGATATCGTATTTCGTGGACAGTGTTAGTTCCAGCTAATATTATCTACAAAAACCTCGTCTTATTGCTAGAATAAGACACGTTATATATCTTTTTTGTGGAGTCCGGCTTGTGATGTCTACGTTTTCCCGGAATGACTTAGTTACGCTTTCCTTTTTGCAATCTTGAAACATTTTCAAAGGTAAGTAAGGCGAGAGTATATCATTCCTGTTCATTAACACATTCAGTGTGAAGGAAAACCTCTTATTTATTTTGAAAGATGTTTTATGTCTTACTACTATGACTTTAGTAGACTGTAGTGGTGATTAGAAATACCATCTTGAAAATGGAGAAATCGTAACAAAGAGCCTGACATGTGCAACACATCTGTTTGTTATTTCAAAATAACAGCTTTATACTGATATGAAATATTATTTTTTGTTTGGCTGTCTGTTTGTTTCGGCTTATCTCCAGAACGGCTTGACCGATTTTGACGTCACTGGGAAATAGCTGATGTTATAAGGATAAACTTAAGCTTTTTAATTTTAGAACAACTAACAAAATCATATTCAAGTAGGAAAGTAAAATTTGTTTAATCATTTCACGTGGCGTGGCGTGGCGTGGCGTAGCGGGCTAGAAGTAGTTTCAAAATAAATACTCTTTATGTCAGCTTTATTACTATGAAAAACATATCATCACCCCACTTACCTTATAACCATCATACACGATGATCTCCTTCAGTCTCTCTACAATATAAAAGTACTTGTCTTCGTCGTAATAACCCAAGTCCCCGGTTAAGAAGAAGCCGTCGTCATCTAGGTAATTTGAAGGCGGCATGCCGATGTAACCTTTCATGAAGACGGGTCCTCTTAAACATATTTCGCCGCGTTGGTTCGGACCCACAGTTTTACGGGTTTTCGGGTCTACGACCTGTGAAAAGTATTGGATATCTTACTTTATACATGAGAAATGTATGCCAAGAAGGCATATAAGTAAGCTTAAAATCATTTCCTAAATTCAAAAATTATTTTTTGACATAATTGTATGGAACGATCTGCCACCTGTTTTATTTAAATACTTTTTCTGCTTTAGTACGTGTTTAGTTACAAGTTTTTTACCTAACCATGAAATAAAATGATGTTATTATAAACAATAACTTGACTCAAAATAAAATAATAGTTGAGTTGGACACATACCTTCTTACTTTGTGTTTCAGCAAAGTAACCATGTACAGAGAAATGAAATGAAACAATGTAGCAAAATATGAAAATTCTTAATAAATTTCTAAAACAACTCAGTGTTTTTCATACAAACCTTTAAAGTAATTCCCGGTGAAGCCATGCCCACGCTGCCAGACTTGGGTCCCTTTGTGCCCCAGCTCTCAGAAGCCAACTCGCCCGCTTCAGTCATTCCATAGCCTTGTAAGATATTTACAAGCTTTGGAAACCTAAATAAATAAAAATACAGCATTTAAATATCGGCAAAGTGACTATTTGTATTAGAAAAATCTATCTTAAACTTACAATCCATTGATTATAAGGTTTAAAGTAGATATCTAATTATTATTAACGAGTATAATTAACCTAAATGAAGTAGTAAACAAAGAAAGAAGAGTTAATGACTCTCGATACTCTAAAATTAATGAAAATAGATTGAAATCGAACTCAATTCAATTATAATAACACAAAAATATGGTTTTGAATCCGTAACTCAGAATCGATAAACAAAATGAAACGATAAAAAGAATCTATACTTGCCTACTTTTGACCTTTTGTATCGTTTTGTTATGAAGAGGCGATGATCGAGAGTATATAATTTTGAGTGAATCGAGATTACATTTTTCTGCTTCCTTCGCCTTTGATAAGTAGCAAACAAAAGACGGTACTATAAAGGCGATGTTAACCTGCAAAATAATATAAAGAGAACAAAGATTAAATCTCGGATGTTCAGGTAAATAGGACTATACCTATAGGAAATGGGAACGTATCGGGCCTGCCTTCGTTGGGCAAAAACCTAAACACAAAATACCCATTTCAATATTTTCTTACGGAAACAAACAGGAAAGAAATCTTTAGAGATCTCGAATTAGAAGAACGTCTACATTTTTAAGGCCGCATGTTTTGAAGAGCAGGCCAACAATGTTTGAAAGTTTTTTTCAGTTCAACGCAATTTGTCTGCATTTTCCTCGACTGCTCTCATAAGTTTTAGAGAAAGCAATGTTTCAGTTTAGTTTTTTTAACGTTTGAGTTGATGCAGTGTAGTAACGGCAAATCTCCACGGATATATTATATATTATGTATATAGCGTCTAAAAACCTCGGAGATAACATAAAAGTAGCTTAGGCAATACTTACGATTTCTAGTACTTAAATAATTGCTAAAACATAAAATAACACGCCTGTAATGCCAGAAGGGTTAGGCAGAGGATACAAAACAGGCACATCTGGCTGCCACTAATACATTCTTGATGGAAAAACCCAATAACACTTTGTCCGACCTGGGAATCGAACCCAGAACCTAAACAGCCGTCGCTTGCGACCACTAGACCAATGAGACACTACTGAATAGAAGTACAAATGAGCAAAGAAGAATTAAATGGTTCTGAATCGTCACAATATCACCCACGAACACTATATGAAGCCATAAAAAAACAAAATACACAAACGAAAAAATCCGTACACACTCAAAACGTTTCATAAAACTCGGTTCTTGTTTTGAGAGCGGTTTGTCATTTCAGGTCATCATTTATAACGCTGCCCTTCAAAAGGTCAGGTGCGTAGCATTCACTGCCGGCGCGCATTTATGAAAAGATTCATGAATGTGGAAGAAGCGACCGAGTTTGTAAATATTGTACCGTATACCGAGCCGTAGTTTTCTGTTCACTCCCTTGGGACGTAGGTATGAAGAGTGCATTTGTGTGTGTGGAACTAATCTGGGATGTTGGGTAAAAATAGTGGGGAAAACTGATGACTGGAAATACGTACTGACATGTAAAACAACGTTTATGTTTTTATCTGACTGAGGAGGGTAATATGTTTGTGGGCAATGATAAAATACCTCGTTGTTTTATTGGTTGGAAGTGGTACTGTTGAGCGTGAAGCCCTTTTTTTTTTTGGGTGGTTGGGAAATCATCAAATAACCCGCTCCCGCTCTTGGGCAGAGCGAAAGGGAGTGTCAGACTTCTACTGACTAAAAACCACCCATATTCCTTCTTAGCCCTTCATGTCGAGGCCGCGGTATCTGCGAACAACCCGCAGCCCCAACGGGGAACCCGCAGCCCCGACGGGGAGCGTGAAGCCCTTGTGTCGATTCCAGGGTCGTGCAAAGTATTTTTGGGTGATTCCATCAAGAATTACTACCAAGACTGTTGCTGATTTGTCACTTAGACGCGTTGCCTACTAAATCGGACTTCAACATAATTGGAGCAATGTGGGAATACTAAGAACTAAAACCTCTGCCTAAACTTTCGGGGATTACAGACCTAACACTCATATTCCAAGACACATCTTAAATCAATTGCTTAATTCAGTTAGACTCAGTTGTCATGAAAACAGTTCAAAACGTCCATATATATCATATTTTTTTTTAGTTGCAATTGTCGGATATTATAGACAAATAATCTATACTAATATTATAAAGCTGAAGAGTTTGTTTGTTTGTTTGAACGGGGTAAACTCTGGAACTACTGGTTGAAATTGAAAAATTCTTTTAGTGTTAGATAGTCCATTTATCGAGGAAGGGCTATATAACATCACGCTACGATCAATAGGAGCGGAGCATAAATGAAAAATGTTGCAAAAACGGGAAAAGATATTCCTTTTTGAGAGCTTCCGTTGCGTGCGCTGCGAAAACGGTTTAAGTTACGTAAATACTATGTATGAAGAAATTGTTCCCCTTTAAAAGTTCTAAAAAAAAGTCCGCAACAGCATATGTTTATCTTTTAAGATTGACTAACTGTAACCATTTTTTAATAATTAAATGTTAGGTTAAAATAATGATATTTTGCGATGCTTATTTAGCCCATATGGTATTGATCTATATCTATATAAATGTGTTTCTTAGCACGGAAATTTAATATAGAATAATAATAATAATAATAATAATAATAATATTCCACAACTATCACACAACGCCATCTAGTCCCAAGCTAAGCAGAGCTTGTGTTTTGGGTACTAGACAACTGATAAACATACTTATTTATTTCTAAATACATACATATTATAGATAAATTACACCCAGACACAGAACAAATGATCGTGCTCATCACACAAACATTTGTCCTGGGTGGGAATCGAACCCACGACCTCCGGCATAGCAGTTAGGGTCACTAACCACTAGACCAACAGGCCACAGAATATTTGTGCCTTTTACTCTATACAGTTTAAACAAATATCTTAGAAGATATCGCAATGTAAAAATATACGGGCGACAAAATAATTAAGCGCGTGGCAGTCATTCGGTCCGGTGCGGTAGGTACGTGGGGATTCTGGCCTCTGGGGGCTCCGGAGAAATTCAAATTCAAAATATTTACTGCACCATAATGTTTACAAGTACAAGGTGTTACTGTATACTAAACAGTAAGAGATACCTATAGTAATTGTTACTTTAATTATATAATCGAAGCCAATCTAAACTAATAGGTATTATAAAGAGGAAAGGTAAGATTTTTTGTTTGTTACGAGTACGATTTAACTCAATTTAATATGTTGGATAGTCGATTTATCGAGAAAGGTTTTATGCTATATTATGTGACGCGGACGAAGTTGCGTGGGTCAGCTAGTTCATAATATTTCCAATCGTGTGAGTTTATGTCAATTTGTAAACAAACTATTGCTTTCAATTTGTATAATCGGCTGGTCTAGAGCTTGTCGAGTTTGACTTGAGCTGAGTTTGTAACTAAGAATAATCACTTAATGCGATGTTGTTGTGGGTAATGCCAAAACCACACTATCTTGTTAGATCATATCGTTAATAGTTACTAATATTCCTAGAATTAATTAGCACTGATCTAAGCTTGCTACATATTGCCAATTTCAGTCGATTGTGTCCAATTAGTGATATTGCGGTGAATTGCCCATGACCATTTAAAAGTCTTTATGAGTACCAGGCCTAGTTAATTTAGCTACTAAGACAATTCATTGAAGATAATCATGTACCGTCTGGTTTGGTTTCAAGTTTCATGAGCGATGAATCTGCAAAATGTCCTGTGTGTTTAGAAACTGGATTTTTATATGTAATGTTTTGATACTCTTCACGCCCGAATATAGCGAATAGTTAAGCATATGTTAATTCCCTTTAGTACCTTCAAACTTACTATTTTTTTTTTACCTTTAGTACCTTTTTCTTTTATGAGTTCAAGAGATACTTAATCTTTCCTACTGTGTTATATTTAAATCACATATAGGGCCTATTGATATGAAACGAATACAAATCCAGACTATCTGACCTCGGAGCTGCGGGTTGTTCGCAAGAGATACCGCGGCCTCGGGACATGAAGGGCTAAGAAGGAACATGGGTGGTTTTTAGTCGGTAGAAGTCTGACACTCCCTTTCGCTCTGCCCAAGAGTGGGAGGGGTTATTTGATGATTTTCCACCCACCCAAAAAAAAAAAAAGACTATCTGACCTCCACATCCCAGATAGTACTGGGTAATACCCAGATACCCCTTGGTTTAATGCACACGTATTATAGTAATTTAAATTTTTAATTACTTACATCACAATCTTGAACACTTTTGAGGAACGTAACAGGTTCTGCCTCATTGACGAATACAATTTTCCTTCCGAGACACAAAAATTTGTAAGTCATGAAAGTATCGTAATTATGATACCATTCTCCGAAAAGGAACGCTGTTTTCAGGGACTCATGGCTGAAGCTGAAATGTTATTTATTTGTTAGATTAATGCGGGCCCAATTATGTCGTGTACATATTTATTGCAAAGAGAAGTGTAGTATCAAAATAGTTGTCACGTCACGAATCCTTGACAAATCTTTCTATTTACTTGGATCAACTGTGTATAGAATCAAGTTCTTCTAAGTACCGGGGGACGGGGCTGCGGGTTGTTCGAAAGAGATACCGTGACCTCGGCACAAGGGTTTTTAGGAGGGGGCTGGGTTTTAGTCAGTAGAAGTCTGACACTCTCTTCTGCTCTCCCCAAGAGCAGGAGGAGTTATTTTATGATTTCCCACGCCCCAAAAAAAAAAAAGTTCTTTTAACTTGACAGACAGCTGATATTGTTAGTGTTTGTTCCGCGTTTCGTCTCAGCTAAAACACTAAAAAGTGGCGAAGAGCAGGTGTTTTTGAAGACTGTCTTATGTTGGGTTTGTTCGGGTTAAAAAAGTACTGATCATTACCTAAACTTTCTTGGTTGGTTTTGTGTCTGAAAACATCCTGTTAATTATCACATTTATGAAATAAGAAAATTTTCAACTTGATAAACAACAATAATTTACAAATGGGATGTTTACTGACTAAAAAACAATATGATTCTAATCAATTCGTCTGTTAGATTATCGAAAAATATTGGATAGGTACGTATTTTTATTTTATCAAATCAATAAATATTTACTAAGATAAAACGCGTCAAAGATTTGAGTGGGGGGTTGTGACGTCTCTCACCGGTAAAAAATTTCATACTAATGTCTTAGAATATGACGTCAAATCTAAAAATATAAGTATCTATTTTTTTTTGCATGATTCGGTTTCTGAAATGCATAGACGAAAAACAAATCCATATCAAATAGTCCACGTCAATTTTCGATGTTTGTTAAAAAAGCAAGTGCGAGAAAACAAAATCTAGGGACAAAGGTTGATTAACACAGTCGATACTCACTCATCAGGCAAACTATTGAGGATGCAATTTAAATGTGTCAGTTGTACGCCCTTCGGCATTCCCGTAGTGCCCGAGGAATACAAAATGAAGGCTATGTCACTCTGTCCCTGAACTTGCACCGGCTCGAACTTATTCACGTCAGCATCATTCGTGACTAAAGTTCTGATGGGAATTACTGATTCCGTGCCCTCGTCTAGTGACAAAAACTTCTCTATGCAATCAAAACTCTTCAGTATTTCGCTGTAGGTGCTCCAAAACAGATTGGAGCATATAAAGTATTTTGGTTTCGTTAAATTTATGTTGTGTTTTAATGTCGCTGAAAAATAAATGGAAATTAACATGAAATGCTTCATTAATCTTATTATTCGTATGGGTGTGCATTATTCATGAAAAACATATGAATCATTGAAATAATAATTGTTTCTCTGAGCCTTATACGATAAAATGTTCGCCACCCTCTTTTTTAAGTTTAAGTTCTACATAAAATATATGAGGCGTTTAAAGAATGTGCTGGAAGTAAGATATTTTGCCTCACCTCTCCCGCTCTTTAAATCATAGGGGGTGTACGTCGCTCCGGTGAACACGATTGCAAGAACCGCCGGGACGAATTCATTGCGTTTTTCGGATCCCACTGCAACAATGTCACCCCGCCTCACCCCCAACTTTGTCAAAGCGGCGGACATATTGACGGCATATTGTGTGAATTCCTTGTATGTTAGTTTCTCACGTGTTTCGCCATGCTCCTGGAGTTTGTAAAGAAAATTGGTTTGTGTTTTAGGTTAAAATAATAATAAAAGTTTAAGTGCTTGAGAAGTTTGTGAGAAGACAGGAGAGACTTTTGTGTCTCAGTGGGGCACAAAATAGGACAACAAAAAAAGTGCCTTTTCTATATTTTGTTTTGGGACAACTAGAAACTATTTTCGTTGAATTTCTTTGAAATATTTTCTAACTAAGCCTTACTGAGCCTAAGATTTATGAAAAAATTGTCACTCACCAACGCAACTTCATCTTTCTTTAGACGTAAACGATCCAAAATAAACTTCCCAAAATTCAAATGTGCTGGCACTTGCACATTTTGATCACCAAACACGTAGTTATCGTCGTTGAACATTTTTATTTATGAAATAATAAAATACAATTTTTCCTTCACAGTTATATCCTTGTTAACACCCAATTGAACTATAGAACAGAAAAATGTTCACGATTTATAAACCAATATATACATTATATTTAATTAATAATGTCAATAAATCTCTGAGATATAAGTAAGAGTGTGTGTCCACTGCATCGAACTGCACTTCACATAAATATGCACAGTTGCGATGAGCATGAAAAATTCTATGTAGAATCTATTAAGAATTTTTCACGCTCATCGATGTTCGAAAATAGTTTTAACAATACAATGGAGTAATAAATCCTCAAAAAGATTGACTGAGTACTAACTTATGTTAGGTAACACTTACTTCACTATACTGATTGTTAACTAATAAAGTGTAATGGTTAAATACTTTACCTTATTCATTTCTGAGTAATGGTACAATGACAACAGACCTTAAAAATGTTTACTTAAGATTGTAGTGTTAATGTCCTTGTCCTGTAATTATATATGGAATAGTCCATTTAGATTCATTTACTTGGTAATGGATAATTGAATGTGTTTTCCCTGTGTGCATGTTTACTAGGTACCTATATTAGGGTATTTTTTTCCTGTCTGCTCGTTGTTCGCATGCAGTGTTTTGTTCTAATAAGTTAGCATCAACACTGTTGGCAAACATTCAAATGTAACAAAAATTTGCATATATGCTGTCATACTGGCCAAAACCAAATCTTCTTACTTCTTTCTTCTTACATCACGCCTGTAATCCCCGAAGGGTAAGGCAGAGGTGTGCCTCATAATCACCTACATTTTGGCAGAATGTTTTTAAGTTCCAAGTAATAGATGGTGAGCCTATTCCTATAAACCGGCAAATCCAGGAGACTGGGACTGAGAAATTCCAGAATTCATGAGATGGAAAACCCAGGAACACTTTGGCCAACCCGAAAATGGAACCCAGGACTTCATGCTCAACAGTCGCGCTTAGGCCCACTAGAGTCTAGTGGTATAATGACTAGACCAACGAGGCAGTACAAACCAAACCAAATCAAGACAAAATCTTCTCTAGTTCCATTTTCTTTCGCGTCGCCACCGTCTAGGCTATGTACTGTCGTCTCGTCTCGTATGTAGGTATTCCCGAAAACGTATGTATGGTAGATGTGTGAATGTAGTACAGTACCCGGCGATAAATATTGCACATCGACCTTTGGAAAGAGACAATCGGCTAATTTCGGCTTCGTAGAGCGTTATCTCTGTCGCACGAAATACAAACAGTCGGGTATCTATTAGGAGCTGTTAAAACAATTATGATTTGCTTCTTTTGATAATTCTTTTTATTCTTTGTATAAAATACACCAATTTCAAACAGTCGATTTGCAATATTTATTAATGATTATTCCTAAGGATGCCTCGGTGTTTCATTCAACAGTTAAAACACCCAATAAACTCTTTTTTAAGTGCCAAAAATGATGAAAAAGTGGATGATAGCCGTAAAAAGCCGTAAAAAGAGTTGATTCGATAGGCCCTAGCCTATCGAATCAACTCTTTTTACGGCTAATGATTACGGATAAATATAAACTAATGCGCACTGCTGTGAAGACCATTTCGATGAAAGTATTTATTAACTATAGGTTTATCCTTCTTCATAGTACTTATCTTCGCCACATGTTTTGACCTACTTAACGTACGTGTACCTACTTGTCTGCTTTTGATAGTTTAAAGTTTACCTAGTACCTATGTAAATAGCCTTGACGAAATACTAACTTATTCTTTTAAAAGATAAATAAAGTGCTCGCATACTGAAAGGCTCAATAATTTTGAATATGTATCATTATTAGGTATGTACTGCTGTGTGGTACTGCCTCGTTGGTCTATAGTGGTCGCAAGCGCGACTGCTGGTTCGATTCCCGGGTCGGGCAAAGTGTTATTGGCTTTTTCCATCAGGAATTTATCAGTAATAGCCACGTAGGCTGAATTTGTGCCCGGTTGATGGCAATAGGCTCGCCCCCTATTACATGGGACTTAAACATAACTGGCGAAATGTGGGTGTACTATTTATTAGGTACACCTCTGCCTAAACCTTCGGGGATTACAGGCGTGATATTATGTGTGTTTATGTTATTAGGTATGTTTTCACTGAACTACTTATATTTCAACTCCTACTAAGAGACCGGGGGCGCCTGGTTTAGTAGGTATAAAAATATAATAATAGGTATTTGCCTTCTTACAAAACTGATAACTACGTAAATACCTACTAAGACTTAATATAATATTAGGTTGGGGAAAAAAATTGGTTGCCTGTAAAGTCGGTATACGGGCGAAAGTTTTACGTGACAACGAAAATAGAAGCGCAAGACATGAACCGGTGTGTATGCCTATCTCTCTCACTCTCTCTCTCTCTCGCTCTGGACGCGTGCCTCTCACTCGCTCTCATTGTGAGCGCATAACGTGAGCGGAGCGTAACGCAGTTTCTTGAAGTGTCACCCGGCAAACCAATTTATAAGACGTTGTCACGTCAAAAGTCTTTTCGCATTATAGTATGTATGAACTTGTAATAAAATCTCTTTGGCTATACTATTTGTATCTGGCTGGTTTTGGTATCATTGAAAGTTAAAATTTTAAAGAACGTAATTCCAAATTCAAATTAGGAAAATGTGTGATTTTCATTTGTTTTTCGTACCGTCAAGATGAGTGAATCTAATGAAGAAATTCGATACATTTTAACATTTTACTACAAAAAAGGTAAAAATGCAACGCTAGCCAAGAAAAAAATTTGCGATGTTTATGGACCTAGTGCAGTGTCTGTGAAAGTAGCACAAATTTGGTTTAATCGTTTTCAATCCGGAAATTTTGATGTAAATTTTGATGCACGTCGCTCTGGTCGCCCTGTTACAAATTAAAAATACACATACTGTATAAATTTAAAAATAAATAAATAATATTAATCATAAATAATATTTTGACGTGACAACGTCTTATAAATTGGTTTGCCGGGTGACACTTCAAGAAACTGCGTTACGCTCCGCTCACGTTATGCGCTCACAATGAGAGCGAGTGAGAGGCACGCGTCCAGAGCGAGAGAGAGAGAGTGAGAGAGATAGGCATACACACCGGTTCATGTCTTGCGCTTCTATTTTCGTTGTCACGTAAAACTTTCGCCCGTATACCGACTTTACAGGCAACCAATTTTTTTTTTCATTAAACAACTACAGAGAGGTCCACTGTGTTAGTATTATACAACTTATCCTATGTTAGTACTTAACATAATACAACTTAAAATTCACATACTACAGCCTCCTCTCCGGCACTGGTACAACGACATGCCTGTTACAGCAATGCCGAAGAAAAGGACAGTCAATCCTTCCCCCAATCATTGCAAGCACGGTGTTGGAGCTGGCTCGTATTCTGCGCACCAAGGAGGCGGCGCGCTTACGCATAGTCGCGTGAAAGCAGTCGATGCGCGCTTCTGCGAACATACCCGAGGCGCTGCAGTATCGAGGCAGCCCCATCAAAGCCCTGAATGCGTTATTGTACTGGATACGGATGGCGTTGTAAGTTCCTGCAGTGTATTGTGCCCATAAGCTGCACGAGTAAAGAGCTGTACAGTAAGCTCTAAAGAGGGCAGCCTTTACCTCGCCTGAACATCGAGCAAATCTGCGGGCAATCATATTTGCTCTAACTGACAACGCCCTCCGCTCCCGTTCCATGTCTGCATGATCCTTGAGGTCGACAGTCAAAATATGCCCCAAGTACTTAAATTGATAGACCCTTTCCAGCGGAACACCACTAAGTCTAACCGACGGAACGATCCTAGGACATTTCGCCGTGGCGGTCTCAAAGATCATACACTGACTCTTCTCCACATTATAAATCAAGCCGTGACCACCGGCATATTCCTCACATACCTGCACCAGCTTTCTCAGGCCGCAGATCGACGGGCACAACATCACCATGTCATCAGCATGACTAAAGTTGTTAACACATACATCATCAATGTGGCATCCAACATCATGACTGCTGAGCGCGACGATCAACCCGTTAACATACAAATTAAACAATGTAGGGGATGTTAAGCCGCTCTGCCTGACTCCACATTCAAGCTGATACGGATCTGACATTGCCCCCGCCCACCTGACACTGTTACACTGGTGCGCATACCAGTACTGAAACACGGTAATAAGTTCCATTGGCACAAATACTCCTCAACTTACTCCACAACAGGTCATACGCCACAAGGTCGAAGGCCCTGGATAAGTCAAGGAAGCACGCATACACGGGCGTCTTGCGATCAGTGTAGTATTTGATGGTACGCTTTAGACACAATATAGCACTTTCAGTGGACAGCCGGGGACGAAACCCGAACTGATTGTCATGCAAATTGACATATTAATTCAACTGTGCGTTGAGCATACCATCAATAACAGTGGCAAGGGAAACAGGCCTGTAGTTACTCTTATCAGTAAGATCACCCGTTTTATTCTTCACTATAGGCACTACCACTGTTTTCATAAAATCGGGTAGCAAGTAGGTACTTTAGTTAAATGTAAATAAACTATATTAAAAAATGTTTTGAATTTTCTTAAAAAATGCAACGAAACTTTTTTCCCAACCTATTATATATTCTGTGTATGGGTAAATAGTAAAATTTTCTTTTAGTTTATATTATACTAATACAACGCGTAAAATAATCATCGACAATGTCGAGATGTTGATTGCGAGTACCTACCTAAGTAGGGAATACTTACTTATAAGATAACATACATTATATACATACCTTTTCATCATTATTCTACGAATTTCGGCAGCCATAAAATCCTGATTTTTCATAAAAAATTGTGCCACCATCAAACTATCCACTCTTGGCAGATTGTCCGACTGAACTTATGACTGACTTATATATTACTTAGTTTTTATATCAATGACAAGATAAGTAGCTACCTATTATTAGGAAAACGAAGACGATTGAAACAAAATTAAACGAGACAACGCACTGGACTAAGCAGCGCCGAGTCGCGGGCGCGGGCCGAAGCGGGTTGTGTGTGACTGACGTATTAGTGTGAGCGCGCGTAAACACGGAAATTCAAAAAATGACTTTAACTTCTCGTCGTTATAACATCGGAATTACTGCATGTATTGAAGTAAAATAAAAACTACTGTAATGTATACGTTCTACGCTCCGATTTTAGATGTATTTGATACTAATATTTTTACCCTTTTTTGTTCCCCATTCGCCAAACTACATGCTGTGAGCTCATTCCCATAAACCGGGGACTATTCCTGACTCCATGGCTCCTTTTGAGAAATCCCTGATGGTATATCCCAAAATAATTTTGAAATCGATTTCAGGAAATTACGCTTACCAGTAGCGCTAGCGACCACTCGACCAACGAGACAGACACGCAATCATTAAGATGAAATACATCGAGTGATTAGGTATCCTAATTTTTAAATAAACATACGGTTTCCGGATAGATAATCAATAATGTGAGGGCCATGCCATGTGTAAGGACTTATTTTTGTATTTTTCCTTTTGGTTTTAAGTATTGTCTGGCAGATTGAGGACTGTAAGCAACCCACATATATGTCCTTTCTTTGGTACTGTTCGTCGTGACGTTGAGCTCCTTGAGCTACAAGATAACTGACAAATCCTTGCACTAAATGGACAGGTCCATTCAAATCTATGCCATGTGGTTATTTCTTCAAAGACCATCTCAAACTCTAATCTCATTTGAGATGACCTAGCTTATGTCTGAATCTTAAAAAAAGACCTCTGAGTTTGTTTCAGTTGTTCCTTCTCAGAGTAGTGAGGTAAAAAAAATTGCCAGCATGGTTAAAATATCACCAGTTGTGGCACTCGTGGTGAGTTTCCATGCACCTCATGCAAACACACTAAAGTTAGACAGTAAACCTGCTGGATTTTCATCTTAACAACAAAATCTTTATTCCCGTCTGACAAGACTCAAAACTGCTCTCTGTACCAAATCAAAGGAACTACAGAAAATCGCCAACAATCGCGTAACACTTCAGAGATGCAGGTTATTGTCCATTTCGATTGGAAATTCACGAGTGGAAACTCGAATGCAGTAAATTACTAAGTAAGGTATCGATTGTTCTGGACTTGTGAAGGGTATACCAGATTGTTCCACGTTACGTATTAATAGTGATGGTTAGTCGTACGGCGTTCACACGGAAAGTCTTCGTGCATTTCCACCGTTGAAAAAGTTGTTTGAAAATAAAATGGAAAAATAAAAGTGTGAATCACTTCAGACTTTGCCATAAAAAGGTAGGCACGACTGGTGGGACGACAGTACAGTCAATAAAATTCCTATGTTTAGGTATTCTTTGTGTCATTTTTATTGAAAATGTATTATGTACTCTTCTTATTAAGTCTAAAGCAAACATTTATGTACAACATGTCGTACAACTTTTTCTTTATGACAGCTTTATTGATCCTTACTTCACAAGATACAAAGATTCGTAAACTTTTCGAGGAAAGCAGAAAGTACACGTTTCATTACAAGAATTCGTGTAACTCTTCTTGAGTTGAGATTCTTTATGTAATTAATGTATCAGTCAATCAATCTGTCGAAGAAACTCCTGTACGACGTATTCAAAGTACTCGTTTATTATATCACAAGTTTGGAGGAGCCGCGGCGGGTTGCCATGGCACTCAACAACCATGATCCACTTGTCACGGTTGAGATCTCTAGAATGTTCTCTGCCTAAGTCGTGGCAAACCTCATTTCGCAGGAACTACTTGCGTATTCCTGAGTAGTAAAGTTTATTGGTAAGGTAAGTTTACACGAATTTCAAAACAATCATTCGTGATTGTTGTATCTAGTTCCTCCTGATGACGAATTGTGTGCATTGATCGGATCAGCGCGTTTTATACGAGTCCCAGACATAAAAACAAAAGTTCCTATTTATAGGATTGCAACGGGGCGCCACGCCATTCAGTGGGTTCGGGAGCGATGAATTATTACACTGAAGCCTTCTGCGAATTTTCATAGTTTTCCCTTGCTCGATCATATGAGCAGACAGGTGCAGGAGTTCGGAACTTTGTTTGATAATATTCAGCGTCAGATTGTTTTGTTACCCAGATGCTATTTTGTATAAGTCTTGAGGTGTAAATTGACATGTGAAGCGGAGTTTTCACTTTGATGTTGATTGCTGTAAGAGTAGGGGGAAACTAAAGAAGCGATGAATTGAAAATTATTTAAAATCTCATGAGATGCCGATTGTAAGAAAGTCCCTAAATAATTTGAGATAAGGGCAAGGGAGCGTACAGTCGAACAAGGTAATAAGTATACAGCCACCTTGTATTTACTTTTAAAATTATACAGATACATTTAGAGACTGATGTCAAACGATACAGCGTTAGACATCAGTCGCTTAATGCGAAACACTTTATAAAACAAAATTTCAATCAATATTTATAGTATATTTTCAGTGTTCTAGAATTATAATTAGAGCTCTACCTGTATACTTATTAGCTTATTCGACTGTACCAAAGGTAAATAAAAAAAGTATTTTAAGCTTCGTTTTATTTTCATATATTACACATTTATTTGGCAGTTCTCATTTTGTAGCATTAAGTAAATCATCACAAAAACTTCCTATTTCCCTATAGACTCTATTTGTATTTTACATTACGGCAAATAATCTATACAAATTTTACAGTAAAAACAATATCAAAATAAGCCTTACAATATGAAAGGTAAAGAAAATCGACCAGTTATTATCTACCAAAGCACAGTAGGTTTACGTATTAATAATTCCTTAGTGTATACGCCGACTAAATCGTTTACCGGAAATAACATACACCTACGAACATTTTTCAATTTATTGGACAGTTATAGGTTTACGTCTAAAAAGTCTAGCTCTAGGCGCTTTTTATAAAATCGATGTAGTAGAAAATTTGTGTACAAATATCTTGTATGAACTAAGCGAATCTAGGACATTTATAGACCTAACATTAAGAAGATTTTTGTAAAAAAGGTGTTCGGGTCAATTCAGTAAGGCACCGGCAAAAGTTATGAAGGAAACAACAGTATTATGTCAATTTAGTTCATTACAATTCCGACATTTTTATTTTCTACTGGCTTTTTCTTGTCGTAATTTTATTTGTAAAATGTATAAAATTAATCATTTTATTTATTCAGTCGACGCTTTACGGAATTGACATCGTTTTTTAATTTAACTGACAGACTTGTCGTATAGATACTAAATTATTATTGATACAAAATTTAAATAAGTTACGTAGAAAGATTAAAATGAAGTTACTTCTAATACACGAAACACTTCAAATTCTTTAATAATTAACTCCTGGTTGTTGACAATAAACTTAAAATATTAACAGTGCGAATTATTTATTGTCTGGTCAGCCTAAAAAAATATTAACAAAAAATAAAATTAGCAACAAATAAATTAAAATCCATCACAATATTACAAATATCAAGAATGTAATATATATCTCGCTATGTTTATCACTTGACATATTAACGTAAAACCTAAAACAGAATGTACTTTGCTGAAACCTGCTGAATTGTCGAGGTCGTCATCTGAAAAGGGAAACACAAATATTAGGACATCTGTTCAATTCAAGCGTAAGCCTTGGACCTAAGAGGATTTTGTTATTTTGATATCTGAAATGAAATTAGTTTTTTTCATAACAATTGATTTTGGCTGTTCATTTATTTATGGATTTTTATTTAAATAGGTAAGTATGATGTAATACAAAATTATTTATGTGGAGGAACGAGAAAAATATCGTGAGGAAAGTTTTGAGTATGAATGTGAATATAAGTATCGGTAAAGAGTAGAGGAAGATAAAAGAAACTATGAATGAACTGTGTAAAAATGATATAGCAAGAAAGGAGTTGTCTGATGAGATGACAAATAATAGAGAAGAAGAAGACATGCTGTGCCGAGACCATTATATATTCGGATAAGAATAAGAGAATGATGTAACACAGAAATCTGTTATGTAACGACCAATATCAGTAATATTTGGAAATAACAAATAATCTGTTGGCAAATAATTATTCAAGTTGGATGTCATTAAAGACTGTGATGATACAAATAGATAGTTTCGTATTAGATTCAAACCATAGTTACGTCTGTATTAAATTTAGTTTAAACTCAAACTAGGCTTTTATTAAAACTAACTGCGAGTAACTTAGTGTTTGACCTGATTTACGTAACCCATTTCGAAATTAAATTCACCTTTCAAGAATTATGACACATTAAATAAAGTGACAAATCTACTTGGGTATCATTAATATTGTTAAAATATTTACCGAAATCACTTAGCTGCTCGCCGTACATTTCACCTTGGAAGTTTGAACTGATTGCGTCACTACTTTGGATGATTTGCGGCAAACCTGTTGGAATATTTGTATTAGAAAACAATCAAATTTTGAAGAAAATTAAGTGGAACTGGTGGACATGAAGTTACCTTTCTTTCTAATTGTTTGATTGTCTAACACTGTCTTTTGTGTCGTAGTGAAGGCTGATGGTGGTGCCGGAATTTCTGTAAGAAATTGTTTATTTTTAACAACAAATAAAAAATCCAAAGAGATTCATCGTTCTTTATCAAAACAATCATATTGCTTAGAATATTTTTATCTCGGTTAGTAAAGAAAAATGTCTTAAGTATTTTTTTGATCAATCTACTTAGTGTGTCGATGCCAAACTTGTATTTTGATCAATAAACACTTATCCGACCGATTCCAAGAAAAATAAACAATATACAACCTACAAGTATTTTTCACAAAGTTACCCAGAAAAGCTTTACCGATAATTGACAGGCAGTTCTGTGTGATTTTCCCACACTTCCAAATTCCCAAAGATCGTAAAAAAGGCTGTTTGTTTTTACGAGTCTTTCAGCGCTTTCAATCGCTCCCTCCGACGGGGGCCGTTTTAAATCAATCTACTAATGTTAAAAAATTACCATCGAGTTTGATGATCCCGTCCGTTTCACCCAGAGAGTTCTTCGCGATACATTTGTAGAAGCCGAAGTCTTCCTTGGTGATGTTCTTGATCTTCAACATCATGAACTTGTTGTAGCCACTGTCCATCGGGAATGCTTCGTATTTGCCTCCTATAATTTCCATTTCTACTTAAATATAAAACCTGTATTCGGTTTTACGTAATCAGTAAGGAATAGTTATGAAAATGTTATGAATAGAAATGTTTGTTTCGGAAAATGAAAGACTTTTCGAATTATCTACCTTTTCGTGGTAGAGCTTTTGCAATAAATTACCCACAAAATAGTTTCAAAGATATCAACTCCAATAACCTATTTAATAAGTTGCTCTACTTCCGAACTAGAACGCTCTAGAAAGTTGATATTCGACGAATAACCACTACTGCAGAGTCAATACAATTTTTTCAGTTTCATACAAAAATACCGGTTGCTTGCTCCGGTACCATTTTGGTATGAGATACAGCAACAAAAAGAAAATTGCAAACGGTTTTTGAAGCAAAGTTGTTATTCGACTTATTTAACAATACCGTTGTTGAGCCGAAGTGGAATAGTGAAGTATTTCATTATCCAAGTATTCTCTATTCTCGCATGAACAAGTACCTACATTGGTAACGTATTCGACTACACCTCGTTCGCTTGTTCCGATACAAGAGAAACTATTTTCATTATGAAGTCATAAATCAATGATACAATCGAACGATGGCTTACTTGACGGGAACGCATGTTATTTATGCCAATATGATAAATGTTCGTATTTGTGTTGTGTTCCGAGTTCGATAATATTGCGTTCATTGCTTGTTAGTTAGCGGTTGTGGTTCATCGGTGGAGCTCAAATAAGGCTATTGAAAGTTCATTGAAACTAAAGCTAGTCGATATACCGAGCACTCGTTTATAATGTATAAAGCTTTATTAGGTTTTGAACCACTTTCTGTGATTTAGTTCCTGCATTATTTATATTGCGACGCCTTTATAGTGTTAAAGTTTTTGGATAATCATCATCATCATCATCTGCCTAGCCTTTTCCCAACTATGTTGGGGTCGGCTTCCAGTCTAACCTAGGCTAGCAGCTGAATTTTATAATATGTAATAGTTTTTGGATAATATGTTAAGTTTTAATAGTAAAGCTGCTATAATCTGAATCTTACCCTAGGTACATACGTATAGGGTAAGATTCAAATTATAGCAGCTTAAAGGATCACCACTGTAAACAGCTGTTGTTTTTCCATGGTTTGCATATTTAATCTGTTACCATGTGTCAAATTGGTTGCGTGATTATTCCTTTACTCAAGTCAATATTTCATTACTTCGGTTCAGAAAGGAAGGCAATTATTTATTTGTGGTGTTGAATAAAAAACATTATACATTCACACAGCCAAAAAATATTATTTTTTCCAATCCTTGTATATATAATGCTGATGTAATGTTTGTTTTTTGCCCCGAACAGGTAACCTATACAGCACGTAATTCTTAAAAAAAAAGTTTCTCCTTACTGGTTATTTCTACTGTTTCTTGGATGCGATTATAAACATTAAAACTCAGATACATAAATTTATGGTAATATTAAAGGGCGTGGTAATGATCTATTTTTTTCTACGGGACGTATATCGTAATCGCGAAATATGTAGATATTGTCGTATTATACATTTAGGTCAAGTAAGTATTGTGGTTTGGTATGGAACATCATCTCATAAATTTTTCGCTATTAGGATGCTGCTTCCATGCAAAAAGTTATTCAGTGTCATGGCCTAACCCTTAAATATGACATAATATAGAGCACACGCATATTGAACGAGCCTCACCGGAAATAATCATGTCCCCGCGGTCAGTGGTCCAGTAGTTGATGGAGGAGGGGTACGCCTCTGTGTGACACTCCAGCGTCACGTCCTGTCCGATGTATGCCCCTTCCAGCTGGTTGGGGATGGACAGCATCGGAGGAACTGTTGACATTAGGAAGTGCTTAAAAAGGTTATAGGAAAGCTGGAAACAGTGTGATAAGTACGGTGAGTTGTACGCGTTTTAGTAACATTAAGTGATTATTTCGGATTTCTCAGTAGCAGCCACGGAGTCTGGATTTATGCCCGGCAGATGGCAATAGGGTCGCCCCCTATTACATGGGACTTAAACATTACTGGCGAAATGTGGGTGTACTATTAAGTCCACCTCTGCCTAGTCCTTCTGAGATTACTAGTGTGATGTAATGGTATGTAAGCGATTTCTCAGTGAATACTTCAATATAACTGTTAGAAAGTCAGCTTTCTCACTGAGACAGGCGGTTAAATTCACAACAGCGAACTATTATTTCGCCGTTCATCAGTGTATGTTTGTGCCAACTTAGAAAGGGGGTAAATCCCACCATCACACGCACACTTATAAATTTTCCTGTAAAAGTCACCTCTCCAACAAAATAAATATATTTCCTAGAAAATCTACCACTCGAATACTATTCAATCGACTTTGATACTTTTTGATACAGAGCTTTAATGATTACTTAGGCCATCACTTTAAAGGTTTTGACAGGTTTGTCATACAACAAATCTTTACTAAGTGACTGTTTAAGTGTGAGTGTTTAAGTAATCATTAAATATCTCTGAGTACCGCATCACCCGCATTGATAGAATACTAACTGCGGTCAGTTAGTATTCTATCAATGCGGGTTGCCGGGTAAAGTATACCAAGTTCATGATGGGTATCGAACTAGTAAAGTTTTATATCGAAGAAAATAAGACCATATGTTTATAAAATTCTCGTCTTATTTATCTACCTATACTTAACAGAATAAGGATGGAGAGTTCACACAGATTTAACAACCAGCCTGGAAAATACCGAAAAAGAGGAAAAACTTGTCGAGTTTGTAAATAATGGGCTGGCCAAAGCAAAGGCTTCTTGTCAATGTCTCTGCCCTTAGATTTACCTCTTACAAGTTTACAGGTGTTTTATTGTACCTCCATTTATTACTCAACTATATGTTTAACAATACTAGTGGCTGAAAATCTTAGAATTGAAAGATAATTATTAAAACGACATAAAAAACTAACACTTAGCTATTATTTATTTATGTAAGTAAGGTGAAAGTGTTTGCAAGAAGCTTGGCGGGTTCGACATCATGTTAATGTTTTTCTATTGTGTTATAATAAATTCGGGTATGTATGTTTGTTTATTTGTGCAAATACAACGTGTTTTTTTATATCCCTCATTTATCCCACATTGTTTAGTGTTTATAAGGGGTCATAAAACTGCATGTGTGCTAGCCTATTAATCTACATCATGTAGTGATGAAAAATAATGGCCTGTGACTATAATAAACTAGGTACTGGATATATTCAAATGATTTTTGATGAACATCAGGTTTACGCAGTTTATTGTTGTATTGTCGGCGCGTATTGAGTATTTGTATTTATAATTCCTCGAAGTATATCCATAGACAAAATTTAAAAAAAAGTTGTCTTGGGCATAACCTAAAGGTTGACTGGTAGAAAACTACTAAGGCACTATGTCCACATTAGTAACTAAATAGAAAAAAACATACCATAATAATTACTTAATCTGAGTACTAAACACGTGTAAATCCGATCAATTCTTAGTCCCTAATCATAGCGTATCAAACAAGCGAAGCGATTCAAACTGGTAGTGGTAGGTAGGCAATCGATAAACACTAGTACGGACACCCAAGCTATTACGGCTCTAATAAAACACGGATGACAAACCATTCTGTCTGCTGGCTAGACTCGTTCGCACGTCAATTTGTGTCGTTAGCGAGTTCGCAGGTGTGGACTAGCACTAGATCCAGTAGGTAATAAGATTTCTATAATTTTGAATGACTTTGAAATACGAAGAGTAGAAATACTTAAAGTTTTAAGTAACATTTATATTGTATTCTAATTGTATAATTTTATTATTAATATTTGAGATCATTCTGTTTAGAATGATATGGAAAGGAACGAGTTGTTTTATGAGATGATGAGTAAGAGAGAAGTACGGAAGAAAAAGACATACTGCGCCGACCAAATGAATTGGCTTATGGGCAAGAGAATGATAATGATTTGAGAACATTATTTTGTTGTCCTATGGTAAATGGATGTTAGCATGTAGGTACCTCTGCTGTTGGTGTACCAAATAAATAAACTTTTATTTTCAATTTAATTACCTCTAGTTATAATTTGACTTTGTTTGAATACTAACTTTCACGTAAAGTACGTGTATCAAACAACTTATTGTTAATTAGAACTGAAATTAACTGAAACTTTTCTAAGAAATTCGTAGTTACTTACAAACATTAACATCACATACTGTTCTGAGTAATTATATACATTGCCAGCCCTTATTATCATAATTAATAAATACGTATAACATTACGAATTCACCTCAATAATTCCCAACAGTATCTGCTCTTCATACACGCCTTGTCGGATATAATTACAAGTGATGTCAGAGCTACATATCGGAGGAAGTTATACTCACATTGAACCATGAGCATGATCCGTTTGCTAATAGATGGCGGTACTCCATTAGATGCTATGCAGAGGTAAGCACCCATGTGTAGCCGTGATACCTTTGTTATTGTCAGCGTTTCTCCATCCACCACGCTCACTGTTGACAAAAAATAATATAATGATATATATATCGTGAGGAAACCCTATGTGTTTGAACCAAACATTTCGAAGACATGTGGCATCTACCAACAGGCACTGGGCACGCGTGGTGGACTACAGCCATTGACTTATATATTACTACGTAAGGACTGGGCGGACGGCATGTTAAAATGACGCCTCGAACGTGGTCCCAATATGGTCTTTCCTAAGCCGAAGTGAACTAGTCCACGATCGGCTCTCTTCGGGTGCGGTCGTAAATTTTATTAAAAGCTTTATTTATGTTCTTTATACCTCGAAAATACCACGCCGCTTATACAAGGTTACGATTCTCTGTATGGCGAACGCGTCGAGCAAATGTTCGGACGAGCGTATCTTTAGTTTTTATATCAATGACTACAGCCCATCCCTTTCAGTCCCTGCAGTGGGAACATTATAGGCTGATGATCTGATGATGATAATATAAATATTATGGTATATCTGATAGATATGGGATGACGGGACAAGCTGGACAAAACGAACGATGAGTGGTTCTCATTAGCCCTATACAGAAACCGATTTATTAAAAAAAAATGTTTCCTCATCAATAGTTTTTTTATCCTTTTTAGTTGGAGCAAACCACGCAACTTCTTGTCATTTGCTCGTTTTACACGATTATTACCACTGTCCACCCCCTGCTTGTCCACCCCGGGTGGACAATGTCACAACTTTCATAAATAATTCCCACTGTCCCCTTTGTAACCATAAGACTTAGAGGTTAGGAGATCATTAACATAGACGAAGAAGGAAAAAATACGTATTAAGTATATAGAATGTAACTCGTAACTACTCAAGCAAAGTTAATAGAATATGGGACCACCGCGCAATCTTCCTGTACCAAATGAAAAAACATTACATGAAATAAAATATCCGAACATAGAACCTCCTCTTTTTTGGAGGTCGGTTAAAAAAATTAAGTTATAAGGCGGATGACGCAAGCAGTAATATAATAGTAAATAAATAAACATTAATCAATATAAATGAACACTTAACAATATAAATGCTACACGATTCAACGGTCTTAAATGCTAAGACTACTGCACGAAATTTATACCGCGTTCGTGACGTTAATGTGTAATCGGAACATAATATATTGGTTCAGAACAATCAGTTTGAATTTCACTTTTGCTTTCTATAAGTAAATGATCTGATCATGTTTGCAAGAGAGGTATGGAAGGAGAGAGGGGAGACCTTTTTTTTGGAGAGTGGGAAATCATTTATATAAATGACTCCTGCTGGTCTGGGCAGAGCGGTAGGGAGTAACAGACTTCTACTGACTAAAAAACCATGTTCCTTCTAAGCCCTTTGCGTCGAGGCCACGATATCTCTCTCGAACAAACCGCAGCTCCGACGGCCGACGGGAGAAAGAGGAGACCTTTGCCTAGCAGTGGGAGACCACGAAGGCTAGTAAAAAAAAGTAAGTAATCACTTCACACTTAGTATTTTCTTCCGCAGCCGTAAAATGGAAAAGATAACGCAAGATTTTTCCCTATACAAAACATTTTAATTAAGACAGAAAATGATTTTTATTTAACAACAGCCTACAGGGAAATTAACAATGGATTCTAACCACAATTAAAATGTTCACCGTTTTAATGTGTTTCAAATGACAGTTTGAAAAGTTTCCTTCCATATGTTGTGAAAGTTTAGTGTAATTGAAGGTAATTTACTCTTAATTTGAGGTTTCTATATTTTCTTATAGCAGCGTTATTACCATTCTTGTTAGAGACACAAAACCTCAGACGTACCATTACTGTTTCGTACTAGGTACGTTTAATTCGATTCAAGTTAAAGTGAAATTCCGTGTGTGGCATTGGGCAACGGAGAGACGATCCCACAAAGCTGAAAGGCTAACCTAACTGTACAAGAACATCGAATTAGAACTTTTAAATGAGTCCTAGAGTTGTAAAGGAAGTATTTTGTTTATCTCAAAGATGGAGCCATACATTTTGTAAGACAATTAGCGTGTCTGGAAATAAAATCCGAAATCTTTCTGGTAATCTTATGGTTGGTGCCATATTGTCCGAGTTTTTATGCCGTCTAAGGGCCTTTTTTTTTTGGCTGGTGGAAAATCATCAAATAGGGTCCCGCTCTTGGGCAGAGCGAAAGGAGTGTCAGACTTCTACTGACTAAAAACCACCCATGTGCTTCGGTGGGACGGGACCCGCAGCCCCAACGGGACCGCAGCCCCGACGGGCTTTTCAATGCCGTTGAGAAATATCTCGCAGACATGCTGGTTTCCTCACGATGTTTTCCTTCACCGAAGCACGTGATATTTATACAATACACACATGAATCAAAAGATCTTGACTCTGAACCTAAGACTTGGCGGTCCGACGGTTACACTACTAGACTATCATTGCTTATTAAAAAGTTGATGTAGCTTTTATTTAAATTGAGCCTTTAATTATGGCTACACTTTAAAATGTACAAATAATGTGAGTAATTTGCATGCATGTAGTTTTCATGTACGCTTTGTGGGTTATCTTTATATAATTAAAGTAATAGACCCAAGTAAAACAATCGACATCATTTTACAGAACAACCACAACGAGAATTACCCACAGTAAGCATTCATTTTCTGCGTAACTACAAATGCTTAGGTAACAAAAGTAAACTACAAAGTCAATTTATGGATAAGAACCGGAACATGATGAACAATTTTCATGAAAATATTCTCTTTGTAGTTCTAGCCAGTAACATTGTAAATAGAATGTTTTAAAGCAGAAATACCTGTAACGTTACTAGTCGAACACGATCGGTTAATATGAAATGAGTTAATAGTAGGGATGCGGTAAGGAAGACAGTCAATATTAATTTTGCGTGTTATGAAAATTGCAACTGTGAATGCAACAACAAACGATATTGTTGGACTGGTACGACTTGAAACGATATTGTTTGACTAGTACAGTCAGTACCCAGCATTACCTGACCCGTCTTCTCACATCACTTGCTCTCTTCTTCTTTTTACGGGGGGTCAGATGATGCTGGTCACTGATTGTACAACTTGAAACTACGTCATATTTTCCAACAATTAGAAGTTTGAGCAGGAATTGATGTTTTTGGTTTTCATGGTTTTTTGTTTTTGCACTTTATTGGTATTCAGCTGCATCCAGTTAGACAGGAAGCCGACCCCAAGATAGTTTAGGACGACGTCTTGACAGGGCACGGAGTTATTTTATTTACTATATAATGCCAATTCATGATTAAGTAAACCTCCGGAACCTCCAAACGGTTTTTAAAATCCGTTGGTTCACTCTGAGCGTTTCCTTCGTTCTTCAAGTTTAGAAGATCGTAGATATAGATAAATGTATGTACAGAAGTAGATTAACACTACTGAAAGTTTCAAATCACGTATTTTAATAAAACCTTGTTAGATATTACTCGTTACTAATAGGTTACTGAAGAGTAAGGAATATTTTAAAGAAAACTCTGCTGAAACATTAAAAATAATGGCTGGAGTCCTGTACATCAAATAATTAAAATTCTGAAATGTTAAGCTACTTCTGCTGATGCTGGCCGCACCATTAAATGTATGTGTCATTATGAATTACGTCGAAACACATTTTAGCCTTTTTTTGGTGGTTTGGGAATCATCAAAATATGACTCCTCCCGCTCTAGGTGGAGCGGAAGGGAGTGTCAAACTTCTACTGACTAAAAACCACCCATGTTCCCTCTTAGCCTTTTGTGTCCGGGGCCGCGGTACCTCTTTCGAACAACCCCAAGCCCACACATTTTAGCCTTACACAAAACTTCAATTTGTTAAAGATGCAAGATAAATTCAGAGCCCACCCTATCACACTTAATTAAAAGTTAATGTAGCTCACCTGATTCTCCATTATAATTAAAGTCTTGACCGTCTTCTCGCCTCCACATGACATAGGGTTCAGGATAGCCAGAGGCTCGACACACCAGTGTGACGTCAGAACCTTCCCGAACCACCATGTCCGTTGATGTCATGTTGTCGATGATTGATGGGGGCACTGCGTAAACAAACAACTTGTGTAAGTATGTGGAATAATGTTTATAGATGTATTGCCACGTTAATTAACAACGTTGATAGCTAGATTCACTGTAAATCAAATGTTCTTTTAGGTGAATTTCAGTAAGCGTTTCTCACAAATATCAATTTTAACATTATCCAAACAAAGTTCACATTCTTATGGCCGCCTACTTTACTTATTAAAGAAAGTATATGTAGTCTCTCCCAGGGCCCCGAGTCTGCTATTCAATAGTGTCAGAATGGTCTATCATTGATCTCATAATTTTGTTAATTTTGACAACACCAAACTTGTCAAAATCAACAATTATGAGATCAATGATAGACCATTCTGACACTATTGAATAGCAGACTCGGGGCCCTGGTATCTATAGTCAAATCAAAGTAATTTACTAATGCAACTATTGTTAAGCAATAGACAAGAATTCGAACGAAGTAAGAGCTGTCAAAGAAAGCAACTTATAGCTAACTTTTTACAGTTCTAACTTCATGCAAAAACTAAGCTATAGAAAAAAATCGTATGTTATTACTTTAACCCAAGTAATCACTTTGACTTGTTTATAGATATGGGTGTTAGAATCTGGTTCTTGAAGTAAGGTTTAATAAAATATCAGCTTTATATATGACCTTACAAAAAACTAACATGACAGTAGCTTAAGAATCCTACGTTTGTTTAATTGTTGCACGGTGCAACCATCAATGTTTTGTATACGTTTGGGTACAACTTGCACCCAAACTACACAAAACATTGTTGATATTTGATGTTGATGATGATGACATTGCGAGAGTACCTAAAACTCTTTCACATACACAGCTTCTTTATATATATAAGCTTTTTTAGTTAATTATTGGAGTTTCTGAAGTTTCTTGCCGTTCTTCTCATGAGACCAACGCTTTAGAATATGCAACTATATACAGTACACTCACAGTTATTATGCCTTGTGACTGGGACTGTAGCTTAGTTTATTTAGTATTTCTTTGACTAGGTATTCAAAAGTGCCTGTAACTGGCCTACTTGAAATAAATGTTTTGATTTTGATATTGTATCGAAGCTCAAACAAAAGCTGACAGAGATACGAGTACATCTCAGATTTACTCTTGTCAATATGTCAATTAGTGAACAAAGTCGATGTCTAACATCTTTGTACATCTAATATTCTCATAATAGACCGAAAGTAAGTTCGACTTGGGGTTAGGTTTCAAATTATTGTTATTTATCCCCGACGGGTTAGGCAGAGGTGTACTCATTAGTACGGATCATTCCCACTAGTTCTACTGCACACTCCTACGATAGAACTAGTGGGATTTTTTTTCCCACTAGTTGGTGCGAAATCGTAGAACTAGTTGGAAAAAAAAATGATCTATTAGTACACGAATATATCGCCAGTTACGAGTATATACGAGTATATGTCCCGTGTGAGCCTATTGCCATCAATTGAGAAATTACTGATGAGCCCACTAGACCTATGAAACAGTCATCGTGTCGATCGTGTCGTCGTCTATGTAACATTTAAACATTTTTTTTGCTGGTACTTCTTGGAGCGCATGGGGTCGGTGTTGACCTGGCACATGTAGCAGCCGCGGTCCACCTCCTGCACGTTCTTGATGTACAGGTACCACGAGCGGTTGTCGTTGTACGACAGACTGATAGAGGTAGTATACTCACCCACAACCTGTAGGTACCCCTTCCTGGAGCGCATGGGGTCGGTGTTGACCTGGCACATGTACCAGCCGCGGTCCACCTCCTGCACGTTCTTGATGTGCAGGTACCACGAGCGATGGTCGTTGTACGACAGACTGATGCGCGCGTTCTGGGTGATTATGTTGTGGTGGATGCTCAGGATTGTCTGTGTGTCCATGCGGACCCATGCGACCTACGAACAATAAGGGTTTTGGATACAATATTTTGAAGAAAATAAGTATTACGCGAGGTTACATAATAATCAAGGTACTTTTAAAACCAGCTTCGCCGATATTTTCGTCGTGTATCTATGAGACATTTTTGTTATTGCTTTCTCATTTCTATGATTTCGTATTGTAATTATTGTCACAGATATCTTTATTTTTTCTCCTTATACACGTTGAGAATGTAGGCCAACTTTGGTTGTTGAACCTTCCATCGATCGATCAAGACAATATTTCCGACTCTTATACCTATAGTGTGTCAAGTGCTATGATTTATTTACCTTGAATCCTCTTAGATTATCCACTACGCACGCAAGCAGGGCGTCCCGACCGACGGTAACTGTCACGTTCGGTATGGGTTCCGCGAACCTCGGATACATCGATTCTGAAAAGAAAGGTATCAATAAATAGTGTGGTAATGACTTGTAAACATGTTTACTTGTTATAAAAGTTTTAGGAGAAGTAAAAAGAGACACAAATGTGACGAGCGGTGCCGGAGTGTCTGCCGCCAGCGTTCGTGTCGCGTCGGCCGGTGGCCAACTCACTGTGATGAAATTATAGGACAGTTTTATGATATTTTGTCATCGGAATTGTGTCCTGTGTCTCTATATCTGTATGGATATATTCACAGAAAGATAGGGTATAATATCGCTTTCACGTATAAATGTTTGGTTTCGTTCCGATAAAAGAATTGAGATAGAATAAATAATATAATATCATGGTGGTAATATAATGTACATTTCATTTAGAAAAGCATTAATAAAATATTATTTTATTTATATTTTTATGTATGACTTCAGTTTTATTTTGTTTTTTGAATTATTGTCATTTCACGAAGCTATTTGAAACTGTATGATTATTGTTAGCACTTAATGGTTTTGTTAAAAAAATGTAAACTTAGATTTAATTTTTGAATAAATAGCTTGAGACCGACAACTAACACTGTATTTTATTTTAACATTGACTCTCACATTATTCATAAGTGGTAAGTCTGAAAAGCAAACAGACTTTTATTATACCCAGTAAAGAAAAAAGCGCTGAATGAGTAATTAAGCTCATTTGTCGCAACCGGCTTCAACAACAGCATATATCATTGTCTTCCTTCGTTGCCAAGATAAGTGGCATAAATACCGGACTACATATAGGTGGAATACATGGCGACCCTAGCTGTAGGGTTGCGTGATTTATACCCGGGCCACCAACGACAAATAGCGGTTTGTCGCTGTATCGCTCTTTCACCGACAAAATAATGTATAAGTAGTACAATGCTAAAAAAACATCAATCTAAAGCGTCGACCTCTAAAAAGTTAGCGGTCGCAAAAGGGTCCGCGAGATTTAGATAAAGTATGTTATTTGCTAGGATACATGTCACGTATTCAAAGAATTTCAAGTCTTTTAAAGCAAATAGAGAGTCTTTGTTTTTCTTTTTACCTGTCAGTCTGAGTGGATCACAGATTGGGAATGGACGCTGTTATTTTTTATTAAATAGTTTCCTATTTCCACAAATTATTTAAATTGTCTATGTACCATTATGTAATATGTAGGTACGCAGAATAACCAGCGATTGCAACTTTGAGTGATGATGAGTGATGAATGACCTACATTATGATAAAATGCGTTCCGAAATATTAGTTTCAATTGCTTCTAAACGTTGCTAAGTGTTTGCATATTGGTGCTACTGTACTGACGTAACATTTTAATTTAATTCAGGATATTCATTCAATAAAATAATTGAACAGGTTTTGGGTATTATTGTGACCAGAGTACCAGACTACACTGCGGTCCTAAATGAGTTTTATATTAGGTTATTTGAAGACAAATCTAATCAAAATTTTTTCAGAGGGATCAAAAAAATTATTCTGTAGGATAACTAGGAAATATGAAACAAAACAATCTGTAATGAAACGAACTAAGTAATATTAGAATGTTTGCAAAAAAAACCGCTTTTCTTAGGAAAATTGCAAAAATAACGACGCCGACTATATACTTTCTTTCGCACAAGACTTGACTTGACAAACCGTCAGGGGTGGACTTCAGACAATCCTTTCTTAGTAAACCCGCTAGGTACATCCACCCCCTAAGGAACATATCTTATAGTGGTTTAGTCCCTGCTAGCCTGTCAGGCAGTCAATCAATCAGACACGGAAGTGTGTACAGACGACAGAATATATATGGATCTCGTTTCAGAATATCCTATCAATATTTCACGACGTTCTAGTGTAAACCGTAATATGAAACGTGGCGTCAAACATCAAACCTAGTTATAGGTAGCCTAGCTTTCCGATATAGGTTTCCTCATGGTGCGTTAGGCACCGATCACTTGAACATGAGCAAACAAGCTTACATTCCTAATCCTCAATGTTGTTCACGCCTGGAGACCAGTTCTCGGTATTATCCGTCACATTTTATAAACTTTACCGTACATACATAAGTTCTATGTATAGTTAAATTATGAATATATCCCTGAAATCTACACGCCCAAATGGCAATGAATAAAAAGTTTTCAAATAGGTAAGTATATTTGTTAACCACATCAATATGAACATCCTAATGATCGTTTATAATTGTTTGCACGGTATCCAAAAAGACCATTTATTTAGTACTAGCTGTTGCCCGCGACATCGTTTCGTGGTCAATTTTGATTTAAAGGATATTGATCCCTATATTGTGGGGGGAAAAGATAGCCTATGTACTTCCCAAGGATATATTCCATCTCGTCGGGGCTGCGGGTTGTTCGCAAGAGATACCGCGGCCTTGACATGAAGGGCTAACAAGGAACGTGGGTGGTTTTTAGTCAGTAGAAGTCTGACACTCCCTTGCGCTCTGCCCAAGAACGGGAGGGGTTATTTGATGATTTTCCACCCGCCAAAAAAAAAGGATATATTCTATTGTTTAGTCATGAAAAAGTACCAAAGAAACAAGTTACTTGCGTATTTATATAAAGCATGAATTGTAGGACAACTGCTTGAGTATTATCAGGCGCGTGCATGTTAGAAGATATTGTAAAGGTGAAAGGTTATCGAGCAACTTGCAGTCTGGGGTCAGGGGCTTCCAACCCACTGAACAAACATTTGATTTTATTTGCGCATTTTAGTAGCATATTGCTTGGCGTACCGCTCACCCCTATCAACCAACCAGGTTTAAGATAAAAAGGGTACTTTAAAGATTCTCATATTACCCACCCAAGTACACAAGGTTTTCGTTTCAAAATTGGATGAGAAATATTTTAAATTTTCTTTCCACTAATTTTCTCCGCGAATGAAGATAACGACCATTAATTTTGTTAAGTTGTGATGGTGGAAACACGGTTTTTTAAGCTGGTTCTACACTGCTGAACGGAGTAAAGCGAGACTAAATTTGTAGGAAGATACCGACGCCATTTAAATTCCGCATTTATCTGCGACGGTGAAACTTAATAATGTCGTTTGACTCATCAAAAAACAACTGATCCAGAGTAGAAGAAAACAATTTTGTTTTCGGAATCCAGCTACTGTGCTAGTCATAGTTTTTTACTTGTAGTAAGTAATGGCTTTGTTAAAAGAGGTTTGTTTATGTTTAGTCACATTGTGCGTCATAGCGTTAGTATTGCCATTGCTCGGCTAGTGCGCCCGCGGCCTTAGCGCACAGCGACGTTGATGTACAGAATATTATGAACCACTTTCCGTTCTATTCAGTCTTGGAGAAAAAAGAAAAGCGGAGTAGTTCGTGCATTTACTTTAAAACGAGCACGATCATGATGGCAGGATGCTTCCAGTATCTTTTACGTAAATGTAGGTGTAGGTACCGATTTGAATCAAAGCTGTAAAAATACTTATATTTTTATGTTTTGAATTTTCAATAATTAAGCTAGATAGTTAAAATTGGTAAAGTTTCAATGAAGGGCTATGTAAATTAAATATTTATATGGGATAATTTATTTTGATAATTAATTATTTTTGATCTTATAAGTGGAAAACCTAAACAATTACTCGTATTTAATAATTATGATTTGTTTGATAAAACGTTTTCTATGTACACAAATGCAGCAGTTTTTACTCAGTAAATGAAAAAAGCCTTTGAAAGTTCCAAATTAATTATATTTTCTCGAGAATATTCTCTATTTCATATTTACAAATAAAACACTTACCGTCGGGAACTTCTATAGGTGCTACAGACACTACATTTTGCCCGGTGGGTAATTCCCGACCTGTAATTAGAACATTGTTGTAATATTCTGTTTGCAACTTTAATCTCAAGGGCATGACATAGTTAGCAAAAACAAACGAGTTTGGTGAATAGGCATGAATAAATTACATTTGTTTGTATTCATTCCAATTTTCATTCGATACGTACAAAATCAATGTATGCCATATATTTTATAAATAACTCTTGACTGTTTGGACAAGCGGGCTTTTGTTTATAAAAGGAATTACTTTGACATCAATTTTGTGTACCGGTGCTGACAGAGGTATAATTTTATGTTGTCAAGCCACGGACTTATTACAGTCATTAGACGAAGAATAAGTACGCCTTGAAGAAGGGGTGCTATCGTCATGCCCTATAAAGTACGTCCGTAGATTTTAACGTCCTGCAGTTTAAAGAAATAAAATGTTTCAGTCGACGCGGTACATTAACCCGGGTCTTCACTCTCGAACCGTGTATTCAACTTACTAGACTAGACCAAAAAGAGTTAGATAGAGCTTCCAGACAAGTCGTAAATTATATAAAAAAGGTTCTAACATTTATCCTTCGGAGTTGCGACCCCATTTTTGTCCCGACCCAAGAACTTTAACAAATTACCGACCGATTGTGGTCTAAGTATATCGGTGGTTTATCGTTATTAAAATTGTAGTAGATAATTGTGGGGAGTAATTAAGTGACAAGGAGGAATGGATAAAAGTTTTAATTGTACATTCGTAATTTAAGTATATAATTGTGTTACACGTGTCAGTTAAATCAATTACAAGGCGGTAATTGCGTCCTACGAGTACTCTGTTTTACAATAGCTGGGTGGAAAATTTAAACCAGTTTACACAGCACTTATATTATGAAGAAAAAAGCTCAATTTAATTATTTTATGTTGATTATATTTATATATATGTTAGGTTCCATATGAGTAGGGATCGAATATTAGGATGCATATTTACATCTAACATAACGTATATTTTTTACCGGCAAAGGGTACAAAAGTGTGGAACCGACTTCTTATAATATATTCTTTCCCGTGCATATTCTTGCATCCGGATATCCGATATCTACATATAAGTTACCACAAGAGAAAATAGGCGGCATTCTTTTCTGAAGTTGACCTTCAACTAACCGTTTGACAAGCTTGCAGATGGCAATACTCCCACACTATTTATACCAACAGTCACACTTGTTCACAATGGGCCATGAACTGATAAACATGTTCAGTAGTCCAAGGCAGAGTTCTATACAATGTCGACACATGCTTTGACTTAGATATGTCCCATCTCTATCTTACACTTGTAGTTTGACAGTGACAAGAAGAGTATTTAGCCTAAATACCGATACGCATAGCGTTTGTAGATCTCGGCCATAGACCTAGTTAGTTTTATGGTTCCGTAGCCGAATGGCAAAATACGGAACCCTTAATCCGTCTGTATGTCACAACCACTTTATTCCGAAACTATTAGGACTAGAGAAAGACATCAAAAGTGGTAAAATGTGTACAACTGTACACCTCTCTTCTAATTTAAAAAGTAAGAGAGTAAAAAATCTAATAAAAATATATGCTGTAGATCTCAATGGACACTTTCAACCAAAGTTTGTTTAAACGAGATACGAGTATATTCAGCAGTTTTTGAGATATCTCATATTTTCAAAAACCCCGCAAATATTGTCATTGATACAACTTGTCATTTGATACACAATCTATGAAAAATAAAGTTTTAAGGGGGGTTTCTCTACTACGATTGAACGAAATCTTTCATACGTGAGCCCGACTCACACTTGGCGGGTTTTTTTATTCCGGTCGTTGCCATTTATTATCATAAAAACAACTTCGCCACATGTTAATAGTCACGGGACACACCGCCCACTCTGCCAAACGTTGTAGGTACCTAATCTAAACAATTAAAATGATTAATTACAATATTACGACTCATTTATAAGAACTCGATTACCGCTGAATGACGATGTGTTCGCAAACACATTATTCGACATTTTCACTTATACAGTTCATTTAATTTACTCTGACATTATATTAATGTCAATACTTCAATCTGAACGATTTAATATTAAATCGTTTATTATATTTGACATTCTAACTGTAGATATTTACTTAGATTTAGAGACCAGCATGTAATCGTAGCTATGTCAGAATTGTGGGTTCTTTTTGAATATGTACGGGGTACAATGAAGCTATACCTACAGAACTAATTTATACGAATTTTACATTCTACGAGATATCTATAAAAAGCATACTGGAAACGTATTGCTTGATGTGTAGCCGTGTGAACGCCCATACCACCTTGAAGATACATTTTGACCTAAGATAAAATTAAGTGAAATATATTTGAGTCGTATAAGTTAGGGACTTTATGTTCGTTAACCTAGAAGAAATTAATATGAGACCCTTAGAAAATCGTACAGAGTTTAATAAAAAGAATGTAAATTACATAACATAACACCGAAAATCCCCGAAGGCTTAGTAGTCCGGTCAATTGAGACATCTGAGGTTACATTAATTCCCACCCAGCTGAAAATTGGTAGGATTGTTCAAAACACCATTATAAATGACATGTAAAAAGTTCTCATCGATCCGAGACCTGGAAAAAATATACACGGTGTCAAAGGTCGCGAAAACGGGTTTTTCACGATTTTCAACAAAACGGTAAGTTTTATCGTAGAATTTGCAGAAACAAAATTATAGATCAAATAAAAATTTATAAAAATGACTAAACACTTTTTTTTCTAAGAGCCACCGTTTTCGAGATATATCGATTCAAAAAGTTGAAAGAAATGTAATCGTCATAATATGTATAAGAACACCACGTATATAAACTACGTGCTTATATTACAACTCATTCAACTTTTTGATTTGTTATAATCTCAAAAACGGTGGATCGCAGAAATAAAAGTGTATGGAATTTTTTTATTCTTTTCTTTTTTTTTTCTTTCTTTTTTTCTGATCTACAATTTTGTCTCGGCTTGGATTTTCAGCTGGGTGGGAATTAATGTAACCTTACCCCTATTTTTTGGTTAAATTTGACCGGACTATAGGGAGAGGTGTACCTATAAGTCCACCCACATTTCTCCATTTTTGGACTGCTTGTTGGTCTAGTGGTCGTAAGCGCGACTTATGAGCATGAGTTGACGGGTTCGATTCCCAGGTCGAACAAAGTGTTATTGGGTTTTTCCAAGAGTAATTTCTCAGTAACAGTCACGGGGTCTGGATTTGTGCCCAATTTATGGCAATAGGCTCGCGTTCTATTACATGGGAGTTAAACGTAACTGTCGCGAACTGGGTGTACTATTAGGTACGCCTTTGCCTAACCCTTCGGGGATTAGGTACAGGCGTGATGATGTGGTATGTAAATATCTACAGCTAGTAACTAACTTTGAATATGAGGTATTCCCATCTGAGCACCGATTTTTGGAGCACCTACGCTTAGAGCACCAAAGCTATTCCCATTAGAGCACCAATCAATATTTTGACGTGGTGCTCTAATGGGAACAATAAAAAATATTTAACTTTATTCCCTTTCGAGCACCTACGCTGCGGTAGCTGCTAGTGATGGGTGTATAATGAAACATATCGATACCTAATAATTTTAGTAAAGTTCTACAAATAACCAGGAGAACAGAAACATTATGAGGTATTGGCAATTGGAATCTTAAAATCAAATCTATATGCCTTTCTAATACCATGCAGTTTTTTTTTTTGTTGGAGATGAGTAACAAGGACAGTAAAGTCTCACAAAGTACTCGGTCACTAAGTCGGTGCTCAGATGGGAATACCTCCTGGATATGACTATTTTACTATAGTTTATTTAACATGACAATAATACGACTGACGATTTGACGGCACGGTTGGCGCAGTGGCTGAGCGATTGGACTGCTGCGCTGAGTGTCGCGGGTTCGATCCCCGCACGGAACAAATATTTGTATGACCTACAGATAGTTGTTTCGGGTCTGGGTGTGTTTGTGTATGTGAATTTAAATGTTTGTAAACGCACCCACGATACAGGAAAAAATCCTAGTGTGGGTGTGCCAAGATTAAAAAAAAAAAAAAAAAATACTGCAACATAAAACGATGTATATGTTCGTACAAATTAAATAGCTTAAAGAAATAAGCTGACTAACTAATGGTTAGTGCCATCATTAAGTATAGAGCCATAATTGTGGCGCGATGATAAATAGACCACTCTGCTTCCCCACTAATAATTATCACTTATTTAATTTCGTTTCTGTGCCAAAACTTTATTTCTCGTTACAATAGAAAGCTTCCATATCAACATAACATCACGTCTGTAGTCCACGAAGAGTTAAGCAGAGGTGTACCTAATAATAACAATCATTATTTTCCAGTTGGACACGAGGGCCGGCACGGTTGGCGCAGTGGCTAAGCGATTGGACTGCTGCGCTGCGTGTCGCGGGTTCGATCCCCGCACGGAACAAATATTTGTATGGCCTGCAGATAGTTGTTTCGGGTCTGGGTATTGTATGTGACTTTATACAGGGTGTAAACGAACCCTTCACGCATCCGTCAACCAAGCATTCTGTACATCAAACTAAGTACCCCTACGCAAAAATTTTTGCTGGGAAATAACTTTTTTTTTTGTGGGAAAAAATCACATTTTACGGTAAAACTCAAAGTAGCACTCTTAAAACATTGTGCTAGTGGATGCTTTGAATAGTAAACGGGTCATGGAGGTAATTTAAGTAAAGTTAAAACCTGAAATACTAGTATTTACAAAAACAGCTGTGAAAAATTTGGAACTTTGACCCCCAATATCTCCGTAACTAGGAGGTTTTCAGGTATGGTCTAGAACAAAAAAATGATCGCAGTGGTGGGGAGAACAAATACCCTTCATTTGCGTTAAGGTACTTTTACACCCTATATGTTTGTAAACGCACCCACGATTCAGGAGAAATTCCTAGTGAGGGCAACGTTTTTTTATAACAAGAAGAAAAGTTATGTTTAAATCCTATGTATTGGGCCTACTGTCGCTAGAAGAGCACAAATCCAGACTCCGTGGCTACTTCTGAGAAATTCTATATGGAAAATCCCGAACACAGTTTGCCCGTCTCGGGGAGCGACTACTAGCAACCGCCTCAGTTTCGAAAAGATGTTAAAAAAACATCGAAAATTCTGTGCTAATGAAGTAGCAAAACTTCATACAAAATAATGTTGTTGTTCACAATTTCTTAGAAGTCAGATTCGGTAAGTGACAATTTAATAGTACGCCTATTTTATACTAGACCTAGCGATCCGCCCTTGCTTTTTTGCATAATATTAGATATATATTTTTCAGCTCTATGTTTGGGTCGAGTGTAAATTAAATTGCACAGAATGTTATTTCTCTTTAACGAACGAAGCGTGCCCACAGTGCATAGTTTTAACTTGTTAAACCCGTTATAGTCCGTTTTTGTCGCAGATTGACAATTTATAACTACACAATACTTCCCGCAAAAATACTATGCAGCCAGTGAAAATACGAAAGCTAGTTCTTTTCACAGAGAGACAAAACCATATCGTTTAAATTCAGAAGATCGAAAAATAGATTTATATTAAGTGTTGCCATAATTATTCGTGTGTAATACCATGGCACATTAAACCGGATGGGTTTTTGTGAATAGTGGTATATATGGCATTACGCCTAGCGTTGACAGGGCCACTCCGTAGCGCCGACAGGATTGTTCCATTATCGACGGGGGATGAATAATTGAGACTGTCGAGTGAGCTCAGTGGATGCGGCGCTATCGATAATGTTATAGATAGTGTTGCGTTTCACATGTGTTACAGATCATTTTTATGCGTTAGCTTTTATGGGGTGTTTAGATGCGTTTTTGGTAAGTGCAAGCACCGTTCTGGTTGGGATAGTTGTTTTTAGATCATCGAGACTGATTGATGTGTTCATGAGTTTTTTTTAAATATTTATAGAACGTTTTATGAATAAAGATAATTTATTTGATATTCGTTTCACGTACGCTAAATGAACCGTTATAACCGCACAGTTTAATTTCACCGTAACCAAATAATTCGTGCCAAAACTGTGGCGAACTTCATCGTAACAATCCGGCCTTAATATAAATTAAACACGGCCAATGTACGGATATAGTTTCGTAGATCCAAGTGTGGGGATGGTCGCAACTTCTCAAGCCTCGTTGACACGGGGTCATTCGGAGGGTAAACACGCCGCTTCCAGCCCAATTGCCAACTTATCCATAAGTGGATTGAATTCAGAAGTCGCCCCTTTCATATTTGAACTAACAGCATATGTACATTAAGACTAATTTATTTGAGAGCGACTCTGATCTCTGATTTGGGGTATCGAATGTTATGTAAGTTTACTCTTTTCTTTTGAATAGTGGTAGTACCAATTAATTATAAGTTCGAAAATAACAATTTAAAACAATATATTTGACAGCTATTTGATGACCTATATAACTAATCAAAATCATATATTTTATTTCACATAGGCCTACATGGGTACTTATAAGACGACGAGAAAAGGTGAACTGTTCACCTTTTCTCGGAGGAGAGAAACCGGAAGGAAACTCCATGGTTACTCTTTTTAACGAGGACGCAGCAGTCTGAAATCTTTTTTTTTAAATAAAACACCACTTTAACCCTATTCTATATTTTAATGATTATTTTCTAGAGTAGGTGTAGGTTTGAAATTCAATAAATTATGAACTACTGTCTATTAGATCGCGTAGGTGTCCTACACCTACAGTTACTTACTACAAAATCGAACTAACAGTATGACGTCATCTTTAGAGAGATATCAGCTTCTTTGAGCGTAGGATGTGATATAGTACCTATTGGAACGTAATAAGGTATAGAATAAAACGGTTTCGCTCGAATGAATCCCTGTTCGCTGCACTAATAAGTAGGTCGTCATTGTGTAGCAGGTGGTGGTAGGCGTTCATTAGTAATAAACGTTTAATGCCTACTTTGAATGCATTTAAGCTGCTGCTTTCTTGTATTCCTTGGAGAAGAGCATTCAGAAATAATTGGACATGGTCAAAAATTGTATGAGCCTGTACCCTAAAATGTACACATTTGAAATCTATGTCATTTAATAGTGATCTTCTATAACAAAAATAAAAAAAACAAAGATAGGCGCGAAAAACATAACCCTTTTCTTGCAGTCGGATCTTGGATAAAAGTTATCTATAGGGTTGAAAAAAATGTTTTTGTCACTATATACGACTAAGGTATATTTATCTATATTGATTGTAGAATTAAAAATAAATTATGTGCTATAGTATAAATAATTTTTGTAAACTTATCTAATTTAAGTTTTTCCTGTGTAAAATAGGTGTTTATCGACTTGCACGCGTGTAACCCATCTAAATCCAGATCGATTGTAGACTGCTGCTGTTGAGAACCTTATATCACTCCTCATCTCTGCCCATCACTGAGACAACTTCTAGGAAGGATCACGATAATCCGAACAAAATCAGAACACGATCAACGAGGCTGGTCAACATTATTCTTGTCCAGAAACTTTTGATGAGCGATGGAAAATGAACGTGGATTTAATCCTTTTTAAATTAGAAGCATCGCGGCTTAATGTTTACTTTTTTGTTTGAAGAATAAACTAGGCTACTAACGTAGCCTAGTTTATTCTTCAAATATACATATCCCTGGCGCTTTTTTGAGTAAAAAACATTCTATTATTGCTTTAGTTTCAGCGTTTACTTGCTTAATCCTTTGATGATTGTGATATAAGTTTACAGGTACATATTTCATGCTATTTCGATACGTGCATGAGGTTCTGAGTTGGATTCCTAAGTTGGCCAAAGTGTTATTGGGTTTTTCCATCAGGAAATTCTCAGTAGCAGCCCTTTTATTTATTTTTTTGGGCGTGTGGAAAATCATCAAATAACCCCCAAGAGCGAAAGGGAGTGTCAGACTTCTACTGACTAAAAACAATCCATGTTCCTTCTTAGCCCTTCATGTCGAGGCCGCGGTATCTCTTGCGAACAACCCGCAGACCCGACGGGCTCAGTAGCAGCCCAGAAGTCTGGATTTGGTGCCCAGTTGATAGTAATAAGCTCGTTTTCTATTACATTGTGCTCGTTTTCTATGAAATTTCGGTGTGGTAATGTTTACACCTCTGCCTAGCCCTTCGGGGATTACAGGAGTGAGGTTAATTATGTTTTCATACGTTGATGTAAGTCGCCTACTATGTACCTACGTCGAGTTTCCAATATATTGTTTAAAACCCAAAATCTTTCCTTAAATAAGCCAAAAATGCATTGATTAATTAGATACAATAAATCTTATAAAAAAGTGTAAGAACTGGCCACTAAAAGTAAAGAAAACGAAGATAATTTAAAGATACTCTGGGCTATTACAGAGAACTGATTTATGAAAAAAGTTTCACAGTCTTAAAACCAATTTAGAAAAAGTTTCTTGTATTACGTTACGCTAGAAAACGAGCAATTTGAGTTTCTGTAATTTTATTTAATAAAATAATGTGAAGTCAGATGACCCATTTTTTTAAAACATGAACCGAAAGTCGAAAGTTATTTTTAAATCAAAAGTTTTAGTTTTTTTTTTAAGCAGAGGTGCACAAGTAGATAAGAATTACCTAAGTTGTTTTTGTTTTACATTCGTCCTGTTTTGAAAAACTTTTATATTTGTTTTTTAAGGGTTGTTTTTACGTATTTCTCGCACGTAATTCTGAGTAGACCTTTCGCGTTTGACCGCCTTTTTTATGTTTAAAATTTCCAGCCTTCGTAGTCGTCACTTTGAATCGCGTCAATTCAATAAAAGGAATGTGCTACGGAATAACAATTATTATTACGTTCCGGAGTTGTATTCACTTCGTTTTCAATCTTTGTTTTATAATTTTCTTTTGCGAAAGAAATGTCAAGCGAAAGAGGATCAACGCTTTTGAGTTTTATGTTATAATGAAAGTTATGACAACAAAAATAGGTTTTGAAGTTACTGGGTGGGAAAAATTTGATTAGGGGGAATTTATTTTTTGGAGGAGCTTACAATTTATGAATGATCTACTTATCAACGGTCTTTCTCAGCTTAAAGATTTTGTTGTTCGTTTAAAAATATTTAAAAGAAAGTTTCATTAAGTGAAAATTGTATTTTTGTTGATTTCAATTTCTCTAGGAATAATCCTGAAAAAAAAATGTATTTACTAGTACATTATTACACTTATAAAATTTATATTATTTCAGCCACAACAGAGTAATCCAATCATTTATTATTTATAGGAATTAAGTAAATAGGTATCTTCCTCCATACCAATTTCTTTATAACCGTTAATATTGTCTGTCCTCCGTATATTGTTTCATTCAAATAAAATAAACAAAGAATTTAACCGATACAGTATAATTTTCCCGCAATTGCTCCACTTTTAGTGGAAATTCCATTCCGCGTTATCGCAAGTGAAAAACCAACAGTCTGCTTATTTGTTTTAAAAAGCTTTTAGGGCTTAAACGGTGCATGCGAATTATTCGAGAGTGCACACACGTGCCTATGTGTGTTTAGTTAACATCGTTTGTGAGTAAATGCTCGTATTAGGGAGACAAAAACGTAAGCTTCGCACGATCAACGATAACTAGTGACGTGGCACATTAGTCAACGTATTTATATCGATAAAAACGTCGATAGAGTCACGTTCCTCGGAAGATGGCCACGGATATCCGGCGATGCGTCACCGTCGCTGCTGCCGGTACATTTTGTTTGTGATCTTCCCCCTTGTTAACCGAATTACTCGTATGTTTTGGCAACAACGTCTTGCGACCCTCCGAACAGATCTACTTGAAGAAGCTTAGCTGTCGTGGATACTCGGAAAGGGACGATTTAGTTGTATTTTTATGATTGCATATAAATCGATGGTAGGGTCCCATGTAAGTCTTTGAGATAAGGGTCGTTCAAACATGTAATTCTTTGAGCCTATTACACTATTTCCGTACTATATTTCCACTTCATATATTGTTGATGGAAACTCTACGTTATTTAGAAGTGTACATTTTCATTTTGTAATGAAAGTCATATAAAATTCACAATTTGCCACTAGGTGCTCTATGAAACTTTTTTAATAAACTATTTTGTGGAGTAGTTTGTTTTTCGCGGAACAATTTATGTTGCTTGTTTAGCTTTTGTACTGAAGCCTAATATAGGTTACAATGAATAATACATCATTTTAATTAACTACGAAGGCTAATAACACGTCGATCAGTAATAAATACTCTGAGCGGCCTAAATTAATACATAATAAACATTTTTATCGAACAATGACTATTTAATTAACTTTCAGGCGTTAATGATTACTATACCTAAGAAATAACATATGCTTGGTGTATGTTTGAAATAATAGTTTTAATTATGTCACATAATAATCGGTGTCGGACGTATAAATTATCACTTGGAATTGTTACTCAAGTTATCTATAAAATGTATGATTGGCTGGGAGGATTGAGTTTCAAAATTATAGGTACTGAGAATATATAGGCTAAATAATTATGGTGTTTAATAAATTAAAAATAAATAATACGAACAACGAAAATCTTCGAGCCACCCACTTTACTATCCAAGGAATATTGCATTATAATATAACACAAGATCGGAAAGAAACAACACAAACAAGAAAATACTTATGACATTATTCAGATTCTTTATGTTTCTCCTCCGCAAAGCAACAAGAAAATACTTTACTTTATTAAAAACCACATCTTTTATTGTTCATGTAAAAAAGTAAACTTTTTAATTTGCTGTTACTTACTACCTCAGTGTAAAAGATGGAAGTAGATATTTTTTACTGAGTAATGAGAATTTAAATTGGACTTACAAAATCAAAACTAGATTTATTTAATTAGAAAATCTGGTCTAATTTTTAGTTGCGTGATTTTATAATTGAATCCTAACACTACTTTAAAACACTCTAATAAACTTTTATAAGAGTTCGTCATAAACAATTATATATTGTTTCTGTCCTTCCGAAACTCCAAAATAAAATTCGTATTTTACACAAAAACTTTGACAAGTTGCCGGAGAACTCAATAAAAATGCTAATTGCACTATCAACTCACCTGTAGTGGTGCAGCAGCCCGTCAATAGCTCTATCCATATAACACAATATAAATGTATAAAAGGAGTCATTTTGTCCGAGTCACATTAGATGATTGTCCTTTTTTATCGTGTTGCGGTTCACCTGTGTTGTAGGGATCGTACGCGCGAAGGGAGCAGTGGGGCGGCCGTGAAGCGTCCCATCGCTGGGCGGGCTACGGAGGCACTGCCGCGGGGCGCCACTCCGCCGCGCTAACTACCCCCAGCCGGATAAACAAGGGCGAGAAAACCGGGAACAGGCAGACAAGCCGTCTCGCTAGCCTTTATCGCCGCGACTGAGTAACAGCATAATAAAATAAGACAAAAGACGAATAACCAAAGAACAAGCCGAGCGCGGATTTCAGTGCGATGTGAATCATCAAATTAAATCGGTAACAGATAAACTTGGAGTTCTATCCGCGGCAACGATTTTGTTATAAGAAAACAATGTCCGCTGTCAAACTTTGAACCACAGTCGTTAAGACAATTGGAGGAATTTAAACTGTTAAAAGGAAAATAATAACGTGTTGTTTGTTTTCTTGGGTAATTATATTGACTGTTTTAAAATTGTAGATCATAACAATACCAGCAGTTACTGTTTTCACGGATGATTTTTAATATTGTTAAACATACGCCGCCCGGTCATAAAAATAAATAGGCACTCCACGTTAAGTGAAGTGTTTTCTCCATGCATATTCTACGTCCCACAAAATGCACATATCTTAGAATCATACGACCCAGAACACACCCACCGCAAACAATACAATAAAAACACTGCAGTCATAATCACGCATTACTAAACATCTGAATCAGCTAACATTCCGTATAATATGACTATAACGGGTGTCTGAGGGCAGAATGTGCAGTGTTATGACCGTATCATGCTGTAGAGCAGTGTCGGGAGTGTCCCGACATCCCAGACACTCTAGCCACGAGACCACTGCATCGCAATAATGTTGTTCTTAAGTGTAACTGGCCCCTTGTTCTGCGCCCCGAGCTTGTCTCACACTACGAAAATATCGGGGTTATCAAGTCCGACAGAGTCCTACGATATTTTATTATGGAAGATAAATTTATTTCGCAATATTTTTGTTACTTATCTCTGTTATTGTGGCAGCAAAATTATCAGCAGTAGGCATGCATTTTATATTATTATGACGTGGACAATATATGCAAGTATAAAGTCAGATAATAAATGCTCTTTAAAATTGCCATGAAAGCTAAATTACAGAACTGATATAAAAAGTACTAGTTTACTTTTCAGGATGCAGGGTTTGAGTCTGATTGCAGTGGTAACTATAACAAGAGTACATTAAAGAACACAAAAATAACTCCTCAAATAAACAATTTTCGTTTTCAAATTTTGAACACGAGCGTTTCAACATACCAAATGTAGAATTTCGGAATACAGAAACTACATAATATATAGCCCCATTTAGTCACTTGAAAGAGTGTTGGGCGAAATTGTTACGTAAAATCAGGCATTTTTCTTACCAAAAGTGGAACGTGAGCCAAATTTTGTGCAAAAACTAAAAATAGGCTAATTGCTTAATTAGAAACAAAGTTCTACTTTCAGGAAATCAACCCGGAATATTGGCCTGGGAATGCAGATACTCTAAAGTTTGGTACAGCTCGCGTTCATATGGGCCCATATGAACGCAAATAAAGGAGACGCAAGTTGACTGCTGGTTTTGGTCGCATACCAGTAAAAAGAGCACACTCTATATTGACACGCTTCGACGTAGAAGTTGGATGGTGGAATAAAAACTGTAGTTCGCTATTCTGCGCTGACCTCGTATAGGTAAATACCGCCTGCTTTAAAATTGAGTGCAGACACAAAAGTAGTTTTGTCACAAACGTTTGATAAGTGCTCGGTTATATGGCCGTGTAAAAGGATTTTGGTTGCACATGTGTGTAGATGGTATACAGGTTGTAAACGGATCCTTTGCGAAGCGATTATTCCAACATTCTGTACATCAAACTAAGTAACTGCGCTAAAATAATTGTTAGGATACGACTTTTAAGTACTTAGTGTTAAAACTTTTTAGAACGATAGTGCTCAATGTAACGCCCTTTTTTTTTCTTTTTGGGGGGTGGGAAATCATCAAATAACCCCTCCCGCTCTTGGGCAGAGCGAGAGAGTGTCAGACTTCTACTGACTAAAAACCACCCATGTTCCTTCTTAGCCCTTCATGTCGAGGCCGCGGTATCTCTTGCGAACAACCCGCAGCCCCGACGGGAATGTAACGCCCTCAAAACATTATTTTAATGGATGCATTAAATAATACATAGTAGTAGTAGCGGTGATGGAAGTATTTAAAGCAATAACATTCAAAAAATTTAAACTTTGACCTTCAATATCTCCGAAACTATAAAAAGAAGGTACAGTCGAACAAGCTAATAAGTATACAGGTCTTTCCTATTCTTATAATTCTAGTACACTGAAAATATTGATTGCAATTTTGTTTTAAAGCGTTCGCATTAAACGACTGATGTCAAACGCGGTATCATTTCACATCAGTTTCTAAATGTATCTGTATAATCTTAAAAAAAAAATCAAGTTAGCTGGTTGTATACTTAGTAGCTTGTTCGACTGTACCAAGGTATGGACCAAAACAAAAAAAACTATACCAAAAAGAACGTCTTTGCTTCGTTAAGGGTGTATTTACACCCTCTACTCGTAGTTGGTGCGTATCTACCGCGTAGCCTGTCCAACCAACGTCAATCACACTTCACTCGCTTTGAATCCTGCCACTGACTGGTGACGCTTTATCGACTGACAGATGATCATGAAGCCTGGCTTATGGGCCTAACTATTAGGCCTTGGTCACTGGCTATGACGTTAAGTACTGGCCACTGTAATACCGGGAAGTTCGAATATAGAAATAAACGATGCTTAAGATAATTAGATTCGATTTTTAAATCTTATATAATACGTTTTGACAGCTGTCAGCCCTCCGGGGTTTATCTGTGTTTCTATTCTTCTAATTATGAAATTAGTATGTTTTTTCCAGCCAATACTTTTCTACAATGGAGGTTTACATCTTTACAGTACCTAGCCATTTTGGTTTATGACGAATGTTGTTGGCAAACGTTCCCCACTAACCTTGGTGTCTAAATGTCTATTTCAGGTTAAGTAATTAAAACAGGAACATGACGATTGGCACAAGAAATAAAAAGAGGCATATACCCAGACGTGGGTAAATTCAGACTGTGGATGTTTTTTTTTGGACGGTGGGAAATCATCAAATGACTCCTCCCACTCTGGGCAGCGGTGGGAATGTCAGACTTCTTCTGACTAAAAACCACACATGTTCCTTCTTAACCCTTTGTTTCGAGGCCGCAGTATCTCTTTTGAACAACCCGGAGCCCCGACGGCAGCTTGTGAATGATCAAGTTATCTACACTAATAATATTTTAGAGAAGAAAGATTTGTTTGTTTGTTTGTAACGAATAGGCTCCAAAACTACTGGACCGATTTCAAAAATTCTTTCACCGCTGGGAAGCTACACTATCCCCGAGTAAAATAAGCTACTTTTTATCCTTGTGTTCCCACGGGAACGGGAACTACGCGGGTGAAACCGCGTGATGTCTGCTAGTTATTTATACAACCATTTTTACATTATGGAAGAATTTGAACGAAGTAAGAACTGTCAAAGGAAACATAGTTCTAACTTCAAGCAATTACCCAACTACAGGATACAAATCATATTTTAAGTTATTACTTTTACTAAGGGCATTCCTTGTTTTTTTTTTTTTTGGGGGAGTGGGAAATCATCAAATAACCCCTCCCGCTCTTGGGCAGAGCGGAAGGGAGTGTCAAACTTCTACTGACTAAAACCATCCATGTTCCTTCTTAGCCTTTGTGCCGAGGCCGCGGTATCTCTTTCAAACAACCCGCAGCCCTGACGGGACCCACAGGCCCGACGGGACTGAACTGAAGTCATTCCTTAGACTTGTTTATACCTACGGGTGTAAGTTGGTACAATCTTTAACATCATCGTCTCCCTACCCTTTTCTCCAAGCATATTGGGGTCAGCTTCCGTCTTACCGGATACAGCAGAGTAACAGTATTTTACATAGAGCGACTGCCTATCTAACCTCTATTACCCAGTTAGTACTGGGTAATAGGATACTCCTTGGCAAGACAGGTTGTCAGATTTTTGGGTCATTGATCATCTCTATCGACTGGCGAAGATATACAAATGACAGTACAATATGTACAATTCATAAATAAACGCACGCCCTTTTCTTATGGGGGCAGTAACCACAGAACCCCACCTGCTACGATTCTTACATACTCCTTTTGCCTCGTCCACATTCATACATCTGGTCACACACGCATGCCGGTTACGAGTACAACTACTAAAACTTGGTACAATCTTCGACATAAAACAATGCAATTTTTTAGTGCAAGCAAAAGTCAATAAACTTTCTAAGAACAGAACGTTCTTGATAAAGTTCAGTCGCTTCAGAAATATTCACGTGACAGACGTAGGTATAATTCGATAAGTTTTAGTATTAATTAATAGTAGATCTCTCAGAAATTAGAAATATCTATGAACATATTAAACGTGGTTGCTCATTATTATCAATAATATTAAACCAGTTTTAATTGACTGATGCTTAATTATAATAACAAAGGTTTACCTAATAGATTTTCTGTTGTCTTATACGGATTATACCTACATGTTTTTTTCTTAGATAGATCAGAGGTTACCCACATTTCGCTAGTTCTGTTTAAGTCCCATGTAATAGAGGGTAGTAGCATCAACCGTGCACAATCCAGACTCCGTGGCTGCTACTGAGAAATTCTTGATGAAAAACCCAATAACACTTTGGCTGACCTGGAATATCGAACCCAGGACTCGGCAGTTTAGATTGGCTGGCTTAGGTCTATATTTACTTATATTGTTGTAATAATAATGCTAAGTAAACAAAATAATCATATTTCTGATTGAAATTCAAACTTGATTAGAACCTTTTCAGTATTGTTATTCTTAATAACAATAAGAAAAAATAATAAGTTAAATAATAAATAAGTCAATATAGGTCTTTTCAGGCTAAAATTATTGTTTAACAAACTCTACCTCACTCTACCTGAGAGGTGGCATGATATTACATGGATAAGAAAATATTACCCTCTTCATAATACCACGATATGAAAACGTGGATACGCTTCACATTTTTTAATATATTTTTAGTTTATTGTTAAGCTAGTTACTTCAGGTGATTTTACTCTTTTATATTAGTTAGTTTAGAGTTTTTCTCTGATAATAAATTAGTTTCTGCAGAGTACTAAAAGTTAACACTAACATAAAAACTAGATTCTTCAAGTGAGAAATATAGAGCTGCATTCTTGAAAATCCCTCTTAATCTTTATCTATTCCTATAAAACAAACAAACATTTAAACTCACATACACAAACAAGCTGACCCGAAACAACTAACTGCAGGCCATACAAATATTTCTTCCGTGCGTGAATCGAATCGCGACACGCTGCGCAGCAGCCAATTTCTCAGCCACTACACAAACCGTGCTGTCGTCGTTATAAATTGCACAATGATTGTTGATGTGGCTTCTATCACAGTTCATAATAATGTATTTTAAAAGATTTACTTGTTTATTTCATTCATAATTATCTTACACTAGGTGATACCCGCGGCTTCATCCGTGTGGATGTCAAAAACTTGACAAATTATATACTAAAACCTTCCTCGAGAACCACTCTATCCATTGTTGAAAACAACATGAATATCGGTGCAGTAGTTTTTGAGTTTATCACGAACATCACCGACAGACAAATAAGGCGGAAGACTTTGTTTTATAATAAGTAGTGTTTTTTTATAAATCTAGATGTCTTCTCAAATCGTAAAAACCATGCAAAGCAGGTTCACTAGGTGTTTCATTTATAAAAGAAAATTAAAACCAAAGATGGATATTTATTCCGATCATTTTTTTGCTTCTGGTGACGACATTTCCAATAAGACCTTGTATCGGGAACTAGTAACAGATTGAAACGATGCTTAATAGCTGGAAGTAGGTTAGTCAGGAAACCGATATTCATTGTACTGAAATTGAATCAGCAAGCTATGACCACTTAGCTATAGGTTTATGTACTTAAGTGGTCTCCGCAACAATGGTCTTAGGAGACGACCAAGGGACTATGTTGGATCGTTCGTAGAATCTAACAATATTATGTAGATGGATGTATGCCAATATCTTTAGATATAGTCTCTTTATTATGCCAATATATTGCCTTAGTAATTGGCAGTCGACCGAATATCATGAAAATAGCTCCATTGAACCATTGGTTGTATGATGACAAAAAATATCTGAATCTTTGTATGTATAATGTCGATCCAATTACATTATTATGTAAGTACTACAATACCTCTATCTACCACAAAACTCTCTTCCTCATCCAATTATGTAATCACTAAACTGTCTAATACTCTGAAAATTTAATTATATTAAAACCTTCACTTCAATTTCGCTCGACCACAACACACAACATACTTTCAGTTTGTAACGCAATTAGCCCTATCAGGAGCTTTTGTTGTTTGCCGTAATACACTCATCCTGTTTACATTTTCACTAACTAACGCAGGCATTGAACAGATAAATTGAAAATTGGAGGGATAGATCTATAATAAACTAGCGTAAGAAGGTCGGAGGAAAGTGCCCGCTTCTATTATAATATATTCATAAGACAGCATTTTACCATCACGGCTGTCAGTGACGTTTTTACGAAAAAAGAACAATAAGCTCCCGTCTGAACGAGGCATGGATTTATAGTGCTGATAATTATTATCCAAGTTATTTTCTAGCGTACTACGTTGAAAAAGTGAAGTGCATTTTCTGATAGAATATTGGCGAGGAAAAAGATTTTTGCTCGTAGGTAAACAAACCTATTCTTTCTCAGTAGATTTTTTCAAACTTCAACCTCTTCATGGTTTGGTGGGTACGTGACCGCTCCGGGCTATGCTTACCTCGTAAAACTTATAGTATGTAGGATACGTTCGTATTATTATGCAGCTACACTGAACAGAGGGGTGAAAACTTTCAAGAAAAATGTATGGGGTTCTCTTTTCATATCTTATGATGCATCTCTGTCGCTGGAGGCCTCAGCTAAAAGATCAACAACAATAAAAACTTTAGCCGGTTTTGCGCTTAAAAATATACCTACGTGCATTTTTGCGTCGGTTGTGATTTTATAGGCAACAAAAAATAAACCCCTTTTAAAACCCAAACTGAATGAAAGCCTGCGCCAAAGGTAAGTAGACAATAACAGTAATTTCTCACGAACATAGTAGTGTACGTCCTTAAGATATCGGCGAACATCCACATTAATTAGTGACTCAACAACTTTAACGTCCCAAGTTTATTGCATTACTTTGTCACCATTAATTCAAAACTTCGCTACGGTTAATATTTTTCAGCAATTGCCTACGAAACTTTGCCAGTGAGACTATCTTTAAGCTGCACGGAAAGCAATGACGGATTGTCCTCGTAATGGCGACGAACGATGACCTTCGCGGTTCGATTTTGGTGTACATAGGCATATAGAAGATAATTTATGAGTGAGACTGGTGATTCTTTTCAGTGTGTGCTTTGATCATGTAATGTGCGGAGGTTAGCCAGCGAGTCGCCGTCGCGTCGTCGCCTGGCCGCAGTTTATCGACCCCAAATGTAGGATAACGACGTTTATTACGACCACTCCGCGTCAGCTCTTTAACGTTGTTTTGTACTGCAATGGATGCGTTTAAAATAATTGCTCGTTCGTTTGTTACTTAACATTGTTACTTGATCGTTAGTGCACACTGCGCCAGTTGCCTCCACCACTTACATGCACTTATGTGTTGGCAGAACTGCATTTTGCATTTCATAACACGTGACTGCGCTAAGCTGTGCTATGAATATAACACTTAATCCGAGGGCAATTGTGTTGTAGCTTTATTACGTCTATCAAGTTGCGACATTGTAGCAGCGTAATAGCAGCACTTGAACCTGCTCCAATGAATTATATTATTTCTCTAAAGATTTTTCTCAGGATATTGCAGTTGTGGCGTAATTGTGCCGGAGCCTCTATCCAGGCTTTAGGTTGTGATTGTCCAAGTAGTTTTTATGTGACAGAGTTTGACCATTATTGTAAAATATTAATTTCATTGCAATTATAACCTATTTAAGTCACGTTTAGAACTGAATGTTGCTTGAATCTACGACAAAGACAACTTATTTCTAGACGTGAACGTAAGTGCTCTTGATTGTGTTCTTCCATCATCACTTGTCTACAACGTCCATAGTAGAAACTCTTAAAATAATTTCAAAACTTATTTTATCTTTTATGGACCGTACGGCGAAAGTAACAAACACTACATTTTATCATAAATAAAATATTAGAAAACTTATTCTAAACTACCGATAAAAGAAATACATTCTGTAAAAGAACGGTATTTTTACAGGTTCGCCCTTTGATCACACGATCAAGTCAGCTTCAAGGAAAAACACGATTCATTGTCAGGGGATTTGCGATGCGGCGCAAAGTATAACCAAATCATAGCAGTTCCAACCTACTTCAACACGAAATATATGCACTTTTATTTCGAGATAAACGGAATCCTGTATTTCAAACAAATCGCGGTGTTGAGGATTTTTGTTACAAATTATTCACATCACAAAAGCTTTTGTGCCATTAGGGTTATCATAGAGTATCGAAATACATTTCTAAATTGCCAGTGGATGAAAATTAGACCACATACCATGGACTGATTTGTCTCCCTGCTACAAAAAATGTTGTGTCCGTGTATTTATAAAACGCATTAAGACTGTTAAAGGACAAAAAAAACGAGTAGGCGTGAAAATCGTGAAAAGGCCAGCTATTTCTCATCACGATAATTTAGAAAAACCTATAAAAGAGAAGTTAAGATTGATACCTGTTGATCTTGAGCTAAAAATAATTTCGTTCACAAAAACTTAATTTTCATACTTATCGGGTTTTTCTGTGGGCTCGCGACGGATTCGTGTCACGTCCACTCCATTAGCTGATTTACCATGGGAAGTGGTTGTAAAATGAGTTCCATATTAAAATTGATACTTTTAATGCAGTCAAACCTACTTTTAGCAAAATTCATCACCAGTTTAAATTACACGGAGAACTTTCGTGAGTTCTTGGATTGAGGTGACTTGAAAACTATCTAAGTAATTATTTAGATTGAATAACTTAGGTGTGTAAACTCACACGGTTATAATTATTTCTCTGAAATGTACCGCAAGTAAGACATTTCGTGCATTTCAAACTACCGAGTTGTTCTAATTGTGTCATTTCAGAATTTTTAGTACTTTTAACTCGTTAGAGGTAAACCACGATTTTCATGAGTAAAATTTAACAATAATTCGAATTCACCAATCATTTATTCTACGCCATTTAGCAATTAAGCTTTAAATCGTTTGATAGTGTAAATAATTATGCGACTATCATTAACTCCGCACATCAAATTAAATGGGATGTTCAATTCTGTGCCTATATTTTTCAATTTATACCTAAAGGCAGAATGTGCTGAGTTGTTTTAGGTATAGGTACCTATATAAATATTTATTCATCAAGCTTTTCGTAGTGACAGAGGAGAGTGGGCAAAGGATTTTTTGTAAATATTCTGGTCACGTGGGTCCGGGTCCGTTTGTAGTTAATTCACTGCGACCCGTTCGTGTATGTAATCGAACTGGGGACTTTACGAGTGTACGGCGCGGCTTGGACGTGTCCGTACCCATTTATTATGACGTCCCATAAGCAAACTTAGTTATTTAGAACTTTGTTAATCTTCACGTCCTATATTTTCGCCTTTTCTTTATTATTCTTGGGGTTCTTATTGGTTATTTGTATTGGTGGGATACTATCATGGAGTTTATTCTCGTGGTCCATGATATTGCCCTGGCTTATTGAAAGAGAATTAATGAGGAAAATCATAGAAATCATTCATTTTAATAATATCAACCACTATCACTTAGCCCGACACTTCGTTCGTTAAAATTATGATAGCTCGGATAATATACATGGCTAGAGCATCCACGAATAATCTAGCTAGAAAGCTGGCCTAGATTGGATCATTAGTTCTGGGGACTATCCCCTACATACAAACTTACATACTTAAAAGCATACAAAAAAATTACCTCTCGATTTTATTATATAGAAAAATATTTTCATCATTTTTCCCTCAAATTTAAAATAAACCTTATAGGTACTGCAGAAGAAATCTCACTTACTGAAGACAATTTAATAATATAGTGAGACTATTAGCTTCCGTAGGGGAAGGCTGAGGTTTACTGCTGTAAGTTATGGGCAGGCAGTACGCCCTAAGACCCCAGCACCCCATGACCCCTAATGACGGTATCAGTTCCGAGTAATAAGGGGAAAGCCATCAATATTTGTTGTCTCTGTGCAGGGAAACTTACCTTAGTAGGTATGTAATCTTACAGAGCAATACTTGCATCACTACTTTACTGATGAAACTCGCCTAAAGCAGACATGAAAACTTCTTGGTACTGATACAATGTTGTGTAGCATAAAATATGCAAATACCAAAGATTGTAGAAGTTTACTCCAAAGCAGGCGCTGCATAAGGAATCTCTATGTTCAAATATTTCGAACACAAAACTGAAATTGCAGTCTCTAATTTGGAAAGATCTAAATATAAGTACCTACACACAGAGTTGGACAGGTTTTGATCGAGTCGGACGAGTTTAATAATAATTTAATGTGTCGACTGCGCCGAACTTTCTCCTAGGTATCTCGCGGAAAGTTCCGCTCTGTATGGAACTTGGTAAATCAGCAAGAAAATGCAGATTGAAGGAAAGCTATTTCCAACAAAACGCTCCGCATCGGCTCAGAAATTGGTTCCTCTTCCCGCTCCGCTGCCCGAAGAAACTTGCTACGCTAAAACCGTATTTTTATTATTTTGCTCTGCCTACATCTTGTTTTATTATCGATGTTTGGTTTTAATCTCCATCGCAATTTTGTTGGAATGTAAACAATATTTTATACATTATATTGTAGTTAAAATATATAAGACTTTTTGTTTTATGATATTACAACACTGATGTGTTAAAATCTATCTAACGCTCGAGTAAGCCGTTAGTGCGTCACTGCATGAATTATTGTTTTTATCATTTTGGAAATTTAAAACGGATTTTATGAACGTGGAAACAAGCGAAAAGAGATCAAGACTAACCTGTCATATGGCTTTGAAATAATGACTGCCTTATTTTAGGATATTTCAAACGGAATCAAACGAAAAGCCATTATTGATAAAATAAATTCCATTAGGTTTCTCTTTTATTGTAACTTTATAGTTTTTTTTAGAATTATAATGATTGCCTGATTAAAGCATAACACGATAGGGTATCGGGATATCGTGTGGCAAAAACAAATGAATAGTACCCAGACAAAACTGACTTTAAAACTTACCTGCAAGAAACGAACATTGAATTTAAAATAAGTGGCACTGCATGAACCTAACATCAGTCAAGCACAAATAATTCATTCATATTTGGCTTAAGGAAAATGAAAAATAAAATTGTCCCAACTCAATTCCACCGTTTCCCTTGGAACAGACGAAAATCTTATCTCTCGCCTTTATTATTTTCCAAGTCCGTCCGCAATATTATGCGAGACGTCACGGCAGATGGATCAGAAAACATAAATCTGACGTCTAAACATGTTTGCGCTGAAAACGCTTAGATAACAACTTGAAGCGGATTTTTTTGGCCCTCGAACTTGTGTCGCGATAAACAAGATATATATCTCCATCCGATTGTTTCAGATCACTAATCTTCTTTGAAATCGTAAGACGCTCCGAAACCTTTTTGTATGTTGGGTTTTTTAAGCTAGTTCATTTAATCGATATAATTATGCTAGGATATAAGACGTTTAGATTCATTGTACTATTATTAAAAGTGGCCAGCTAAACTGAAAAAGAAGTCAATTCCCAAAAATTTGACGTAAAATAATGTCTGGTTCTCGTAAAATACACAGTGCTATAAATATAATAAGCGTTTTTGTTTCGTCACCTCCCCCGCATACAAATTTATTAGCTTTCACGGTTATCACGGCGGACCTCTCACTCGGTGGGCTTTTGTGAAATTGTTCGCATTCCGTCCCCGCGCCGCGCATAGTTCGCCGCACTTCCGCCGGCGGCGCGCGGAGCAATCCTGCCGTAGATGTTGGAAACACACAGCTATGCATCCATTTTTGAACTTATTTCTTTTATTGGCTCGCTCTACAATTGGCTTTATTCTTTACTCGTCTTATTGCGAGCAGTTTGGATTCATGAATTGTTTGGATACGCACGACATAGCGCTCGTGTTATCAATAATTCATGTTCATTATCTTTAGTGAGCGCCATGACCGCGCTATTTTTGTTTTTCTAGAGCAGATATTTAATTTAGGATTACTTTACTGTGTCTGTGACAGGATTATCATAATGGAGTCATACAATCTTGAGGAGATAAGACGACGAAGAAGAAACTTATGTTGATACAAAGGGATGGCAATAAGCGTTTGGATACAAATCGGCGCTCTACGATACTGTTCCTTTGCAAATTTGGGAGGAATCAACGCCCCATCCACGCAATGGGTACTGAGTAGTAACATTCTGAATTCATGAATGTTTTATTGCGGAGGCGACGCGGAGTTAGCGAGAAAAATGCGACGCCATTCATTCACGCTCGTCACGGACACTAACTGCGTGTTCTGTGTTGTTTGGATTTAGTGCGAAAAAATGCGAGCTTCCCCACAATGACGTGTAATGCAATCTTTTCAGTCATTGATATATGACAGTTTGGAAGAGGGGCTTCAAGGGGTGCTTCTAGTTTCAAGATAGATTTATGGTGCAGCTTAGAATGTGTCATAGACAATGGCAAAGTTTAGGGTGCAACTTTTTGATATATTTTGACGAGCTTAGCAATGATTTAGTAATATTTATAACTCCTGTTACCTACCCACGATTCTACCTAATAGGTATTTCAAGATCGACAAATAATAGAGGTTCAATATAAAAATTGGGACAAAGTTAGTAATCAAAAGAAAATAACCAGAATAAAGACGAAACTCAGATTGAGACTATAAAATATTTTTTCCACCCACAGTTTTATCACAGTCCTGGCCCAAACACTAATTTTGTTCCTACTTATAGATATGGGTCTTAGGCCTACATAAAGCGAGGCCAGACGGGGAGGCACCATTGGATTGCGTCACAGCTCAGGATCCAAACAGCCATCGAGCCATGTAGGACAACAGCCCCATAACTAGTAGTCATTTCTGTACTCATTGCCAATATGTCTGCCAACACCCGCTATAAAAAAAAAACACTTTTGCCAAAGAAGACGTTTTATGTTATTAAAAATAAACTGTATGGATCTTTGAAAAGGTTCTTGGCCTTTATCCATAAGTAGGTACCTATTAGTGTCTAATTCTTTAGATACGGTGGACAACAGAAAATTGTTGACTGGGCCGAAGAATATGCGGACAAAACGAAACTTTTACATTGTTTTGTTTTATAAAGAGTGGTAAAGATGCAGGATACATAACACAACATCACGCCTGTAATCCCCAAAGGGTAGGGTTAGGCAAAGAGGTACTCATTAGTATCTACACCCACATCTCACCAAGGATGTTTTTGTTTAAGTCCCATGAAATAGGGACCTCTTGCCATGAACCGGTTACAAATCCAGACATCGTGACTGCTTGAGAAATTCTTAGCAATTAAAATATGATATTATTATTATGTTCCATCGAAACCACCTTTTTTGACTCGCCTGCTAACTTCTCGATTAACATGCGGCACCAGAGTAGTCCCTGTCATATTTACTTCCATGCTTGATATATTCATAGTGTAGGTCCGGTGCACACCACGAGCAGACTACTTTATTTTGATAATAAAGATAGAGGTCATAAAAAATATCTTTGGTTGAATATATTTCCTTATAGTCGCAGAACCTGTTTCCAATGATGTGCCTACGTGTGTACTTTTGATAAGTTTCCATATTAAAACATAAATATTACAAAATAATAACGGAACTCTCTCATTTTAAAAATAATCAAGAACGACAAATAACTAGTTATTTCGGTTGCTAGTAACAGTAAAAGATTCGTACTTATATGTCAAAGAACCTAAAGAAGCTGTAAGTTCAACTTTGGCATACCACACATTTTCCTTTCCACCTCAACCATATTTTACTGAATACCTATTCAGAATTCCTGAAGAGAATTCCTATTTTATTTGTGAACTCTATTTCCATGACTTTTTGGTCTAAAATGAATTGAGCATATGAATGTGGAACTAATTACTTACATTCTTTTGCCAACATTTCCAAATTAGTGTGTTTTAGTACACAGTAAATGTAAAAAACGCAGGTACAAGAATAAATTAATTTAAGTTGCCAAAGGTGAACTGTTGGTCTCTCACTTTAATTACCATTTCGCCTTGCCCTTGTTCTTTTAGACTTTAACTTAACATTAAACACTGTGGAAATAAATGTACTTACCTATATAAGGTACGGTAACTAGCCCATCGCGGGTGTGGGTTGTTCGAAAGAAATACCGCGGCCTCGACACAAAGGCTTAAGAAGGAACATGGGTGTTTTTAGTCAGTAGAAGTCTGACACTCCCTACCGCTCTGCCCAGAGCGGGAGGAGTCATTGGATGATTTCGCAAGCCCAAAAAAAAAGGTATCGCAACAAAGTCGGTTTCACTGTTAACATTACATGCTGTTCATATAAATATAGACTGAGCATTAATTCAAAATTAAGCGACGGCAAAAACGTTATTCTAAGATCAAAGAGCAATAGGAAAAAATGTCCCCACGCTCCAAAATAAAAAACAAAAATCCTCCATGGTCTTTTACTTCTCACAAAGACTAAAAAATACTGAGAAAAACCCAATTTAGTGACTTCCCAATAAACCTTAGAAGTGATACGAATTTCAAAATTGATTGAATTTAAAACGTTAGCATTCCGATCACAAAGTGAGCTTGTTTGTTCGTGAAAGCGAGTAAAGTGGACAAATGCAGAAAACATAACGAAGGAGGTCTGCGTCGCTCGGTCCGTTCACTTGGCCGGACTCCAGTGCCTTGATTTAAATGCGCTATTTATTGAGACTACTAAGATACTATTTGTTTTGACCTCATTACTAAAATTACTGCCGCTTCATTAGGACGATATATTCCGTAGAGACTTGAATATGTAATGGGGTTTTTGTACCCTAGAATGTGATGTATTATAGATGTAGGCTAGACGGAGAGAGAAGGATGGGTTTTGTGAGGAATGATGTGAAGAAAAGGGAGAATGATAGCGACAGGGAGAATAGCAGAAGAAAACGAGTAGCGTCGATCCTAAGCAACACGGGACAATCTTCATCATCCTTATCTTGATCTTATCCTATAATGATTATGAAGAGTGATTTGTTTAGTGTATTTAATTAGTGTCTAATTACTTTAAAATTTGATGAGAAGTCTGTCGTTACATTGTTCATTTTCATTTATTGATCATTGTTTGCTTGACCTTTGCTCCTTGAAGCACCAGTACCAGAAAATGCCGAAAACCCGGGTTAAAACAGTTTTACTATGAGACCAAAACCCGGTTCCACGTTCCCTAACCAGTCGTCTTAAAATATCATGTCAGTTTATCATTTTCTTAAAATTAGTTCCATGAACTTTAACCGTTCCAAGTAGTAGAAGTTAAAAGTAGCTACCTAACATAAAATAAATATTTAGTGAGTTTCATTCTAGTTAAAACAATGGCAAAGTAAAGTTACTTTTGAATAAATCGCTTTATAATCCGGTGAGTTGGTTATTTAGCGGAAGCTATTAAGAATAGCCATACCCGTAGACAATGTCGATGAGATTATTACGAGGCGAGTAGCGATCGGCGCGCCGGGATCGCATTAACTTCGAAAAGAGTCAATATCGTCGGCTGTTAAACTTTATAGACTCCTTAAATTATTTTAACACCGTTATGTTAACAACACTAACAAATTTCTTTATAAGGGAAATCGTTTGTGGGATACTCGCTCCGTCCGCCAACTTTGCTCATAACATCAAATGCTCCAATATCTTACGAGCCTAAACGTTTTTTCTTTTCGAAAAATCTTTAAAGTTTTATCTTTTAGATCTTAAATTAAATTTGATTGCGGTTTTAAATATTGGCACCATGAAAAAAATACAAAGCATATCATTTATACCTATTTTTGGCAAATAAAAATATTCAGAAAATATCATGTAGCTGTATGATACAAATCCCACTACAATACTTCAGTAGCAACCAGCTTATAAATCCAATGAAATGGAAATTCACATTGGACTCACTCGCAGAATTAATCCAATCGGTTTTCAAGTTTTGTCTTATATTTTTACGAGGACAAAAGCCAAGCCGGCAGCGGTTGCGACCGCCACCACTTCAATTAATGAAATAATAAACCATCATGACAACACAAAAAAGTATCTGTAAAGAGAACACTCGTATTGAGAAAATATATTTCGAAAAAAGCCCGACATTGTCGCTTGCCAGCAGTCGGAAACTAATGGATTGTTCATTCATAAGTATTGTTATACGTATGAATGCACTCGTGTTATTATTATATAAGTAACTCACTGTTTCCTGAGATTAGGAACTTTTGTCGTTTGTTTCGGAAAATATTTGTTCTTTGTGGAACTCTATGAAGGATTCGTGCATTTTTTCCATCTGTCCGTTTTCCACCTCGGACTTTGCTTTGATAGTTTTTGTACGTCAGCTTCTCTACTGAAACCGTTTTGTTTGTAAAATGTACGAGTTTCGTCACAGTAATTACTTTCCGTTCTTTTCAAGTACGTCTTTGATACTAAGTACCTATTGAGGTTATTAATACCCTAATTATAAGGATACAACCTGATAGATCAATCATAAAGACAAGGCGCTCGATATCCAACTATAGACACGTGTAAAAAGAAAAGGAAATTGATGAGCTTAGCCTAGATTATTTACGAGTATATTTATCCAGTCATTGAATGTGATAGACTGATCCGTCATTAGAGCTTATGGGTTATTTATTAGTTTAAGTTACACTCATTCATTATCCTAATTTATTTGATGAGGGCTCAGCATGTCTTTTTTTGTATTCTTCATTTTCCCAGTATTTACTAGTTCATAATCATCGTTTATTTGGTTTTCCTTTACTATTATAGCTACATTCACACTCAAAACTTTCATGACATCGTAGTAATGAACTTTTATATGTTTTCATTAAATCGATAAAAAATTCTACGCTTTTGACTCCTTGCAGAATAGGGATGTTTCCTGGCAAAAAAAATATCATTCTAATTAGTCCATCTGTTAGATTATCGAAAAATATTGAATACGATTTTTTGTTTTATCAAATCAATAAAAAATGACGAAGATAAAACGCGTCAAATATTTGAGTGGGGGTTTGTGACGTTACTAACCGCTAAAAAATGTCATATTAATGTCGTAGAATATGACGTCACACAATTTTCAAAGCACTGTATCGTCTTCATTGTTTCATCATCTGCCTAGCCTTTTCCCAACTATGTTAGGGTCGGCTTCCAGTCTCGCCGGATGCAGCTGAATACCAGTATTTTCCATGGAGCGACTGCCTATCTGACCTCCACAATCTAGTTAATACCGGGTAATACTGGTGGCCCTTTGGTAAGACTGGTTGTCAGACTTTCAGGTTTACTGACTACCTGTAACGACTGCCAAAGATATTATAATATATCGTCTTCATTGTTTGTTTACGTGAAAAAAGAAAAAATATGTGTCCAATATTTTTTGAAAATCTATCTGACGGACTAATTAATTTTTATTTGTTAACTACCCTATTCGTGGTTGCAGTTTGCACATCGATGTCCTTTACAGCCTATATTAAAAATCTCCCATGATAACTGATTATGTCTTATAGACACAGTACATTCTTACTTTAATCTTTGCAATGAAAACGAGCCAGACACAACAGTAATCACATATTAGGATCATCATCATTATCATTTCAGCCAAAAGACGTCCACTGCTGGACATAGGCCTCCCCCAGGTGTCGCCACATTGACCGGTCCCATGCGTCTCGCATCCAGCGGGTCTCCGCAACCTTCACCAGGTCATTTTTTTCCACCTAGTGGGAGGCCTTCCAATGCAACGTCTTCCAGTTCGCGGTCGCTACTCCAGAACTTTCCGGCCCCATCGGCCATCATTAAGTTACTTTTTGTTGACGTTTAAACTTCGTAAATGACTTCCTTGTAAACTTTAACCAAAGGTGATGTGATGTATTTAAGAAAATATAAATTAAGTACTAGATACCTCATTTATATTTTCTAATACAAAATTTTCTAAAACATAATAACATGCATTTGAAAAGTTTTGTCATAACCCTCAAGTTTTGCTAGGGGAAGACTAGAATTACATTGTATTATAGACTTGATAATAATAGTAACCAGCGTTACAACAAAACTTAATTCGATGTAAAATATTACAAAAAAAAAACAAACAGTACCTACGAGTACCAATGCCAAAATTGAGAATATTTGTTTATTTTTAAGTGCAACGTGACATCAAGTACCAATTGATGGGATTCGCACAAAATAGTCAGTCGAACCAACGCGGTTAATCGGATTTCGAGCTGCAATCGCTTTTATTAATGCAACGGACAGTACTATAAGCCTTCCGCGTCCGTCGCGATAGCTACATAGCATAATTACCTAGCATTACACTGAATTGTGGAAATAATTAGCTTTAAGCTTTCGGTTATTGACGATCTGAGATAGAACGATAATTTGATTAAAATAACACGAGAGCCAGGTGCGGACGTGACCAGTAAGCACATATGATTTGTACTTTTTTTTTTGTACCACATGATAATACTGAACTAAGTACACTAAAGAGCCTTTTTGTCAATGTTCTACAGCTTTTTTTTTTGGGGGGTGGGAAATCATCAAATAACCCCTCCCGCTCTTGGGCAGAGCGAAAGGGAGTGTCAGACTTCTACTGACTAAAAACCACCCATGTTCCTTCTTAGCTCTTCATGTCGAGGCCGCGGTATCTGCAAACAACCCGCAGCCCCGACGGGCGTCGGCCCTTGCGGGCCCCTTTCATGTTGCTGACATCTCTTTGAGGCGCGCGTGGAACACGAACGCGCCCTCAATGTTCTACATCTGACTGCGAATTTGAACAATCTGCTCATAACATTTTATGAGAGTGTAGTCTATGGCAGAGTGAACGTAATATTATGTTAAATAGTGTACGGGTTACATCCGGAGTTATTTACTATACGGACCTTGTAGAAACTAGACCAAATTATCCTGCATTCAAGCATTTTTGTCATACCTATTATTCGAATCAAATATAACAGTTCACAACTTAAGACCCAGTAATATTAATGACTAATGTCCATGGTGCTAGGCAACTGGGCTTACTCCAGTTGTATACGTCCCTGTGTGCCTATTGGCCTTGTTCTGTTCTGTCTCCTGCTGATATGAAGGGAAGTGGAAATTATGTTTTTCCTACTCCTCTGCTATTCTTTTCTGATTAATTTCGTTGCGGGATCCAAGACAGTTAAATCGTTTCTCTGGGACTTCGTCGAGCTTTACTGTCTCGGCGCTTTTCTTGTGGTCTCCGCTGATGATTTTGGCTAACAGGAGTTACAGTGGTTTAGGAATAGTGTGGCGGGCTTGTCCCATTAATAAAAAACTAAAGAGCCTGGACGAATACCTGAGGAGGCTTTCGTTCGGCAGCTAGCTGAAGGGCTTGATGGTGTCAGCAAGCGGTACTTCTCGTTCAGCTCGTATTATTTTTTTAAGCTATTGCATAGCTTCTATCGCGGGCCTTGAGCGTGGGGACCGAATCCAGAAATTCCGTAACGAAAAAAAAACCTAACGAATTGACACTTGACATTTTCTTGAAATCAAAAATTGTGAGTTGCCTGTATTTAATTTTATTATTCAGTCAAAAACTTCCTCAAAGAATTTCTGTGAGCGTGTTAATTAATTTTATAAGCGTAAAATAAGATACTTAGAAATTATCAATAAATTACATTATTTGAGCAAACATATTAATAAAAATAAATTAAATTATATAAATCAAATGTAACCTTCATAGCTCTAACCACTAAGAAAAACTATGACACAAAATAAAAGAAAAAGTAAATGACATCTTGACAACTGACGTAATGTCAGATGAAAAGTAAACATTGAAAAATTATTAGATTCAATATTTTAAAACAGCAAAATCAAAGTTAATAAATCGAATAAGATCGATTATAAGGCTGCCAACAAAAATAGTTGTCGCCAAGGCGCGACATGAGACGTAAGAGGACATTTTATAAAAGATGAGGATGATTAGTAAAAGTGTAAGGATAAATACCTACTATATTTAAATACTGCATTAATAAAATAAATAAATAATTATAATTGCATAAGTTGATAAAAAATGCTATGCAATAGCTTTACCGCGGCAGTCTTCGAGTGCCACACGTCTTTTTTTTTTTTTAAAAGCCCCACACTAGGAATTTCTCCTGTATCGTGGGTGCGTTTACAAACATTTAAACTCACATACACAAATACCCAGACCCGAAACAACTATCTGTAGGTCATACAAATATTTGTTCCGTGCGGGAATCGAACCCGCGATACGCAGCGCAGCAGTCCAATCGCTCAGCCACTGCGCCAACCGTGTCGTCAAAATCGTCGTCGTATTGATGGAAGGTTCTTCTCTCTGGAGTCCTGAACGCCCGGTAACTTGACCGTTTTCCCTAAACTATATTTAAATGTAATATTATAAAAGTATACAAGGTATGTATAGATACCAAACAAGGAGAAAACTAAATGATCATCATCATAATATCAGCCGAAAATCGTGCACTGCTAAGTCATGGACATGGGCATTGGGCATCCTCAAATTGTCGCTTCGTCTACCGATCCTGTTTTTCTCTGATGTCATGTCGGTCAACCGTGTGGTAGGACTTCCAATGCTGCGTCGTTTGGTACAGTATCAGTCCAGAACCATTCAGTCTATCTTCAATGCGCTCTGCAAGCACTACTGTGTTCTGCCCACTGCCACTTAAGAATTAAAGACATACACCGTGAAATCGAAATCATTGTTTTCCCGCAGCGAAATGGTTTTGTCTTGGCAATACAATCGTTTTATAAACAAATAAAATATTAAAAACCAAAAATGGTAAACTAACCATTGTGAAAAACAAAACTCGAAAGCTACCACGAACCAATAGTAGGTACCTCCCGATACCTACGCTAGGCGCAAGCCGGATGCCTACCGGCCGCGCGGCTGTTGACCCGCGTACTTTTCAATCAGCTGATAACTTATTCTTGATAATAATGAGCTTTAACCCTACGATTTATTCAAATTTTCCCTTCATACTTTTCGTACGAGTCGAGTACTACCTAAAAGTTACGTTTAGTTACGTTTTACTATTGATTCTCACGTTTTTTAGTTGATGAATATTTTTTTAAATTATTTTAAAACAAAAACATTCTTATTTTTTACCTTTACTCCATGCTTCGAAAGTACTCCTTATGGCAAGTTGTTCAGCCGCGGGAAAACAGCTATTTAAATTTCACGGTGTATTAGGAATTGAAAATGTGCAGATATGGATCGATCAGTACATCATCATTGAAATTGAAAAGGGAATCGTCTGTCCTGGTATGGAAATGTGATGAAGAGGGATGAATCGCGATTTTTTGCCTGTGAACGGTGGGCTAGCACACCGTCCGTCCGTCTTATGACGCCGACAGGCCGTGTTGACGGTGCGTTCGTGTCTACGCGCGCCTCAAAGAGATGTCAGCAACTTTGCAGGGGCCCGCAAGGACCGACGCCTGCCGGGGCTGCGGGTTCTTCAAAAGAAATACCGTCGCCGCGGACACAAAGAGCTAAGAAGGAACGTGGGTGATTTTAGTCAGTAGAAGTCTGACACTCCCTTCCACTCTGCCCAGAGTGGGAGGAGTCATTTGATAATATAAATAAAAAGTATATTAATAAATGTTAATGGATAGAAAGGGAGAGGAGGGCCAAGGAAACGATGAATGGACTGTGTGAGTAATAATATGAAAGATAAAGTAGTAAATGATAGCGCGACGATTGACAGGGGAGAACGGCAGAAGAAAACGTGTTGTGCTGACCCCAAGTAACATGAGACAAGAACAGAAATAATGCATCATCATTAATCAGTAAATGTGGTAGGCATATAGCTTCTGCTGTGTAAATTGGTACCTAAAACTCTACCCGGTATGATACTGAAGTACAATAAGTCATACCATACAGTCTACCAATGCTAATGTATTTAAATCCGTTTAACCATGTATAGCGTGATGAACACATTGACTGGTAACAATACAGCAACTGTCAATACGGCAAGGTCTGTTAAGGCTGACTAGTCTGTGAAACATTTCTTAAATAATTTTCTCTTATATTTATGCACCTATAATAACCCCAGCTTTCAGTCGTGGTTTCGCTCGCGCAGAAGACGAATTCTACGACGAAGTACTACCGAAATAATAAGCCACCGAACAGAACATTCTCTAGAGCCCTAGATCAACCGAATAAAAAACTATGATAGTTGCCATTTGCGGGATGTTGGGTTAGGAGTATAAACGTGTATTTGTCGATAAAAATGAGCGATACGGTTACCGATAACCAAACAGACTGTATACGATACTGACCCAGGTAATAATCCAGCTGTATGCCCGATATTGAAATCTGTTCAATCACAAAGGCATGAAAAGGTTACATACAGACGAACAGACATACACTTTCCTATATTAACTCATTCGTAAAAAAATAATAAACCTTTTTAGATTTCTGAAACTTTCGTTTCCATTTCGTACCAAAGAATAAAGTATAGAAAAAAAGTAACTGAAGAAGGGAGATAATTTAGCCAGACTGCCACCATTTCAATAACGTTGACTTGCCGCCGACCAACACTAAAAGTCTCTTTGAATAACGAAGGGGAACCTTTATGCGAAGGGGGTATGAAAGGAAAACCATTTTTTTAAATGATGGGTTGGTCTATCTTGAATATGCAGGGTTTGTCGCATCATTCAACATCATTAGACTGAGAAATAAGAGCGGGGTTGAATATGAGCTTTCATGTTTACGATATAGGCGGCCGGATCGAAAGTTATTCTGAACCTGTTACCGTGGCGGCTGTAAATCTTAGCTGGTAGACAAAGGCGTGTTATCGTTAGGTTTCGTTATTGTACACTGAAAAATTTGACGGCGAATTTCAGATTAGGTATGTTACAAATAACTTCTACCTGCGTCAAATTTATCATAGGATATCTTGTGGGAAATGGGAAAAAACATCATTTTCTAAATGGGAAAAAAAATAAAGCATTTTCTGATGGTCCATCAGTCCAGAGTGAATATTTCTATAACATGTCATTGCAACTCGCCCCACATATAAAGTCTACGAGTTATCTGTGCTTGCAATTTTCCTAAATTCTATAAACCGGTACGCAGCAATGCTTTCAACGTTACGGAACGGAAAAAATGGGAAAGCATGCACAGGTATACATACTATATTTTACGAACGAACTCACTTTAATTAAGTAAATCATTCGACCAGAAACATTTAACCAGAATGAACCAAGTGTATTTTTTCTCGATGGCAAATATAATATTTTAACCCTCAGCGATGCGTTACCATTAATAGCTACAGCCAATGAAGCGCTCGGCGTCATCGAGTGTTCATCACCATACAGTTTAATTGCACCTTCTTCATTCAAAGTAATGAAGGAAACGCTTCAAATAAAGTAGCGAGCAATAAAATCAAGTGGGCCGAGTTGGCCGCTGGTCGGATATCTGACACGGAACTAATTCCCACTATATTTTAATCCAGCAAAATACAAAGGAGCCCAATTTGCATAAACCTCGGCTGTTTGTTTCATGCGAGGACTGTATCCGCTTTGCTGTGGACTATTTTGTACTCAATTTATCTGTTTGCAGGGCACAACGTGATTGTAAATATTATACCTATGATTTTCATCGCGATTCCAGTGTTGGTCGTTCGGTATATGTGCTGCAATTTTACAACTCATTAGGTACACGTTTCGTGATCAAACACCGAATTTGAAATGTTCATAATTGTGTGTTATTGTGTCTCACCTTTGGGATATGATCATAGGAATTTTTGGGTTGTTTATTTTACCCTTTTCGTACTGCTTAAAAGATGATACGATAAGATAGGAGGTGGCTGATGAGATGACAAGAAATAGAAAAGTATGGTAGAAGAACACATGCTGCGCCGACCCCAAATGATTTGGGATAAGGGCAAGTCAATATATGGCATGTCGATATATCGATGTTTTCTAATCACACACACACATACTCTAACACATTCTACAAGAGCCACAGATCTTATAAGACCGAAGGAAAGACAAAGTACAACGTAAACTATCGTTTCATAAGCCTCCGCATAACTTCAACAAGACGAAAATCTCCAACAATTTATAAGTCTATGGAAATCAGGACTCACGCGGCGCAAATAGTGCGGTAAGTCAGTCCAAGTAACTTACTGGTGTAACTTACACTATCAACTGAAGCGAGTGAATTACTTAACGTAACCGATGCTCTTAAGGCGATGGACGGGCAGCTTACTGGCTGCAGCTTGCTGCCAACCCTTTTGATACTTATAGCTGAACGTGGAACTATGTTAGCGGTCTGTCCTGAATTATATATTATATCAAAGATTCAATAATATTGGTGGTATTAAAAAGGTGAATTTGATTTAAAAAAGAAAGAAAGTGCTTGTATATAATATGTATTTGTGTAATATATATATTTTTTTATTATTATTATTTTTTCATATTCTTTCTATGATTTAAAAATATCTAAGACTTATTGACTTATTTGTACTCTTGACAAAATGTTATTACCATATCTATTTAACTTGACGACCGCTGAAGATACTCGTAACATCATCCAGTAAGTGCAATAAAAATAGACTAAAACTTCATAAAACTTATCCTAAGATGCTCTTCTTAAAAGAAGAATTATGTACGTTATATTAAGATTCTTCAGTATCCAAAAGCAACTATATATTAACTCGCTCACCAACACTTAACGCGCTATTAAAAGAGTTTCCGCACGTGAGGAATCCCGGGGCGTTTGTGAATATTCATAATTCTGTTCGGGAAACTTGGCAAAACTTGCACACCAAACTTTTAGCTAGCTATAACTTGTTCTGCTATATCACTCATGGTCGACTAAAATAACCGCTTCTAGAATACATAAGCCCAAAGTTTCGTCAACTTCAAAAGTTATGTTTCTTTTCTTTCAATCAAATTGATATTCTGAGCTGAATCATAAATAATGGAAGGTAAAACTTTTCTCGTTCCGTTAGTGAAATTTCTTGAGTTTCAAATAACGGAAGATTAGACCTCGACACGTGCAGTACACGGACGTACCGTACGTTTCCTTGGCAGTTCGGTAGGTGTACTCGTATGAAACCTGAGCGAAATATTTCTCGTCATACGGAGTTGCAATACCGTACGAACAGCGCACATCGATAATTGGAAATCGCATACGCCGTGTTCGTCTCCGATATTATTTCAATTTCGACTTCAAATTGTTTTGTAGAATGTTTTATAAAAATATCAGTATTATATATTATGTTACCAGCATTATATGTTGCGTTGTGATTTGAAAAGATAACCTAAATATTTCTGCGATTTATTATGTTCACAAAGAGAGACTAATTTTATATGAAGGAAAATTGAAGTTGGAAATTAAAGATCACGTTTTAGGTCGAAGTTTGTGGCTTAATATTATGAAACTTTAAATCACGAAGTCGAGCAACTAGCGGGAAACGTTTAAAAGAGGGGAGAGGATGTGAACGTTTACGACATTTATTGAATGTATTCCGTTGCTCATTCCTGAAATTGATTTCCAATTTCATATTCGCCGTGAATGAAAAGTGCTAGAGCGTTTTGTCCGTTTATAGAACTTTAAGAACGATAATCCAAACTTGTGGGTACCTCGTAAATCCTAATAAATTGTCTAGATGTGGTAACGAGTTCAGTGCGGTGCATTCTCTGCGGATACGTATTTTATTAGATTTACTGAAACGTTCCTTTGCACCAAATCATTATTTATTACCGTTTAGTATGTCTCGCTGTATAGTGTGATCTAAAAAATATATATGGGTAATATATATTTTTCTTCTAGTGAGAGGCGAACATCGCCCGGACTTGGCGTCACGGTTCGTTTATAAACACGAGAAACTTGTGTAAGATGTCTGACCTTTTATTTTACTTTGCATAAAAGGCTTTTCGCTTACGAAATGTGCTGGATTAAATTGGAGTATTTCTATCAAAATAAAACCAATAATATATATAAATATAATTGTTAAACAACCCTCACCTAACAGGCGTTATGTTTGTGTTAATATTTAATGAACTGAGTAAATTGGCGAGTCAAATATCGCTGAAATGAGCAAATAATAATTTTAAATAGTCAATTTTCCAGCGAACTACAAATAAACCACAAATTGATCACTAAACAATTTAGCGAAACATAAATTGAATACGTTAATACTAGGGAACATTAGTTAGTTTATTGAGTACTAGCTCTTGCCCGCGACTTCGTTCGCGTGGATTTTTTTTTTATCTTTTTTTTTTCATAAAAAGTATCCTGTTACTTCTAATATAAACTCCAAGAATATGTGTACTAAGTTTCATGATGATCGGTTAAGTAGTTTTCGCGCGAAAGCGTAACAAAAAAACTTACATTTACATTTATAATATTAATACTAGGGATTTATTAATGTAAAAAAAATGTTATATATCGTGCAAGTTACGCAGGTTACTAAATGAATGAGGTTACTGTGGTGCACGGACGCGATGCACTAGTAGTCTAGTAACCTCTCAATCGAAATCAATGTAGTCACCACATAATGGCACGCTACTACATTTGCTCATAAATAACTGAAAAAATAAATAGACTAGAATGAAAAAGTTGTACGTTGAAGTCGTGGAAGATTGACATTATCTGTCTAGCTTTTCGTAGCTTTTTTGCGGCAAGAAAATGAGACCCGTTTTTACCTAAATGTTGTACTTAGTTCCAAATTTGGTCTAGATTTCTTGAGCCAGGTTAGGTTCACTCTTGTAGTAAAACTCATTTTCTAAATGATCACCATTACCTGCCTAGCCTTTTTAACCGACTTCAAAAAAGGAGGAGGTTATATGTGTGTATGTATTTTTTTTTTTTTTATGTATGTTACCTGATTTCTCTTCCATTTGTGAACCGATTCTCAAAATTCTTTTTTTATTTGAAAGAGTATACTCCTGAGGTGGTCCCATTTAAATTTGGTGAAGATCTGATCCTGATCTTCGGAGATATACAATAGAACTCTTCAAAAATAGACGGCAAATCTGTCGTGATTGCTGCAATCGCTTGGATGTTTATTGTTTACGCAACATCTTAACTTACCATCACGCCTTTATGCTCTGACGGGGTACGCAGATGTGTACAGGACGCCCAGATTTCGAGAGTTAGGTATGTTAAGTTCCATTTTATTGCGGATAAGCCTATTACCGTGACATGTATTGTTAACAACGTAAAATTAATGAATATCAAATATTTGTAAAGGATATTACAACTAAAAATGGAAAAATAAAAAAACTTTTTTGCAAAAAATAAAACCGACTTCAAAAACACAAAAAAGTGAAAAATAACTTTAGCTTCTGAAGTCGGTGACAAAAAAACTGAATAAAACAAACAAAAGTCACCGACTTCAGAAGCTAAAGTTATTTTTCACTTTTTTGTGTTTTTGAAGTCGGTTTTATTTTTCCAACTACATATTTTTGATCAGCTTGCAATCTAACCGGATGCAGTTGAATACTAATATTTTATATAGAATGACTGCCGAAAAGACCTCATTTTCTAAATACAATATAAACATAACATCACGTGTGAAATCCCTGAAGGGTTAGGCAGAGATGTACCTAATAGTTTACCCCCATTTCGTATCGGTATGTTTTTAAGTTCCATGTAATAGGGGGTGTTCCTATTGCCATCAACCAAGCATAAATCTGGACTCCGTGGCTCCTGCTGAGAAATTTTATGAAAAAACTGAATAACACTTTGCCTTATTCGAGAATCGAACTCGATCAAGAATCGTTCAGCTCGTGCTGAATAGTCGCGCTTCCAACTACACGACCAACGAGGCTGTCTAAATACAAAGCCGAAAAAAAATTAAAAAAATCATACAAAAATCGACTCGCTCACCAAATTTCGCTCCAAACCAAAGACACGCTCGAAGTTTAAGGCCGTACGTTTGTCAGTCACCATCGAGTGATTGCGGCAATTATTCAAGTGTAATTCCTTCCACCCCGCAAGCCTGACTCTGTACAGGTTCACATTCAACATTTGCCCGGTATTTTAGGCCTTACACAGACGATCGCCTTAGATCTGTCACTGATTTGTGTCAGTCAATTGTGTCCCGTTGTCCTCCAAATATAGTTCGGAGCTTGAATGACGTTGACAGTAAGGTCCAGCAGGGTTATTCCGTATCTTTTTAAATGTCAGTGTCTATCATAGTGTCCATCGATTAACTGTGAAATGGTTCCATTTTGTACCAAACCATAACCATTTGACAGTTAATTGATGGACACTATGATAGCCACTGACATTAACAAGACACGCCATAGCCCTGCTGGTCATCGTTATCATTCTCCTACTATAATTCTAATTTATTCTGGTTCAACGCATCACGTCTTCTTCTTCCATACTTCTTTATAACTTGTGATCACATCAGACACCTCCTTTCTTGCCATATCATTCTTCACACAACCCATCCATTGTTGCCCAAGTCTTCCTCTACTTTTATACTCAACCACTTTCATACTAAAAACTTTCCTCACGCCATTTTCTTTGTCTTGTTTATCGGCTATGTTTGTATTGTATAGCTATAGTTTAATTTAATTTTACCACCTTTTTATATTGTCCTTTTTTGGAAGTAATCTGTAATGTCGCTATAATGAGTGGTAAATAAATATATTTTTTTTCTCATTCCTCCGCATTACATGCTCAGTTTCTGTTGGTTAACATTTATGTTCATTGGTGACCTTAGTTTTGGCCGATTTTGACAAGCGTCAAATCAAATCAAATGTTTATTTGCAAGAAATACATACAAATTATAAGGAAAGGTCTTATAATATCCTAAACAGTCACTGTATTCTGCCTGCAAGCAAGCGTGCAAATTATTTACTAACATCTATAATCATAATACATCAAAAAGATTCTTGCACAGCTGTAGTTTAAATTATTGTCGTAGTGTTCGTGTCAAATTTACCACAGACTCGTAGAACTACGGAATACCAATTTTTGGACGTATGCATCAAAAGAGAATTCGGAAAACGACATATTTTCAACAGAATTCAAAAAAAGAAGAGGTTCTTCCTATCTAGGTATATTCCGCTTTTGGGTTTTTGAAGTGAAAACTTCTTTAGCGGTTGTGTTGTGTTGTTTTAGTTGTGCACTTTTCTGAATTGGGTAAAAACTGTTAAACTCGCGTCAGAAGGACACGTGACCTGATACGTGAATGTGCATGTGTGTCAAATAAAATAAATGTCAAATTATTTTTTCTGAGAGATAATTTTTTTAATTTAAAATAATTGTAATAGTTCTGAAGTGTTAAATTTTTTATGTAATATAAATTGTCATATTTGTGTACGATAGTGCAATAAATGAATATTGTACTGATAAATAAAGCAATTCGTGCGAAATTATTCCCTAACCGTTCCAAAATATTCAAAAATGCACAACGTTAATGTTCAAGTTTTCACTTCTGCCGGCACTCCCAGAGTGCAACCCGTTGTTTTTTTTAAATGATTTTCTATTTTATTTAATCGTCTATTATTACCGTATTATTTTCGCTATTCAGTGTTATTTCCGAAACCTTTTCTAAGTATTTCCATGATGCATGAGCTAGGTATACTAAATCGTGACTAGAAACTGTAGGACAAAGAAATGAAATCGAATTGAAAGTTTCGTATTATAGTTTCGCAACTACCGAGTCATGTAATGGAAACTTAATTATATTATTATACAATGGCGAGCAAGCCACTAGCGTCACAGAACTTACCAGTTTTTAATTTAATAACCTGAATCGTATAAGTCATTTCTGCTTTAAGGTACTGATTATTTGAATTTTCCTGTTTGTCTTTCTCCTTACTGTAAATCTCTCTCTGGTATCTTAATTAACTTAAAGGGTTAATCATTAAGTAGGTATGGCACCTTAATAAAATAACAGATTTTTAAATAAAAATAGTTTTTTTTTAGTTGTACGTGTGATATCGGAACGCATCAGTTGTAATTATTGTCTATGTCTGATAATTGTCTATTACCCTTTTTATTTGCTGTCTCGCTCTCTCGCAACCAATTAGCCATATTGTACTTAAAAATACTCTCCAGAAATAAATACGTTTCTAATTAATAAAAGTGTTTATATCAGTATCTAACAGTAAGTATATAATGTTACTTAAATACATGCAGATATACATATGCCATGTAAAGTTTGACGAAGACCGCCAGAAATTTTCACATAAAAAACTATACTATAAGAGTCAATAACTAAACAACATGAAAAGATAACCAAACCAACCCACCCAAGTGCCAAAACATATAAAAAACTACCAACTCTACTAAACACTTTTTATAGTGTATACCTACGTCGTAAAATCTTGAACACTATTCTTATTTTTATATCTAGCAAGTAAGCACTTTTGTATCTGAATAAAAACTAAAATTTAAATAACAGCAGTAGCATTAAAATACAAGAAGTGATGCGTTAGGTATAATTAAGCTCACCCGTTGTGGGACTCGTTGTAAATTATCGCAGCAATTGCATTTATCAGAATTGCACCTCCGACCGCTAACAAGATTTAGAGGGAACGTGGACGATGTAACACGTCTACCTATAGGATAATTAGTATCGCTACCTCGCGGCGTCTCATTTATCGTTCTCCACGGGGAGGTGGGTCAGCCCGCAGTAAATCTACCAACCTGAGCGCTCTTGTCTTTGTAAACTTGAAAATCTAATTACATTTACAGCTCCACTTAAGTTCGCCTTTCCCGTTGAATTTGCATTTCTTGATTTTTGTCCTCGAGCTCTGATAAGATTTTGTTTCGGTGGAGTTCATCTTCATTACTCTTTTTAAGTAAAATTTTTAATTAGGAACATTGGAGGCTTTACCTGGAGTTCGTGAGTGTCGCGGGCGTGTTTTGAAGGGAGGTGCGTGGAGCTGAATGTTTGCGGAACCGCCGGTTTATATGCTCGAACAGGCCCAATAAAGAGCGTCTCAATGTTGTAAAGGCGTTCCTAATGCTTATTTGCATTCAAGAAGGCTCCCAGAACGGGCAAGCAAGTGTACGGGAACGGCTCTGAAACGTCGGTACGGGGTTCACAGCGCTAGACGGAGAGCTCCCCAGGTAGTGATTAGACGATGCTAATACCATTTACTTTCCAACTTTCCTGACTCACCGACCGTTACGTGAACATTCGCTATTTATTTTAGGCTACTTTAAAATCATCTTAAAGAGCCGCTTTAATTCTTTTCTGCGCTATTAAATACCGGTAATCGTAAAATTATTCTTATTTAAGCGAGTTTCCGAGAATGAAAAGAGAATTTACTCTCTTTTATGTAACAAAAACAACCGTAAAACTATGTGGCTGAAATACGCCAACTACCATTATACACCCGAAGTTAGTTATTAATGACTACATTATGACTTGTTGGACAGATTTATCAGCGCACTAACAAGTGAACTTCCAGCATCACTATTTGTCAAATGAATTTTATTTAATAGAAGTCATTATTCCAAATTGTAGAGTTGTCAAAGGAAAACTGAGCGTAGCGGTCCTCTCATTAGCGTATATAGCACAATTTCCTGGAAACTGTTATTCCACAAAGTTGGAGCGAAAAAAATTAAGTTGAAATTTGATGTCCGAAACGTAGCGAGAAGAGCGGGCCCCTCGGAGTCACCGGAGCTTAGTCCACATTAAAACTGCAACCATAAAACTTTCCAGGACGTAGTTGCGCCGTGGTCCCGTGGTCGAGCGCGCGGCCAAACTTGCACTGCATTACGACAAGTAAACCTGCAGTTAAGTGTTTACTTCGCACATTCCAAGGCATTGTGCCGGCAACTTGGACCATAAAAACGGCCTGACTCCTGCACCCGCTTCTAACTTCACTACATGATGTATGGACCTATCTTTTGATTAGCTTTGTTCAACACATTCCTTTAGTGTGCTTCAGAGTTTTAAACGTTTCGTAGTAAAAGTAAAAGATTATTGTGAGCGTGTACCTAACTCATTTTCAACGTTTACATTACCATAATTTATTTGGTACACATTGTCCTTTGCCGGTAAACAGAATCGAACTCCACTTTGATACTCATGTGTACCTCATCGATCATTTCGTTCATCGATATTAATTAATTTACTTAATCGAGTTTCAAAACTTTTGACTCGATTAATGCTAGATATTTATTTAGCTTTAAATAATATTATAGAACGTGTTTACTCGGGTAATGTGTGCATAATCGGTTAATTATTCGATTTAGTCGCTTTCCAAATACGATTCACGGAATTCTGATCCACTGAATAAACAGAACACGATTCGAACGAGAGTTACTTCCTATTAGTATTATGATGCCAACAATTTGTGTTTATCGTTACAATATCACGAATTTGTGCCGGGACAGCACAATATATTTACTAACATTATAAGTTTTATTTATGTTTGGCATACCATAATATACTAAATAAAAATAACATGACAAACGTTAGATTGAAAATAAAAAACACACTGATAATTTTAATCATCTTCGCCATAACCAGTAATTATTTAAAAACCGGAAGGTAATAAACAGAATGCAATGAAAAATGACATGAGAACAAGCAATCGGCAAGTTTGCTCCATGTCGGTCTGATCATCGCTTAGTTGGCTTGGCACTGATTGCAGCAATTATTCACCTCGCCGCCTCCCCTTTGCCACCAGAGCCCCCTCCGTCACTCCTCCACTCCTCTAACGGCTTCACTTAATCCAGGTGCCGTCGTAAACAACACCTTGTACCCAATAACAACTAATAAAAACACACTTTACTATCTAAATAATTCCAATTAAGAAATATTTTTATCTCATCAACAAGCTGCAGCTTTTTGTTCGGGTACGTGAAAACACAAAACAAATAGCTACCAATCCATAAAGTGTAGTAGCGATCCCGACAAAGTGAACAATGTAACAGGGAAAAGTTTGTGAAGTCAGAAACAAAGCAGGCCACCTCCATAGCAACGAATGTGCTTCTGGATATTATAACTTTCCTTTATGCGACCCATTAGAACATTATCTTAATTTCACTTGTTCAGTGCTCCAATGAGAAAGTACAAAAACTTATGGACGCTGGGTAAAGTCTCGCTCCACGAGCAACGTCTAGTCAGTTTCCAGATTTGACTTATCAGACATTTATGTAATTGCATCGAAGGTACGTACATTTTATAGTTCGAATAAAATAAATCTAATAATCCTATCACAACGTGAACAGAAAATGAAAATATCTGCGCAAAACTAGCAATAAACTTCATAAACCACGAAAGACTTTAAGTACGAAAATATTGGTATTCAGTTCGAAACTGCAACACAGCAAAACACATCGTGACTGAAGCTGGGAGGTAAACAAATTCAAAATAGAAAACAAACTATACGCGCGTTGCACAGTATTGATTGAGCTCCGGTTGGCCGCAATATGGAAGATTTGTTGAGAATAACGGTTGAGCAGATAGCTCGAGTGGCCATTACAGATATCTTGAGCTCCCGCGATCGAAAGAGAACACCCGCCCTCACCTACGTCTCACTCGAGTAGCTCCGCGCTGCACTGTGCATGGGCCGTACATTTTACCGAGCCGTAATACTCGGGATCCCGGGAAATACTATTCTCTTTTGCTCGCTTCAAGCTATAAGTATAAAATACGAAAATGTGGATAAGTTATAGTTTCGTAGAAAGATTTTCGGCAAAGATGTTGCATTTTGTTTTCCAGTTATGTATTTCATGTGAAAAAAATGATGATGAAAATAATGTAGAACTATAATGACTATTCAGCGTAATAGTTTTTAATCTTATCACACTTTTAGTACCTAGATTACTATCTAGGTACTAAAAGTTGCTAAAAATAAACTACGGCCATCTGCGCCCACGACATCTAAGAGTATCAGTAATTTTTACCTGTTATCAAAATCAAACTGCATTAATAATGAGAAGTCAAATATTAATGTCTAAAACGGTCAGCTTATTTTAAACGGAATCCCAAACCTCCTGAAATATTTATCATACTATTTATACCAAGCACTACTTGCCAAAGTGCCAAAGTGAACTTATATTTGTAAAATCATACTCCCTCTGCATTTTGATTTTTTATGATAGTGTTAGGTAGCTCTTTTGTTTGTCTTAGCACTTCGAAATACGATTACTTCTTCTTTGCGAACTGATGGACTTACATATTACCCGACCAGTGTATACATAAATAGTAACCATCGGGGGCAAAACCTGGATGAGGCTGGCACAGGACCGTGGAGATTGGCACAAGAAAAGGGAGGCCTATACAGCAGTGGGTGAGTTCGGGCTGTGGATGATTATGATATAGCCACCTGCACAGTTCTAGGTTATCGATACAGTTAACATGAACCCCATTTTTTAATCGACTTCCAAAAAGGAGGAGGTTCTCTATTCGTCTGTATGTTTTTTTTATATATTTGTTTCCGGATATCTTCGTCATTAATGAACCGATTTTCAAAATTCTTTTTTCAGTGAGAAAAACGGAAAGTGTGTTCTTTGTTCTATTCTGTAGTAGTCCATAGCATTAGCATTACCTCGTGTTCATGTAATGCGCCCAGGGCAAGAGTGGAACTGATGGAAAACATTTATTTTCCTGACTAGAGCACTCGGATGGTTAATTTTTTAAGGAATTCTATTCTTCTCTGTCTTTTTGGGAGATATAGACATACCCGTGGCCGTTCCACGTAGATAGCTGGATGAAAAATATAAAATTCTCGTTTACATGGATTTTAGAGAAGATTTCCACGAAAAGAACTCCCCGTGTAATAGAAGGCCTACAAAGGCATTGCAAGCGTATAACAAGCATGAATGTTACGTGATATGCGATGCGAAGAATGATGTCGATATTTTATTGAATATGCCTTTAACATGCCACCACGTCCCTTACGTGCCTCAGATATTCTACGAAAAGGTACAGTAGAAGTAGAGAAATCATATCAATATTATATTAATCGGAGCGTTACTAACAGGCGGAAACACTTAATTTGTTATGAATGTAAATAATTTATACGCTTTATGCATTGAGTTACTTGAAGTTAATGTTTGTGAGTTGGCAAAACTCCCAAAATAAAATGGATTATGCAAATAATGCGAAACTGTTATAACACAATTGTTTATTGTATTCCGCGCTATCTCTGTAGCACTTGATGTGAAATAATAATTCAATTGTTCAGCTTTATAGTTCATAAGGCTTATACAGTTTATGGGATAAAAATGACGCGTTATTGATAGTAAACTGGTATGTTTGGGTGAGGGAAGCTAAAAGCTACAGCGGAGACATAGACGCTGGAAGGAAAATAAAAGAGAAATACTAAAAAAACTCGTTACCATTATTTTTCATACACTTATTGTATCTTTTTTAGAATTACCGACTTTGAATGTAATGTATTGAACGAAACGAAATGTTTGCTAAAAATTATCTTTGTTTTCAAGAAAACGCATAAATAAATATCAACTGAAACGACATAGGTAGTAAAAATGGAGTATCTAAATAAAAAAACCGGCCAAGTGCGAGTCGGACTCGCGCACCGCGGGTTCCATACAAACAAAGATTAAAATTACTAAAAATATTTTGACTATATGACATGTAACTCGTTGACTATGTAACTAAAAATTTATGGTTTTCGCAATTTTTCATTTATCTGTGCTATAAGACGTTGCTTCGTACCAAACTTCAAGATCCTGAGGTCACGGGAAGTACCTTGTAGGTTTTGATTCTAAACGGCTGTATTTTTTTATTCCGTTGGCTTGTTCTATTTTTTCACAGCTGTAAGGGGCAGTAGATCTGAGTGTTTCATATAAACTTTAGCTTGATACCTCCACGCGTTCCTGAGAAACAGTTTCTTGACAGACAGACAGACGGACGGACAGACAACAAAGTGATCCTATGAGGGTTCCGTTTTTTCCTTTCGAGGTATGGAACCCTAAAACAACAACTGGAAAAGAAATCCAAACAACAACACGATTAATCGTTCCTTTAAAAGGGCTTACAAAGAGATGTGCACATTGTCTTGTACGTCACAAGGTCTTATCTCTTCTAGAGGCACATGTTGTCGGTGTAAACAGGTGAACTCACGGGAATCGCTATTTCGCTCACGTTCGACATCCGATAAAAGTTTCCGCCACAATCACCTAAGAGCTCAGCTGTCAGGGAATAACCGTATATCGGTTTTGTTTCCACTGTGTCCCTCCGCGCCCTCCTGCATTACAACCAAATTATATCTGGATCATGTTATATTTAAATTTCGATTTTTTTTATCGGGTTTGTTTGTTTGTTTGGGAATACCATGTGCCACGGATAAAGATAGTTTTAGAAAAGGTGTTTTTTGATGAGTGTCTCTTTTTATGTTACTGATCTGCATCATCTACTAAAAGTGGGTCCTGAAAAAGGATGCAGTGATTTACTGCATACTTCCATTCATTTCGCAAAGGAACAAATATTTGCATGACCTATTATGGATAGTTGTTCCGGGTCTGGGTGTTTGTGTATGTGAGTTTAAAATATTGTAAACGCACCCACGATACAATAAAATCCTGGTTTGGGGCAAGGTATTATAAATATAAAAAAAAGTTCAAAACAAAAAAGGTCATACGTACCTTAGTAGACAACCGAATCTATAAAACTGTGGGAATATTTTGTGAACAACGTTTTTCCCCTCTTTGTAAAATATACATGCAATCAGGTTATTGCCCCTATAAAACTTTCCACACCAATTTAATTCTACTTACCCACCTACATTAAAAATCCACGGAACATATTTTCACGCATTAAAAGTTTAATTAATATTTTATGTACCGTTTCACGAATATGAACGTAGTTTAGTTTACAAATCGTAAAAACTTCTGAATAGCGCTTTGGGAAGCTTTAAAGTACTTTATATCAAAAGACATTATTTCAGCAATAAAGCTGCTTTCCGACTGTTATACCAGTTGGTTCCATAGTTCGGATATACATGCGCTGACGCCCCGTTCCGTGGCCAGTCCATTAAAGAACTTGGGCCATGAAACGTATACCTATAAGTGCCAGTATGCACGGTCCGTTGCAGTTGAAAATGCAAGTGAAGTATGTGGGTGCATAGAGGAGCTGGTGATTAAATAATATTAGCCATTCCGATCAATCTATAGGTTAAGCAAGCGCGGCTTAACCTATAGATTGATCGGAATGGCTATTATTAACCGGGTATTTAATGGGTGGTCACCCATCCACAGGGATGGGTGACCACCCATTAAATACCCAGTTTTCTGCTATTCAGCTGCATCTAGTTAGACTGGAAAAGGCTAGGCAGATTATAAAGTATATGGGTGTAGATTTGCAGGCATACTGATAGAGTCACCAGTGCAGGATTTAGCAGCTATCTACCTTTTCCACATCTTCGTTTTCACTGAAGCATAAATGTAATGTAGCTACAGCATCTATTGATACGATATCGGCAAAGAACTGATCCATATCAACATTTCTTGTCAACTGATAACCCTGGCGCATAGTCCATTGCAGTCTGACTGCCGCACTCATAGAGCTTTAATGATTACTTAGGCCATCACTTAGTAAAGGTGTTGACAGTTTTGTCATACAAAACTATGTCAAATCTTTACTAAGTGACGGCTTAAGTAATCATTAAATATCCCTGAGTACCGCAGTGAGACACACAACTCTAATATTAAATAACATCACGCTGGTAAGCCCCGAAGGTTTAGGCAAAGGTGTCCGTATAATAGTATACCCACAATCCACATTTCGCCAAGTTTTGTGGGTGTACTCTTTCTTAAATGTATCCTTCTTATTGAGACGTTTTCCAGTCGTCTACATACTTCCTCAATAAAAATCGTGTATACCATTTTGGGGCAAAAACATATTCCCGACTACAAGTACGACTCCCAAATCAAGAGCTGCAATGTTCCGTAGTTCGTTCCATTCCACTTTTGATTACTCTTTCAATAAAGCACGGTCGTTTAGCTAATGAGCGCGCTCTAAAGTAAATAACTCGAACAAAGTCTACGTCAGTGAGATTCAGGCAACAGTTTCAACCTTTGATACTCAACTGCCAGTCGGCGACTTGTTAAGAAAATAAAAATATCACCTGCCAAGCTTACTGTAAAAGAAATTCTTTAGATGACTGTAGGACGGCATAACTTAGTTCGTTTTTTTTTGTTTTTTATTAAAGTTGTGTTTATGATTTAGATAGTAACTCAGGCGTTTCTTTCATTTGAACTGTTGCTACACTTTCTTTATTACAAACATTACGTTATGAATGTTGTCGCTTTGAGCTTTGGCGTTCTTAGTTGAATAATAATAAAAAATGTCGGAATAACTTGTTGCCTTTTAATTTTATTTCATTTAACAACACTGACGAAACGAAATAATTATCTCTTGCAGTTTTCCTTCCTGCACCAGCCGATGTCCGGCTTGTCTCGAAACTTAGACTGTAACTTTGTAAGAAGACTTTGTTCTATGTACAAAGTCTTCTTACAAAGTCATAGTCTAAGTAGATATAAAGACAAAAAAAATACTTAATTTATTTACTTTGTTTAATTCTCATAAGTTCTCGTGATAACCCTTTTGCTTTTAACACAACCCAACCAAATCAAAATCGTGTTGCTCCATCCGTGAAAAATAACAGAAACGAATCAGATTGGCTCTTTGCGAGTTTCGAATCAGATAAATTATGCGGGATTCATTTAGACCCTCACTTGGAGTATGTAGATACCAACAGAACCAAACATTGAGGACAGCGTTTATAATTTGCAAGACCTGAAAACCATTTGGTATTCCGCTCACGTTCGCCCCTTGAGATAAGTTTCAGCCACAATTACCTGACCGTTCAACCGTCAGGAAATATATTGGCACCTTCTGCAAGCGCGCTCGAGATCGCGCCTCGCGCCGCCCCGCACCTATATCTGCGATCTGATTTTGATCGCTACAAAAAATACACGAGAAAACACGAGCACCCTTTACCAAAGCCAATTTATTAATAGTCAAATTTCAAGTCACGATACATAAGCTACGACATTCAAGAAACTCGGCGTCTTTCAGTTTCACCCTTCGTTTGATAAATAAAATAAATCTCGAAACAAAACATTTGCATGATTAATGGCTATTTATTTTTTCTTTCAAAACCGAAAGTTCTCGAACAATGAAGTTCGTGATTATTGTTGAAGTACACAATGAAATCAAACGACAACTTTTAAAAGGTCCCTAATGGACAAAAGGCTATCGATCAAATTACAAAGAAAGTTTTTCTCAGGATACAAAACAATCGATGACTTCAAATATTTCACTGGTCATATTTTTCCAGTAAAATTGTGTCATTTCTTTTGTGGACCTCAATGGATTGATGCCCTGCTACTTTATCATCACAAAATGCTAATAATATGTAGACATTTTAGTGGCTATAAATTGCCGTCAAGGGAAATGCGCATGTAAATTCGTAAAATTTGAAAGTATTTTAAGATATAAAAAAAATCAAAGGGCGGCTTAGTACCTCGGCGGAATGTTAGTAGAGTCAAAAAGGGCTGTATCGGGCGGCCGCAATATTCGGAGCCCCTCGATTTCGGGATGGAATACTTGGGGCGGCATTCATTCGATCGCAATCTCTATGCTAACAGCTTGCGATTCTGATCTTCGTTTAGCGGAATGACCGCAGTCACCCCGGTTCCTGTGACGCTTACGAGTATTCCTTACACGTTCACTCCACAGAAGTTTTTTATGGACACGAGGAACGCTCGCCCCTTAGATTTTCTTTTCTGGATGACATAAAACTATTCAGGGTTGAAAATATATAAAATCAAACATTTGTGCTTTCGTTAAATAGTAAAAAGATTATTGTTCATTTTGTTTTCAAATGGAGAAACATTAAATCTACACTAACAATAATATTATAAAGAGGAAAGATTTGTTTGTTTGTTTGTAACGAATAGGCTCCGAAACTACTGGACCGATTTCAAAAATTCTTTCACCGTTGGGGATAGTGTAGCTTACACTATCCGCGGGTGACATAGGCTACTTTTTATCCCTGTATTCCCACGGGAACGGGAACTACGCGGGTGAAACCGCGTGACGTCCGCTAGTTATAAATAAATCGAAACAACCTGAAAGTTTATTTTGGTGACACACACGAGCACAAATATTATAGGTACTTAACAAAATTCAGAAACTAGTTTCTTCTCGATGGAACTATGGCTTCCACAATGTTTGTAGAAACGTAAAACATCAATTAAACACAGTAGAAGAAAATCACTTTTAAAATGTGGCTTCATGTACACAATATTTTGGTGCTCGTACGAAACTACGAACTACTGATTATTGAATTCAAACATTTGAAAAGAGAATGACTCAAATGACGGGCGAGCGGTACCTCGCTAACTCAATAGTGACAAAGCGAGTGGACGGAACACAGGCGTACCTGCCCCCGTCCCCGTACCATGCAGATTGTGGCGGATGTTCGTGCAGGCGGTCGGCTAACGTACAAGATTCAAGTAAATCTTTTACTCTAAACAGGTTTGTGGAAACGCTACGTGTACCTCGCTTCAAAAAACTTTATGTTAAAACTAGAAAACATGTGGACAAAGCTTTCGTTCAGCAAAAAAGAAAATCTACATTCTGATCAAATGTCCAACCCGTTTAACTCTGATTCTTTAAAGGTAAAACAATAAGAAAAATAATATAAGTACAGCTGTTCTGTATAATAGTAACTTTTGTCAAAAAGTACAAAAGCATTTTACATTTTTCCCACGTGGTTGTATGATGTTTAGAACACAAATAATAAACAAAAAATCCGTAGCAATACGAATTGGCTCGGTACGTGCACCGGAAAACTTATATCCGCTGATATCTAATATTTTACTTATACAGAAATAATTCGAGAAACAAAAAGAATGAGGGGTCAAAAGCAGATGGTCCGCTTTTATAAAAATGTTGGAGGGTTGTGAAATATGACACAGTGTTATTTCTTCGCACACCCGGTCAAGAGTTATTGCATTCCATTATACGTTTTCTCTATCTAAAGGAAGCCATTTTCACTAAAGAAGAACTATGCCGTCTAATTTTTATTTCACTTATCATTTATATTGCTTTGAAAAATTTCATTTTCAACACACGTGTAAGACGTAACGTGAACCTTGTACAGATTGGCTCAATACATAATATCTTTTGTGGCTTTGAGGAGAGCGGGGGAGTAATTAACTGCTAGTTACGTTATAATTTATATCTTCATATAAAAATGGGTGCTTTGTAACGGCCGAGCTATCGGGGCGCTCCTTTTAACATGCCGAGCTGCGTAAGAGATCGACAATAGACTCAGTGGCTTGGAAGGGGACACCTTATCTTTACTACATTGTGTCCCATGTCACATGAAACGCGAGTGGCGGCCTCAGGCCACGAACGGATTTCACATTCATAATGAAGATTAAGCAGAATATATTTTAGCTCTCTCGGTTTGTACGACCGTGTGTAATTATATGGCAGCTAACTGGCGCTTCGATACTAAATGTAAATAAGCTCTAAAATAACGTTTGTTCAAAGAGCCCGATGGAAACACATTTACGTGAAGCTTTCGCTCCATTTTCGAGCTAACCGTGGTTCGGTGGTCGTTAAGCTGTCAAATTAGACCAACTCGTCCTCACTGACATTTGAAAAAGAAAAAAGTGCAATTTTCTTTTATCGCGTGACCTAAAAGTTTTGATATTATTGGTGACGTTGGTTTTAGGCGGGTTCCTCTAATGATGTCTTTAACATTGTACATTACGTAACTATGTTTTAATGGAGCCTTTGGTTATGGTTTGTTTCATAATTAGAAGTAAATGGGTACAGTATAAAATTATTGCTTCGATAATTTATAATTTTCTCGACACTATCAGCTCCGACGCCGCCGGAAATTAATTGGACAGCACTGATAATAATTGAATTTTCTCGTTCAAAGGAAACACTTTTAGGAAAGAAAATACACAGTTATAAATACTGCCAAATAAATGTTGAACACAATTTCTGATAACGGAATATTGGTGAGTAGGTTTCTATGTAGATGACATATTGTTTGATCGAAATGCGAAATGTCGGTGAAAACACTTTGTTTTAAACTCTCTTCCTGTTTTCATTCGCGAATAGTTTCGACGTGAAATTGAATTCTAAACCGGATTGAATAGTTGTATTTCATAAAAGAGTTTAAAATGGAACACCTACAATATTTCAGCCTTCAAATCTCAATAAATCGTCTAGGCGTGGTAACGAGCTCGCTGCGGCGTAGTCTCTGCGGATACGTATTTTATTGGATTCACTGAAACGTTTTTCAGGTCCAAAGGATTATTTACGAGCGTCTGCGCTGCCGCTGCAGAAATGCAGATGGACACAAAGCGTGTATAACTTATGTATGTACGGACTCTGCTTCTTATTCTCGAAGCAAATGTAAATCTTTATATTTGTTGCTACAGCCAGTACCGTGCCTGTTGTTTCTTGTAAAATGTTCAGGAAAGTTGGGGTTCATAATGTTTGCACACTTATATATTCCAATAGGTTGTAGTTATTGGAATAAAGTTTACCATGCAGGTTTTCTAAAAGAATGAAGTGAAACGATTTTGCAGAGTATGTGCAAAATGCCAATACGAGTACGTTCATCACTAATATTTAATTTCTCACTCTATGGAATCAACCGGGCACGGAAAGACTTTTGAGAAAAAAATAATCCCACATTCATAAAATGATCCAGAGCGATAATACAAATATAACTCAATACACCTTCACCACTAACCACCACTACAGTCCACTATACTGGCTCTAATTGGCAGCACATGCAGTGCCACAGCATACAGAATTGTCCCCGTGATATAAGAGTACGAGACCAGGTGGTCAACGTGATTAATTGCTCCGTTGAGGAGCTAGGGATGCCCCAACCTATTTATTTATACGAACGTAAGTGCACCTCGATCGGAAACTTGCCAGCGACGAATCTGTAGGGGATACCCGGATACCCCGCTATGAGATTTTTCTTTTTGCATCCCTATGTTTTTCTTGTAAACTTATTTGCTAACGTGATTCAATCTGCGTAACTACGGCGGAAGGTAATGAGGTTTTCTTGTGGTTTCTTTATAGGTTCTTACTTGGTTTTTGTGTTTAGCTTTTCCTGATTTTGGGATGTTATTTTGTGTGAAAGTTTCCTTAGTTATAGCAACTACAACTCGAAAGGGATAGGGGTGTAAATTTACATTGTTATTAATCCATTACAAGTTTGTTCTGTGGATTCGTAATTACCTTGCTTAGGCAAAAAGTTATCATTATATTTCTATTTAGATAAAATAATTGGAAATTGCTCTCAAGTGATTGCCTGAAGCCACGAAAAAACTAAACAATTAACAAAAAGAAAACACAGACTGAATATTTTATTATAAAAATGTTTTTAAAATAAATTATTAACGACTGCTTAAATACATTGTATGTTAAACAAACGTTTCTTTGAGCCATATTTAAAAATAAAAAAGATAATTCACAAGTTCGGTACCTCCAGTTTTTATTCTGATCAATATTCTAATTTACCAGACCAAAACCTACCTGTTACATATCTGTTCTTTCTCTCGGTACCGTATTGCTCTTCCGCTCTGTTCTCATAGCTTTTCAATTCTTTTGCGGTCTGTGAGCGTGACTCCGCAAATTTTCCGGCTTCTAAATCGACCGTTTTAAAATTGTATGCTCTTTCTAACGTACGACTTGTACCGACACTGCATTTTATAAGGTACACTGACGTAATAACATTAGTCTTACAGAAACACTTTGTGTGGTCTTCAGAAAAAGACGATTAATGATATTAATTTTGTTTCCTTATATTGTTTTGGCATGGCCAGACAATGGCAACAGATCGCATAGAATAGAGAGATATGGAAGGAAAAAGGAAAGGCCTCTGCCCAGCAATGGAATGTCATGTAGATTAGTAAAAACGTAAAAGTATTTGCTTATCAGAAAAGAAAATTAATTTTATTGAAATGGAACTGCTTGAACACATGTTTCGCCGTCCCCGGAGAATAAAATGATAACTGCAAAAACACAACTTTTCAGGAAAAATAAAAACTGATTTTTGACTATAACTTAAATAGACGTAGAGAGATCAAAAAAAGGCTCAGTGGTAGCTAATTTTTTAACCTTATAAAATGTTTAAAACTAGTTTTAATTAGGTAATACAAACTGAAGATATTTAGAATTTAAAAAGTTTGTAGCATTTGAATGCTGTCTTAATTGACTAATATACACTCATCATTTTATTCTCGTTACTTATAAAAAACTGTAAGTATTGCTATAGTGCATTACAATAATAATCAATGAATAATGTAGGCCAAATATACGGAAAATATAATCCATTACAATTTTATTCTCGTTAATATTTTACATGCATTATTCGGTAATACAACCATGAACTTATAATTAATTTATAAAATGATAATGGCGTTCATCAATATTTCGCCGATTAGTTTTTCCTAGAATATTATTGCAAAAGTTATTGTCACATATTTGTAAAGAAACTGTTTCACTATCATTATATTATTTATACCATACCTACTCTAAAAAGCTTATTTTATTCACGCAAAACAGTGAATAAAAAGGCCTTTTATTCACTGTTTTGTTTTTATTCACTATTTTGGTGTTTGAATTTGGAACACAAAAATATATCCGGTCTCTATTTCAATGCTTACACAAACTCCTTGCGCTAAGATTCGAAATTCAAAACTCTTTGGTGCAAATAAATTCTCGAGATTTGATTGGTCGATATTTGCGACAAGGAGTTTGGCATTAGATTAAAAACTGTTTTTCACCTCAGCACCTCAAACAAGCAGGTTTTGCTGTTTACACACAGTGAGCAAAATTCGATTTTGCTGCGAGCGTGAGACAAAGTAACTTTTTAATTTTTTTTTTTAATACCGAGAACTGTGCAGGTCTACTCACAAAATTCGAAAGATTTCAACTCCGTTTTGTTCTGTCACTTTCACTTTGATACGAAACAAGCGAGAGATAGAAACAAGTCGATTCGAAATTAGATTTTCAAATTCCATATTTATTATAGGCCTAAAAAAGAAACAAACAATAAAACGTTCGGATACCGATATTGTAAATCGATAACCGTAATATTGTAAATCACGGATGAAATGAAAAATTGTTTTATTTCGAATAATCGAATTATATTTTTTATATTTAAATCAAGATGAAGAATGTTGAAGAAAAAAATACGAAGTTTATCATGTAGGTATCTACTTATTTATTTATAGTTTTAACAATTTTTAATATTGAGACAGAATACCGCGAGTGTAGTTTCAAAACGAATTAAAAAAAAAAAGCGGGATTCAAATTTTTATTGTTTTATTCTCTGCTATGCTAGCTACAAAGTAAAATAAAATTTGGTTAATAAAGTAGTAATAATAAATAAATATGAGTGAGTCCAGTGACGAAGTCTGCTATTTAACACCCGAAGAATTGAAGAATAATGTAAAAAATGCAGAATTAAGTTTCCTGCCTGAAAAATCTCGCGAAAAATTTCTGAAAGCATCTGTCTTCAAAGAATGGAGACTTACAAAAGGCGCAAGCAGTTTTTCGGAGACGGTGTTGCTATCATATTTTTTAGATTTATCACAGACGAGGCGATCATCTACAATGTGGAGTATTTACTCAATGTGGAAAGCTACTTTAAAAACAAAACATAACGTGCATATTGAAACATACGCAAAACTCGTATCTTTTCTAAAAAGAATATCAGTTGGGCATAAGGTTAATTTTATTGAATTGGTACCTCTACCTACAATGTTAATTATTTTGATTCACAATAAATAGTTATTTCAATCTATTCCTGTTTATTATTTTATCTCCTAAAGTGTTCTCGCTGCTGAAGTGAAAAGTAATGTGTGTTACACGAGAGCAAAGTTTTTTTGCATCTCGTGCCTTTGAATCCCTCGCCACACTCAGGATTCAACTTTAGAATCACTCGCTACGCTCGTGATTCAACTATAGAATCCTTCGCTTACTCGGGATTCAAAATCAACACTCGCAGCAAAAACCCACTTTGCTCTCTTGTTGCACAAATAACTATTGTGTTCTTTGCTGCCTTTATAGAAAAATAAATATTGTTTCACAAGTTGACCACCCTAATGATAATAATAAGAAAATTACGCTTAATTTCAGTCATTGCTCTAAATTTAATGTTCATTTCAATTAATGTAACAATTCTTATTTCTTGATTAAATTTCTATTTTCGCTTAAATTATGTCTTTTCTCGTAGTCATGATATAAAGTATAGTATGCAACTCCTGAATAAAGTAAGAATTTATATCGAGGGCCATGAATCACTCCCGTCGTTCAGGATTCTAACAGTTGAATCACTCGCTGCGTTCGTGATTCAATCATTAGAATCCTTCACTTGCTCGTGACTCATCTACGGCCCTCGCTTTAAATCCGTCCTTTATTCACTAGTTGCATAATATACTATTTTTTTTTCTAGTACGCATCTGTTATGGAAAAAGTAGTGAATATTACTGTATTATCTTATAACTTTGTGGACTAAAGGAGAAAAATCACAAAAAAAAAATTGTCTATGTATTAGGCTCCGTGGGTTTCAAATATGGCATAACAATAAAACTATGGTAATGGCAGTTATCATTTTATTCTCCGGGGCGGCGGTTTGTGTTTATAACACTTACCCCTATAAATAAATATCTATAGAGGTTTATTAAAATAAATACCTGTGGGTAAATAAAGATTACCCTGGCCTCATCAGACAATTTCCCCTGCCATTATAAATGTCACTACGCACACAAATCACGTCTACAAAATATTCTAACACGCGATGGACAAAATATAAATTAGTTTCTAGTTACACTACTTAAATCATCATTAATAATGTCAAACTGTCATTATTAGGCGCTTAATAAACACGAAATTATATCAACTCCATTAACAAAAAATAACATGACTAGTTCGTTCACCCATAACATAGGGTTCCGTAGAAAACAACGTCGGCCCAGACTTTCAAGCAATTTCTTTAAATGCACTTAGGAGGCTACGAAACAGAATATTAACCAGTAATTGTACCACTGCAGGGTAATAGCCTTCTTTTACAGAGAAATGTAGCCTCATACAAAAAAGGAAAAAGGAACAAAGCAAAGAAAAATGTTTTTAATTAGTAGGGCCGTAAACAAAAAACATAACAATAATACATTTTGCTTTATGACTTGGAACCTACAGTACCTAACAAAAAATATTATAAATAAGTTCTAGTTGTCTGTACTTCTTTAAAAATACTTACGATCTGAAAGTTGTGAGGGGCGGAGAGTTTTTTTCTTTTTGCTGGCAGGCTGCTTGGCTCTAGTTAAGTGGTTTCTGCTGCGGTCTAAAGTTATCTGATACCAAAGACATTGCAAGAGGATTAATTATCTATCTAAGGGCAAAAGTAAAACTAAATGTAAAGAGCTTGAATTTAAATAGCACCCACGCCCTGCAAACCTAAGCACAGCAACAAAATCAAAAGTTGTTCATTCAAATTACACAGAGTCATAAAATTATCACTATTGAAACGTGAAAAAAATCAGGGAACAAAAAGGTTACCCGAGTAAGGTTTTGATCGGGTTATTTTTTAGGGTTAGGTGAAAGACCATGGAGTAAAAGTTAACCCGTATTACAGAGTAATTAAGCTTCAGCTTTAATAAGTGGTTAACGCACAGAGTTCAATGCTTTATACATAAAATATTAAAACTGTACAAGAAAGGGACAGAGACACGGAGTCAGGTGTTTTGTCTCTTTTAGTCTGGTTAATCAGCAATAAATATTTAAACCCATACCTATATTATAAGGAAATCCCGTATTATGATTAATCAAACATGGGTTATTGGTCTAACCGTTTAACCCGATTAATCAGTCCCTGATAAAAATAGATAAGAAAGTCACTATTCTAAGCGTTTTAGCTAAGAAGAAAAAATGACGGAACAAAGTCCACAGCAATACATTTTTCAACAGAAGAAATTGCTTTGCCTTCTCTAAAAAGTTTAATTGTTTACGAAACTAAAGCACAAGAAAACTTTTCCCCTAGTTATTTCAATATGATTCGTAAACACACCACAAAGCGATCAGTCTCCAGAGACGATAAAGATGAGGGTTTTCATTAGAGTACCCTGGAGGTTCACTAACTGCTTGTTTTGTTGTTACACATACAACTTTAATCAGACTATTTAGAATTTAATTTGATGTAGGAACTTCTGGTAACTTAAAAGTGCTTATTGGTTTTCAGGTTGCATTTCATGGACTGAAGAAGAGGTCTTTGTTAGAACAGGATTTTTTTCCGCAGCGTGAAAAAAAATACGTTTTGGTGATTGGGTCGATATTGTTAGTTCTATAGAATAGTTTCAGATAGTTATTAAGGTGACCGATTTGGTTAATTAGGGTATTAATGATAGTCTAAGGTCGATAGGCGTCTTTTATAATTAACGCTGACAAGGAACGTTTAATTATAGGTTTTCTTTTTGTTCTATACGTGTGTGGGTTAGTTTTTTTTTTTAATAAGTTGGTTGTTATAAAGGGCATTAACTCAAAGGTTTGGGCGGACTAGCAAGTAAGAGGTAGTGATGTCAAACCAGTTGAACTATTAACTTGAACCTTTTCGTGGTCAAGTTAGTGACTCATCCGGGATCGTGGTAGAAGTAATATTCATATTAATATATATAAAGTAATATTATATAGAAAAATAATGCATTCTTTTTAAACTTAGGGGAACTATTAAATCTGTAGTAAAGATAACATCACGAACCCCCACCATATTTACAAATATTATAAAGAGGTTATAAGTTTGTGTGTACGGAGTAATCTCCAGAACTAATGACACAACTCTAAAAAATCTTTCACTGGCAGTAAGCTACCTTGTTTGCGGATGCTATATGCAATAATTTATATCATTCATATTAGCCGCGCTATCACAATTATTGCGGACGACTTCACAGGCGTACCGTAGAGCTAGTTGTGTATATAAATGTCTACAAAGGCTAATCTAATCTAAGAAACAAAAGGCTACAGCAATCAACTTCCACACATAAAACCCGCCACTGACATAACATTTTCATCACGAAGCCACAAACTCAAGGATATTAGTATAGTGACGTCACTAATCTAGCATAATGTTTTTGCTCTGGCCTCTCAGGTGTAGCGGGCAGACGCAGGTGGTATCCATGATTAATCTGAGCGGGGCCCGCGCCCCGTATTTATAGCCGTGGTGGCGTGGCGGAAGCGGCCACTGCCTGGGGCCCCGGCCGCGTCTGCTGAACCACTGGGGGCCCCGATTTTCCTGCTGCGAATCTAAAATATCCGGCGACTTAGTACGAATACAGATATCCATTGTAATGTAATGGTTTATTTGTTTCTGTTAGTGAGCTATGGTTATTCTGAATGAGTGGGAAAGTGATATAGAAGGGTGATTTAGGGAAATATGTCATGAACATTATTGAAATAAAAGAATAACCATTTTCCATGACTGGAGAAAGCTATTCTTGGTAAGTAAATTGGTTTTGATTCTCTTTCACGATGATTTATGTGCATTCTAATCGCAATAGTTCCTATAGTAACTTAGTAGGCACTCGAAAAAGGTAATTTCTATATTTGCATAATAACGTCTAAGCTGTAACATTGGTTTTCATTAACTAGAACTAATAAATCGCGGCTCACCACTGAGATTTCAATGAACTAAAGACCCACGAACCGTAAATTTAAATCACTTGCAGGTACTAGCAACGTGAGTTGTTCAACTCCTACCCCATTTTATTTTAGTGGATTAAGTTGTGGCAATTAGTTCGTGGCTGGATATTTGGACAGTGGAGCCTTATTTATAGTCCGTGCTAAAGCCCAGACGGCCGTCACTAAGCTCCTTACTAAGGCACTCGCCAATACATAATAATTTGTGTTTTAATTTACATAAATATTATTTCGTCAACCCTTCAAGTTTGATTGCTGATGCTCTTAATATTTGATGGGTTCATTGACGTTTTGTTCGTGTTATTAATTTTGACAACTTTAAAAGTATTTATTTTAGTTACTTAAAAATATTATTGTGGTGATTTTCGTAGTCGTCATTTGATATAGGTAGTACCGCATTTATATCGTAAAGAGGAAATTCAACAAGAAGCAAATTTAAAAAAAAAAAGAACACAAAAGGCTTTTAGAACCAGAAAAAACAATGGAATAGGGGAGGATTTAAATCAGTTCTAACTTTTCATTCGTAAACAAAGTTTATATGCACAGATGCCAGAATCCAATAATGGTGCCCCAACGACTGAGGAGTACCTACCTCCGAAGGGGACGAATTTCCCCAAAGTATTGGAAGTAGACACTAAAGTTTCGAAATATAAAATTCATCGATATTGCTGTTTCTGAACATTGCGACTGAGGGTTTGTACTCCATGTATTAATATTTTTTATTCATTCAAGGGTAGCTCGAAGCGCCTATATGCAACGGTTTAAAAGGTCCGTTACCGGGGTTACGCAAGTTCGGTCGGTACTCTCATTCCGCGTACATTTATACTCTATTAGGTCCTTGGCAACGGTATAGACATAAAGGGGCTCTTAACATGTAATAAATGTTTCCTTTACTCCAATAAAGTGGGGCATGCAGCGTGCGCCGTAGTGCCGGTGGTCTCATTGCCTTCATTTAAAACAATCTCCAATGCGAAATTGCAATATAACGTTTTATCAAGAATTGTGTCTTCCGTTAGTTGAAATAAATTGTTACATATTATACGATTACACGTTCATTCCTGAAAAGTAATACCAAAAAGATAAAGAAGCCTCGGAAAATAAAAGTTTATTTTTTAACAATGTTACGCTTTCAAGTCAAAACGGATCCCATTCATTCCTGTTTTATTTTATAAAATTGTTTGCCTTTCTTTCTTGAACAATCAAGGAGGTGCTTGTCATTTCAGGATTATAATAAGATTCTGTATTACGCAACAAAACGAGTTGCCAAATTAATTGTCAAACAAAAGAGATTAGCTTTCTGTTTGCGTTGAGGTACAAAATTTAAATAATCACTGGCGCTGGTACTGAATACTGATGGCCGTATTCAAATTGTGTGGAATTGTCAAAACAAGAAAATTGCTCATGGAGTGAGCCCGACACACTGAGTGTAGCCCGTCCGTATAGCTCCCGCGGTGTCGATTAAGGCAATGCTAATGTCATTTGTTTGCTAACTTCGCAGACTCGACGTCGCGGTCGAGTTCGTGCATTCGTGTAAATATTAGAAACCAAATGGAAACAAATAAACCGTCTTATCTGTCTACTTCCATTCGCATTGCAATTGTCATTTTGCTTTTACTACCAGCTCGTGGAATAAGGAGCGCGTGAATTCAACGCAGTGATTCTCGAGACTAATCAAAATTTTGGGCTAAATTGCTTGCCTAATGAATTGATTTTATAGTGAAATCATGCAGGCATTCTAGTGTGGGACAGATACAAACTAAAAGTATCCATATCAGTTGGAAGCCGTCCAACAATACATATGACTATTTCTTCTAAGTTTTTTGCTCTACGAGCAATCCTGTTTTTGTTTCGATTTTACTGAAAATAAGCGTTTTCTTCGCTTTAGCTTGTACAAGCACAGTGAGCTCTTCTTTGGAACTTACGACCTCACTTGTATGATCTTGAAACTCTGAACCGCACCTCATAGCCTCTTGTGACCCTTAACTAAATTGAGGCCAAAAAGGTCAAAATAATCGACGTTAATATTGTCCAGGGGAGATATCGTCGCAATTAGCACGCTGTGGGCGGGTTAGTGATCGCGGTATGACATCATAAAGACACATGTGCACAACTGCCCCTGACCCTTCATAATAATGGTATGGTTGCCTTAACCTTGACACAAGTTGATAGTTCAGGCTCAAGTAGGTACAACTAGAAAGGTATAACGGGTGTAAAAGTACCCTTAATTAATAATAATAATAATAATTTATTTGCAATAAAAGATGTACATTTCGACAACATTAGGTTACAAACAAACAGATGGAGACGTTATACACTAATGTTTGGAGACTCTAGCACCCTTGCTAAGTTGAAAAAGAAATTAAGTCGAAAGGCACTTGTTCTACCCGTCATTGCCTTCCAGTTACGGAGATATTGAGGGTCAAAGTTCCAACTGATTCACAAGTTTTCTTTTAAATACAAGTTTTAATGTTATTCAAAGTAAATACTTCCACAAAGTATTATTTCTTTTTAGGTGCGTTATACTGAGTACATAGAAACAAGATTGCGTACTACCTACTATAAAAATGATTTTAAATCAAAAAATTAAAAAAAATCGTTTTCCAGCAATATTTTAGGCGTAGAGTTGCTTACTTGTATGTACAAAATGCTTGGTCAGTTGACACCTTGTAGAAATCAAGTCATTGTTTTTGACTAGATAATAATAATATATTTTCACCTCAGCACCTCAAACAAGCAGGTTTTGCTGTTTACAGACAGTGAGCAAAATTCGATTTTGCTGCGAGCGTGAGACAAAGTAACTTTTTAATTTTTTTTTTAATACCGAGAACTGTGCAGGTCTACTCACAAAATTCTAAAGATTTTAAATTTTCAACTTCGTATTGTTCTGTCACTTTCACTTCGATACGAAAAAAGCGAGAGATAGAAACATGTCGATTCGAAATTTGATTTTCAAATTCCATATTTAATAGGCCTAAAAAAGAAACAAACAATAAAACTTTCGGATACCGATATTGTAAATCGATAACCGTAATATTGTAAATCACGTGATGAAATGAAAAATTGTTATATTTCGAATAATCGAATTATATTTTTTATATTTAAATCAAGATGAAGAATGTTGAAGAAAAAAATACGAAGTTTATCATGTAGGTATCTACGTATTTATTTATAGTTTTAACAATTTTTAATATTGAGACAGAATACCGCGAGTGTAGTTTCAGAACGAATTAAAAAAAAAAACAGCGGGATTCAATTTTTTATTGTTCTAGTCTCTGATGCTAGCTACAAAGTACAATAAAATTTGGATAATAAAGTAATAATAATAAATAAATATGAGTGAGTCCAGTGACGAAGTCTGCTATTTAACACCCGAAGAATTGAAGAATAATGTAAAAAATGCAGAATTAAGTTTCCTGCCTGAAAAATCTCGCGAAAAATTTCTGAAAGCATCTGTCTTCAAAGAATGGAGACTTACAAAAGGCGCAAGCAGTTTTTCGGAGACGGTGTTGCTATCATATTTTTTAGATTTATCACAGACGAGGCGATCATCTACAATGTGGAGTATTTACTCAATGTGGAAAGCTACTTTAAAAACAAAACATAACGTGCATATTGAAACATAGGCAAAACTCGTATCTTTTCTAAAAATAATGTCAGTTGGGCATAAGGCTAATTTTATTGAATTGGTACCTCTACCTACAATGTTAATTATTTTGATTCACAATAAATAGTTATTTCAATCTATTCCTGTTTATTATTTTATCTCCTAAAGTGTTCTCGCTGCTGAAGTGAAAAGTAATGTGTGTTACACGAGAGCAAAGTTTTTTTGAATCTCGTGCCTTTGAATCCCTCGCCACACTCAGGATTCAAATTTAGAATCACTCGCTACGCTCGTGATTCAACTATAGAATCCTTCGCTTACTCGGGATTCAAAATCAACACTCGCAGCAAAAACCCACTTTGCTCTCTTGTTGCACAAATAACTATTGTCATCGCTATTGAAAAAAAAAACCAAAACCAAAATGAAAACAAATATAAGTGCAAGTGTGCGTGATTGTGCCCAATTTTAACATACGTATAATGCTCATATTTCCTCACGAGAAACGCTGAGTATGCTTACACACAATTTATGCATGATCACTGTGATTGTTCAAACCACTAAAAGCAGCCGTTCCAAAGTCGAATATTAACTTTAACAAAAGTCATTGGAAACTTCTGCAGCATCGATTTTAAACGAACTTTTTTCATGACACGTTGTTCTTTGGGTATCTACGTATAAATAAATATTATTTTTTATTTCGTTACATTAGGGAGGCGGTGGGATCACCGCAGCTGTCGGCGTGAAACGCCGCGAGTTACCTAAGTCACTCCATTCAAACTTTTGCCAATTTTAGACAAAACTTTTGTTTAGACACAAAAGTTGGCATTAGGACCTTTTTGTTTGTAAAGATTTTATGTAATTGGGACTAGTGGTGGATTTTATCGATATTGTTTATCGAGCAGGGATATAACTAATTCAAAGTATATTTAAGTGAGTATGAAAATAGACAAATAAACACATAATATCTTTTTATTAACCATTTGAAATGGCCTTCCACGAATTCGATAACGGTGGGCGAAAATTGCAATGAAAAGGTATTTTTTATGCAGTTGTGCCATTTAATTCGCACAGACATTTGTTCAAAAGCTTTTACGGGAAGTGCTCCAACTGGGGTTATTCATTGCAAAATTAAAGAAGGAAAAATTCGGAACCCTTAATTTAAAGGGTGACTTAAGATTAGTCTGGCACTTAGACATTAATATCAGAAAGAAGCTCCGCGCAGGCGGGTTAAATAAATGAAGTGACTAATAATTAATTGGACTTTCGCCCTATTTTCCGTTCGGTGACAATTAATTTCCGGCACCGACGAGAAAAGAAACCCTTATCACAACCGTTTCGCACTCTCCGTTTAAAGCGAACTGACAATTAAAAGGTCTCGCCGCAAAAAAGCAGAGTTTTCGACTCTAGAGCTGATTAACTTTAAATAAATACTGCATGTATACTGTGGGCCCATTGTTGAAAGTTTTATGTAAATGGCAGTGCTAAGTAGGACGCAAAAAGTTGATTTAGGTCCTACCTAGTTGTTTCTTTGACGTGCTAATGTTTTAATGTGGATTGCCGCATTGATACCTACCTGTTTTGTTGGTAGGAAAATAAGTTGAATTGAATAAAATATAAGAACAGGAGGAAACTTTCCGAACCAGACTTACCAAGAGGGTACTACCCATGCAGTATTAACTGGGTTGTGGAGGACAGATAGGCAGTCACTCCATGTAAAATACTGGTATTCAGCTGCATAAGGTAAGACTGGAAGCTTACCCCAACATAGTTGGGAAAAGGCTAGGCAGGTGATGATTCCGAATTGTGTAAGAATTTAATTAATTTGCACTGTGCTATGCTTAGCGTGCAATTTGCGTAGTAAGTATCTCTAATATACCAGTAGATTTTCTGTAATGACATCGTTTCAAATTGACTTATGAAACATGTATTTAATATTTACAACAACAAAAAAAATATACTCAGAACAAGAGCCAAATATAAATTCAGTGTACAGTAATATCAGTAATCACGTACGTTTAGATGACAACAATGAACCTAAAACAGCGAGATTTTGTCCCAGACCATTTATCATAGTGTGGCGAAAGCTGAGGGAGACGACGCGACAGGCAGGCCCGGCTTGGTTCACAATCTGGTAAAAACATAAGTCGGGACGAAATAACAACTTCATAGTGGGAGTCATTTGTGCTTAAACAAAGCGTCAACTGCAGAGTTGCTGCTAGCAATAACCGAGATCATTTTTCATGTGGTTCATTCGAGCGGTCGAGGAAAGCGATATAATAAATCATTGTTGCCAGCATCACGACGTTATTATTTAGTTCCGTCGGTTTTATCCCTGCATGTATAAAATCTTATAACCCAGTTGGAATGAAACTCGCAAATTATAACAATACCATACCGAGATTGAAAGGAATAAATTATATTGCAAAACAAGTTTCTTGAGGAAACCTTAGAGAATGTTACCTGGTTTTATAAACTTATGAATTTCACATTCTTGGTTCTAAGAAAGTTGGTCAACTAACGAGAGCTTTTTAGAACGTATTGTTGGTTGGAATTAAAAACATGTTTATATAACAAAGTTTTATTTTTTTAATAAAACACTTTCTATGTCATCTTATGGTTTGAGTTGTGAATTTAAAATTCATTGCAGGATATGAATCATGGCACTGTCTATACTAATATTATAGAGACGACTTTTTGTTGCGTGTTTGCATATAGGGAATAATCTCCGGAACTATAATGATTCATTTCTAAAAATCTACATTGCTCGTGGGTGCTATAGGCTATAAATTATATTTATATCATGCAAATTAGTTGCGATATCACAATGTCTGCGGGGGGAGTCGTGGGTGAAGAGCTAGTATTTTATAAACTGCAACACTTCCACATAATTCTCATGTGCGGCGCGCGGGAGTCTTTAAAATAAACTCGACGAAGTTCCCTAACTCCGTCAAGTTGGTGCATTTTTTGTAAGTTCTGCTGGAGCACAAAAGCTTGTTAAAAAGGAACTTATTCCATTTAGGTGTAATATCGGTTTCGTTCGGTGTAACCACGTTTGAAGCACGTGACGACATGAGTCGCGGCGGTCGGAGGCCAACCTCAATCTTCCCCGTGTTATTTTATTTCACCATTTCAGAGTCAGAGTCGACCCCATTTGTCTTTGTTCTCGGTTTCCTATATTTTTGCACGCAAACTCCATTATCTAATTTAGCTTTGGCTGAATGCCAGGTCGACATTGTTACTTTCTTCCCAGAAAAACAGTTTTTATTCCTTTACATTAAACACCTAAGCACATTTATTTCAATTACTGTTTCGAATAAGAAAAACTGATCTTATAAAGAGAAATATTTTTAGTTTTAGCGGGATGATGAGGGTAGGGAGCAATTGTTGTGAATTTGCAGCCTTTTCTTTGGTAGACTTTATTGTGGGTTGTTAATATGTTGTTTGTTCACCGTTCAACCCACGTAAATGAATAAATTGTGGTTAAACACGAACTTCCGTAGGAGCCAAATTTATACGTAGGTGTTATGGGCGTAAATGCCACCAGATTCCGTCTCAAGTCACAAATTACCAGTAACTACCTTACAAGTCAACTGCGCTTACCATAGGTTGACCTGTGGATGGGTGACACACACACACATAACATTTTGAGTTTCCCCCGTGTCTCGAAAGCACGTTAAGCTGTTGGTCCAGGCTATCATTTGTATATCTTTGTAACAGGTAGTCAGGAGCGCCTGAAAGTCTGACAACCGGTCTTCTTCTTACCAATTGGTTTCATATTATCCTGTACTAACTGGGTTGTGGACGTGAGACAGGCTGTCACTCCATGTAAAATACTGGTATTTAGCTGGGCAAGCCGACCCCAACATAGTTGGGAAAAGGCTGGGCACATGATGATGATCTAACTGAACATTTAATTAACTCCACAAAGGCCATATTAAATTAATTTAATAATAAGTCAAACACCCTTTAGCAAAGACTCCACAAACATGAAAGAATATACTGTATCTGGTTAACATCTTACCATTAGCACTCAACAATACTTAAGATAATTAATATTTCGTTCGCAACAAGCTCTTACAACAATTAGCCGATATCAGCTGGCTGCAAACAACACCGGGATTCGTCGTAAATTATAATGGTACGAAGTAGGCACTTTTGTTTTGAACGTATTACAGTCACGTTCCGGTAACGGTGTGTTACTGCCACAATTAACAAATTTGCGCCTGCATACTACAATTATGTTGTCGTATTTACACGACTTGAGGGTTGGCGACCGCTGCGCTTTTGTAATTTGTTGTTGTTTTTTTTTTAATAAGGGGTCGAGATTTGCTCGCTACGAATTGCCTTAATTTGTCTAACTTGACAAGCTTCATTAACTCTCATCATCATTAACAATGGCTTTTGCAGGTATGTTTGTTTGTTTATCCTATAAGGGGTTTGTTCGTAACGTGTAGACTTGTGTTTGATTTTGAGCGTAAGAATTCATTTTGTTTTCGTACTTTTAGAATACCTACGGTTTGGATTTGTTTACTAAAACGGGTTGATATTTTTTTTTTGTAGTTGTAAAATAATACAAAATAAATATATTATTATTTGACGGCACGTTTGGAGCAGTGGCTCAAGCAGTTGACTGCTGCGTTACCGTTATTTGTATGGCTACAGATGATTGTTTCGGGTCTATAGGTGTTTGTGTATGTGAGTTTTAATGTCTGTGAACGCACCCACGATACAGGAGAAATTCCTAGTGTGGGGCAACGTTTTTAATATATATATTATACATATAAACTCACACCATTTTCCCATGGGTGTAGGCAGATACCACAGAATGCCACCAGCCACGATCCTCACATACTTCTTTTGCCTCGTTCGCGTAAAAAATCGAAACGAATTGAAATAATAAAATAGTAATAGCAATTTTATAATACACTAGCTGACCCACACAACTTCGTCTGCGTCACATAATATTGCTTATAACCTTTCTCGATAATTCAACTATCCAACATATTAAATTGAGTTAAATCGTACTCGTAACAAACAAAAAATCTTACCTTTCCTCTTTATAATACCTATTAGTTTAGATTGGCTTCGATTATATTATTAAAGTGACATTTACTATAGATATCTCTTACTGTTTAATATACAGTAACACCTTGTACTTGTAAACATTATGGTGCAGTAAATATTTTGAATTTCTCCGGAGCCCCCAGAGGCCAGAATCCCCACGCACCTACCGCACCGGACCGAATGACTGCCACTCGCTAATTATTTTGTCGCCCGTATATTTTTATATTGCGATATCTTCTAAGATATTTGTTTAAACTGTATAGAGTAAAAGGCACAAATATTCTATATTAAATTTTCGTGCTAACAAACACATTTATATAGATATAGATTAATAACATATGGGTTAAATAAGCTTCGCAAAATACCATTATTTTTAACCTAACATTTAATTATTAAAAAATGGTTACAGTGAGTCAATCTTAAAAGATAAACATATGCTATCGCGGACTTTTTTTTAGAACTTTTAAAGGGGAACAATTCCTTGATACATGGTATTTACGTAACTTAAACTGTTTTCGCAGCGCACGCAACGGAAGCTCTCAAAAAGGAATATCTTTTCCCGTTTTTGCAACATTTTTCATTTATGATCCGCTCCTATTGATCGTAGCGTGATGTTTTATAGCCTAAAGCCTTCCTCAATAAATGGACTATCCAACACTAAAATAATTTTTCAATTCCAACCAGTAGTTCCAGAGTTTACCCTGTTCAAACAAACAAACAAACAAACAAACTCTTCAGCTTTATAATATTAGTATAGAAAAGCAATTATTCTTGTTTTAATAAAAAATATTAACACATTTAAGCATCTTTTTACTAACAATAATTTATTTCCTAAAAGATATGTTTTACCCTGTTTTTTGTGATACCTTTAGATAAAATGGAACATCTAACTAGAACTAAAAATTTTCCTCGAATATGCATTTCACTAAGTAAGTTTCCTTCTTTCTTTGCCCACCCGGGGCATTCTCATCCATTAGTATACATTACCAATATGAAATTGGCCGACTGTAAAGTGATATGTCGCAAACAGGTGGCCTATATGTTACCCGTATGATATATGTATATGTGCTTAGTTAGGGCCCGGGGCTGACGATCGACCAAATTGCGTGGTTGCGATAATTACCGAACTATAATTTATTAGAAGGCAAAGCGTTGGTTTATTAAAGTTGATCGCCTGTGCTGTACAGGTACACAAGGATGTTTATAACATAAAGTAACATTGCGCCTGTTATCCACAAAGGGTAAGTTGAGTACTTAATTATATAAACTTACGTACTTCATTATAGAGATGTGTAGGTACTTTAAGCAGTGATAGCCTAGTGGAAGGGTGTGACTGCAAAGTCTCAATTTTGAACCCAAGACCCGGACTTGTAATTTTTCGGATTCATAATTATGTAATAATAATTATTTTTATTTAAAAAAAAAAGTACATTTTAAGTTCACAAACAACAATTTATTTTCCAAATAAAAATGAACATTACAGACAGAAGAGATTCGTTGATGTTTCAATATGATCACTTGCTTCGGTGAAAAAAAATGCTCCGTCTGGGCTGCGGGTTGTTCGCAAGAGATACCGCGCCCTCGGCATGAAGGGCTAAGAAGGAACATGGGTGGTTTTTAGTCAGTAGAAGTCTGACACTCCCTTTCCCTGTGCCCGAGAGCGGGAGGGGTTATTTGATGATTTTCAACCCAGATTTCCGTAGAGATATTACTCGACTGCATGTAAAGCCCAGTCAGAGGCCCATGGGCAGCATAAAAACTCTAACACCAGGTTAGGCACTAACCGCGCGATAAGGAAAGAAAAGACTCAATTATTTGTGACAGATAGAACAAATAGATATAAAAGAATTGATCCTATTAAGGTAACGCTTAAAGCCATTGAACCCAAAAAAACCGTAAATAAAGCTAATAGTATCATAAAAACTTCTAAAGGCCACACAATAAATGTTTTCAGCAAAAAATTATGGCTACAAAATATTCTCTAAAGGATATTATAAAACGATTATAATTCAATGCCCAAAGAGGACCAATTATGATAATAAACCGCTGATAAAGTTTGCTTGAAAAGTAATAATTTAAAAGCTTAAAACCTTTATATTTATTCAATAGGGTGAGACTGCCGTGACTTGCGAGTCGGCTTTCGTTAAAGTCGCTCTGATGTTTTAATTAACGTTTACAAATTATCAAGAAGTATTGTATCTTATTACCTTTCACTCTGTATCATATGCAATTACTTTACCAACATTTTCATTAAAATGAATAATGAATAAACTTAAAAAATAATCAAAATAAATGTTCAACAAAAAATTCATTAATTCTAAAAATTTGGTTCAATCAATCATTGTTTGTAAAACGAAACAATCTGATTAAAATAAATCTTCAAGCAAAAATCTTAGTTTGAACAAACTAAAACTATTTAATAGCTAAAGCACAAACAATAACCGTACCATCAAACGTAAAATTCGTTTAACACGAGCTGAATGGCGCGTGGTTCAATGAAAACTTGCTCTAATCCGAGGGTAGTCTTAATAAGCCGAGTTTTAATTCCAATCTCCATTCCGAGCGGGCCCACGTAGTCAGTGCACATTCAGACACCGCGAAGATCTGACGTCCCCCGATAGTGATTAAAGTAATGCTAATGACTGTTGCTCTCGACTTTTAATTTTGATTCAGCCAGTTTAAAGTTTTCTTTTCTTACTTTTTAAGGCTGAATTGGTTTACATTAATTCCTTTTAGCTTGTCTTGGTTTTCTGGTGGACTGACTGAATTTAACATAGTTCATCATTTAATGGTTGCATTTTGATCTACACTGTTATTATAAAGCTTATGATTTTGTCTCCGGAACGCCCTCTTCAGAATTTTAAATACATTTTATTGCATTTGAAACCCAATTCTTTAAGAACGTAATAGGCAAACATCACGCTACGATCATTAGGGGCCGAGCAAAAAGATGGACGGCGGGAAAAACCGCGGAATACAGCTGGTTTCACAATAATTATGAACACCACACACACACAATGAGTATTTAATTCGAGCAGATATGCTTGATTGATTAAATTTTCATCCAAAGCACACCTCGAATGTCCGTGCTTTACATTATTCTCATAGTACCCGAAATAATTAATAAGAATGAGCTATAGTTCATAATTAAAGACAAAACGCGCAGTGAATGATGCAAGTTTGACCTAATTTAATTTGCTATCAAAGGGATACATATACTCGTAGTTCGGAGTAGCTCAAAGTAAGATGTTTTAATTAAGTCTTAGACCTCGCGATAAATAACTGGCCTGCAGGAGGTTGCCGGGACGGCACTAATTGCTAGTATATTTAATCCGGTAAAATACTACGGACCCTGATTTCCATAAGCTCCAATTGTTTGTGCCCGTGTATACCTGGGTCCGATTTAGTTGCGACCATTTCCATTCGTGTTTATCTTCCGTCGACGGACGCTGAATGAATAAATTGACATTTGGCCTGTATTTCATCATTTGCTTTCGAAGTTAAATTATTGAACTTATAAATTGTTGATCACACTATTTCTAACAATGAAAATATTTTTAAAAATATTTATGACAGCTAATAAAATGGAATACAAAACCGTTCTAAATTTATTTGGCATTACCTAAAATAATATGCAATATTGCTATAGACACCTATCTACGTTAAACAAATAACGTACTTTGTATGTATGTGTAGACGCAGGCAACACGTTGGTACTAATTAGTGCTGAACTCAAGGCATTTCGGTAATATATATTACAGAGGTACCGAAATTAGGTACTGTAATCATTGTAGGTATTTTAATGTATCGGGTAACTTCAGACGCAGATTAGATAATAAATATGCCTGTGTTACCTGAACTACAAAACAAAATCTGCGCGAGAACAGTAAATGACCGCTCGCAAAAGATTAATTTCCAAGCTCCAAAGAACATCGTTTAAGATGTTCGATAAAACCTCAACAAACCGCATCAAGTATTAAAAACAAAAGCTATAACGATCTTAAAAGGTGGCGGTACATGGCAACTCGGTGGTCACAAGTGGCCGTAAACGGTAGCGGCCACTTGCGAGTGTAGTGTCGGTGGCGAGGCCCGCCAGCCTTTTAACTCTTTCCCCATTCAACATTGTTACCTTCATAAACGAGCCGGCCCCGTGAGTGGCCTACACAATCCGAACTCCTTTTCATAATGAAATAGAGTACACGCTTTGTAACATTTAAGACATTCGGGATTCAATGTAATGTTTTTGGTAATGGTACCTACGTAAATGTATTATGTATTTAGATACGTGGCTTACATACATGTAGGTGTAGCTACAAGATTTTGTGAACAACGCTCCGTTAGTAACAAGTAGACTGATCTATTATATAAGTCAAAAGATAAGAGATCCAACATTTCGTTGCTTTTACATCAGTTTTAAAATAAACGGCAATCTATACCAATCATCAACTTGTAAATCAAAATCAAATCCTATAAAAGGACGTGGATAAATTCTAAAACATTTTTATGACGTCATCCTCGGTTTAAGAGGTCCCTTGGTACAATTCTTTATTCATTCTCTTCATATCGAACCCGGAAAAAAATATAAAAATACTGGACACCTTCGCGTTCGAGTTATTTTTAACCAACATTCAAGTGCTGCCAGCTTTCATATTTTAGGTTATATTTCTCAACGTTCGTTCCTCGTATAAAACGAAGTTGGCCGAGTTTATTTTTGTTCAGTGCATTTCTTGTTTACTATCCATCATATTGTTGAGACGTTGGCGTCTTATTTGTCCTGTTAAATTTTGTTCCAAATAAAACGATCTAAAAATATTCTTGTAGAATCGTAACAGGACCTATTGATTGCTTGTTGTCTTTTGATTGAAGCATTGATTTCAGAGCGATTAAAGTCTTATTTTATAAAATTGTTTTTTTTTTAATATTTAGGGTTTGTTTTAGTAAAAAATAATAAAGGTTTGTGAGCCAACTGGGAATGCATCGTTAATATAAAATGTAGCATCTGGTTGTCCACCCCGAAAATTGTAATATAAGAGTTTACTGACGGCAATCGGTCCTCAGGCGGTCGTAAGCGGGAAACTTGCAATCTGTCACCTTGCACTGCTGCACGCTCCAATTGTGTGTGTTAGGACACAGGTGCTATTTATACTTTTATCGAATCAATTTAGCTGGCGTTTTGATAAACTAGTGGTGAAAGTTTTATTTTTCTGTTTTGATTTCAGCTTTTACGTTTATACGTAAGTAATCACAATTTTAATGAATAATTATAAGGCCAACAATTGTATTGTTATATTGATTGTAAATGTTTAATCAAATGGAATTGTTTTTCGTCGGCAACATTATTGCGTCGGCACCGCGGGGTAGGTATGTCGCATTCATTTTGTTCGAGCTACCGCAAATTATTTGTGTTAAATCTCAATTTAATTAGCGTGCGTGTTTAATTACTTGTAACACAGTTTATTTCCGTAATTATGTTGGAATTTTTCGAATAAAAGACGTGGAACACATACATTTCGTAATTATAAAAATTTACACAAATTAGTTTCGTCAAAGGAATGTTATTAAATTCCGAAGACGCAGTTAATTAAATGTCATCTTTTTGATCATATAAATACTATTAATAAATAGATCGCTTCCTGCTAAAAATACCTTAATGCGGATGATTGTCTCTTTAAACATAACAGTTTTTATAAATGTAAAATCTATCACGTTGACTGTTAATTTATTACCCCACCCATAAACTAAGTTGACTCCTCCATATCACGTAGTATATAAATAAACCTCAACATACGCTCGAACTTATCTCCCAGATGTCCTCTAGCGCTAGTTACTGATTAACTAGCGCGGGGACATCTGCGAGGAGGCGCGGAACTAACCGCTCAAAACATTTAGTTAAACAATATCCGACAGACAATTTAATCTAAATCGCAAGTGTTCCCGGGCTGGGCGGAGCGGCTACATGAACCAGTAATGGAGGGCTGTAAATCTTTCAGTGGACAGCGCGACGCGGCGCGGCGTTAGCAACAAAACATTTTTTCCATTCGCCCCACTGGGAACACGGATTCGATTTTGTACATTCAATACAATGTCGCTGACTGTATCCCATTTTAACTGTACCTAACGACTGATACCGCCTAGCTGTGATTCCACCAAAAGCAAAAATGTTGCGCGTACCTCACATTTTCCGTGAATGAACTCACTGGTCAAATATCGAAACAATCATAGTTATTTGTGTGGTCGCTGTAACGCTATTATTGAACGTATCATTCGTTGATTGCGCATCGTTAATCGGAATAAAACATTGAAACGTTGGAATGTTTAAAATGCATTGCAATGAACAAAGCTACAAATCACGATGGAACATGAAACGAATCAATCATGTGTGAATTTTCTTTAAACGTCAGTCATCAAGTGTTCAGACTACGAGTCTGTGACTTCTAAAACTCAGACTCCTAAATTATTCTTTTTGCACATTTACAGACGAGAAATTTAATAAAAACGCGGCCATTAACGCAATGCAATGCAGACTGAAAATAAAAGGGGGCTGGCGAATAACCGTCTGAGACTAACGAGAAAGGTCTTTTATATTAGAATTCGTCATAACATTTCATTAAAAGAGCGCAATTTGAAAGGTAACGAATGTGACTAAAGAGTTGTGTTCATTGTATCTATATTTTTTATTCGTCAAGCGAGAGCGCGACACTGAGCCAAATAACCTGACGCCGTTCGCTGAAATAAGGCGCTTTCTAATTTACATTCTGTATACAAATTGCGCAAATGTGAGCATGAAAATAAAATTCTCGTCGTTTGTGTTTTCTTGTGGGGTGGTCTTTTCTCGCATTATGTAAATTTTATTACAAATTCTGTCAAATTAGTTTATACACGCACATTTTTATAAAGCTATTGTATGGATTGTGTTTTCTCTTGACAATGTGTCAAAATTAAACGCTTCATATTCAAGTTAAACGTTTTATTTTTAGAGGGGAGCCTTTGAGATATTTAGAAGCTGCGTGGGTATAAGAAAGAAGAAAATATAAATACACTTAAGGGGGTATTAATAAAGATTTATTAATACCCCCTTTAGTGTGTTAATTTTTTCCAGAACGGATTAAGAGAAGAGATTCTTCTCTTAATCCGTTCTGGAAAAAATTAAGGAAGATTGCGGGCTAGAAAAATTATGTTGTTGGTCTTAAAATATTTTTTTATTACCAGTTAAGGAAGTTATCTGAATACTTTCAGGCGACCACCAAACTACAAAAAGGCCCATTTGACATCTTACGATCGGATAGTCGGCGTGATAGTGATCGTAGTGGCCGTTGGTTGCAAGCGATCCAGAACGATTGTTAAATATCCACGATATTCGAATACGAATTTGCGTTTGGAAATAAAATACTCTGTTATTTGTAAACGATTCTTGTGACAAAGTAAAGAAAGAAATGCTCCTTGCAAAACAAAGATAAATATTATCGTTGAAGCCTTGAAGTGAGGAAAAGGAGTATTCCCGTCAAGGCTGCGGGTTGTTCGAAAGAGATACCGCGGCCCCGGCGCAAGGGCTAAGAAGGAACATGGGTGCTTTTTAGTCAGTAGAAGTCTGACACTCCCTTCCGCTCTGCCCAAGAGCGGGAGGGGTTATTTGATGATTTCCCACCACGAAAAAAAAAAAAAAAAGGAAAAGGAGTATTGCAGGCAATTGCTACTTCTGACGGGTTAAATACTATAATTCATTACTAAACAAATATCCAATCCAGTTAATCAACACTAGCTAGTCCACTGCTGGACATGGGCCTCTGCCAAAATACGCCCCAACATACTGTTCTTCACGGTACACTAAACAAATCTCATAAGATAATAAAGATATATCAGTGACGTCATTATGTTGAAGTTGGCGAATGATTGTGGTTTTGTGGTCCTCGCCGTGGCGCGAACAAGCGACGAAGTACCACTGTTTAACTTTCCACGACAAACTTTACTCTTCACTATTCTCTCGATTTCGTATTATATCGAATGTAGTGCAGATAACTTCCCGGAGAAACTCTCGAGTTAACTTTTTATATTGTGAGGAGGGAAACTAGATCAAGTGATATGCTTTCTTATATCACCCAAATTGTGGAGAAGTGTTTTGCAAGAGATTTTTCTTAGAATTTTCTTTAAGAAGAAAATAAACTTCTGAAATAAAATTGCATTTTCTTTTAGTTTATGGCAATTATTTAACGTGACTCAGCTTAGTTCTACGTAGTGATGGAAACTCTCGTAGAAAATAGTGTGCTACGCGAGAGCTACGGCGTAGCAGTCGTTGCTACGTCAGCTACGCGGTCGTAGCAAATCACTGGTTGGTCTCGCTTTGTTGTTCGCGGGTTAAACCCGAAAACGAACGAACAACAAAGCGAGACCAATGCTGTGTGCAGTGCTTTAATCTGTGATATAATTATGTTTATATTAATTTTAAAACATTATTTTATTTGATTTTATTAATTTCTCTATTAATTCAGTCATATTATATTTAACGAACTAAGTTTTTTATATTGTATTTACACCATAAATTATTTTATTTTAAGTCTATACGTGAGAATTTGTAATTGGCTTTCTGGTGACTATTGTTTCTTTTTTTTGGTTTGTTTTATTAGTTTTTAGTCGTCTAAGTACTAAATAAATATATAAATTAAGAGTGATTTCCATACATGATAAAATTATAGCAATCAACATAACAATTACAAGCCACATTTTTTCGTAAATATGACTTCAAATTCAAATGACATGCGGAAACATCATTCCATCTACATGTATAGTGTTTACACACAACCAGGGCACAATTGCTCTGTTATTCAAACAATGGGGTTATTTTGACGTCAACTGTCTGTTTGCTCCAAACGCTACGTGTATTATACGCGAGATTCGCCTAATAAGAGCAGCCGCTGAATAAATTCTTGATCACGAGCAACCATTATCATTTAGCGGTTAATAAATGTTAGAGGGTCGAAAGTCTAAGGTGGCCCCGTCGACGAGAGGGGATCAAAAATCGTAGTAATAATCGTAAAAAGTTTCAGAGTAACGCACGCGTCGTGAATTTGGAAGGTAGTCAAACGATCTTGTCATTACTGGAACGAGGTTGATGCCCTCGGATAGTGTACGTGCTATCTTCAGAATCTGTGTGCAGCCGTGATTATACGCCTTTACTGCCCATCCTGTATGTGTTGAAAAGAATTCAAAGTAAGGTATACAGCACAAAGTAGCAATCTGTTATTCAATCACGTCCTAATGGAGCTACGCAGAACGGCAGCGAACTTCCCTTAGAAATCTTAGAGGAGAAAATTTAAACTAGTTACTTTTCTACTCTATTGAGTAGAAAGAATATGAGAATCTGTTCGTTTTTTTATTAACTTTGCAGCGGAAATTCATTGCAATGTAACGGTATTTTTTAATTAAATCTTAAGAGATTTAAATTGATTTTTTGAATTGATTTTTTTTGGTTTTGTTTCTTTTGAGATTTTATTATTATTATTATTTTATTATTAAGAGTACCTAAGTATATGCTATCATGCATTGGTATATGTGCCCTATTGGCTTGATTTGAAGTAAATTTTGAGATGGCGGATGATTAACCATACTGTATGATACAAACAATCATACAACGCTGACCCCAAATTAATAAATTATTTATGGAAGTAAGTGTTGGAGGACGATAGCCTAGCTTAAATATGAGACAAGCTAGTAGCTACCTATATTTAGGACACATGTAGGACGCCTACTCTTTTAGAGCGAGTGGGCCAAATCCGCCCCGTAGGCCCAGTGGGGGTTGTCATATAAGATGTCTTGAAATGTTTGTTTCAAGGTTATACAGGTTTTCACACGTTACTATTTTAAGAACAGTAGTAATTAAACAAATTATACACAGTATAAACTACCTACTTGGGTCTGAACCTACGACGCGGTCCAGCCAATACTATTGGGCTACCACTGCTCTCTCGTGTAGGTACCTACATTGCAACATATTTTTTGTCAGCCCCATCATAGAGTGGTACTAAGCAAAGCAAGAATCACATCATTGAGCAGTCTCACACTGTGCATTGTCTTCATCACGCACACAAAACGGCCTTGTTATTGCACAATACAACAAACCACTAATTTATAGTCGTGACCGAATTCCTTTGTAAACTTTACGCACTGTGTACTAAGCCCGTTCTACAAACTAGACCGCACGAAGATGTAACACAACCCTAGGCTACCAGCAGACGATGTGGTTAGACTTCAATGTTTTCGGCAGCATTTTGTGGTTAATATAATAACTATTAAACTTGCTCGTTAAACAAACTAAGCTTAAGTTTACTCGATTTAAGATTCAAGTTTGAAAGTTAGCGTACACTTATGAGTACACGTTGTCAGCAACGCCTCCAGACGTCCATCCAATGTAACTTACCATATCGGTTCAACATCACCTGGTAGACGCCTCATCATCAGCCTATAATGTTCCCACTGCAGGGTCTCAGGCCTCCTCTCTAAGACTTGCCGGTTTCCACAAGGTGAATCGATGATCTGTTGAAGGTTGCCGAGATCCGCTGGATACGAGACGCATGGGACTGGTCAATTGCGGGTGGCCTATGTCCAGCAATGAACGTCTTTTGATGATGAACACTAGGTACTTAAATGATACCCAATAATCTGAATACTTAAGGCTTGTATTCACGCCAATGACCTTGTGCATACAAACTACCCCTCTCGGTCGTAGATACGGACTTTAAACGGACGCATTTTTCATTTATTATAATTAAAATAATACATGTTTTTAAAAAGTAACAAAACCAAATTATTTTCCTTTGTATTTCAAAGCAGTAGATATTTTTTTTATATTATTTTGTTAAAAAATGAAGGAGTAAAATGGTTCCATTCAACGATTTGGAGGTGATTTTGTGGATTTTTTTTCTTATTATGTGATACCGATACAAAAATTATGGCTAAACCAAATTACGTGTCATATCATGTAGATTACTAACAATTTTTCTCAGATGTAATTTCTCTGTAAGTGCCGGTGAAAAACTGCTTCATCTGCACGCTGTTTTTAAGCTTTTTCGAGAGAGGAGCCTTAAGGTCCCATATCGGTACCTGCTAAGTTTTTCTCTAATCGTATTCGGTCATGTACTGCGTGTTATATATTGTGGACGCCTCACTGTCGGCTAATCGTCACATTGCCCTATATATGGTTGAGGGAAGTCGGCGACGACCATACAAAGGCGAGGCTATGGTGCGGTATGGTGCAACTTTTTTAGTAGGTCCAGAACGGTTCCAGTCAAGGCGGTGCTGATCACGTTCAAAGGTTTGCAGACCTTCTTCTCCTTCGTTTTGATTGTTACCTACTAATAGTTATCACTAAGCAGATTTAAGTTTTTAAGGATTTATTATGCTTACGAGTATTATTATTATTTTATTACTTATTTTATCTTATGGGTAATAGTGCGCTACTTGTGCCTATCTTTATATATATAACTAGCTGATGCCCGCGGCTTCACCCGCGTGAGTATCGGTCAAATTATATACTAAAACCTTCCTCTTGAATCACTCTATCTATTAAAAAAAACCGCATCAAAATCCGTGGCGTAGTTTTAAAGATTTAAGCATACATAGGGATATAGGGACAGAGAAAGCGACTTTGTTTTATACTATGTAGTGATGATTCAACTGTACGTGTGTATGTCATTGAACTCCTAGAAAACTTTATAGGGATATTTCGGTGGGTTCTTGGATGATTTGAAAAGACAATTGGACCCGGTAGGTGGCGGTGCTGTCGGGGCAGGGCGACGTCTGCCAGGTCCGCTAGTTGAATATATTGTTCAATACACTTCCTCGAAAACTGGCTCTTATTGCACTACGATTAGGTTCGACATGTAACGTATTTCGCACGCGTGCGATTTTCTTATGTTTCCGCAACCAAGGGCGGGAAAGAAAATTACCACATAGTTTAAGGTATAGTTAATACCTTAAACTATGTTCAAATCGATTAAAACAGGAAATTTTAAAAAAATCACCACCGACTAAAGAGTTGGCGGTGTTTTTTTTTAATCAAGTCATTTTGATTTGCGTCTTTACAGCATAAATAAATTTATTTTTGAATATTAAATTGTGTTTGTAAAAAGAATACTGTAAATAAACATGATTATTTTGAACAATTATTTAGTTTTATAAACAAGTAAACATTTATTTGTGCTCTTAATTAAAAAATATTTAAATTTTATATTTTTCCTGTGAGGCGGTTTAGCGGCTTCATACCTTTGCTTCTTCTTCAACCTGGCGAAATCGAACCGCGGAAAAAAAGCAAATTAAATCATAGTCTCATAAAAATTGATGACAAAAGTACTTATCGTTTTATTAGTTAATTTCTTCGAAAGTGTATTGTAAAGCGTCGTTTGATACACGTGAGAATTTGTTATTGTATTTCTCGACCCCATGAACAATTGGATGCCCTCGCCTTACGGCTCGGGTGTTCAATCCGTCTCGAATGCAATAACAAATTTTCCGCACTTGCATCAAAATGTACTATTATTCCTATAAACGTTGAACTTTTTAGCTGTACATAATATTCAAATATTCATCGAATTTTCCTGATTAGTTATTTCCCTTAATGATTAAGTAAACGCAAGAAGACACACAGTCTACTTTCGCCTGAATAAGTTGCGGTAGGTTTCTAAAAAAAACAAATATATTTATACCTATAGTAAGACGATTTTCTTTAATATTTTTTCCACCTCTGCCGTTTTATTTTTGCTGTAAGAAGTTGTATTGTCTGTTTGTAACAATAAAACACTTCTTATATTATTGAAATGTTCCGAGTCATTTATTTACCAGTACAACAAAAAAATATTTATTTAAGATAAGGTGTCACTACAAAGTGAGGTCTATTTGTGAAAATTGGTGATTATGTCAATTAAAATCATTTTTAGAATTAACTGCCAACTTAAATGGTCAGTTTATTTAAATCACAACTATAAGATTACGGACCTACTGACAAGTAACTAAATTAACTAAGGTATTGAAAACTAGAAAACACGAACCGTATACAAGGCGTTGGCACTCATACTGACATTCAAACAAACAAGACTAAAGCACTCAGTAATGTCGAAAAAATCACACTATTATAATTTTTTTAAAGAACTGTAGCTTAAACAAGTCTCTCCTCAGTGCGTTCATAACCTTTAAGTGAACATAATTATATTATTTTTGACAGTAATTGTTTAAAATTCCAGTAATACCTCAAAAATATATTGCTGGAGTAAAATGCTAATCAATTAATTTTCTTGACACTACAATAATACATATTTTGCCTTTGAGTATGGGTAAGCGTAATCAGCCTCAAACGCTCCCACGGCTGGGACACAGGTTTGTTCTCCGTGGGATTAAAGTAGCCTATAATCTACTACACGAGCCCCGTGAGAGTTGATATTTTGCTTGAATAAAACCTGCATTAAAAGCCATAGATTCAGATAGCTTCAGATTCAAAATTACCTCAGAAACCTCCACTTCGATACCTTACGTCAGTGATCGACGAGCGCTATGTAATACAATGTCGACTCGTATTAATCACATCTGTCCATTGCACATCCAACAGGAGGTATCGTATTTATAATCTGTGGGAGTTGGCAGGATCAAAACGTTATACCGCTAGTCCACTAAACGATCGCGTCAGGCAGGATAGTTCGGTTTAGATACGATCAATAGCCTATTGAGGCAGTGTCTGAGTCAGTTGGTTCACATTGTGGACGTGGCTATTCTGTTAATAGACAGGCGTACCGGAACTTGGCAGTTGTTAAAATAGTTTAACGGTAACGGTTTTTACTAACTTGTCCATTTTAAGATGTATGATGTTGGAGAGTGCACCGTGCACCTTTTGTTTATGTTTTATAAGTGCCCATGTAGGCCTATGTGAAATAAAATATTTTAATTTTGATTTTGAGCGTAATGCAATCCTGACTTATCGTTTATCGGAGCAATTTATTAAAATGAGCTTTTAATAAGGACGACCTTATTGCTCGGAAATATCATTATCGACCCAGTCTTTTATCAACTATGTATGTTGGAGTCGGCTCAGTTTCAGCTGAATACCAGTATTTTATATAGTGCAATTATCTAACCTCCACATCCCAATTAGTACTGAACATTAAAGCCCTCTAAATAAAATAAACAAATCTACTTGATTTGGTAAACCAATACAGCATAGATATTGAGATTTAATTTGTGATCTAGTTTATTCGTTGTTGTTATATATCATAAAACGTATAACACAAAAATTGTAATCAATTGTTAACTCTTGTTGTCCCACTTCCGAGTCTGACTTATTAGTAATCTAACAAAGTAAGTTCGTAAACAAATCTAGTCCCAGATTTGTTTAGCAATCATAAAAATCCGTTGCCCCGGGATTAAAAGCAATGATCGGAATTATATTCTCTAATCCCACTGCCCACGTGTTTCAGCCCTCGTTAAAGGTGACCTTATCAACCTTGTGTATAAGAGCGTAAGTGACACATACAATGATATACGAGAATTTATTACATTTTCCGAGTCTTGCCTCCTAATTACTGGCGACGGGTCTCTATTCCTGTGCCGAATTCAAACGAAGTGTATCAAGATTTTTGTGACAAAACTTCGCCTTTAATTGATGAATCTTTATTACGAATTCTTTAGGTGGCTAATTATATCGGTAAAATACTGTCTATATTTGGACACCGGTATTTCGTAAGCGACAGTGGCACTAACTAGATTTTCTTTGTGCTTATATACAGTAGTTTCACTAATTTCAACTACAGCTTTGATGTCTAGGTACATTATTGAATATAAGGTCACTTGAAGTAGAATCGAAATTAAAACACGAATAAAATTTTTTAAATAAGATAAATGCCGCTGAAGCAATGTTTTTGAAGCTTTTTGGTTTCGACTTTCCATAACTATTCAATCAATTTTTTCCCGTTAATTAATTCCATACCGTTTACCTAATTACGTGTTTAGATATTTAACGTGTTGTAAGCATAATTATGCCTGTAGTAGGAAGACTTAATGAATAATTACGATGAGGTTATTTGATCATCTGAGACCTCAAAAACAGCTGTCGGCTAATTTGGGGAAGCTCTATGTTACGTTATACAAAATTGTATTTCACATTGACGTCTGGATGAGAATCATGTAACCGACCAATCCCGTAACAGGAGCTTTAAAATATATGAAGCCGATTTCGGAAACTAAATCTCGGCTTCCCGTGCTCCAAATCTATTGAATTTCGAAATTTATTTCTTAGCATCTGTTATATTTTTACAGGCAAACCAATGCAGGGATTGAATGTTTTCTGATTCAACAAACTCCGTTTCATCTTGTTCCTTTCTCTTCAACTTACAAACAAAGCTGCACCGGCTATTTACTTTTATTTCTTCATCACTCAAGTCTTTGAAAGTACACTCATAAATATGCAAGTCCAAAGTTGTTGAGGCAACTCGTCGTATTTTACCACTTTTAGCTGGAATACCTATACAATAGGGGAACGCGACCCGCTGCATGGAAGGCTGCGGCGAACTTCCACCCAGTTACAATATCCGAACCTTCATAAATATTCACAGCCGTATGAAGTCTACTCCAACTACTTTTATCAAGTCCCGAGGGCGTTAGAGCAGCTCCTATTACATTGTTTCCATTTAAACGTGCTCTTAGACTAGACATCACAGCGGCTAATTGGTAACCTTATCTGGAAAGTTTTCAATAAAGTGTGACAGACGCTGCCTACGACTGCTCTATTGTTTTCTTAATCGTTGAGTCTCGACTGATTCTGTGTTTAATTAACAGCATCTTGCAGTGCTACGGTGTTCACTTTCGGGTTTTAATTCACACGACTTAGGACGTCATCTCTTTAAATACCTTCGGTTTAAAAGCGTTTGTATAGTCACGAACAATACTTACAATTAAAGTTCAAACGCAAATTTCTCGGGAAATAACTATTGCAACTTTGAGATTTGACCTACTGTGTGATAATATGGGTTCCAATATAATATTAGGTTCGTTATGTAACATGAAAGAAAAATCAACACTAGACGAAAATTGGCTCTAAACTTTGCTAGGAGTATACATATTGGTGCTGCCTCCTATAGATAGTTATTTTCTTTTAGATACTTAACAATTTTTTGGAAAGTTCCTCCGTCTAAGTAAACTTCTAACAATGTACTCTTATTAAAAGTAAAATCTTGTCATGTTTAAAAAGTTTCTTTGTATATTTATCTTAGCGAGACTGGAGACATCCATAAGCTCAATAACTTTCGATAAATCAGATATTTATTTTATTCCAAAAAAAGTGTCTCGTTGTTTTTATGCAAATTGTGAGATCTACCATTCGACAACCATTTTGTTCGTTGTATTTTTATGTTTACAGCATTTCTATTGCGCATATTGTGTGAAAAATTGACTTCAGTGCCAAAGCGTCCATAGATCACATGTTTGATTTCTGCACGGAAATTCCATAAATGTAAGTACAATACTTTATTTTCTCTATACAAAGGTTTACGTTGGTTTACATACACAGTTATAATAATAATAATTTTATGACTAACATATTGACCAGGTGCATGTTACAATTATGTTGCTTTGTGAGACACCCGGCTCCATACCAGGATACCCTGTGTGACGAATCCCAAGCCTCTCATAAGTAATAAAATGAAGTTAAGCCAATCTTCAGTAATCTGCCATAAGTAAACTATTATATTTAACTCACGTTTAACAAAAAAACTACAGCACCAACCAACAAACAACATCGCCCAACAAAACAAGATAGCCATACAAACTCAGCGGCCATTTATTTATCCTGTATTTCCTGATAGCTGCTCCAACGTTACGCAACGTTGTTTTTGCCGCACAAGATCGGAAACACCACGGATAGACGTCTTAATCTCACGGTGTCGAGAGCATGTGACGATATTATTTTTCCCGGCATCATATCGAGTGATTAATAACGTTATTCCTTCTGCTATAATGACGTTCCCTCGATATCATTCTTTCCTCTCTCTCGTTGTGAAGTATTTGGGCCTCACTTAATGGGTTAATCGTTAGCAGTCGTTTATTATTGTTGGGCTCGATATTAATCACTGGTTTATTGTTTAGTGATAGATATAAACATTGCTACCTACTATGATACTACTTTAGTACTTCTAATCGTTCAGTCGAAACAAAAAGCAAAAAACGGCTTACCATTTTTTTAAATGGCCACGCCTTTTAAAAGGTTCTAAGTCTCCATTAAGTCTGTGATTCTATACGTATAGTACGTAGTAAAACGTAGAATGCTTTTCAATAAGCATAAACTTTGAAAAACCCAAATATACGACGTACTTTTAAAACCGTTTAAATAAATCGCAGTATCGTGCTCCGGAGTACAAAGTCAGAGTGGCCGACATAAATAATGCGACTAAAGCACGTGTAAAATAAACTATTTTATAAAAAGAGGAACCCTGTCCCAATAGCGCCCGACTTATCGAAATCATATTTCAGGGACGTGAGGAGGACGATGTAGCTTTACCCTTTTCCAACGCATTGTCTATTGAGGCTCGTTTACATTGTAACGGACTTCATTTTCCAGTAGCACTTATAAGGGAGAACCCGAAATGTAGTACCATACGTGAACGAGTACTCGCCGGGTTCGGCTCTGGGTTGGTCCGAACGAGGCATCACCCTTTTCTAAAGCATTGTCTATATCACATTGTCACGAACACGCGGCGACACGAGATATTCGTTGAGATATAACTTTATTCTGGTAATATTTCTCGTGACTCTTGTTGTTCTAAAACACAAAGCAAAAGCCAATAGCTACTTAGTTTAATACGCGATCTATTTTGTCTCAATATGTTTTGAAAGCGTAGTTCTTTGCACTTTCATTTGATGTGACCTAATACTAAACGTAGGTACTATACATTTAACTGAAAGAGCAATCATTGCTCACTAAGTCAGTCTACTGACTGCGTGTTGGTGATTGGAGAGAGACCCATTTAATTAAACGAACTATAATCTTCACGACGTTTCCATTTGATGCTAAAAGTGTTTATTTTAGTTCTGTGTTTTGGCTACGCGAAACGGAATTATATCTATCGGTCAATATAAGGAAATAAAATCCAATCTTAAACTACCGCGACTCCACGACTGCAAGTCACAAGACTAAGTTTTTCAGGGGCTTCATATTACGCAGATACTTCTACATCTCCCTTTTATTTTCCAAGAAATAAAACCACAACTAGCAACTCAATTTTATGCTTCCTAGCTCATCGTAGCACCGCTCCATCGACGGAAAAGTTGAGGCACACCTTAAGTGGAAAAAGATTTTTGTAGCGCTTGAATTATTTTCAGCCCGTGTCCTACCTCACACAAAATGGAGTTAATACGTATATAAAGAGTAGATACATTTTTTTTTATTTATTCCTATTTAACCCAAAGGTTTGACCGGTAAGAATGCCTTGTGGCATTAAGTCCGCCTATAGGTACCACTATTGTACACGATGTTTAAATAAATATGTGCAACAAATCTCTACCACTGTTTCCTGTTTTACTAATATTATACATCTTTTTCAATTGTTTACGGGTTGGAAAAAACCTACAAAACTCCTACATGGTGCCATACATTCACCACAACTCATTTTTAAATTACCGATGAAAAAGTGCTAGCTTAGCTTTATAACATAGGTGTCCCTTCCACCTTGTATATAGGTATGTATTTACATGCCGTCCCCGCTTTCCACATACTCCTACTAGGTACTTTCACCTCATGCCAGATTCACGATGGCGACAACCAGACAAGTGTCGAACCAATGATGCTTGAAGAGTCCCGGTGTAACAATTGGAAACCCGTAACAAAATGAATTAGACAAAACAGTGAAAAATAAGAAAAAACATTATTTTTAATTCTTTTGAGATAAAGCAGGAAAAAAACCTCTATTAGCAAATGGAATAGGTGGCGAACCTATTGCCATCAACTGGGCAAACATTCAGACTCCGTGGCTGCTACTGAGACATTGCCGAAGGAAAAATCCAAGAACACTTTGCCCGACCTGGGAATCGAACCCAGAACCTCTGCAGTCTGCAATCAGACTCAGCAGTCGCACGATCACTACACTAACGAGGCACTACAACCTAACTTTATTTCAACTTAAATAATTAAAGACAAGTTTATCCTAAGTGGCATCAATACAATAGGGTTGTTAATAAAAAAAATCTAATTAGTCTGTCAGATAGATTTCCAAAAAATATTGGACACGTATTTTTTCTTTTTTCACGTAAACAAACAATGAAGACGATACAGTGCTTTGAAAACTCGTTTGACGTCATATTCTGAGACATTTGTATGACATTTTTTACCGGTGAGTGACGTCACAGCCCCCCACTCCAATCTTTGTCGCGTTTTATCTTCGTCATTTTTTATTGATTTGATAAAACAAAAAATACGTATCCAATATTTTTCGATAATCTAAAAGTCAGTTAGTAAACATCCCTATTATAATCTAATCTAACGCAATCCCAGCCAAACCACACGTAGTCTAAATCTCGTCTTCAACTCGCTAAGACTACGACAAGTTTACTACCACCGTTAAGCGTAAGTAGATGTTTACAGCTGGTAAGACATTCCCCTGAGCTGTGTCGCTAAGTTCCATGAATGTGTCTATGTAACGGGTGTAAAAAGATTCATCACCAAGCCATTATGTAGATACCGTCATTGCATTTTTTTTTGTACTAGATTAGGATGTTTCCAGGCGAGTCGAGAAACAGTCTGTGTATTCGAAAAATTTGCCTGTTTCCTGGCTCTGCTGCCTCGTTGTCCTAGTGGTAGCAAGCGCGACTGTTGAGCATGTGGTCCTGGGTTCGATTTGCGGGTTGGGCAAATTTTTATTGAGTTTTTTCACCAGGAACTTCACAGTTGCAGGTACACTTTTACAGGTTACCAGTGCCGAGGCGTGCCTATAAGCCCATTCCCACCGACTTTTCTTTTGAAAATTAAACAAGAAGAAAAAAAAATATTATGAACTTTAAATCGGTAGGTACCTACACCTCTGCCTAACCCTTCGAGAACTATAGGTGTGATGTTATGTTAATGTCGATTAGGATCTTCCTTCCGTGCTCGCGGAAACAATCTATGTATAGGGAAATTAAGTAATTTTTTCCAATGTTTCCATTTCAAAACACTCGTCAGCGGAGTCTGATATGATTACTAAACTAAAGTTTTTCATGAAATAAGACACATTGCTCAAAATTTATTTTATTAAATGAATAGTAGAGAACCACAAGTAAGATGGGTCTACACCCTGTATATGTCAGGACGTACTTGTCGAATACTAACGAACAGCTAGGGTAGTAAAGGTAGCCAACAAGCGTCCCGACGGCGGACCTCGGAGCGTCCACTACGACTCTAATGAGAGCGACTCCATCGTTAAATAAATTGGATAAAGACGTTCGTGATCTCTCAAGAACAACTTGAACCACTTCACAGTGACTAGCAATTAACTAAATTAAAAGATTGTTCGTGCACTTACCGAAACGTTTGAAAAGCTTCAGTTCGCTCTCTATGTGCTTTTCACCATTAATTTACTCTAAGTGTTGGATTTCCCATTTCTTTTTTTTTGGTAAGTTGAAACGTAGTAAGAAACCGAATTAAATTCGCTTCTACATAAATAGGAAGCACAACTCAGAAATAATTGGATGGAGAATTCTTGTAAAAAATATTTTTAACTTCACTTTTCTTGACAGCCTTGAGATATAATTTATGATATTGTTTATTCAGCAGACTGCACAATAATTTATTAAATTTGTAATAAAATTGAATTTTAATGAAACAATTAAACTGTTTGATCTTCTTTGTGACATCGCATTTAATCTGAGTATCAGCCGATGGCAGATTGAACTCATTATACGGATTTGTGAACTGTGACAATATCAGGGCCAATAAATTTACGGGTGTTTGTACTGATAAAATAAACAGGTAGGTGTCACGCTCGCCCACTGACCGCCGAACGATAAATTGTTCTCATTATTATCGCCTATTGCCCAACAAATCTCTTATTCCCTTTGTTTAGCGAGAAATAACGAGGAGAACATAAAGAAACCAACTCATGGGATCATCGGGTGATTTCGCTTTATTTGATAGCTACTGTTTTAATGTTTAATTTGCCAATGTTATAAAATTATGTTTATTGTTTGTTCGGTTAATCTAGCGCTTGACAATAGCTTAAATTAAAGCTTATTAAGACATAAATAAGATTATATTTTCAAGTTGATTAATATAAGTTTCCATAGGAGCGGCATACATTGCATACTCTGATAGCAGGTTCGGCGGTAACCAAACGATGAATAAGAAGAGGTACCTACTGGCAATCAAAGTGCTCCTCTCATAATACAGATAAATCTGGCCGGACAAGAAAATCCTTGTTAACATGTGAATGCGGAGAATTTAAAAGATTTCCATACGATGTTCGGCGAACAAAAACGTGTAAAGCTGAGCGCGGCATGACGCGACGATTTAACGCAGATCCTCGCAAAGTTGACGGTGCCGTACGGCGGCTGAGCCGGCCTGCGACCCCCATCACCGGATTAACTGCCTGTAACAGCATGTCAGCCGGTCAACCCACCAAGATTTACGCATCTGTTTTCATTCTACAATGAAAAGATTTGTAGCTTCTCTCCACATTATTTCACCAATTTAATCAAGGATTAAGGCCACTAGCAAAACCTTACAGAACGATTGCTGCAAAATCGAAACGAAAACTACGTTAGTATTCTAACATCAGAAAAGCCCTTCGATATTGACGCGGATGTCGGATGCACGTCAGAGTGGGCTCATATTGGATCTAGCCGGTTCCATATCCACAGGCACGGCACTACGAGTGTAAGCCTTTAATCTCTGCATTGCGTCACACCGAGCGGAATGAGAGTTATCGGTTTCCCTGCTGATAAACAGAAACGAATGAGCCCGGGTCCGCAATCCAGCTCAATAATACCCATCCTCCGTATAAAAATTGATTGTAACAACCCATCGCGTGAATAAATAAATATTTTCGGCCGTCATTATGGTATCGTTATTTATCGTTGCGGTAACAGAATTCATGGATTTAATAGTTGTCGATTAACAATGGATCACTATGACACGGAGGCGACCGGTAATGCCTGCAAGTGATCGGGGCGTTAACAAACTCACGAAAAACGGGAGGTGTGCCATTATAAATATCGACGTAAACGAGGGTGGTTACCCAGCATTAACCTTGCCAGCCTGACAAATAATTGTAGGTGCCTACACGGATAGGATTACTGAAAAAACAGCGTGCTCACCTAACGCCCTCCTGACTAACGATGTATAAAATTTCCATTGTCATCAATCTCTGACACAACGCTGAGGATTCGCAAACTCTTCACTAATTGCAATTTGAACAAAAACTAAAAAGCGAAGTCATCGCGAGCTGCAATTTTTAACGCTACGTTTTCTACCAGTTGTAAATTCAAAAGTCACAAAATAATGGTATCAGCAAAAAAAAGTGAAACAGTTCGGAGTTAAAAAATGTTGTTTACTTCTGTTAAAAGCCCCTCTTTCCGACAAACTTAGTTCCTCTCAGTTCAGTATGACACGACATTTACCTAGATACTGAGTTAAACATAATATAGTTACCTTCTACCATTTATATACAGCAGAAAGTTATCAGCTATTTTAACTCGAATAAAACTACCTGCTTTTGTTTTTAATTTCTGTCAAACCTAACTTCACATTAAAATTAACACCAACACAGTATGCATCGCCCCATTTTCAAATATCGAACACATAAGCATAAGGGTTGCCACACACAAATATTAAATGGAGCTAAAATGGAAGTAACATGGCCGCACAACGGTACAGCGAGGACAGATAGGAGGTCTCGACGGTGTATCTCCATACATGACCATTACCGTGCAACTGACGTGTGGAATGTCCCTAAACGCCAATACCGTAAACGCGTACAAATTCTCGTACCTTGTGTTTTTTATAGCTGTTTATTCCCTTGGCTATTTATTATTATTTTATTTTGCACCTTTCAAATGAAACTGAATTATTTTAATTATTTTCCTCAACTAACGTGTAAGTCGTGGGTTCGAACCTAGACAGGCGCGGTACGAGAACGTTTCTTATTTTAGTGTGGGTAATCATCAAATTACTCATCGGAAGGGAGTGTCAGACTTCTACTGACTTAAACCCACCCATGCTCCTTCTTAGCCCTTTGTGTCCGGGGCCGCGGTATCTCTTTCGAACAACCCGCAGACCCGGCAGGCGTCGGCCCTTGCGGGCCCCTGCAATGTTGCTGACATCTCTTTTTTTTTTTTTTTCTTTTTTAAAAAACCTTGCCCCACACTAGGAATTTCTCCTGTATCGTGGGTGCGTTTACAAACACTTAAAGTCACATACACAAATACACCCAGACCCGAAACAACTATCTGTAGGCCATACAAATATTTGTTCCGTGCGGGGATCGAACCCGCGACACGCAGCGCAGCAGTCCAATTGCTCAGCCACTGCGCCAACCATGCCGTCATTGCTTTGAGGCGCGCGTGGTTCACGTTACTCCACAGGCCCGCGCCTAGGGTGCCCGGAAGCCATCATGGCCCCCGACGCCCTGAGTGTCTTCAGTGGCGGCTGGAACGAGAGGTTCTCTCCCTCTCACGTTTCGCCGCCTCCTTCGCTCCGAACCATGGTTTGAACCAGGGCCGGACGCGTAAGGTCACCGCGGCATAATGCGAGTACTTTGTGTAATTTATTTCATCAACACGGTGAAGGGAAATATCGTGAGGAAATCGGCATGTCTTACAACCAAAAATTCGAAGACATGGACCTCCGCAAACCCCTGGATCTGGGCTCGCGTAATGGATTTTAGCCCGTTCCCTCTCATAGAGAGAAGGCCTGTCTCGCAGCACCTTCCAGCTTACTTCACATGAAGTCTTAAAATAAGTTAAATCAACTAGTTATATTGTGATTTGTTTGATCCGAAATGTCAATTACATTTCCTTTTTATGTGTGTGAATAGTAGAAAAGTAGGTACCTACTATTGAATAACAACAATAATAACACCTACTAACCAATTCTTCTTCTTCTTCAATATTATCGACTTTTTATTTAACCGTAATTAATATTATTGAAATCAATTATATCGAAGAAAATTGTAGCGTGAAGGTGACTTATACTCTTTAATTATTCATCAACCTTCAATTTTTTGTACTGAATAGAACTTTACCTTGAAATCGATAAAGAGAAAAGTTTTTCAGTGAAGACACACAACATACTTATGTGAATACTTACTTACCTTTATTAAAAGTTTGAATACCTCAGAGTTGTTAACATACAACCTCATTAATACCTTGTTAATTACTTACTCTTCATAGAGTTAATTTCACAATGCTTAAGTGAACTGCATTTTTAAAATTAATCTAGCGAACATTTTTATAGCAGAAATGGGTAAAACTGAAAAAAAGTATCAGATTACATAAGAACCGACATAAGCGACTGTAACGACGAATAATTATTCTTTTCCATGCTTAAATTTTCTTCACACCTGATCCTACAAACAAGGTCTCATCATGTAACACGAAGTCACGTAAATTAGGTAGGATGTATACTAATCCGGAGATAAAACGCTTAAGCTTCTGCCATAACGTCTCGTGTGTAAGCAGCTTTATTTGCTGTAAACATTTGCGTTCTCGTTTGTTGTTAAGTAATAAATTAATTCTTGGGCCTTGATATTTATGCCGAATGAAACAAAAACTTGTGTTGTAAAGTCCGGCTGTACTGAAAAGTTACTAAACATTTCTTACCCACGTCTAGAATCCCTCAACTGTGAACTACATACAAGGTGGAGATGACAATATAGCAATAAATTAAACTTTGTACAACAAATATTCTCTTAAACTAGTATTGCCAGTGTTTGCATCTGGATGGATCGTAATGTACGCTTTGTATTATTACATCTGCAAGCAGTTCTTAAAGTAAATTAGGAATTACAGCCACGATTCTCATTTTTTTTTTGGAGGGTGGGAAATCATCAAATGACTTCTCCCACTCTGAGCGGAGCGGAAGGGAGTGTCAGACTTCTACTGACTCAAAACCACACATGTTCCTAGTAGTAGTAGTTCCTTTTGTGTCCGGAGCCGCAGTACCTCTTTCGTGCAACCCGCAGCTCCGGCAGGCGTCGGCCCTTGCACCTCTGCAATGCAACGATTCACCTACAAAATACATTTTAAAAAATCACCTGCACAGTATCTCACCAGAAAACCGAGTCTAGGCGACTTTTCCTTCAACATCTCTTCAAACTGCTTTCTACGTTGCCGTCGTGGGCCTATAGTACTAACCCGAAGTGACGACTTATCACGTCTAATGTACTACACCTGACAGGAAGAGTAATGGAACAAAATTGATGAACCGTAATACATATCAATAGAGATATTGGCAATAAATAAGCAGATAAAATATGGCCGTTTAAGGTCGAAAGCAATTTGTAAGCTCGCGTATCTTGAGTATCGAGAAGATCGCTCGGAATTACCTACAACAGGTTTTTGCGTCATGATTTGTGGTGCCCCCGGGCCATGTTTGATCCAACACGCGTGCTCGCCATTGTCTGCCGAAAACAACTTGTATTTAGGCAAAATTATTCCTTAAGGGAGGGAAAAACGTGAGCGCAAAAAAAATGCCACGTTAGGATTGTTCCCTCAAAACTCTTGTAAATTTTTAAATACAAATTCGTCATTTTTCGCTCACGTGTTAGCTGAAAACTTGTTGGTCTTCACGCAAAACAAAAGTTTTTAAGGAAATGTTTTTTCCTCTTTCATTAAAGCGAACAAAAAGGGTCATGTAACGTAATTAAGTCATTGTGCATGAATGAGGAAGTTTTTTTTTTGCTTTTGTTCGTTTTGGGTTTGGTTAACCCTCAATTTCTTTCCGGGAATATGTGGGTTTATGGTAAGGTGCATAATTATTATTATATTGTTTTATGTTTTATTATTATATACCTTTTATTATTGATTGTAGTCAATCGTAATATTAACTTACACCATAGTATTGTATCGAGTCTGGTTCTTCTAACCAAACAGACAGATGTGTTGCTGGAGAGTTTGTTCCGCCACTTCTTCTTTCCAGCAAAAACACTAGGAAGTGTCGAAGGGTGGGCGTTTTGGGGGACTGTCACTTGTAAATAAGTAAAGTAAAGTAAATTTTGACGTTCGAAAAGTGCTGAATATCAGCCTAGTTCGAATAAATGAGTTTTGATTTTGATTTTGATTATTATTATACAAACGAGTCATGAGCACTACTGTGTACCTATCTATAGGTACCTACTCAAATTCATAAGCGATTTACTCGTAAAATTTAAATTACAACTTTGAGGTAAGACCACTTCGTTCTAGTCTAAGTTTTAAATTTTATTCGTAACAACGTAAAATGACAATATATGCAGTAAGTGAAATCAGTTTTAAGGTCACTGAAAACTGATTTAACCTGCATAATAAGTAACTGTACAAACTTCGATAAGTATGATCATCTTCTACCGTAATGTTACAAAGCCCCGTCACCCACGGTGACTTTTTGTAGCGATGCTGCCGCGCGTTCTCACCGCGATGCGGTGCGAACTGCTTGCCCTCACCCTCAAAACAAACGCTGGTCAGTAGCGATACTGTCGCACGTTTATGAAACGCGCGACAGCATCGCTACAAAAAGTCGCCGTGGGCGAGGCCCTTAAGAGTGAGGATGTATCACTCGAGCTCGATTTGTACGACTGTCTATTGTTTATCACATCCCCAAGGCTCTACATCGCATTGAAACAAGGAAGTAAAAATACGAGCACACGTTATCACTTTCGCAATAAAGTTGTCCCGAAGTTTTGTAATAAATGTTTAATTTCATTTAGGTAACAACATTACGAGACATTCGTAATGTGCGGAGACGTCTACACGAACAACTTTTGTTTCAAATTACTTAAAGTACAAACCTATACATACTTACTTTACACGTTCCTATAAAGCTTTTTGTTAATTTGTTTTCTGAGCAAAAATGTTATTAATCTATTTTTATTTATGGTGGTTGATATTATTCTGAGAAGCCATGGTTTTGTTATGGATGAAAGCGGCTATTTCTATTGGTTATTAATAAAGTTTGTAGCTAACGTTCAAACGCAGGTTCAGGTTCTATTTATAACTGGACGAATGGCATGAATGAATGTATTCCAAAATAGTTTAACTTTACCCCAATTCGCTACGAGAGAATTTACAAAAACCCCACTAATCGTATCGCCCCGAGAAACACTGAATTACAAAGGATTCTAAAGATCGACCGACATTTAGAATAATTAATAGTAAATACCCTAATTTCAGCTCAGGTAACGTTAGGCTGAAGAAAATAATTTCGTTCCACTGAAGTGGTATTTACCTCGGAGGAAATAGGCCTATGTAAATACTTAGCAACTTCATTAGGAAAACAAATTAACGTACGGTACATTTGATGTGCGTAATTGGCGCTACCTTCCCATCTACTAAACATAGAGTATTCTATTTACACAAATACATAGTAATTCGTATAGTTAGGTTTTACTTTATATCCGTGTTAGCGCTATCCTTCCTAATCCACGGTTGAATCGGCACCTATTGTAACAAGATAAAGAAAGGGTTGTCGTAAACTTCAAACACACATTTTTACTCCAAGGATGTGGTTGAATCACCTCGTAACACAATTTAGCGTTTTTTGGCACAACTTTCTGCACTCCTGAAACTTTTAACGTTCCGATCAACGAAATGTTTTTCAGAGGCCAAGAGCTTTTTTGGAAGTTCTCACAATACATGCATAAACTTAAGCCTGTTTTTCCTGGGGTAGGCAGGAACCACTGAACGCCACCTACTACGATCCTTACAAACTCCTTTTACCCCGTTCACAGTCATACATCTGGTCATACACGTTTCATAATACCTTATATGTAGCTATATAAATATGGACGTCATTTCTACTTTTTCACTCAAAGAAACATCTACAAACACCCAACAACATTCTTCTCACGACCATCTTAATGTAAAACCCACTGCAGCGATAACTTACACCCCGTAGCCGTTTTAAATAATATATATCTTCAAACGATTACAGCGCATCAGTAATATCTGTGGAAACGTTTAGAGCATCGGAAATAGACGCCTTGACCCAGTTTGTCGCAAGCAGGACCCTCGGTCGACCCACGAACGGTTTGCTGTGCTACCACGAGAGTGAGCAGACCCACAGAGGATGCGTAAAGTGGAGGAAATTGAGCCGGAAGACCGACCCTCTCACGCGGCCGATAGTGCTCCCAGAAGAATTTAATACACGTATTCTTACACACGTATTCAATCACTTCTAAAGGCAATTCTACGCAGTTACATTTTTTTTTGTAACACGAACCACAAAGTTTACAAAGAGGTGTAAGCGCGCAGGTGCAAATCCGACCGGATAGCTAAAGCCAAAACAATATCAGCCATGACTTTCCATTTCACATACTCACAAAATGAAATATATTTAACAATTGTTATTTTTTCGGTCGACGCCGACATTTGGACAGAATTGCTCGTATACACTACAAAACATACGTAAATACGTCGAGAACAATTTTTGCACGTTATGCAAAACCTTAACCGTTGCCGTTCGAATAATTTGTGATAGGAAAATGGAATTGTATGCAGAATAATAAAATCCTCCGACCCTCCGAATCGAGCCCATAATAAATTTTACCGTTGTGGTTTCTACCTACATGTTGTTTTGATCGCAACTGCCAAAAAAATTACGCGTACCCTCATACACAGCGCCACACAATAACGTACCTATCGGGAGTGGATTTAAGATATTTTGTAATACAAGGCAAAATAAAGCAGTAAATCACTAACTGATTTACACACACGAAGTAAAAGGACTGAATTATTAATATCTCCAGCTCCTATCCTTTACCTTTTAGGTTTCCACAACAAAAGGACTTCACAGTTTTGGTCGTGTTCATCATTTACTTTTCTATACGTCGCGTCGTCGTCGCGTCGGAGACTTGTCTCTACTCGAATGTATCATCAATTTTCATGAAATATCACAGTGGAATACTTTTTCAGTTGCCGTAATTTGAACTAAGAGATAAGAAAAGTTTTGAATTATCAGAAAGTACTTGCTCATTTTGTGGAACAAAGCTTATTGAACAAGCAATTGATCATTTTCAGGGAATCTCAAATGTTGATCTGTTGTTTTATCTATGTCAGACATAATATTTGCAGAGTAATAAGCATTGCAAACTATCTAACTTTACCAATAAATATTACTCAGTCTAGATCTATAGTACAGTATCAGATTTTAAACTGACATGGTCACTAGCACTATTATTTATACTGAAAACGGGATATTTACCATGTTTACTGATTGTGATATTTCGGCGCTGTTACAAGCACCATGATCACGGATAAACTCAACATGGCAAATATCCCGTTGTCAGTATGAATAATAGTACAGTATCGACTGAAACTAATTATTTATTTAGAAGTGACCGCAACATGATTTTGGATTTTTTTTACCGCAATCAAACCTTTTCGAAATGATTAAGAACCAATTTATTTTCGAACATTTAAAGGTGGTTTTAAAATTCAATGTGTGCGGGACGTAAAAGTTCAAAACATTGTGAATCGGAATCGTTAATAAAACTTTTCGTAGTTTTTGCGTAAAATAAAACTGCAGCGTAAAGTTGTAATAATGCTTTGAGCTTACTATTTTCCGCGCTAGTAACATATATGAGCTAATTAGCTAGGCTACTACGGAATATAACACGTTTCGCTCATATGAACTAATTAAGCGTTATGGCAGGCGGAGTGCTAGATTCGAGTGATGTTTTAAAAAGCAAGAGTTCAGGGTTCCGTAGGCGCTGTAAGCCGAAGCTCCAGGCACGAACTGTGGCGGTGCTCATCAATATTGCGCGCACGTTCGAAAACTTTCTGCCACAATTACCTGAGAGCTCAAGTGTCGGAAAATATATTGGTTTTGTTCGTCTCAGTCCCAACTATCTGGAGAATCGATCCCTACGAATCTATTAACCTGTAGCTGTATAGATAAATACATAAATGCTCCAATTTGCACAGTTTATTGGGTATAATAGTCTTGGTGTCGTTATAGTCTGAATAGGTAAAACAAATTGCGCTCTGCCAAATATATTTTATATTTATTCTCTAAAAAGTAATTTTAGACTGAAAACTAAAGCAATTTCAAAAATATTTCTATTACTTCAAATTATAAAGTCAAAACTACAATAACGTACCCCATATTTGTCTTCAAAATATAACGTAGCTACGCTTTTCAGTATTGGGTTATTGACTCAGATTTAGTAAGGTGCGACCGCGCAAGTTCATAATATTACTCAGTTCAAATAAATTGAGCTCAGAATATTAGTCTACTGATTTAATTAGGAAACTCATGAAGCGATTCGAACAGCGGCTGTGAGTAATTATTTTTTGATATCATATGTCACGGAGGGTCCACATCCAGTGGGGTTAATTAATAACTGGCGAGAGGGTCTGGACGTGTGTGCCTGCGAGGCGAAGAAAAAATACCATTCCGCTGAGCGTTGGTTAGTTAGCAGAAAAGAGCAGCGGTGTATAGCCCGAAATAATAAGCCGCAAGCCGCCGCCCCGGTGATTTATTGTTTTGGCTTTGCGAAACCTCACTCGGAAGCCTGATAAAAAATGATCTCACTTATTAACACCACTGGCGAAACCCGACTTTATTACCCTTTGCCGATTCCTGTGACACGCCAAACATTTTATATTCAACTTTTCGTATAATCAACCAATCAACTTTTCGGCAGTGCTCCCATATTCACATGTTCCTTGTTTTATTTTTATCCGTCTGTAAACAAGTTTTCCACGCGATTTCCGGCATGATTTAAATTTTATTATTTTATTAAAAGCCTTCCACGAACATACAACACTAATTTATTCTCAAAAGAACTTCAAAGACATAATTACCTTCTCTTTGTGACTTTAGGAAATTAAAATCTCTATTGTACACGTAATTATGTCTGCCTACCATCCTTGTACAAACATGTCAAATATAAGACAAAGAAAGCCTGCTAATTTAGTATTCGGAAAGGAATCATGACATACGAACTAAGAAGACTTTGCGGTTATTACCGTAAGCAAAATTCTTTACGGTATTAGAATGGGGCCTACCTCGGGAAAGTTTTCAAATATTAGCACCATTATTTCACCAGATGACAGAGGTTGGGCACATATTAGCAAAGTTCGAGGGCGGGCGTTTCATGTCACTCGATTCATTTTTCAAGGATATTTTATAATTTATTTATTTGAATATCTTTTAATAGAGTTTTCCTACAAACGCACAACAAATCATATATTTTAGATATTAGATAGATATACATTTTTGCATGATCAGATTTTTTTCTGAGGGGTATCGTATTACCAAGTACCTATAACTGGGTTGAGGTCGGCTTCCAGTCTCACCGAATGCAGCTAAATACCAGTATTTTACATGGAGTAGTCACTCCATGCCGACCCCAACATAATTGGTAACAGGCAAGGAAGATGATAATGATCTGATTTTATGTGACTATTTTTCAGGTTTACTTACATTTTGTTAGCCTATGTATGAAACTTTTTACAAGGTTTAATTTATCCTGAACTTTATCGTTTGTTCTGGTCGTGCCGCCAGACGCTTTGTATAAGTAATGAAAGCGCACTTGGATATTTGAGCTGATATGCGACAGTGGCACTCCACTTAAAAGCTTCAAGAAACTTATGGTGAGGAAATAATACATGAGCAACGGGACCGGAATGTTTCGAGGTACTTTAATGACTAACTTAACACGGGCGAATTGTTTACCTGGTCCAGAACTTTCCAATCTGATAAAGTACTTACCTCTTTTTCTGCCCTCGTAGAATAATTCGAATCAGAAATGAGGACATCCGCATGAGAACCAAGGTTACCGACGTAGCCCGAAGAATCGCCAGACTAGAGTGGCAATGGGCAGGGCACATTGCTCGCAGAACGCATGGCCGATGGGGCCGAAAAGTTCTGGTGTGGCGACCGCGAACCGGGAGACGTTGCGTTGGAAGGCCTCCCACTAGGTGGACCGATGACCTGGTAAAGGTTTCGGGGACCCGCTGGATGCGAGACGCACGGAACCGGTCAATGTGGCGACAACTGGGGGAGGCCTATGTCCAGCAGTGGACGTCTTTTGGCTGAAATGATGATGTTGATGATGTACAATAATTTGAAGTTGGTTCCTGCATGCATAATAACTCTGTAATAAATCTACATCTGAATGAAATAGTGGAAAACCGTTGCTACAATTTTCTATTCTGTAAAATCTTCAATTTCAAGATGTATCGCTTGTTCACGGACACATTTCCTTTTAGTCACGTTGGCGATAAACCAAAAGCGTTTTATTCTATTCAGCACAATCTATCCACTTTGCTTACACTTGTGTACATTAAAACCTTTGCGATACGCCCATGCCTCCCAACAAGTCATATTAACTTCATGTTAGCTCCTCTGTTTGTTACAACCAACTCCGTAAATAAATACGTGCAGTTCATAAACTGTTTAATTTGTGTTGCGAGTTAAACATGAGTTTACACACAAACCCGGACGTTTTCTGTCAAATCGTCACGTTGCATCTCACAGCAATTTGTATGAGAGACCGCCAAAAAGTCTCATTTCATGAACGGAGAAATTAATTTACATTTCTACGTTTACATAAATAAAAGAGGCCGTATTGCCGTTTGTGGGCTCTGACGACGGCTTGGCGGGAATCGTTTCCCTCATATACCCCGCTGGAAATGCTAATGTGCAAATGTGAGACCGCGGCAAAAACTGCTCGACTGTTCACTTTCGTCTAGGTGCTAATAATTTCAATTTAAACAGCTCGCTGAGGCAAATTTTGTGGCAGTTAGGCTCGCACGATACTCGTAAACTCGCGTAGCAGGATCAATGTTGATATAATTAGTGTTTTAACGTACCGAATATCTAAGGTAGTCGTTTTCCATATCGAAACATGTCGTCATAAAAACATGTTTAATACTGAAAATCTAAACAAAAATATAAACATAATAACGTTAGTATTCGAATTTATGTTTATCCATAAATAACATTATTTAAATATAATACATTATTTTTAATTAATTTATAAAATTATTAATATCATTAAACTACAAACAGAATGTTTACTTAATTTACCAAATTGTTGCCGCATGTAATGAGATAGAAAAACGAAAATAGACACCAACAAAACAGTAAACAAACAGAAAATATTTTTTATTATTCTGAGTTAAATTTTAACAAAAGTTTCTGGTAACTGAAAACCTTATCTTTAAAATCTTAAGCAAATTGAGAGGCTCCGCTTGTTTTCTCGTTAGTTAATGACTATAATTTAAACTTAATAATAAAGACGGACAAGCGTCTTTGTTTGTGCTTGAAAGGTAAAATTTCGTGCACCTAAATAAATGCTAATTAAGAAATGTGAGCTCAAGAAATAAACGTTAGTTGAAAAGCGTGACAATCTGAAAGCTCTGACATTATAATTACGAAAAATTACAGAAGTCAGTTCAAGGAAAGGAACATTAACGGAACAAAGAGTAAACACAAGACACGTGAATGTACCCATAGCTTATTACTTACTAGATTATTAATATGAAAGATTGAAGAAAAAAGTCGACAGAAATTAATTAAGAGAATGCTACTTATCTCTGTAGTCATAAAGTTCGAAGACAAAAAGTATTACTTATCCGAAAGACGAACATTGAGATATGAAATGTGCTTGTGTATTAATATTGTGTATTAACAACATTATTTTCATCCTGGCGGTTTCCGACCGATGAATAGATATTCGCTTTGCTAAGAGAAAATACGACTAGAAGGTATACAGAGTGATTCTTTCAAATGGGACAATATGAGGAAATCCCATTCATAGGAGATAGCGGGAAGCTTTGATACGAAAGTTACCTCTTTTTTATGAAAACAATTTTAAAACAGTATACTTTATTTTTTGGTCAAAAAGAGTTAATGTTTCCCAAGAAAGTTTCCGTATGTTTCTCATACAGCTTGTATCAGATGGGACTCCATGGGACCAACATCATAATCACGAAAAAATAGTAAGCTGCTCCATACATTTGTCTTTCGCTTTCTTAAAAACTGGCTGTTACCGCATTGACAATAGGTTCAGAATGCAGTGTATTTCATACTCGTGTTTTTTTCTACGAGTAAAAGTGGTTTATTTTCACGTGATTTTCACAGATAAGTATTTAAACTAAGTCTAATGTGGTTTAATTTTATTAGTAGGCGATGATTGATTTTTAATCTTAGCAAAGGGGCGCATAGGCCTTTAGGTTTGAAATTTTCTATTTTTATATTCCGCCTAATACAAAAAATAGAAAATTTGCAGCTTTTTACATTCATAAATATGGCCACACCTATTTGATTTCCTCTACTGTATCAGTTAAAGAAACATTCTGTATTTGAGGTAGGTATTACCTGCTTTCATTCTTCGAAGTACTTCCTCGTAGCTGCTAGTACCAGGTGACTTTATGTTGTTCGAGAGGCTTAGTTTACACTCTTTCTATCTCCAACTTTCAGGTGGGCTAGATTTTTACAATTTAAGTTCAGACTGGTGCTTCCTTATGACAGATACGGCTGGAAGATGTTAGAAAACGTTTTTTTTTATGTTTTCCTTTTGTTTAAGAGACAAGGAATAAAAAAAAAAGAAGTACCACAGAATCTTGACCATTGCAAGGAATGGAAGGTTTTCGCCCAGCAGTGGGACAATAGGCTTGCTATCTTTACTTACTTACTTAATATATTAATAAACGCGAAAGTAACTCTGGCTTTCTGTCTGTCTCCCTTTCCAAAACTACTGAACCGATTTAAATGAAAATTGGTACACAGATAGTCCGGAGCCTGAGAAAGGACATAGGATACTTTTTAATGCGAAAAAGGGTTGTAAGGGGTTGAAAGGTGGGGATGAAGAGATTACTTTTGGTCGCGATAACCGACATCCACGCGGGCAAAACCGCGGGTATAGTTATATAACAATAAACGGACTAGTAATATAACAATAAACGGACTAGTAATATAACAATAAACGGACTAGTAATTTAACAATAAACGGACTAGTAATATAACAATAAACGGACATCCAGCAAAATAATAAACCCTGAGATGAAGTCGTTGTGAAACATAAATTATAAACAGGCTAAGTGTTTTGAAAAAAAAACAATAATAACAAGGGGTATCATATTACCCCGTGCTAACTGGGTTGTGGGGGTCAGGTAGGCACTTAGACTGGAAGCCGACTCCAACATAGTTGGGAAAAGGCTTACCGCTTGTTTCTCCAACATAGTATATAACATACCTAGATAAAATCTCAACAAAAACCTGAACCCTCCTGTCCAATCACAATTCTGAATACATCAGAATAAAGAGATCATATGAAAACTTCAGTGGGCTACATTAACAAATCTAAAGAGCAGAGATCCATACGCCTTGTATAATCTAAGGAACATTACAAGTCCCGGCTGCGATTCCCTTTCCGCCTCGCTGAGATATTGTAATGAAATCCCGCCATCTGCTTTCGCTCGCCGACGTAATATGATGTGCGACCTGTGTCTGCTTTCCGTATAGCTCGATTAAAATAATATTTATTGTATGAAACACGTTGTTTTTCTAATCGTAATTATGATGTAAGCTTTATTTAATTGAGGTGTTTTATCTTGCCTTCGTCTGCAAGGAAAGGTCGGTTAACATCAACAGAATTTTCCGTGTAGGTTGTCTCTAAAGGTCCTACAAATTGTTTGGGAAGTTCTAAGTTAAAAGGCACGTTTTAGAGTTTCTTACTGTCACAATCAAGGCAGTTTTGATTTTATTAGCCACTCTTAAAACCTTTATCAACCAATAGCTTTTTTTTTTTTTTTGTGTTGGGAAATCATCAAATGACTCCTCCCGCTCTGGGCGGAGTGGAAGGGAGTGTCAGTCTTCTACTGACTAAAACACCCATGTTCATTCTCAACTCTTTGTGACCGAGGCTGGAGTATCTCTTTCGAACAACCCGCAGCCCCGAATCAAGCAATAGCTGGCATCAGTACAACCGAGTATTGAATGAGACAAAATCTTCCAAAGTATCAAAATAAAATATATGGGTAGAAGTTAGGCAGGTCAAATAATTGTCCTTTGTACCTAGGCAGATTAGCTTATTAGTGCTATACGTGGTATTGAAGATATTCCTTTAATTAGATATTACATAGTTTGATAGTGAGGAGTTGAATCATAAGGATTGCAACACTGCAACTACACATTTCTTCTTATTGTGATGACTATGAGAAATTTAGCAGGACACCCGCGAATCGTTCATTATTAACTATATCTATTTGCGGAATATGCAATTTTGTTACAGAGCTAAAGAAGAAAACCGTGTCTTAAGGTTAGCTGAATAAAGTTCCGTTTAGCGAACTCAGTTCTCATTTCCGAGTAACATAAAATTTTATAAATACAAAATTTTAATCCAATCCTTTATCTCATTTGAAGCGATTCAATTCTATTACCAATTCTGGTTATGCGAATATCGGTACTGAATAAAGCAGAAATACAGATTAAAGTCAGTACCGGTATTTCTGTTCAGACAGTTCTCTATATCAGGATGTCAATAGCAGCCCAAAATGTTGAAACTATTGAAACTTTGCAATGTACTACGATGCTTCTAATAATAACTGCAACAGAGGTAATTTTACCGTTCTTTGAAAAAATTGTGTGTTTACTAAATTGTACTGTATTTTCATCATCATCTTCCTGCCCTTATCCCATTCTATTTGGGGTCGGCGCAACACGTTTTCTTCTTCCATTCTTCCCTGTTACACGTCAAGGCGGCATTTATTCCTTTCTCATTCATATCATTCTTCACACAATCCATAAATTGTACTGTATTTTGCTAAAGGTAAATTAATTTTCGTAAGCTGACTTTGGTTACAATACACAGGGTGTAAGAGACAGCCCTGCACAAACTGACAGGGTGCATTCAACTCTTTATTCTGGATCATATTCCACAGGAGTTTTTCTCAGGAAAATTCACATTTTGCACTACATTTAAATAAAAACAAATAAAAACTCTAAATAAATAAAAACAACAATAGAGTCCTGCTTAGGTTACTTAGGCTTACTACATTCAATACAATTCTACGTAAAACAGGTACCTAACGCCAAATCCAAAGTGAAATGGCCCATCCAAACTGAAACAACACAAAACTTTTCCCATCATCCATTACCTGCCGATAAAATCAAGTAAATCGTATGTAGATCTGAATTAGGTGTTAATTCACGTAGCAATCCGTTTAAACGTATCTCATGTGTGTCAAATACGTAATTAACGTTAGTGTTGGTGCAGACGAGGCGGCGCGCGGCGTGTACCGGTGCCAAGGTACACAGCCGGCGCAAGTGATCGCAATAATCGCTCATATCGTATGCCACAAACTGATAATGTTGCGTGGCATGCGTGCAAGCAATGCTCTAATATTCGATTTGTATTCACGGTCGTGTTGTTTATGGGCCATTGAGATGCGGGCGCCCATTGACTGGGCAATTTGCATTGAATCGCTACTTTTGTGTATACGGAACCGCGACGCTGGAACGCGATGATGGTCTAATTATTATGTACCTGCCTGCGTGCATGGTTTGTGCGACTAATGTTTTGGGAAAGGTTTGTGACGGCGCGAGTTTATCTACGATTCAGAGTTTTATTTATTAACTTTTGGCCACTGTGTTAATCTTTTTCAATTCAGTTATTATCCCCCGGTTAAGCCGATTTAATACATAACATCACGAGTGTAATCACCGAAGGGTTAGGCAGAGGTGTACCTAATAGTACACCCACATATCACCAGTTATGTTTACTGTTTGCCACCTACCGGGACTACGGCGGATAACTGTACTCAAATTACCTCCATGACCCATTTACTATTCAAAGCATCCACTAGCACAATGTTTTAACAGTGCTACACTGAGTTTTACCGTAAAATGTGATTTTTGAACCATTAAAAAAAATCGTTTCCCAGCAATAATTTTTACGTAGGGGTACTTAGTTTGATGTACAGAATGCTTGGTTGACGGCTGTGTGATGGGTTGATTTACACCCTGTATATCTACAATATCGACGTCATAAATGGCTACGAAATAGGTACTTATTTTACATGTAAAAACAGCAAGTTTTCTTTTAATCGAATCAACAAGCGTGTAGGTTATTCGATTAACCGTTCTCGTCATAAGCGCGAATCGCCTCATTCAAAGTTCGAGGCATCTGATCAGTTCACTATATAACAGAATACCCCGGACATTTTGTTGCAACATGCACCAGCACACCTGTTTTAAAGGAATGAAGTTATTATCATTCATATTATGAAACTTCTCTGATAAATGAGTGTTGTTGCAGTTTTGGACAGTGCGAAATGGGAAAATGTACCTATTTTAGATTTCAGTCGCGCTATCTGACGTACAGTTCTGAAATAATGTCTCTTGTAGCTTGTTCACAAGTAATTATTGTTGATATTATTTTCGTATACAAACCCTTTTTTGTGTTCATGGCAGAAATTAACCTTTTGTGACCCGTAAGTATTAGGTACATAGGTACATATGAGGCTTGCCCTTTTCCGCATTTTCATTCAATTAAAAATAATTGTCTACTGTAAACGTTGTTTTATTTCTAAATGAAAACAACTGTCTCGTGGTTGCTTTGCTGCCTGGTCTAGTGGTTGCAATCGTCTGCTGAGTATGAGGGTCTAAGTTCGATTCCCTGGTTGGGAAAATTGTTAATGGATTTTTCCGTCTGAACTTCCTCTGTAGCATCCACGGAGTCCATATTTATGCCCGGTTGATGGCAATCGGCTATTGCATGGAACTCAAACATAACTGGCGAAATGTCAGTGTACAATTATAAAGTGATCTGCCTAAAACTTCACGAATAGGGTAACTGAAAAAAAAATCTAATTAGTCCGTCAGATAGATTTACAAAAAGTATTTTTCTTTTTTCACGTAAACAAAAAATTAAGACGATACAGTCTTTCGAAAACTCGTGTGACGTCACATTGCAGTACATTTTTACTGGCCAGTGACGTCAAAAGCCCCCACTCATGATCTTTGACGCGTTTTATCTTCGTCAATTTCTATTATTTTGATAAAACAAAAAACACGTGTATTTTTGGGTAATCTAACTGACGGATTAAACAGTTTTTTTTTGTCAGGATACATCTCTATTACAGGCGTGATGTTATGTTATGTAAAACACAACCCTGACAAATAAATATCCTGATTTGAAGTTCTGCATAGGGTTTATTGTAAAACACGACACGTATATTTAAATTCGCTGAATATTTAAACGTTTCTCCGCTATTCTTCACCGCGCCGCCATTAATGAGTAATTTGAGTTTCGTAAGAAGCTCAGGCCTCTCTTTGTTAACGAATGTACCTACATACAGATGTGCCTAGTAGTTTCTATAATGATGTGGCCCACCGACAAAGTACTTCAAAGAAAGGTTAAGGAAATGTGTGTGTGTAAGATTCGGGTTTACGATGAACCAAGCCTTGGGTTCACAACGTCGAGTTCAGAAATAATAACAACTCATTACTTAGCCAAAGAATAAAAATATAATAACATATTTTTTTTTTTGGCGTGTGGAAAATCATCAAATAAACCCTCCCGGAACTCTTGGACAGAGCGAAAGGGAGTGTCAGACTTCTTCTTCTTCCACCCATGTTCCTTCTTAGCCCTTGCGCCGAGGCCGCGGTATCTCTTTCGAACAACCCGCAGCCCCAGTGAGATAACATAACATAACATCACACTTGTAATTTCCGAAGGATTAAACAGGGGTGTATCTAATAGTACACCCACATTTCGTCAATTATGTTTAAGTCCCATGTAGTAGGGGTGAGCCTTTTGCCATCAACCGGGCACAAATCCAGACTACGTGATTGCTACTGAAAAATGTATGGTGACAAAACCCAATAACATTTTGCCCGAACCGGTAATCGAAACCAGGACCTCATTCTTAGCAGTCATCCTTGCGACCACTAGACCAACGAGGCACCTAGAAAAAAGAAAAAAACATGCGATTATAAAGGTACCTACATGATTTTATTAGTTAAAGTCACATCAAGTATTGTTACGAACACTTCAATCGTCTCTCGATATTTATTCTGAATCCGATATTTCACGAAACTAAAATTAAATGAGACATATCAGCGAGAATTCAGCCAATATTTTAAATCGTCCACATTCACGAAAAAGCCTTTAATACATTTTTCCGTATTGGTTAATAACAGTAACTTTGCAGAATTGTAACTGGCAGTTAAAACGTGATACATGATACACTTTTAAAAATAAATGTATCTAGGTTCACGCCAAAAATACTGTAGTCGCATTTTATGCCATATCCTCAAATATATAGTAGGTACATACGATGTCATCCACCTACATCTATTCTCGGTATTTAAACAGCATTTGCTCTAAGAGCTGGAGCATCATTATATGCCTAGCATTTTCCCAACTATGTTGGGGCCTACTTCTAGCCTAACCGTATGCAGCTGAATACTGGTATTCAACTGTTTTTTGGACGAATTTCTAAAATACGTTCTACAAAATTCTACTAATTCGTCGAAAATCATTGTCAATATGTGCCCAATAAGATTGGTTCTCAGATTTTTAGCAAAAAAGATTTGTAACGACTGTCAACGAACTACAAATAACAACCGGGATTAACGACTTACGTGGTTCCGAGGTACGTAGAAAATTCGTCAACCATCCACGGGCCAACGTAGGCAAGCGCGGCTTAAACTGAAAATCGGACCGAGTAACTGTTATGATTTAGCTACGAGCTCATTACAAAATATAATCATAATAAAGAATACCAAAGAGATTCCCATAAGTTGGGAAAGGGCTAAGCAAATGATGATGATCCGATGAATGAGGAACATCAAGATTGTTTTTTTGTTTGAGCTGGGTATTATTTAATGTGTATTATATACACTATCATTAACATTGAAAACGGGATATTTACCATGTTTACTTTTTTGTTTTGAACTGCCGATATTTCGGCGCCGTTTCAAGCACCGCATGGTCACGGATAAACTGTAGTTAAGTGTGTGTGTGTAGGTCTAAACATCCACCCGCAATATATACAAACTATAAATAGAACAAAAATATTAATCATAAATTAAAACTAAGAGTAAGTACCTACTAGTACGATGGGAAAACTATGTAGGTAGTTAAATTATAATTACATTAATTCTACGAAGTACCGAGCAATTTGTATCGTTGAAAGAAAAAACACACTTTGTAAAATAAAGGATCGCTTCAGCTTAATTACTTGTAAAGTAATTCTACTGAATATGTTTCTTTACAGCCGCCTATGAAATTAATACTCTGACACAACGTCGATACGGCTCGATATTGTTTATTATCAGGGAGGTTTATACAAACTCTCCATATTATATTTCATCTAGATCGTATAACCGAGTATTAAATTCGATAATATTCCGAATTAATAATCTGATAGTGGTTCTAAATTGGCAATAAACTTTAAGGTTATAGTCTCACAGACTAACTAATGCTTTAAGTATCTGTACGCGTATAGATATTATATTAGTGCCAAATTACGTACGAAATGATTGTCTAGTCGATAACGAATTAACGTTTTAATTAATTGTTGTTGAACTCTAGTCAATATTGCGAAAATTAATATCATGCATCCTAGTGGTGTATAAGTAACAAAAAAGATCGTGACAAAGAAAAAGACAGAGAAAATTTGGTTTATTTAACATTTTTTAGAAAAACCCCTTAAAAATTATATAAAACAAATATACTGAAAATGCTAAAAGAGCCTCAGCTCAGCATAATAACAAATGGTGTGTGCAAACACAGTGACGCTGATTTTTCATAGGACTAACTGAAAAACTAAAAGAAACCCGACTTAAATCATTTCATCGCTAACCTTAAACCAGCGACAAAATAAGTAGCTCAGTGAACGTTTTCAAACTTTTTAATGGCGCTCGAAAACCATTACGTCCTTAAACCTGTTTAACAAATTTCAGAAGTGATAACACATATCCCAAATTAAATGAGCCTAGTGGATGTTCAACACATAATTCAATCTCTATGGACTCTACAAACAAGTGTATGGGGACGATAAAACAGAGTGGTTGATGTTGTTGCGTGTAGGTACAGGCGCGGGCGGTACACGGTCACACGGGTCAAGTTGCAAGTCGCCTAACTTTATGTTTACTATCCCTGAGTAAACTTTACATACGACCGATCATTAAATTACCTACAGCTTTCAGGATTTGAGGAATATTGCATTGTTTGTGGGTTCAGAAGTGTTGTTGCGGAATTTGTTCGAAAGAGTCACCGCGGCCTTGGAACGCAAAGGACATTAGTCCGTAAGAGTCTGACACTCCCTTCTGCTCCCCCTAGACCGGGAGAAGTCATTTGATGATTTTTCATCCTTAAAAAGGGTACAGAAGTGTTGTCCACAGCCATCAACGTAAAATTATTGTTAATGAATATGTTAATCATTATTTCAATAAATAATTTGAATTGATCATAATGAGTTTTAGTCCTCTACGTCAGATATAAATTAACAAAGCTCGTTCGTTTTAAACGCATAAAATGTTGCCGACCCTAATAGTAAAATCAGTGGAAACTTAATATCAAAATATAACCTCTCTTCTTTTCGATAGGCAGTCGTTACATGCAAAATACTGGTATCAGCTGCTTTCGGTTAGACTGGAAGCCAACCCCAACATAGTTGGGAAAAGGCTAGATGATGATAATAACATCTCTTTTTTTTAACACAGAAAACCTCTGACAATAGCTCAAATACAAACATTGTTAAACGCTTAACAAAATGTCAAGCGTTTTATGAAAGCTTTACAGTTCATGCAATGTATCAGAGTAAGCGAGTATCGAGTATCGTGTTCCCAGTGGGGGCATCGAAGAACGTATTTGCATCAATAGACGCAATGCTACATAAAAGACGCCTGCGTCACGTCTGAAGAATCGTGTCTCACAAACATTCTCAAACAGTTTATACAGCACTTGCTCGTAATCTCAAACAGTTAATGTGAATAATAACAAGAAAAATAATCAACTCAGAAACGAACGCAATAAACTTTCACGTTTAAATAACTTTATAATTTAGTTATGTCTTCGTTTGTTATTTATCGTTGAAGAAAAGCTAATCGTACGCCTTCTTTCTTCGACGGCGAAAACGACGTAAACAAAGAAATCTCATAATTAGATATAATAAGGAGGACTTTATCCAAAATGTTAATTATCCAATATTATTTTAAGTGAATTTCATTTTTAATTGCGCCTGACGGACAAAATTAATCAAACAAGTTCCAAAACTTCGAACAAGGGTTTGATTAATCTTATCCATTTCTTTGAAAAATCTGCTGGAATAAAGACGTCTGGCTGATATTATTATATGTCTTGATATCCTCTGAGAGTTTCATAATTATAATATATTCAAATTGGCTCTTAATACAAATATTTGCTGTGTCTGTAAGATGACAGTACTTTAATATTAATAGAAAACGTGTAGGATTTATGAGAGCAGAGTTGTAAACAGTCATATTATGCTATAGCACGCAACCAAATAGGCGTGGAGTATTCAAGTGTGCGCATTCAGCTCCAGGTGGCTCGACACACTCACATAGCTTATTAGACAGAGGCACGTGATGAAGCCGCCTATGCATTACGCAGACGTGATTCCAATTATAGTTTGCACTTTGCTCAAAACTCGAAGTTTCCTTTAAGATTATTCATAGTACACATAACGGCCTGTACAATCCAAGTAACGAAGTGACCTGGAGGACCCGGTGAGATGCCGTCAAGAGGCCATTAAGGCACCCTCCGCTGCGCCAATCTTCTTGAGTATCACATCCAATTCTTCCAACAGACACTGTCAAAATCTGCCTTTATTTTAACAAGATATAAAAACGATTCATAATTATTTGATAAATTGAAGGTACTCGGCACGTCAGCACATACCCTAACAAACTTTGTTTGGAACAGACGTGATTGATGAATATGATTTTTTTATGAGTCGTTAAATCCCATGTGGACCTCGCGCCCGCGCCGCTTCAAAATCAACTTTGCTTAATATTGATAGCTTTTACTCGATGTCAATAATTATTTAGCTTTAATCATGTATGTATTATCGTAAGTTTATGCTTTTCTCCGACGTGTCATAAACAAATTCATGTTTCAGTCTGGTAAAAAATGGTAGCGTGTCAACAAGTATCTCACAGACTACACTTTTAAAGCACTTTGCTAAATAAAACACTGACGGTAAGGATCCCTACGCAAATATTGTTGAGCTGAACATTTTCGTTTGTTGTTATTGAAATAAACGTGCAATATAAAGCTGAGAACAAAAAGCTGCGTGTGCTATATTGTTACATAATCAAATTTGTTACTGGATTAGGTGGAGAATGTGCAGATGGCGCCTAGCAAGTAAGTAAAGAGCGAAGTGATAGGGTCCCGATATACGTGTCCCGGTTACTGACGACCGCTTTCACATTTTTGATATTCAGATGGAGCAACCACTGGGAACAAAACCCGAGTTAACTTCGCGATATTGAAAGCTTATGGATTTTCAATGTTGGCGGCGAATATGACTCTGTAATGAACGCCAAAATGTATACGTGCTGTCAATATTCAGTTTGATTTTAACAAAAAAAAAACAGTTAAAATGACGTGTAAGATTGAAAAAGCAGATCGGTTCTATCATTTCCCAGGATAATTATAGTGAAAGTTTTTTTAATAGTAGCAACCTGTAGTGCTACGGGGTGTGAAACTTATGGCTAAGTCGTAGTGACCTCACCCCTGAAAAAATCTAACCGTTTTGGTAGATAGCCAATTTTAATTGAATGAAAAAATGATCGTCTATGCATTTTTTCGTTTTGGATGATGGGCTAATGGAAATTGGCAGTGGTCTCGGCTGCCACCCGTGCCAACTTTTGCGGAGCCAGCTATCGCTACGCTCCAGTTCGGAACGGACGAGATATATCGTTTCGATTGAATAATGGTCTCATGGCAATTGCCTTCCAGTGTCCCTGCAATCGAATTGATTATAGAAATTTGATGATTTCGCCTTTTTTCAGGATCCCAAGTTGGAACAACGTAACCCCACCCAGCGTTCAGCTGAAATAAGATATATTCCCGAAATTGAACAATGCTGTTATAATATAACACAAACATAAACATGCGGTATTTGAATGATCGAAATTTCACATTTGAATGATTTCATTCATCTTTCAAATGGGAAGTCGATCGCATGTGCCCCAAATGGACGTATTGGCATGCAAAGCCTTGTGCAGTTTCTATTGAATTGTAAATTTGAGTTCTGAGACTCGAGCACTGCTTCACGATAAAAGTAGGTATTATAAAAAATCGTTTTAGAGGCTATATTGCCCTTGAGCTCACGGCAGATACCGTTATAAATTAGCATTTTACATAAAAGATTTCATATCGAACAATTTATGGCTTTATAGATACAAACAAACTTAGGTTGCCGAGATTAATGAATTATGTTTTTTTGAAAGCATCGTGGAGGGTTTTTGGTTGTTATACTATGATTTTGCTGTAGATATGTTTGTACGAAATATTGTAACATTTACATTGTATTAATATGTGCGGCCGACATCATATATTTATCGAGGCGTGATTGGATGGGAGCCCTCGCGAGCACTCCACTGCCGCGGCGCGTGATTTAATGAGTGCGAATATTTCATGTATCGTTAGGGGCCGGCGTCGAAATCAATCACGATATTAACGATGTGTGAAATAAATTGAACGAGCAAATAACTTGGCTTTTCCCTTCATTTCTCTGATTAAATCACACAAGTTTAAAAATCCGGTACGAAAGGTGTGCGACTGCCCACGCTACTATTACTTCAATCGTAAAGATCAAACTTAGAACTTTATGTTTGAATAGACAACTGACTGATCCTAAAAGTACTTTCAGAGACGATTTTCTTTAGCATTTAGTGCTGATCTTACCATTTAGGTTACCTGCTCATAACTTATTCAAAATCTAATTTTCCTTCGTCCCAGATTTAATCACTGGCAGAACTGAGTCAGAAACTACTTTTACTTCACAATTCAATATTCAATGCGCACATAATGTTATCTTAATATTAATTCGCAGGTCACTGAACTTTCCAAAAAACTTCCATTGTTGAATGTTTGAAGTAATAACTTTCTTCGGTATTCCAATATCTGTTGTTAGGTACTTTTATTATGTCGAATGTTAATATAAACTCAAATAAGTATCTTCGAATCATCGTCATCAAAACTTATGATAAGCATAACCTAAATCTACTCACTGTGAAGTTTTTCTTTCTTTTCTTTCGGTTTTCCTGTATTAGCATTTACATTATGCAGAACCAGAAAAGTTTATTTCTATCATCAAAGCTCTGCGAATATTAAAGAAACAGCTCATCTCTAATTTGCTCGCTGTAAAACTACTTTACAAAAGGTAAAGAAATTGTATAACACTTTTTATACCTTTCTTATCTACGGTTGCTGCATTCTCTTTTCTCCCGATGAATTTATGTGACCACTTGTCATCGGTACTGCCCCTTTTACCATTCTTCTACATAATAAAACGCATTTTTTTCCTTCCACATTACTTCAATTTATCGAGAAAATCTTTTAGCTTTCTGATCAGAAAAGTCTATTGGTTAATGCTTTCTAAGAAAATGTTTTTTTGTGGCTGGCTGTTTCTCCAGAGAATTGAATGTACTCAGGTAAGAGTGATTGATGTCTTTATCTTGACATTTGCAAAGTGAGCGAGACATTTCAAATCACGACCATTTTACGGTACGCACCTACTATAAACAACCCTGCACTGTTTTTCTTGGGTTACTAGACAAAGACGTCTTTTCTTAGACTTGCCTTTGAAAGTACAAACTTCTTTCAATTTTATTGTATTTTCGATCTTCATTCTTATAATATTTTGATTCAATTTTCATTTGAATTTCATCTCAGTCAAAAATAACACACCTACGACGATGAAATCACTAACAATCAAAAACGAATTTGTAACCGTAAACGACAGCTGACTAGCGATAAGCTGGAACTTTGGAAGAAAATCTCGCTTTTGATAAAGATATATACTTAATAGAGGTAGCGCAAGAGTCATGTCTCGTCCATTCTTCTCCGAAATTACTGCCAGTTGTCAAACGCATTCGCAAGCTCTATGTCTTAAGACGTGTGTTCACGATACCTATTATTTTATCACGTACCAATGTCATATTTTCTGTACACATTCCTTCTATGTGAATTTTATTACTTCATCACTTTGTCACGGATTCTCTTTTATGGCAAAAGTATTTTTGAGGCGAGGCTTTTGGTCGTAAATGTGAAGGATTAGAGATGATAGCCAACTAACTTATACTCCTATTAACCACATGACGCCAATCGTGACAATCTTATACAATTAATTGATTTTGTTAGGCATTTTACTCTTTAGTAACAGTTCGAGATACTTATATTAATTATTTGAGTGTCTGAGTATCCTAAAATGCAATAATAATATTTAATTATTCTTGAGAACTTTACCATTTATACTTTTATTAGTTTTAGTAACACACAACAATAACTTGCTCCTAATTGACTTCAACAATACCCAATTCAAAAAGAACAATTCACACGTGAAGTATTAACTCACTTTTGTTATCTTCAAAGCTTTCATGCAAATATTTTTCGTTGAAAACAAAAGGCTCTATTCAAAAGTCTATCGTGTTTTCGCCCACAACAGATTCGTGGATCTGTCAGCAGCGCCTAACCGCAGACTACAACGGATCGGCCAGCCCGAGCTCCCAACCAGCTTCCATTTCATACACGTCGCTTTTTATTCAAATATCGTTTTGCTTCACATTTTTCAGTACTTTTTCTAAAAGAACAAACAAAATATTTTTTCAAACAAAAACTATAAATAAAAGTTCTAGTCCGGTGACGCTGTAAAAGTCATGAGTGGCCAACAGCAATCCTCCGCTCACAAAATAAAAGTTTCGTGTATTTTAACGCGAAACAATAGAATGCATAAATCGAACATCTTCTCACATGACGGACCACTCCATTCGGGTTTTTATTTAACATAATAGATAGGAAACCATTGTTATTGTCAGTTTTTATTTATTATTCTGAAACATTTCTGTAATTTTAGTAAAAAAAACATTTTCCTATAAGAGCCATTTTGTATAAAGAAAAACGATCCAATAAAACGCATATTACCTCGTCGCATTGTAAAAGAAAATTTGAAAAGTAGGGGTGTCTACACAAACGGATGGTATTACAATTCGGTGCCATTTGCTCTGGCGTCGCCTCTTGTGTTCAGATACGTGCTTGTGTGGAAACTTTTTAGGAGACTATAAAGAAAATTCTTTCCCTTGAATTTACGATTTCCCTATCGCGCTTAAGCGGCGAATCATGGCGCATGGATGAAATATTATCGCTCGCTGGTTCGCGCACGTGTACTCAGACGCTCTGTCGCTTGATGTATAAAGTGTTGCCGGATTTTCTTATTCATTTACACTTTTCCAAATGAATTGGATATTTTCTTAAGTTTTTTTAATTTGATAAAGATTGTGGTAAAATTGTACATTTTTCGCAATTGAATTATTAATACGCGCGTTTCTGTTAATTAATTGCAAAAAAAAAAAGTAAAATAAACACGCGTTTAGTATGATGAACTGAGCCCGTGGTAACCATTTGGGCGTCGAACGTCGATGTCCCTTCCACCCTGTACAAAACAATGATATAAATAGTTAAATTCGCTCTAGCAAGCCAATGGTGACGTCGCTATTTAGTTGACATTAACATTTGAATGGTATCGTCTCGCTTACATGTATTAAACATTGTATGTATCGTTCAAACAAGATGTGTGACCGTGAACTCACTGTTTTCAGAGTACGGCCACATTTGTGCGGGTGAAATAAATGCGAAAAGCAAATCCACAGATATAAATCTTCGAAATGATATCGTCTTTGTTACAAGCTAAAAATAAATAATATCAAATTATTGCAAATGTATGTAAGACCTAGAGTCTCACTAACGAGGCTGATTTATTAATAGCTTTGGATCTTTCATCCATACTCGTGTAAGAAACTAACTATTTGCTAACTAAATTATTGCTCAAGATATCACAGACCGATTTCTTTTATTAGTTAAGTAATCAATATTTACTTGATATCTATTAATACTTCAACTGAAACATGTTAGGACACGGTACAGCCTTAACGGATTCTTGCAGTAGATCCGGATATACTGCAGTTTGTCAAACTTAAACAAGGTTAAATAAAATTAACTAGCAAAACTCAACAGAGCCGATAGGTATAGGTTAGGCGTTTGCCTTGTGACCGGTCGTGGTGGGTTCGATTCCTACGGGGAGCATACTTTGTAAAGTTGTTTTGTGTTTGGCTAAGACATTGCAGGCTTGAATCACCTGATTGTCTGGTAAAAAGGTGATTCCGTGCTTCGGAAGGCACGTATGAGCCGGTGGTCCCGGCCGCCAAAGAGGCACTTGAGGCGTTTTTAAAATCTGACACTAGGGTGTGTGGGGTCCCGTCGGGGCTGCGGATTGTTCGCAAGAGATACCGCGGCCTCTAGCATGAAGGGCTAAGAAGGAACATGGGTGGTTTTTAGTCAGTAGAAGTCTGACACTCCCTTTCGCTCTGCCCAAGAGCGGGAGGGGTTATTTGATGATTTTCCACCCGCCAAAAAAAAAAGGGTGTGTGGGGTCGTTAGACCTTACTGCTCACACGATAAGAAGAAGAAAAGGAAACTGATATTTCAAGTAATATGGTAAACTGCTCGCCTTAAGGGCTTGCCGTGTTGTTGGCCTCTGCAGAGTTTAACTTTTCGGAATATAACATCACGCCTATAGTCCCTGAAGGTTTAAGCAAAGGTGTATCCATCAGTACACCCACATTTAGCGATTTTGTTGGAACAGTGGCCAATTAAGTACTAAGCCACAATTTTGCAAATGCATACTAATCATCAGGCGCTTTTTACGGCGTGAATTTTACTGCTTTACGCAAGAAGTTAGTTCGTGGAATACGTTTAGAACCCGTTTAAAAACTCCTTAACCATGATAACTTTCAGCTTTGCAACAATTATAAATATGAAATACTGTGAATAATATCTCTTCTCAAAACAATGTGTATGACCTTAATAAGGTGTTTAAGGTTGCACACATGTTTTAAGACAATTTCGGAAGATTTTAAATTCAAATTTCCCCTAAAATGTTAGTATTTTATTATGATATCAGAGCACCAATCGTTATTTTTATTTATACTGTGATGGTAGAAAGGAACACTGAAAAGGAAAAGGTAATAAAGACCAAAAAGTTCAATGGTTTTATTTGTAGTGAATTACAAAGTATTAAAACACCTCAATGGTTTTAATCAACAATAACAAAATCCGATATTACCCTTTAAATAATTACAACATCGTTACTTAGCCGTCAAATTATTCATCAATATCCGACGCCTCGTTTTCAACAAAGGGCGAGGGAGAGAACACGAAAATTCATCAAAACTTTATTGAGGCTGAAACAATACATCAAGGCGCTAAAACATCGTAATAGCCCAAAGATTGATTGTTCAGGGTTGCAGGCATTATCGGGTGGCATTATACTGGGACCGCGGCGGACTTGCCCGACGCCCTCGCCCGTCTCTCACTTTGCGCGGCTATTTACCTAAGCAAACAATAGCCTCTGTTCTACCGGCCGTCATATCAATACTAATCTAATTACTGAATCTGTAAAGTATACAGCCTGGGGATTAGCGAGCTTCGATGTTTTGTTCGTGTTGATCGTTATTTTTAGACAGTCATCTTGCCTCAAACTTAGATATTATCTTATGGACCTGTCTGTATATTTTGTTATAGGAAAGAATTTGTTCTGTTAGAATGGGATGTCATACATTTTGACTAAGAGTTATGCTTACTTCATACCCATCTATTTTATGATAAAATTAATTAGTCTTACAACCATTTTTATAGAACCAACTCGAGTTCATTTTTGAACTTGGGTCCATTGTTGTTGTCATAACAACAGGGACACATAGCCCACCAAGTCAATTTAAGAATTTCTTGGCCGTAATTGCTGGATCTTCGAATAATTTACCTTCTTCGTATATGTACGTTGCCACCTACACCAGCCATCCCAGCCAAGACCATAGTTTCATTCTGTGTTAATCAATCCTAAAGATGACATTTGTCAGTAATGAATGTTAAAGATGTCTATAATGTCATTCTGTATTAAAAAGTAGGCGTTTCAGTGAAATTATAAAGAAACTGTAGCTGTCAATATGTATAATGGGTCGGAGCGTAAGCGTGTCATGTACGACTCAAGTTACTACACACATACATTGGGGGTTTTAGAGATAAGACTGCATAGTCACATGCAAATTTCAAAGTTTCTATCTGTTCTTTTAAAACTTTATCTCTCTTAATGCAGGCAATGTTTACAAACAAACCACTCAAGAAACAGCAGCAGTGTGTAGAAAGATTTGAAACTAAAGATCGCAACGACAGCGTCAATATTGACAGCCTGCAATGCCCTACAAATAGGATAACAACATAATATATCTACACATTCTACGTGTACGTTAGCATAACCCTTTGGATCCACTTGTGCGTTAATTGGTGTGACCACAATTAACAGTTAGTGTTGCAATTGCAATAATCTGAAGTCGAAAAGGTGTGTTAATTGACTAGTGTTGTGTTATAGCACGTAGCTAGAGCCAGCAATACGTAAAAAGATATAAAACTAATGAAATGCGTATCGAAAATACATCATTAAAAAATAAAGATGGTATCTATTTTTAATTCCATTTTAATGGTGGATACTTGTCGATATCAAATGAATTCGATTAAAGAGAAAAAAGACAAAAAACTTTGTTGTTAAAAATGATCAAGTTTCTTTTCAACTTTCCTTTTCTTTAAATATTGATTATCCAACTTGGAATGATTCGCATTTTTTCAAACCTAAATGTACAAGTTTCGGTTCGTGATCACAAAATAAAAAGTTTTCAGACCACTCTCGCTGATTCTTTGCGCGATAAATCTCTATTCTTGTACGATTAATTCTGCACTTTATCATTGTGCTCGCATCTAACTAGAAGGTTCTGTATTATGAACGTTTAAACTTTTATGTGCCATCAATATTTTATACTATCAAGCAATGCTCGCTTTGACTCCGAATATTATGTTCAAGAGTAATGAATCACGTAAATTCGTTCTCTGTTTAAATACTACACTAAAGCGTGTTTTAAAATAAATCGTTGTACACAAAATGAAAGTGTTTAAACGCTACACTTGAAATTAGAACCAGCAAATCAAAGCAATCAAGCGTTTTGTTTCGCCATCGAAGCGAGTATGGAGCAATCCGACGAGCGAGCGAACGGGCCGGGCGCCTCCGTCAGTACGCGCGGCACGTCGCCGAACCCTATCGTAGGCTTCATACTGGCCGGCGACATCTGCACATTTTCGACGTTATCGACTAGAGGACACATTTTTATAGGAACAAATTTAATCTAAGCAGAAGGAGGGATCAGTCTCGGGAGTGCCCTGCTCGCACGTGTCCCCACGACGTGAGCACGGGCTAACGATTTTTCAGAACGTTATTATGTGTCCGATAAAAGACTTTATCTAGAAACTGCCTTTGGCGTCAGTCCCTTTTTTGTTTGCATATCATATTTATTTAACACACTACGTGTACCTGTTTGGTCCGCTCACGTAGGCGGGTTTATGTAAATATTGCTCAAATATTGGCCCTGTGATCATCGTGCCAATAAAAGCACTTACAACGAGTTTGTTACTTACACGTAACGTGTTTACAGCCAAATTATCTCATGTTAAATTATATCAAATGTATGCCTTCAAACCTAATTTTATTGTACCTACGTTCAAAAGCTAAAATGTTATAGCCATTACTTACAAAGAAAAGTATCATCATCATCTGCCTAGCCTTTTCCCAGGAGAAAAAGGTTTCTTTTTTGGGGTCAATTTCCAGTCTAACTGGATGCATCTGCATGCCAGTATTTAAATGAAGCGACGGTCAAGCAGGTATAGGCCTGCTTGACCTCCACAACCCAGTTAGTACCGGGCTGTAATTGGTAAGACTGGTTGTCAGATTATCACAGGGTAAGTAAAGGGGGACTTACTTATTTAGCGAATTATCATTTTACTTATTGTTTCATTGGGTTCTCACTTTTATTTCCGATCGTTTAAAAAAACACAAATCGGTCGAGCCATCTTAGAATTTATGCGAGACTTACGCACAGCTACAAATTTATGAATTTAGGAAGAAGACCCTTGGGTCCCTAAGAAATATGTACAGCAAGTAATTATCCTTTGCCTAACATCTCAACTTACAAATTAAATGGACCGAGTGACAGTTGAAAACAACTCGCAAAGTTAAGTGCTAGCCCACTGGCTCGATCTACTTAACTAACAAGTTTAAACTAAAACAATAGGTTAAACAATGTAACCGCGGCAAGAGGTCATTAAGTTTTTGTAACTCTTCCCCTGGGGCTCAACAAGGATGTAGGGTCGTGCGAAGAAAATTTTCTTAGAAAAACAATAAATTTTGTGTGAGCAACGCTCGAGTGAGTTTCGGTGTCGGCTGAGCGAGAGCACGCTCGCCATAATATATTGAATTTGAAACGAACAAACTTTTACGTTCTCCCCGCCGCGTGTAAAAAGATTTTCTCAAAATGTTTACAATGCAATAATTTTTATTCGACATCAAAGAACAACGCCGTTTAAAACCAAAAACGGCGCAAACAACAGATTATGGCACTGGAAATTATCTTTTTACGCTACAAGAGAAGCTCACAATTACTTAAGTGTGCTGATTACGTATTCAGGGTAGCACGCAGGCTTACATTACTAACATCTTTATTTCAAATAGAACCACAACAAAATAACACAGTCAGACAGCTGCCAACCTATTTGTAAATATGTTAAGTATTTTCATACCCCCGTTAAAGTAACTTAGCAAGAGGAATAAAATAAACGTCGTACTTAAGCGAATACAAAAACGCTAAAACCCCATTAATAATTCTTTCATTTTCGGGAACAGGAAAATCTCATTTACAGCCAAATCCTTTTTCTTTGGCCTCATTCCTCATCAAAGTATCAATAAGAGTCGTAACAAATCGTTATCTTTCAAAACAGTTATTGATCGGTGGCAACACTTTGTATCACACCGTTTCACCGGCGGTTAAACCATAAAAAATATTTGTGAAAATGTGTGAGCTTTCCTGGCTTAATCCCCGACGATTTGCAAAGACGGAAAAAAGGGTTTGTGAGCTTAGACGCCACGGATCCCCCATACAACCCGCCTTCTGCCCACGCTTATCACCCCTAGCTCTATTTATTTTCCCCGAATAAGTAGTATAATACTGGAAATATCCATATCGACAGGTTATTAACGCAATATGTCAGAAGCGAGTCGTCTGTAGATAAAATATGTTTCAATATAGAGCTTTTTATGAAAGGTGTGGTTGATTAAATTTGCCGCAATAGACCTAACATTTTCGCAAACAGAAAATAGAAAACACCAATTCAGCTTGATATGAAGGTAATCTTAAAAAAATAAAATTGCAATTACCTACTAAAGTTTAACGACTGGGAATCTCAGATTTTCGTATTGTGAAAGAGAATAATTAATTTAGTCAAAAGGAATGGCAATATAGTGGTAGTGGTGGTAGTATAGTCTCTATTCAAACGTTTAATTGTTGTACAATTTTTATATAGATTTGGTAGTAACTATAAAAGGGGACAATAAAACTAAATTCATTTACAACCATTCCAAATCTTCTCTAAGTTGACAGATTTTTTGCATAGTTATTATTTTTTTTTTAAAAAAAAACGTTGTCTCACACTAAAGTCCATTTCACGAAAGAAGTCCCGCGGACAATTGTGGAACTAAATTTAACAGATCGGCCATGTTGTCGTTTGTCGATGTTATAAAGGTGCGTTTGTTGTGGTAGATATTTTGTGAGTTTATTATTGGATTAGTGCGTTATAAGGTTTATTTACGATGCCAAAAGTTGTGAAACAACATTATGTCGCGCGACATACAGCGCTGCGTCTGCGGGACTTCTTACGTGAAATGGACTTTAGGAATTTCTCCTGTATCGTGGGTGCGTTCACAAACATATAAAGTAACATACACAAATACCCAAAACTAAAACAACATTCTGCAGGCCATACAAATATTCGTTCCGTGCGGGGATCGAAACCGCGACACGCAGCGCAGCAGTCCAATCGCTCAGCCACTGCGCCAACCGTGCCATCCAAGTTATTATTTTATAACTAGTACTAAAACTGTACCTACAGAATTCTCATCCACGAAAGTAGTACAGTTATTTTATTATTTTTATAAGTTAGGTAGCCGTGGTCTTGCCCGCTGTGGTAACACCCACAGTTTTAATTTATCTCACCAGCCCCTGTAATCATAATTAAGTAGGTACAAAGTTGAAACAAGTTAAACCTTTTAAAATATACTCGTACATAAATGAGCAAGAGAAGAGACCGTTTACGACTAGGAATGTTAGTAATTTTGAAATGGTAACTGTCAATTAATGAAGGATTTATTTTACTTTTTTTTTGGCTTTTGGGAAATCATCAAATGACTCCTCCCGCTTTGGATAGAGCGATAGGGAGTGTCAGACTTGTACTGACTAAAAACCACCAATGTTCCTTCTTAGCCCTTTGTGTCCGGGGCCGCGGAATCTCTTTCGAACAACCCGCAGCCCCGACGCGAGGATTTATTTTACTTAAGTTGGTCTGAAGGCTTTTATTGGTTGGTAGGTTGTAGGATCACTTGGTAAATAATTTTTATCAAGTCGAATTCACAAGGTAGGTAAATACTTCGTGATTTAAACAAATAAAAGATTTAAATATAACTAAAACTGAATTAAATTAATATGGTGTTTTACACGTATTAGGAAGATATTCCTGAAATAAATAAATTCGAAAACACTCTCGTAGTACCCCAATCGAAACTAAAATTACACAGCACTGGCCCTCACGTTACATCAATTAAAATTTATAACAAAATTCCAAATGCTATTAGAATGGAAGAAAATGACAAAATATTTATAAAACGAGTCAGGAAGCTATTAATTGACAAGTGCTATTACTCATTGAACGATTTTTTTAATGATAATATCTTATTAGACTCACTTTGACTGCTTATCTATTGAATTTTGGTTTTTATTTATTGACATTTTGTATTACAGTACCTATAATTTTTAACATGATTGTATTAGAATTGGATTAATTATTTTGACTATAATATGCTGGATTTGACTTTAATTTTATTCGATGACTGACTTTTACCACTTTTGACTTTGGTTTTTTAATTTTATTGACATTTTGTATTCATTCTATCATGATTGTATTTTAATTAGTATTTTAATGACATGATGTATCTGACTGTAATTCATATTTTTTTTTCTACTTTTATTCTCCATTACTTATTATTTTATTTTTTATTTTTCCTATGATATTATTTAGTTATTTAAATGAATTCATTAATTTTTAATTACTGTTAATTGTCTTAAATCTACTATCATTATTGGTTAAAATTGTTGTGCCCGACAGGGTCCATGTGAACTGTATTATTATTTTAAGATCTTGTAAAACACATAGGATATGCAATAAATTATTGAATTGAATTGAATTGAATTGAAATTTAGTTCTCAGTTGTTGCGCTTGCGACTACAAGAACAACGAGGCAGTTCAATCTGCTCATTTTATAACATAACACTTTGTTTTTTTTTTTAATAATAATTTACTTATTAACAGATAACAAGGATCCATAATTTTAAGTCCAACAAAATAATAAAAGTTATTCCCTATCAATATTAGGTATAAATGAAAAAAAAACCACGTTTCCGATTTCATTAATCATTACATCACACAAATCTAACATAAACACTAATGCTAAACCTTATTTAATTGTACGTATCACGGATCGTATTAGATCGAGACCGTATTGACATATTAACATACAACAATTAATTATTCATGCTTATTGGATTCATCCGGCCTGAAACATTCTGATAATATTAACGTGAACGTTGTTAATCTGAATTGCGAGTGTTAATTAAAGATCCTCCATGTTTGTCTATGACTACGCGTCTATTAATTAATAGATAATGATAACAATCGCGAAAACTCTTTGGATTCTTAGAAACAACGATTCAGTGAAGCATATTGTGTGTAATCCTTGTTTCGAGATCGCACTCATTAATTATTGAGACGCCATGTAACCTCATTGATGTTACGTACGTAAATTATCATGTAATCGCATAAATTACGCACGTGTTTACAAGAAATTTGGTACTCATTTTGGTACTAACACAAAAGTTGCTGATATTCAAAATATTAAATAAAAATGATTTTTGTGAATTTAATAAGAAATCACAAAGTTCAATCAGTTCCGCCTTACTTTTACGTAGAAATTAGACTTATTTAATAAAATGGGAATCATTTTTATACCTTAACATCAATCTCTGAAATATCAAAGTGAACTTAAAAACTCATCATAATTAACATTCATTTAAATTTGAAATTATTCATGGCAGAAAGCGAAGTTGCCGTGGTGGTATTTAACGCCGCACCTGCCCGAGGCGTCTTAGCGTGGTCGAAATTAATGCGACGCAAAGTCGGCAAAAGTCAATTACACTTTATTAAAACCGTCTCCATTTATATCAATTTGACGCAAACTGTTACAAATACTGGTAATGTTCCGTCCTTTCATCCGAGTGCGAGGCGGGGCTACGCAAGCGCCGGGAGCGTAGAACAGTCGTAGACAAAGCGGCGCGGGTAGCGTACCGCGGCCAGTACGCAGCCAGAGCGCCGCGAGACCGCGCGTTCGACGCTGCCGCCGCTCGCCGCACGCCGCTCTCGCCGGCACCCGTCACACGAACCCCACTCGATTCACCTGCCGATGAATATTTAATGGAGCCGATTCCGATGGCGAATGAATGAGGGAACCTCGTTACCCCACTGACATTCATTACAACACTTTGTTGACATATTTGCAGTTGTTCAAAAAGTTGTTTTGATTAACATGTCGTTGGGGTAAACTAATCAACATGATGAGCGGACGGAGATTGGCATCGTGTTCGGCAGTGACAGCTGTGCTCTTGCTGCTCATAATTAGCGGTTCAGTTACATCGTCGGACGGTGAGTAGGAAGTTGCTCGTTAACTAATTAACAACATAACTAATAACTTAGCTCCACTAAATTTTAGTTGCTAGTTGTTTTAGTTAAAATAATTATAAGGGATAGAGTGAGAGCGTAACTGAAAAACTTTGTGCTTTTAATAGAATTATATAAACTAAGTTGCGTAGCTTCTAGTAATTTAATAATTTAAAGTGTTTCTGATATGGTTTCTGCTTAAAATTTTGGTTGAGAAAACTTAATAAAGTTCGCTGTTATTTTTTTGTACAAAGTTTTAGACAACAATGTACCCGTATTTCAAGTTTCATCCGGCTCTCAGTTAAGTCATTGCGATAAAAACAGGTGGGTTCAGTCGTTTATGATGCTTAGAAATTCTCACGTTACTCTTTGTTACTTTCCCACGTTTATTGATTGCACTATTAAATACGATACAACAATGTGCATTCTTCCTTAGGATAAGACTCTTGGAAGGTGAAGAATATAAGAAATAACCAGCAATTTATAACAACAAAAGTTTTTTGAACGAACGTAGGTAGCTCACCCGCTCGTAGTATTCAGTAAATACTAAGCAGTATCATCTATACATCCTATACAAATAAATATAACTGAAGTGTTTGTTTGTAATATCAAAATAATAGCTTTTGACAGAATACATTTCGGTACTTGTAACAGAAAAACATTTATTTATTTATTTTTTGTTTGCCTGTCTGTCGGTCGGTTTGTCTGTCTGTTTGTTCCGGCTAATATCTGCAACGGCTGGACCGCTTTTGAAGGCACTTTTACTGACAGATATCTGATGTTATAAGGAATACATAAGGCTAGGTTATTTTAGAATTATAATCAGAGTCCCGTGTAAAACAATTAAAACCCTTGAAATTAGTAACAAAGTCCGATGAAAAATTAATATTATACAACAGCTACCTAGTTATTGAGTATATGTCTACAATTCTGCACCTACATAAGACAGCATGAAATATCAAAGTTTCCACCAAACACGAATTAGTTCCAGAAACCAACACGGAACTTTGAATGTTTCTATCATTAAGACAGATTTCTTACTCTCCGTCGTACCGTCTACCAGCTGCTTGCCGGCAAACTTCAAAGCACTAGTCTTCTCATTAGCAAGCGCTATCTGATGCTTCATGCGTGTCTGATTTCAGGATCGAGTACTGCTTGACCTGGCAAGGTAATCAGGTTATTTTAGGATAAGGTTACTGAGACCAGATATCTGGTATTTAGGAGACCTAACTACAATATAATGGATTGAGTTTTCCGTATTATGTACATCATACAAGTAACATTGATAAGCAAATATTTCACATAGAGTGACACAATCAGCTGATGTTTACATGAATAAATAAATAAAATAAAAGCGATCTTGTCTAGACAACCTTTAGATGGATTACAGGGAGAGGACGAGACAATACTGCAGGTAATTTGTGGTCTAACAATAACAACACAATCGATTCTTTTTACAATCACCTAAAGACATTTCTTATAAAATCTATTTATTCGGTAGTAATACAATGGTCCTCAATAGCCTTTTTTTATTTTTTTTTGGGGTGGGAAATCATCAAATGACTCCTCCCGCTCTGGGCGGAGTGGAAGGGAGTGTCAGACTTCTACTGACTAAAAACCACCCATGTTCCTTCTTAACCCTTTGTGTCCGGGGCCGAGGTATCTCTTTCGAACAACCCGCAGCCCCCCTGCGCCCCAGCCCCCTCAATCGCCACAATAGTCTTCTCATATCTTCGCCATCATCATCATATTTCTGCCATTATCCTTGGTGTCCGCGCAACACGTTGTTGTTCTTCCAGTCTCTATGTTTTCCCATACATTTTGCGGATAATTAAAAAGAATTGTATTGCAGACAAAGAATTAAAAAATGATAAACACTTCTAACTTTAAAAGGCTGCTTAGTATTTAAGCTTAGTTCAGCGCTTAGAGCTTAGTTTAGACCAACTAATATTCACACAACTAATATTCATCACTTTATTTAAAGTAAAAAAGAGTAACGTTAAAATAAATGGTTTATTTGATTATTTTTATTTATATCAGTGTTAAATCAAACTATGATAAAAACAACTTACCATTAATCTCAAAACACTATATTTTCGGTAAAATAAACTTTCGTTTCATATTATTCTATGGAGTTTTTCTTTATAGTCTCCCTATAAACTTTGATGTTCAAATAAAATCTTCAATTTTGTTTCTTTTTATTTGTGCTGAAGAAAGATAATATAATATATTGAAGGCGCTGTTATTATTAAATACATATACGTTCATATACAATACAACATGTAAACAAAACATTAACTTTATTGGAAGGTTTGAAACGGAGCAATAAGGTAGCTACCCAAACAGATATTAGCTACATGAAAAGAAATTAAATAACTTTCAAAATGTTTTTTTTATCTGAATATCTGAATGCAAACTCGGAATTAAATTACACTCGATCTCACTATTTTTCATACAATCTTTTGACGACAATTATATTTTTGACGGCTCAAAATAACCAGAAAGTAAAATCAGCCGATAAGTTTCCACTACTGGTAAACAAGCCTTCTGAGGGAGGGAGATGCCATATATGTCTTCTTATTTTTGGTTCTATGACATGCTGGTACCCCCACGATGATTTCACCGTTTACTATGTAACTCTTACTCTTTCTTTTGAATTAGAACGACTCTGTTTTCAGTCAAAATCTGTGAGCCCAAGGTGTGATAAAACTTCAGAGAGTACTTACGTAAAGTCTCCAAAACAATTGCTGTAGAAATCAAACAAAAAAGAAGGGATTTACAAATAAAAAGAAGAGGGAAGAAGCCAAATAGAAAACTACAGCACCATCACACAATAACCTAATAGCAAAGGTATCTTCGATGGATCCTGAAAAGATATATGTACAATAGCTTTTTTTTTGGACTGTGAAATATATCAATTGACTCCTCCCGCTCTGGGCGGAGTGGAAGGGAGTGTCAGACTTCTACTGACTAAAAACCACCCATGTTCCTTCTTAGATATTTGTGTCCGGGGCCGCGGTATCTGTTTAGAACAACCTGCGCCACGATGAGATCTACAATAGCTTAGCTTTTCTTTCAGCAACGTCTCCGATTCTGTCCACGGTTTTAGTAGTAAAAGCTTAATAGTGACATCGCTTTTATTTTAAAGAAGTTAAGGAAGATTTTCGTAGTACAGACAACACATCAAGCTACTACAATCTGTCAAGTTTCTTGAATAGATTTTCAATTTTATCGCTACAGCATTAGGTTCAAGGTTGATTGAAATAATTTGTCAGTTTCGGGTAGCTTCTTAAACTGCCTGTAAATATTTATTTGGTTGATGGTACATGTCCATTGTAAGTCTTCTAAAATAGAAAGTCATAGAGAACCCACGCATCTATGTTGAATGGAAAAGTAAAGTACTTGCGTACGACGGCGGCGTCCTTGATGTGAAAGAGACATTGTTCATAGTGGTATCGCGGCTTTAGAACATCATAACGTCAATAAAGACTAGAAACTTTCCACCTTGGAGTAGAATAAATAATAGATACGTTATAGGTTCTTGTGTAGTTTTTTTTGCTACGAAAATTGACTTGCACTCATTTCTTTAAAATGGATTATTTACCTACCTTGCTTCACCTACCTCTAAAAATATTAATCCTAGGCATTGTCTGTTCCAGATATTTTAACTTATGCATAACGTTTTAATGTCTAAATAAAATTATTATAACATCCTGGACGTAAGTTTTATCAGATTTCCATTTTTTTGCAATTCTACAAATTAAATTAAATATTGACACAATAAAATTATTTTATTTTGTTTCGGAAAACAACACAGGTATATAAACACTATTGAAACCAATTAAAACATCAACAAAAGCCGAGATTTATGATTAAAAGTTATTAATACCATAAAGTCATGCGAAGGCAAACAATTGACATATTTTTCCGCCATGCCTGCTCCACGTTGATATCTATAACCCCCATTATTCAGCGGATTAGCTTTTTACTGGATGAGTCGTAGAATATTCAAAAGGGAATTATTGGATTTTGTTGAATCTATACGAACGTTCCACTAAAATCGGCCGAATCTCTCATTGTTATTTGTCCGTTCCTGTATTTGTAAACCCTCACTCAATTTAAAATGAATCAATCTATCAAATTTCGTAATCAATTGCAATAACACAATAAGTAATTCAATACTGATTGCTCATCGAATCAAAACAGCGCGGGGGAAGGGAAACAAACAAGATTATGTATCTGTAAATTGTACATTGTCGGCCCTTGGCAACAACGGTGTTTCAATTACTGACCTCTCTAACAGTTATCAAGCTGGCAATTATCGACGGACCACCAGCGCGTGTTTGATTACTACTATTAATATAGAAATCACCTATCTACCTTCTATCATGGCGTATGACGACTACAACTTGACCTACTTATTGAAACGACTGCATCTAAGACTTGAGTTATGAATGTGGAAAAAAACTTGAACGACGCATTTCATTTAGAATGAAGACGATGAAAATCAAACGAAGTTTCACTGAAACTTGCACTATTTGCTAGTTGGAACAGGTGCGTTAACTCATCGTACGTCAGTATCGTGACTGTGTACCCAAGTGAGGTAGTGCTGGCTTTAAAGTTACAAATAGGGAATGTGTAGAGGCAAGTTGTAGCAGTCAATTGGGTGAAACAAATGATTGCGGCGCTAGTAGGAGCCAGACCACCGATCTATCACGAGTGTGAGCACCACAATTACCCATTTACCTCAGCAAGGCATTCGCGGGTCTGAAATATTAGCTATGATACTGTGTCATTGATGGAATAAAGCCAACAAGCGCTCGGACGCACGGAATGAGGTTCTTAACAAAGTGTTAGTTATTCAATCTTCATCATTTTGTTTGTAAGTCATTCACGGCATGCACGATGTAACTTACTTACGCACATTATTGTTTTGCTGAACTAGGTTCTTATTCATTACTTGATGTTATACGCGAACCTCCTTCGCGTGAAATTATATTATTATTAAGTAGCTAATTGTGTGATATTACTTCCCTTTTTGAATCGTATTTTATTACCAACTTCAAGGGTTTTAATTTTTTTACACAGACCTCTAATTCTTATTCCAAAATAAAAGTAGCATAAGTTACTCCTAATAACATCAGCTTATTACCAAAAAGTCCCGTCAAATCAGTCCAGCCATTTTGGAGATTGGCCGGAACAAACAGACAGACACACAAAAAATGTGTTTCTGTTAAAAGTCCCGTATATATTTTTATATACATTTAGTAAAAATCTGTTGTTGACATACATCAAACAGACACTTATTTTTTTTACCGACTTTATATTTCGTGACAAACAAAACCCGTGAAATCGACTCACTCTTTGAATACTATCTTCGATGGTTATTTATTCACAATGTAGTGTTCAGGAAAAAGTTTTACTTTATTATCATCACTAATATATAAATCTTTTATTTTTACATCAAGTAACTAGCAAACAATCAATCTTATCTGTTATTCCTGTGATTTGCAAGGCTCATAATATTGATGAGACTTTGTACAAAATTTTTGCAAACAAAATTGGACGAAGCCGACTTCATTTCCTCGAAATGAAAATTGAAGCATTTCATGGAAATGGATTTTACTGAAACCATGATACATATTTACTCACTTATTTAAAATTATAATTTTAAAAGATCCCATTTTCGTTTAAGTATTTAACTTTATGTTAAATAGCAGAAAACGTAGCTTACCTTTAAATTAATTAATAAAATAAGGTCGTAAGCGTTACTGCCGAAGTCTTGATTGAGAATGATATGGAATTTTTCCGAAAGTTTTTATTTTGTTCGGGTATTGCTTGTTAGATGGCACTACGCACCCTATTATAACATGGGTGTTAAACATAAATAAACTATAGGCTATAGGTACATTCCTACCTCACCCTTCAAGGAAGTACAGGCGAGATGTTATGTAATGTCGAATATACATGGCACAGTCAAACGGAGTGATCAATATTTCGGTATCGGCAAATGGAATACGGCCTGGTTATTTTCCCTTCTGCTGACCGCAATTCACGAGTGAATTACTATGAGTCTCAAGTTGGATGAACTTTCAGTCGAACCGAACTTACCCACCTTGTGTATGATTATTTGCGAGTTGCCAGCGCCATACTTCAATTTGTTACTCAACTCGGAACGCCTTTGCTGAGAACTTGCTCCCAGCTAGAATGCCGGTTCATTGCGACGCCAATTGCCACATAAACAAGCCTCGCCAACCCAACGCTATGCGGTCGCGATACCAAAACTTCGTTGTTTACTGTTCTCACTACATATCATAAAACATCTATTTCGGGGCAAACTTAAACACTCATCTTTCCGGAGTTAACAAGCTCCACAAAACTTTGTTGTTCATAAAATAATTATTATGAACAAGAAATTCACACATGTATAAGGAAAAGCTGACGACTTCTGCAAAGTATTGAAATATACTGCGATGTCGAGTCATTACAAAGTTTTCCCGTTCTTAAATGTTTGATCGCGCTGTTTGTGAAATATAGGAATTATATTTAATGCGCATTGTTTATTGAAAACAAAAACCAATAACGTACGATATTTACTTTAACAAACCTGTAGTACTATACGATTGCTATTTCCGGATAAATATACCTACAAGGAAATAATAAAATGTTTGAGGTTTATGATCCCCAAAAAATCCATAACGGGAATTAATTTAACGGGCCCTTGAGTGTTATTGTTGGGCAATTAATACATTGATTAGACTTTTCCCTGTTGGTGTCCGCTTATTTTTAATAAACACAATGAATGTATTCAGCTAATATTGAAATATAAATAATGTCAAAGTATTGATTCACAAACAAATCGAAGACTCTGATCATCGTTTTGGCTCGTAGACTCGTAAACCGCAAAGTTAGTACGGCTACGAAATACTACGAAAACTCGTAGCACCACCATAATGCCGCTACATAATTTTATTATCCTAATATGAGCCCCCGTAGCCCTCTTACAGGACTAATGGGACTCATTTTAAAGGACTGTTGACAAGGTAGTATAATAGTTTATATAAGGTTTTGTCTAAATTTAATAACATGGAAAGCCTTCCTACGCTAGCCACGTTACACGTTGGGAAACATTGTTGTTGCATTCACACCCGAGCCGCAGGTGAAGTTGTTATGGAGCCGTGAAATGCAGTAACAAATTCACACATGTTTAAAACGACGTTTTAATACGGTTTCAAAGAAATAAAATTAAAGATCACAAAAAACAATTAATTATTTTTTCTGCGATTTCCTTTTGCCAGATTGAAGGAAAAGCAAGGGCTACAGCCAAATACGAAAAATGATAAGTTCTAATCTTTTTTAATGTAGAACACAAATAAATGTTAATTTGTACATTAAAGTTAATCTTTGCTTTAAATAATCACCTTTATTTATGATACTCTATTAATGAACACAAATTAAAATATCAACAAATAGTTACGCTGTAAAGACGCATATCTTGTTGCCGTCATTAAAAAAAACATTGCATGTTGTACAGAATCGTTGAGCGATAAGAGCCAGTTTTCGAAGAAGTCTATTGAAAAATAGTTGCTGAACATGAAATATGGCTTTCACTTACGAAACGAAAGCCAAACATAATTATATTATATGTTACAGATATTTCCCTTTTTTAATATCATAATTGGAAACCTGTGGGTGCACACTTCCTCATCAATTCTGTAAACCCCGCAGATAAACACTGGTGTGATGTAATACAAAAACGATAAAATTGTTAAAGCCAATATTTTTACCGGGAGCTCGGGTAGACCTCGGGGAGACCTCCACTCGGCAGAACATAATAACCTCAAATAAGATTAGATGAGATGCTAGTTCATTGTTTATGTGTAACAACGTAATTCACGATTTTTCCGGTTCAGCGCCTCCGCCATATACCTGAAAAAAGCGTATTTTTTTGCTATGAAACAACGATAAATCTTAGGGCTTTTTCATAAAATTTCGTAATACATGTCATAGCAGTCTCGTATATTGCACGTTGCGCGACATGTTCAAGAAAATTTGTCTTCAGGTGAAAACATGAAAAATTTCAAGAGAATATGTGAATCAGTGTTTGATATATGAAATTTGAATGGCTGGATGTTCTGTTGCATGGGCGAGGGATACGCAGTAATATAGTGTTACGAACTTGCACAGCGTCTGGATGGATAAATGCATACATGTAAAAATTTAAGACTTTACAATACTGGCATTCGAGGAACATTGTCTTATATTTGAATATCGTAACATAACATAACATTATTGTCATGGAGATTAACAAATTTGTAAACTACCACCATATTATGTATGGTAAAACTATAAAATTTAATAATATTGTTTTACTAGTTTTTATATATATATATAGCTATCTATCGCTCATGTTATGGTGAGGAATTATTACGTGGAAACATTTTAAATATTTACATAACTACCGCGGATAATGTAGCTTCCCATTTGTGAATGATTTTTCAGAATCATGTCAGTTGTTCCGAAGGTTACCCACTACATGTTGTACAGTATTTTATTACGATTTATTTTTATTTATCTTACTCATATTATAAAAAGGGAAGTTTTAATTTTACTATTAGTACGATTCATAACAAAACACTGCAATAGATAGGGGAAGATTTATTTTTAATTATTACGATCTCTAGTTAAAATTGCATGCAGCTACGAAACACAGCCAGATCAAAAAGCCGTTACGCAAAACAAACCTGTTCATTATTGTTAAATAACGAATATTTCCTTGAAAACACTACGCAGTTCCGTCGGCACCTTAAGGAGAATCAAATTGCATCCCGCTCCTCGTCCGGCGGGACCGTGTGTCCTACACAGCGCCCTCGGTCCCTCTATCTAATGAAGCCAATTTTCCGCGCGCGCTTCACCTTGCTTTCCTTTTGAATTTTCTCGCGTATTTTCCCTGTCATCCATCTCCTTCCGCGCTTCCGCACAAACAGATTACTTTTGATTTCGAATTCCAACATCATTGATTTAATAAACAACAAATGTGCATCTAATCTTCATAGCGAAAGGAAAGGAAATTTTGAAACACCTATTCATTTCGGAATCCGCTGTCGGTCGTGAAATTAATATCCGCTTCCAAACAATTTCGGACATCCTGAAATTCACTTAATGGTGTAATAACAATAATTGATATTGTAATTTAAATACGCTTTATACAAAATTCGATGCCAAATGAATAAGGTTCAATATTGTGTACACGCCTTTTTGTGTATTATTCATTTGTTGAATAAAAACTCTACTATGGTAATGAACGAGTACATACCTAGTACAGTCGAACAAGCTAATAAGTATACATAATTCTAGTACACTGAAAAATTGATTGCAATTATGTTTTATAAAGTGTTTCGCATTAAGCGACTGATGACAAACGCTGTATCATTTCACATCAGTCTCTAAATGTATCTGTATAAGTAAATGCAAATTGACTGGCAGTTAGCTTGTTCGACTGTACCATCAACTTTACGATGCAGTGAAGCAAAAAGAAAGCAAGCTAAGTAAGTAAAGTCAAAAAGCAAGCACGTTAAAACATGAAGGTAGTCATAAGACGGAAGGCGGGGGAGGCGCGGCGGCAAACAAGTCTGTCTCAATAGACGCCGCTCCTCCACTAGTTTTCAACTAATTTTTATTAAGTTTCGAACGAACTCCGTCGAATGTGTTATTTTTAAAAGAAATCTTAGAAGTATATAAAGCTGCTCCGTCCTAGACCGTCTTTTCATCTCAGAGAATATTTCGAACCAAATTTTCTCAAGTTGATGCTAGTTGCCTCCGAGTCTACGTAACCGGCATTACGGAAATACGAACAAAATGCAGAATACTAGCTCTTCAGCGGCCATTGAAAATTACCCACCCGTTCACCTAACTGCAGCGACACAACACGGCTTTGTAACGACAAATATTAGAATTGCTGGTTTCCGAGACTGAGAATACTACAATTTGTATAAAACAATGAATACGTAAGTAGAAGGAAAAGAAAGAAACAATGTAAGAATGTTTCCTACATTTCAATACTTACTCATTGTTTTTTAATGTACCTGAGAGACAATTGGCAAGGCAATTTAAATGTGTCGTAAGACGGTGAAGTAAAATGTGAGAGAGTTCATTGGTTTCATAATGAATAAATAATCCAGCGTAATGCAGTGGGAATGGAGGAAGTGTTAGTCAGCTGTTACTTCAGTCGTACCTACCCACTCTCTACCACTGTTCTTCGATAAGTGCTCATTTGAAACGAAGGAAACAAATAAAATATTATGTCGTTAAACAGTCACTTAGATTAAAACAGTAAACTTCCAACTGATAAAATTCACGTAAGTAAGCTTAGTGCTTACAAGGTTAAATTAAACAAAAACAATACATGCTTAAATATGGGTTTAAAGTATAGAGGTATTTATCAAAAAAAAATACTAATATTTAGTAAACAACCATTGGTTTTTAAAATGTTAAATGTTTAAATTTTTTCACAACATATTGCTGATAAGGATTGTTTCATAAAAGTTATCACAGTACTTTAACTTGACCAAAGCATGTCAGATTTAAATGTTAGTTAAAACCAGGGACATATTGAAACCCGCAATACTTACATGATACAAATAAAAATATGAACGAAAAAAAACACTGATAAATAACAGACAGAACCTTATTAGTCCGGTCAATTTAGACAATTGAAATAAAGAAAATTCCGACAGAGCCAAATCTTCGTAGAGACCTTAGGTTTACCACAAGGAATAAAGTGTCAAAAGTCCCCATCAGTCCCATGTGTGCTAAGGGAGTTATTCGGGGCCCAAGGTCAAAATTTAGGTTTTTTGGATTTTTCTCGAAAACTCATACTCTTCATATTCAACTTCAACAATCATGTTTTCTTCAATTTCTTCTTGTTCTTCTTCTTCTCCTTCCTGTTGATGAATGCTTAGAAATTGTTCAAATGAAGATGAATAAGCTGTCTCTTCATCAAAATCACATGAATCTTCCTCTCTTGTATTTAATTGAATATTCGAGCAAGAGACACCTTGGCAATTGGTACACGCTGGAGAACCCTGCAACCCTACTTTTTTACAGCCACATTTGGTACTACAACCTTTCTTGCAATTGCAAAAAATAGTGTTAAGAAGTTTTTCTGGAGCAGGGGGCAGTAAAGTTCGAATCGGTTCCAAAGTATTATTTATCAATTTCCAACCCCAGTCTTCAGGGTTCAGTTCATTGCCTTGCCATGTCTGAACTTGATAGTATACTCGAAACAAATGTTGAGTAGCAGATGCCGATGTTGGAGGAAGACAAGATAGTTGTACTTGCTTTTTGTTTCGTGTGTTTTTTACAAATGTTAAATATCTGTACGTATCTATGCAATCAATTTTTTTTGGAGCTCCATAAACCGCAAGAAGAAACCGAATTCCTTTAGTAATTAGTATTTGAGGTAAAGAATTAATTTCTGTAAATACTTTTGCGCAGTCAATCAAATCATTTTTTTCAAATAATTATTTGAATAGTGAATTTTTGCCCCTTCTAAACATTGCTGACGTAGTATCGCATCCTATTATCGCATGTAAAAATAAAATATAGTTTTGGCATTTTGGATAAGCTGATAAACTTTTAGAAGAATATATTTCTGTCCGTTGCTGCGCCTTCCCAGGTTTTAAAAAGTAAATAATTTTAGTTAGTTTAGAAGGGGCAAAAATTCAGTATTAAAATTATTTGAAAAAAAGATTTGATTGACTGCACAAAAGTATTTACAGAAATTAATTCTTCACCTCAAATACTAATTACTAAAGGAATTCGGTTCTAGCGGTTTATGGAGCTCCAAAAAAAATTGATTGCATAGATACGTACAGATATTTAACATTTGTAAAAAATACACGAAACAAAAAGCAAGTACAACTATCTTGTCTTCCTCCAACATCGGCATCTGCTACTCAACATTTGTTTCGAGTATACTATCAAGTTCAGACATGGCAAGGCAATGAACTGAACCCTGAAGACTGGGGTTGGAAATTAATAAATAATACTTTGGAACCGATTCGAACTTTACTGCCCGCTGCTCCAGAAAAACTTCTTAACACTATTTTTTGCAATTGCAAGAAAGGTTATAGTACCAAATGTGGCTGTAAAAAAGTAGGGTTGCAGTGTTCTCCAGCGTGTACCAATTGCCAAGGTGTCTCTTGCTCGAATATTCAATTAAATACAAGAGAGGAAGATTCATGTGATTTTGATGAAGAGACAGCTTATTCATCTTCATTTGAACAATTTCTAAGCATTCATCAACAGGAAGGAGAAGAAGAAGAACAAGAAGAAATTGAAGAAAACATGATTGTTGAAGTTGAATATGAAGAGTATGAGTCAGATTAAAGTAAAAAAAAAAGTTAGAACGACAGTTAAACTCAGTAACCCATATCAATAATCTTCATACTATTAAATAAATATTGTTCCTGAAAATAACGTTAAAAAAAACGCGCCGAGTACACTACCTCACAGGTGGTGTGGAAATGTGTGCATATTATGTAGAACGTGATTCTTACAAGCGCAATATCTGGGAAATAGTGGGTCTTAGAGAAAAAATTATAAGGATCATTTTTATAGAGAATTTTAAGATCTACAACTTTGCTCTGAAGTACTTTTTCGATAAAACTTACCGTTTTCGAGAAAAATCCAAAAAACCTAAAATTTTGACCTTGGGCCCCGAATAACTCCCTTAACACACATGGGACTGATGGGGACTTTTGACACTTTATTCCTTGTGGTAAACCTAAGGTCTCTACGTAAATTTGGCTCTGTCGGAATTTTCTTTATTTGATCACTATTTTTATGTCTAAATTGACCGGACTATATAATATATTTCGGAAAAGTCTCGCCAGCCTTGCGTTTATGACAGAAAATGTGCGTGGATCAATGAATTTTATGTATAATCCATTTTCCCTTCATATTTTAAAACTGGCCTTGGACAATGACGAAAAAGAAAGGTCTAATAAAGTGAGATCTGGAAAGCGTGCGGGGGCCATGGGACAATAACGTCACAAATTAAGGTTATAGTTTTTTTACATATTTGGGACGAAAATCGAATACTGAATACCCTCCTTCAATATGTCCCTCGTTTAATCTAACACCCACCATATACGTTTTCTAAAAAAAGGAAGATGAAAGAATTTAATAAATAGATTGGCTTTAAAACATACTCGTGCAAATCAAAAAGACCAATTTGCTGAATGGAGAAATTTCTTTTGTAATTGGTCACCCAAAGTAAAATAAAAGTTATTTCATTAATACTTTTTGTTTTACATTAGAATCGATTCGTGGTTTTGTCCCACAGCATTATGTATAATTAGGTACCTGGTCTATTTTTATAACCAACTACCAAAGGAGGTGTTTCAGGTTTCCTTTTGATTTACCTACACAAACCTAAGTTCTAATATTATCAAAAGTGTAATAGGCTAACTTTGTTAAGGACGTTTATTAAAACAGCTATAAACGACCTAAAAGGTACATGAATAACCTGTTATTAGTTGGCAAGTCGGTAGTGGTTATAATTGTATAATAGCTGCATACATATATCTAACATGCTTCGGCGACCCGGCACGAGTCGACACGGGTGCCTATAGTCCCATATTTCGTATGTGCGGTACGTTTGGCCATATTTCTCGTCGTCTATGCCGACGCCGGCACCGGTAGCATTTCACGCGACGTTCCCCGGTTTTTCGATGTGCGGTTTCCGCGCGACAATACCATTTTATTTACGGCTCAACTGCACCGCTCTATGGAGTTCAGTCACGAAGCGATGTAAGTAAGTGAATCTGGTCCTCGCACCGTCACTGCTCACGCCGTTTCGCCGTTTCACCGTTTCGCGTAATTCACCCTGGTCAGGCGCGCTTTCGTTCCAATCTGGCGATATGAGCCGGAAACCATTGCCCGCTACTCGATCTGTACTTCACACGCTTTAAAATTTTACTCGCTGTTAGCAGCCGTTGTTACTGTATACCAATTCTACATATTTTCCCATTTTTGTTGGACATTCTTTCGAACATAGCCATAGATTCGAAATCGGAATAGTTTGTTACTGAAACAGTTTTATTAAACGAACCAAGTACGTGAACGCCCTAAATTAATTACGGACTGCTCGTGTTTTTCACTCAGTCCGTTTCATTCACAGTACAGAACAGAATTAACTAACATTTCCTGCAATTCTTGTTTGCATTGTCTAACTGAATTAAATATCATCAAGGATTATCTGCGTGCTGCATCCGTCGGAACAATACCAAATGCTTTGGCTTATTAATCTGAAATTAAATTGTAGGCGTATGCGCTAAATAGCGACCGTAAATAAAATTGTTCAGGTTATTTTACAATATGCCAAAATTAACAATGTAAGTAACAAGCGTTGTTCAACTATCTGGAAGCCATAACGATGCCGCGATGCCATTAATTTTAATTGTTTCATAAATAAAAATTGCCGTCACAGAGAATCCGATTCATTTATGGATGACCGCATAAATCATCGTATTTCCGCACCCGTTATGAAATGGACCGAAGAAGTATCCGCAATCCATTTTATTTGTATCTCGTTTATTTACTGGCAATCACTCAATTAATGATAATTGAGTATAATAGTACGTTGCCACTATGTGCCTCTTAATATAATTCTACACAGTAGTTAACTTCGCTATTTACTGTGCTCGAGTAGGTGTTTATATTACTGTGAAGGTTATACCGTGGGTTGTGAATAACAAGAAGTTCACATTAGAACTTTAAATAGACCACATATTAATAACCACTTAAAAACATATTTCTAAGTATAGAAAGTCCACTATATGACTTTTGTGCAGTAAAGTGCAATAACGTAACACATTACTTATCGCTGAAAATTCCCGTATAAAATGTATCTTTATTAATTTATTTATATGATTGATTTTTTTGACTCAAATAGGTAAATTTTACAACAATACGACCTTCGTGAATGGTAATTAAAAATAAAACATTTCCAATAAGGTTTCATATCAACAACGCAACGTTTACACAAGGCGTTTACTGCGGAGTGCTACCTCTTACTGGCCATTAAAAATGTTCTACAACAAAAAAAGGTTTGAATGCAAATAGGCGCGACAGCAATAGCGCCGAAATATAGGGAATTCAAAACAAATAGTAAACGTGGTAAATATCCCATTGACCATGTCAGTTAAAAATCTTTTTTCTTCTGTAAACAAATAGTTTATAAATTATCTTACAATGTTTTCATTATAATATAGTTTTATACATGATATTATGCAACGTGTAGTACGCAGTATCGTAACGACCAACATGTTTTTCAAACATATGAACTCAATATAAGTTTATTGCCGGCTTCCGACTGCGGAGGAAAACATCGCTAGAAAATCTGCAGGTTTGTAAAACTACTACTGATGCAGAGACAGTACAAATGTAGAATTCACTGGAGTTATTAGCCTCAGAAGCAGTAGTTTGTATTACTAAAACATAAACATATTAATCAATCTCAGATACAAAAATGTAGTCAGTAAAAATAGGTACACGTACCGATAGTATTTTGCTATCATTGATTAAAAAAAAATCTTACTTAAAAATATCATAGTCAACCCGTTGGGACACCCGAAACTAAATACAAGTTTCCTCAAATGCATTTCGTTTAATCCGGTCTTCCATCTTCAAAAGTGCAATGTAAAGAAAACTGAAAACAATAAAAATACATATATTTAAATTTACAATACTTACTATAAATATAGGCACAGTAGGCACAATATTTATGCATATGTAGAATGTCGGCAGGCGACACGAGGTGGCACTGCCGAGCACGCCACGCGTCGTCACGCCGCCGCGTCGCCGCCGCCACGCTTGCCTGTCGCAAGGCCTGATTTATAACGGCAATATAACGCCAACCTGTCCTCCAGATATTTTTATAACCTTCATACTAACTTCGTATTCTTTCGCGACATTTACGCTTTGATTTCGGCCTAGCGATGTAAAACAATGCTTGATATTATTTTGTTTGTTGTTTTGCGCTGGTTTTATTGGTTGATTTTCTTGTTTTTTGAAAGCATTACAGAGGTTTAACCTTTGTCCTTTTTTTTTCCTTTAACACCTGTTTTAGAAAAGTATAAGTTAACTTCTTTTGAATAAAATATTTCTAACTAGAAAAAAAATATAGATGCATTACTTTGCCTACCCTCTAAGGGTAGGCAAAGTAATGCATCTATAATTTTTTTCAAGCAAAGTAATGCATCTATAAAATTTGATTACGAACTAGCCTCGTATAAACAGTTCTGTTAAAGTATAGCTATAGTGCATCTATCGAACGAATACCCTGAGGTATTTTGTAATAGTACTTATGGTTTTGGTACTGCTCTCCACAAACTCGTGGATCTAAGTTTCTAACCGCATTTGTCTATCCTTCGAGCTAATCTCGAATTATATTAGGTAGGTTTTAATACTGTTTCAACTATCACTTTAAATGTTTCTGGGTAAATAATTATTTTATTCGGAGAGACACAAATTGAATAATAATGGAAAACAACAGTAATGAAACAGGAATGGTACAAACACATGACTGCTACGCTGCTACGAATTTCTTAGCATCGTAGCACGTTTGTTTTGTCGGTCAATTTGGTGCAAACAGTAAACTTTACATAGCAAATACCTTACTAATATGTACACTACTAATTAACAGCTTCACGAAATAGTGGTTTCATTTTAGAGTTGTGTCAGGTTTATGTAAACTAATATTCAATTAATTAGATAGACATTACATGTAATCCGTCTATGTTCAAAATATACTTATTTACTGCAAACACAGGGTACATAAACTAAAGCTTGTAATATATGTATAACGACTAGAGCAAGTACGGAACAAGTCGCATTAGGTGCACTTAACAACGATGTAACGAAGTGCTACAAACTCAGGCCGTGAAGCGATTACGCTTAAGCATCTGTACTAATTGGCATCACACGTGTTAATGCTAACAATTAAACTTTAATGTAACAACATGCGCGACGCCATTACAAACGAAGATATGCTACTAACAACCCAATTTTGAGAACAAAGAAAAATGTAGGCGTTCCCAATACCTGTCTTCTCATTTGTCAGCTACAATAACTTAGAAAGATTAATGTTGTAACCAACATTAAATTCGACTCAGGCAATAAATGATTCACTCCTACGATCTTCAAATGAACTCAAATACCACGGATTTGCGTCTTATTTCTAGATAGTGTCGTGATCTATCTGCAAACTTCAAATTAGTTAACCAACCGAAATTTGCATTAGTTGTTTGTTCATTCAGTTTACACAATAGAACCCGGGGAATTAGGAGCGACTGATAATAATAAACAGGCAGAGGAATCGAATCTCCGGTTAAATTGGCTTTATCAAGCTCTTATTGCGAAGGGCTGGCGTCGCCTCCAACACCTGACCGCTAATTGTGTTCCATGTTTATACGTACACGACTCCGGCGCTCTCAATATTCCGACAGGCCTCATTCGACCAGCCCGACAACGTACGCACCCATTTACAAGCGCCCGGATCTACGCCAATGTAATTGTAGAATAGATCGGTTCCTCACATAATGCGTATCGTATAGCCGACATGTTCAAGTGAATCTTGTTGCATTTTGCATAAAATCGATACTCATGAATACCCACAGCCACAGCGAAGCCGCCGTGAGACTCGGCAACTCGAATTCGCTACAATCGGTTTTATTTTTAGATGGGCACCAATTCCCGTGTCGAAAATGGATAATTCAATTTTAAATCACATCATATTTCCATACGTAGGTATATTCCAACGGATAGGGTTATTTTTATCCAATTTGATTTTAATATTTCAAAATCGACATGAAGGATGCGCGTCACGTATTTTTTAAAGAAAGTTGTACATTCAATAAACGGACATTCACGAAATACCGTTGGTTATCCAGTGTTTTGCCAGGGGCTCAGGGCTAAGTGATAACAGGAAACCGCCACACGGGTCAATCTAAAGTTAAGCTATGCTTACCGTGGTCGGTACGAAGATGGGTAGCCATGCTACACACATCGAGACTCCTTCATGTCTCAGAGAACATGTAAAGCCGTTGGTATAAGCTGTCGTTGATTTTTACCAGTCGCTACCGGTATTCAAAGCTAAAAAGTCTGACTTCCAGTCGTATCTATTGTTATTGTATTTTTCATTATATTTTGACCCATATAGATCAGATAGGTAGTTGTTTCTTGAAAAATAGGGGGTTTCTGTAATCGAAAAGGCTGGAAGAGGACAATTATGAGTTTCATCATCGTTTATCAACAGTTTATGTAACAAAATTAAAAGCAATTTTTAATTTTACCAGAACACCACCCTAAACTAATAAATCCTTTAAAGGTGGTGGAACAGATTAATAGCTTCTTCGTAACGGTGCAGTAACTAATAAAAACAAACAAAAAAGATTAATCGCGGAATGAGTCTTTGACGCGTATTTCAATTAGAGGAAAGTCAATTTAGGGTGAAAGAGGTAAGTAAAGCGAGCGGCAGCGATGGCGGGGACGGCCATCGGCGGGCGGCGGGTGGGCACGGAATCTAATTTGCCGGGAGCCCAACACGGACTTTTGTCACAACGTACTGTGCCAATTAGGTAAATACGCGAGCAGTGGACGAGGCGGCCCGACCGGGCCCAACCGGGTGGGGAGCGCGACCCGTCACGTGCATCCGTAAACACTTACGGCCTGATGAGCGGCCCGCCCGTAATCATATTTCAAGTGGCCGGGTAATCTCATTGTCTCATCAACACTGACTACATTATTAACACGTTACACTGTATTAGTGCTTATTAAAGTAATTAAACCCTTTACAGTAGGACTTGGCCGTCTTTGAGGACGCTTAAGTTATGGAGGTAGCCTATTAGGAACGATTTGTAATCACGTGACGATATTACTTGAAACCGAAGCGATGTTATAATATCGTCAGGTTGAATGAATGTGGAGCAGTGTCGAACCCAGGCGCCCGGCCCATTGCTTTGTGTAATATATAATATTTCATCACTACTCATGGAAAGCATCGTAAAGAAATTGGCATATTATATCCTAGATGAAAGCTCAAAATATATATAATTGTATGTCAACCACCAAACCCGCTCTGGGCCCACGTTGAGGATTATAGTTTACTCCCTCTCACAGAGAGGAAGCCTGTGTCCCAACAGTGGGCATCGTACATGTGTGTGTGTGTCAATGATGAATTAATGTAATTTGTTCAACTTATATTTGCTTGAATATATAGGTTTATATCTATAACGCGAGTAACACGGATGACCTAAATTACGTAAGAGAGAAAAAAGAAAACTGACGACGTTGTGGTTGGTAGGGGAGACCGGGGCTACAATTAACAGAGGTAGGTATTAACAGACAAATTTCTCTAAAACTATACATACTATTCCTCCAGTAAGTGTCTTGACTTGTCATTTAGATCACCCCGCATGGCACAGTATCGTCCTGATGTACTCCGCGCGTCATTTGGGTGACTTGTGTGCCGGTCGATATTTTTAAGCACTTAACGAACATTTCATAGTTTACCATTTTTTGATTAGCGCAAGAATTATAAAGTGTTATGATTGTTTTTTGTTTTCCTAGTAGCATATTTTGTACTTAACAATACTATGTTTCATATTTGACATAACTATTGACCAATATTTTCATACGTTATTTAATCATTTATATGTTGGGGCCTTTGGGGCTACAATTAACACATTGAGGGGGTAGGTATTAACGCGTTAATACCTACCCCAGATACAGATATGGGGGCTAGTTGTTGGTCTTCAATGCTGAACAAGAAGCAATCATAGCAGAGTATTTGTTTTTACAACATTGAAAAGGTACCAGAATCATGGAAAACTAATGAGATGGCGGGCAATGATTGAAGAACTGAAGTTTTAGACGATGTGCCTAATTTAGATATAAGAGTGACAGAAGTGATATCGCAAATGTCTAATGAACCAGTAGCTTAGCTTTTAAGATGAAAAATGTGCCGTTTTCTACCTCATCGTATGATGTTGTTTAAGTAATTTGTCTAGTTAAGTTTAAATTTTATATTTAAACTTAACTTTAACATATATTTACCACTTTTAGACTGATTGATAGTGATTCAGAAAAAAAAAACTGTAAAATATTGAAATAATTTAACATATTTTGAGTTTTCGTTTATGTTAAGATATTTTGTAATTTTGTTATCATTAGTTTATAAGAAAACCTGTGTCATGCAAGGCTGTTTTAATTTCACTTTCATTAATAAAAAAATTAAGTCGTACATATATTTATTTTTCGTTATATCAGTCAGCATAACCTTTGTGAATTTTTACCCCTTCTGTTAATACCTGCCCCACACCTGTTAATTCTAACCCCAAACGTGAGGTAACAATTAACAGCTGCCATTTTTAAGAAAAAGCGTTCTACCTACGGCATCGTTTTTATTATGTTTGTTTTGAGATAAGTACATAATACCTGAATGATTAAGCATCATGTATGCTAAAAATCAAGTCTAAATCTTGAATAATTTCTTATCTACAACTAAAAATGTATATTTTGTTAATTGTGGCCCCGGTCTCCCCTACTCTATTACAATCAAAAGGTCAATTTATTGTTCGCTCATTTTTCTTTCAAGCTCTATGGACGTGATGAAATTGAAATCGTTGCGCCCACCAGTTATTGACACAAACACTAAATAAACAAGTATAAATTAAAATTATATTAAACCCCGGACTCAATTATTTTTTAACCCATTATATATATCTAAATAAATATGATTGTTAGAACGAAAACTCAAAATAGAATATTTGTGCCCTTTACTCTATACAGGGTGGTGCCGACAATACGACAATAAATGAAACCACTGGTAGTTCTAGTTCATAGGAACATGTTAAAACTATCAAATAAATGCTAACACCGTCGTGGTGACGACGATACGACAATAAACTACCTAAATGTGGTGCAAATTATTCCTAAGGTTAGTAAACCAATATTTGTTTATAAATTGTAATGTATTTCGTTTACAGTTTTATGCTATACATAGTGTATAGCATTCTGCTAATCAAGCCTTTTCATTTAATACCCATATTGATAAAGTTGTGAAAAAATATGTAATCCGCCATTTTGTGGCTGCGGCCATCTTGGACCGATTTTTATCAAACATAACTAAGAACACTCTCGACTAATTAACCTTTCAAACAAAAAAAACAGTATCAAGATCGGTTCATGCGTTCGGGAGCTACGATGCCAGAGACAGACACACACACACACATACAGACACGCCAAACTTATAACACCCCGTCATTTTTGCGTCGGGGGTTAAAAAGGTAATTTACATTTTTTTAGTTTCCCCGTATGAGTACGACTCATAATTATCATAATATCCAAGTTTAAAATGGCTCTAATGGTTTGGTTTTTGTGCACAGAAAGAAGTAAAACCACTATTATCCATGCTTTTTATCCGCATTCTCAATTCATAATTCAGTGCAAAAGAGGATCCGTACACCATTCTCTAAGGTCACATATCGTCGAAAACAACGGTGCAGCAAACGCTATGTCGCTTTCCCGCTTTATAACACAGTTTTCGACTATGTGACGTTAGAGAATTGACTGCCTAACATTGCACGGCGTTTGTTGAAGAAAATACGTAGCACAATCATTTTTCTATTAAAAAAGGCTTGATCCCAGCTAAGAGCACATTTCACGGGCCATCTATCTTGCGGGATATTAGAAACAACATTTTCCGATTGTTTATACGTGCTCGGTAAGCTCTTCTTTCATTAGAGACGACGACGTCGCTTGCACAGCGGCCCGCACCGCTGTACCGCTAAGATTGATGGGGGCTGGATGGATTTGTTCTATTCGCGTTCTCACTCATCAATCATTCGCGGATATTTTTCCGTGTCTCAGGTTGTTTAGCCTAAATAGATTGTTGCAGCATTGAAGCATCGCTCATATCGATCGCATTAGTATTGACGTCTACATACGTACGTCTTCTCACTTTCAAAGTAGCGGGCATTATTCAACTTTATCGACTTGTTTTATTCATGTTTGGAAGCCGATTTTGCAACGGTAGAACCCTAAGGATGAGATTTAGTTTATCTGTTACTAAGTCATCTTGAAAACCATTTTACGGGTAAAATAATTTGGAAGTGTTTACTTTCATTTACGTAATACTTTATTCCAATTATAAGTTTGAGGTTCGAAATTAAAGTTTGTGTTGACAATAAATTAGCAGGCTGGCTAATATAATCACGGTAGGGCATAATTCAAAAGCAATGGCTGGTCATATAATAAGGGTGTAACCACAGGCCGCAATGCGACCACCTCCACCGCCATTTGGTACACACTTCGCAGATAACCAAATGGGCTACTTGTGGTTTACAAGCCGCCGCGCACACGGCACCCAGTCAGCTATAGCTATCATGTAAATAAGGCTACAAAGTACAAGTTCCAGAAACTGCTATTGGCTGTTTGCTTAACAAGATCCACACATCGCGTGGGCTAATCTAGATACATTGATGATTCAAATGTGTATTTCTAAGGCTACGTTAGTGCTTAAGGGTACATTGACGTGGAAAAGCGGTCTCAACCTGTTTTTGCTTGTACTTGTAAAATACTCTTTTATAAAGAAACTAGCTCGCTTAAACTCAACCTGTATATCCTTGCAAAGAATCATTTCATTGAGGAATCAATGGGCCGAGTATTCTCAACATAAGCCAGTTTGGGAAAGTGTGTAGATTGATGGATGGCTCTAGTACTCACATGTGGGCACCTCAGGCCATTGTATGTATTCGTGAACGACCCTACATTATTCTATGCCGTGATTGATTCATTGAAGTCCACAGATTTGAATGTGACTAACCTGTGTCGGTAACCTCGCACTTAAAGTCGTTATTTATCAATGAATACCTATTTGAGTATTACTCATGTTGAGTATTTGCAGTACAGCACTACACTCATACTAAAAAAGTTGCAGATAGTTTAGTAATATCTACGATGTATTTTCCCATAAAACTCATTCCTTTCAGAGTCGGAGTAATTTTCCAAATAACGACCATTTAGAGATGTATGAAAACACACTAACAAAATCCATTTGACTCTCGATTACCATCCAATTTCCATACACGTGACAACAAACTAGGTACGCAAGCAAAACATAGCAAACAGCAACGTTTATCTGTTGTATTTGTTTCAGAATCATTGTTCCCTCGTTTCGTGGAGCCGGTCACGAACGTGACGGTGACTGTGGGACGCGACGCCCTGCTCGCTTGCGTCGTCGAAGACTTACGAGGGTACAAGGTAAGCTAGACGTCCTCTCGTAAAATCTTTCCCCAATCACTCATAAGTGTTATTTTCAGAAACAAAAGGAAAAGAAAACAAAAGATTTTATTCTTGTTTACATAAACAATTTAAGTGTTGGACAAAGACTTCGCAGAAAAAGGCTTCTGCAACTCTGTTTATGTTCCCTTTTCGGGCATTGTAAAAAGTCACCATGCGTTACCTTGGCAACGACCCCTGTACTTGAACATCCACCGCGTTATGACGCACACCCATCTGACGCATTCTTGTAAATAAAAAGCTTTTCATCCTTTTGCAGCCAGACTTTACTTTACATTGATGTTCCGTAGGTACCTATTCGGTTGGCGAGCATAATACGCCCCATCGCCCGCTGACTCCTGTGTTCGGACTTGCGGAACTCGGTCAGGAACAAACTTTGAACCCCGTGCGGTTGGAATAGACCAAATACACATGTCTATGAGTTCTCGCTTTTGAGACAAACAGGATGTCTGGAAGTTAAATTCCATTTTAAGGCAGCGACAAAGGATTTGTCGCTGCCTTAAAATGGAATTTATTTAAATAAAATATAATGGCTAAAAGTTAAATAAAAAACATAACTTTCTGGATTCATTATCAAAACCCTACTCATAATGACAGGGATACAAGGCAACAAAAAGTCCATAACACATACATGGAAGAAAACTTATTTGTTATGGTTTATTATTCAAAAACTAGCGTTTTTATTGTTACAAATCATTTTAGTGCCCGTCATACCCTCTCTAGGGCTAGAAATTGGCTCCTTACTAGTGTAGACAGTTTAACGAAGTAAGCTTAAAGCCTTAAACCATATCTCTGTGTTCACATGTTAACAGACACGTCATACCATAATCCATCTGTCATGTCGTGGTGGTTGTGGCTTCAATCCTCAATTACCGACTACTCAGGACACACATGTTCAGCTGTAGATTCTTGATAAGGCACTATATCGAGGTCATGCAAGTTCCTTAGTGGCAAAGTAAATACAGCTTGGATAGATGTCACTCATGTATGCGTATAGTCGACGTGACGTCAGCGAACTTCAATAAGCAACGTCATGCCCGCCCTGCCACTTTACAGATGAATAAAACGAGTACAAGGTGGAAGAATATTATATTTAATTAACTACAAGAAGAAAAACGTGTGGCCTTCTGAAAACAGGCTTCACCGCAGAGTATAACAGTTTCTTATTCTATTTATACGCTTGCCGCAAGTTTATATTGGCAAGCAATTAAGAAAGCAAACAACGGTAACCTAGAGCCATCGCCGATGACGTCAGGGGCCATGATGAACGACCGCCGTATAATTCTATGAACGGATACGTTGCGCCAGAACTTCATACAACTCCATTCGTGCGGTGCACGGGCTAAAGTTTTAACAAGCCAACTTAATATCACTTTGCTCAGAATGCACGATTCGCCAGTTATTAATCATGCAGGACGGCTAGTTAGCAAAATTGGAGTGCTGTGTAGTGCAGATATATTTGGGAGGTAAGACTGAATTAGTCATTTGGCTAATATCCACATCAGGAAATTAAATCATACTCCTGAAAATATAATGAAAACGGAAGTTATCAAATGTTTGTATGAAGCAGTATTTCGAAAAAGTTATATCCCTTGATAAGGCAACCAGTTCTTTATTTATTGGTTCAAAAAGGTCAATCGTGATAAATATTACAGATTCCGAAAAAGATCGACAAGAGTGTTCTAATGTAGTTTTTGTACTAAAACTTAGTTTGCGTGTAGATGTGACTCAGCTGGAAAAAACTTGTAACTTTGTATAAAAGATCACTATCGCATGGAACCCTAAATGTGTTTGTCACTCTCGTAAAAATATAAGTTTCTGCGTATACTTAAAACTTTATGCACATCCATAAATTCTTGGAAATGCTTCGAAGGAATACTTACTTCTCTGGTTTGCCGCACTTTTACCTTTGCTGCTCATTCAGCCGTGAATGTCCTTCTAATGCAAGCATATGCCGTGGCGCAACGCTACAAAGAAATTCATTTTGCCTCAGTGATGGCGCGTGTTTTAACATTATTTTTATATATATTGAAAGTCCTTGTTATTATGTCCATAACCTCGAAGAATAACTATTTAAAACACGGTAATAAAATAAGGGAGCTAAAAGAATACTAACAGTCATTGAGGTATTACGTACTAGAGAAGCTATTTCAAACAAAATAATGTGCGCGCACTTGATGACAGCGGGGCAGGCGGGGGGTGTCATGTTCTCATAGATTACTATCAATGCGTGCAGATGCGACATAATGTTATTATTCTGCCTACTTGATATTGTGCGTGTGTACTTACTCAGAAAATAAATAAAATATACTTAAACTGTAACAATATTGTAATTTCCTTAAATAATTTATTTTGTGTTAGTTTCTGCAGTTTGTTATAGTAATCCACAGTTGGATCAGTTTCACCTTCGTGATGCAATCTAATTTTTGTGAGCCATCTAATTCGAGGTAAAATAATAATAAATTAATGGCTCGAATCAAATGGATTCTGTGATTGAATGTTGATGGCTGATTCAGTAAATTATGTTTATTCAAATTTTGCAAATACTTCTTTCCTAATTAAATGCTTTAGGGTGTTTACGGACGTATAATTAAAATCATATTTCGAGGCAAGACTTCCACCACTTTGCCGTATTAAGTTACGTATGATAGATGTGTGATTTGGAAGTTTATAGTATAGTCAAACTATCAATGCAATCTTCACATTTCAACTTTTTTGTTAATTGTCTTGATACATATATTATGTAAATATTATACAACCTACTATCAATTTTGACTCACATGTAGAGGATTCGTGGTCAAGCATAGAATACGTAGATAGTGTCTGGTCTGTGCATGCAAATGTTTTATTCTTTGACATTCACGTAAAAAATGGCCGCCGCGATGACACATTGCAATTCAAAAAATATAATTAAATTATGTGTGTTTTAAAGATAATAAGTTATAATTGCTGGTGAAAAGTCACTCCTTGACTTTTACTTATATTTTTTAAATTATTTCTACAGTATCTAAATGCACACGAAGGCATATTTTAGACATGAAAACTTCACTCAAATGTGTCACGTCGCAGCAACCGCTCGGCATAGACTAAATGAACTGGAGTCTACTAGCTCTACCGTGTGTTACAAAAAATCGAGTTGAGGTGTCTCCTCTAGTACGTAGTACATTATACCTCAATGCTAACAGTTAAGGATACTGGCGAACATTGACCCAATAGCGGTCTGAAATGAATTGTTTTTTAGTGTTGTAAAAGTCCGAGAGGCGATTAGTAATGCATTTTGCAACATCAAAAACAAAACAATGACATAGTTTCACATTATATTCTTTCATCTTTTTATGTGTCTTAAGTATTGATTCAATTAAATTGTCATTCTTGTTTGCCGACATCAGCCTAACAAGGCCTGTCTTACTACGGGCGTTTGCCAACCTTTTAGGTACTTATGGTCCTTGACTCAGCTTAGACCACGTGTAAAAAGTAAGGATAAATTAATTAATCTATATTTTAGAAAAAAACTGGATAGTTTTAGAAGTTAATATTTTGACATTGTCCCTACAGGTAGCGTGGGTCCGCGTAGACACGCAGACAATCCTGAGCATCCACCACAACATAATAACCCAGAACGCGCGCATCAGTCTGTCGTACAACGACCACCGCTCGTGGTACCTGCACATCAAGAACGTGCAGGAGGTGGACCGCGGCTGGTACATGTGCCAGGTCAACACCGACCCCATGCGCTCCAGGAAGGGGTACCTACAGGTTGTGGGTGAGTATACAACCTCTATCAGTCTGTCGTGTCGTACAACGATCACCGCTCGTGGTGCCTGCACATCAAGAATGTGCAGGAGGTGGACCGCGGCTGGTACATGTGCCAAGTCAACACCGACCCCATGCGCTCCAGGAAGGGGTACCTACAGGTTGTGGGTGAGTATACTACCTCCATCAGTCTGTCGGACAACGACCACCACTCGTGGTACCTGCACATCCAGAACGTGCAGGAGGTGGACCGCGGCTGGTACATGTGCCAGGTCAACACCGACCGCGTGCGCTCCACAAAGGAATACCTACTGGTTGAGGGTGAGTATACTACCTCCATGACTTTGTACCACCAGCTATCGATCATTCAGGACTGTGGAGGCATCAAAATATTTTATGTGGGAAATCAGATGAAGAACAATATTGTATAGATATAAAGCTATAGTGCAAAATTCCCCACAGGTCTGCAATTTTTCAGACTCACTTACCTAATTGCACATCCACTCTACAGGTTACCCTGTCCGGTTTTATTGACTATGTAGCCAACGTGGCATCCCGGCATGGAATTTTTATTCACATAAAAGCTTTACATACTATCAAACCTAAGCCTAAAGCAGGTTGATATTTTGACATTAAAATACCCGAACTAAATACCTTCGTATACCGTCCCTAGTTCAGGTGTAATAAGGTTACAAATTTATATAGCATTGCTGTGGTTGCGGTTCGGACCCGGTCACAGAGCAGGTAGCGGGATTGTGACCTTACCCTTAAATAAAAAATCAGTCTACCAAATCAATTATTATTATTATGAAACATTTTTCGTGATTAGAAGAGGAGGCAACCCTTCATTTTTCATGTGTCGTGACATTATAAAACGAGTTCAGGTATTTTAAAACATGAAACAAAAACTTGGTACCGATTACCAAAGTCAACATTTGTAATGCTCATATGCTTGTGATTTATACAATTTTCTTTTTGAGTGTGGGAAATCATCAAATGACTCCTCCCGCTCTGGGCCGAGCGGAAGGGAGTGTCAGCTTTCTACTGACTAAAAACCACCCATGTTCCTTCTTAGCCCTTTGTATCCGTGGCCGCGGTTTCTCTTTCGAACAACCCGCAGCCCAGACAGGCGTAATTGATACGTTTCACAAACTGTTAAATACAGACGCCAGCACATCAATTTAAGCTACTACAATCTACTTATTAAAATAGATTTTCGACTTTATCGTTAAAGTATTAGGTTTAAGGTCGATTGGAAATATTTGACAGTTTCTATTGCTGCAGTTCTGCTATTATTTGCACATCCCCCAAACAAAAATACCACACACCCGTCTCATACCATATTCTTTAGTTTTAATTACCTTATTTTTGTCACCAGTACCGCCAGTAATCATAGACAACATGACGTCAACGGACATGGTGGTCCGCGAAGGTACCAACGTGACAATGGTATGCCGCGCTACAGGATACCCTGAACCCTACGTGATGTGGAGGCGAGAAGACGGACAGGAGTTTAACTGTAATGGTGAATCAGGTAAGATCTTTATCACTCATTTATTTCCTATTTCCTACTAATATTATTAGATGCGAAAGTATGTAAGGATATGTATGGATGAATGGATGTTTGTTACTCTTTCACGCAAAAACTACTGAACGGATGTGGATGAAATTTAGAAAACTGATAGTTTATAACCTGGATTAACACATAGGATACTTCTTATTCCGGTAGTATGATCCCGTGGAACAATTATCGAACTCCACGCGGGCGAAGCCGCTGGCACAAGCTAGTTTTTCATAGTTACAAAAGTTCTGTCCCACAATATTCCAAAAAAAAATAGTTTATTTGAGCCTTCAAGTAAGAAATATGGTTTTACAATTAAAAAAGTTGTATGCTACAGTTGCAGCCAATACCCAAGCTAAGATAACTAAACAATGGCACTTACATCGTATCATGCGTGTCCTGTTTTTAGCTCACTGCAGAAACTGATGGACGCTACTGCCAAACTAGTAGCTCGGTTCTGGGCCGATATAATTTAGATTGCCATCAACGACCTAAGAAGTTGGTACTTACAATTTTGATCTGAGGCTCTAGCACAAGCGTCGTGGGCCACGTGATGGCTTCTGGCCACCCTAGACGCGGGCCTGTGGACGGTGAGTGATGGGCTAGCTCGCCGTCCGTCCGTCTTATGACAACGACAGGCCGTGTGAACGGCGCGTTCGTGTTCCACGCGCGCCTCAAAGAGATGACAGCAACATGGAAGGGGCCCGCAAGGGCCGACGCCCATCGGGGCTGCGGGTTGTTCGCAAGAGGTACCGCGGCCTCGACATGAAGGGCTAAGAAGGAACATGGGTGGTTTTAGTCAATAGAAGTCTGACACTCCCTTTCGCTCTGCCCAAGAGCGGGAGGAGTTATTTGATGATATTCCACCCGCCAAAAAAAAAACATGGCTCTAGCACAAGCGTGCGGTGTAACGTACCTAAATACGTCGATTTGAAAATTAAAATACTTTTTTACATTTAATATTTTCATAATTTTATTAATTTATTTGTATCTATGGATGATACTGATTTTTTCTTTTTATTATGGGCCTACTCTTGACCTCAATCTTGTCCTAAGGGCAGAGATGAAGTCGACGATGGAACGAGCTAACCCAGAAGAAGCCTATTTACTCGCGACTTAAATAGATTAAGGTCATATGTTCTCGGAAAAATCCATAAAAAAATTGTCACTCGTATTTACGTTACTTTTACACCGAGCACTCTTACTAGGGTCTGTCACATCCACAATATCAAGTTTTTCTAAAAAAGTTTTAAGGTGTTATCCTAAACACCTTGTCACTTAAAACAACAATCTAGGTTGTGTCTATGATTGAAATTTTACATCCAAACACTTCGTTTTTGTAAGGTTAAAAGTCCTATTTTGTTCTCTTAAATGGAAACAGAAAAAACAGCCAACACGGTTAACAAAAGATTTTGGTACTCTTATAAATATCCGGTCAAAACATTAGTTCCGGACGCTCATTATGTTGACGCCCTCTCGGCGAAACAAAGCAGATGAAAGAAAGAAATCTCTGAAGCGAGAAATGGAGTGGAATGAACCCACTGGGATACTAGTCGCGTATATCGTCCAAACAAACGTACGTCGAAAACGAATTCTCTCCAAATTATTTTAACACGATAAATGAGCTAACATTGGTTGGAATTTTTCTCTTTATTTAACTGAACTAACAACATTTAACTGTCTGTCAGTTAATTCATATATTTCGTAGAAAATTAATTTTATTCAACAAACAACATAATTATAATGAATTCTCAGATTCAGCTCAGAAGCCAGATTCGTAAATACTCCCGTTGGGGCTGCGGGTTGTTCGCAAGAGATACCGCGGTCTCGACATGAAGGGCTAAGAAGGAACATGGGTGGTATTTAGTCAGTAGAAGTCTGACACTCCCTTCCGCTCTGCCCAAGAGCGGGAGGGGTTATTTCATGATTTTCCACCCGCCAAAAAAAAAAAAAGGTTCTTTAAAGAAAACGTAACCCGAAATCTTTATGCAGTGATTGGCCGTATTTTCAATGTTTCTGGAGTAACCTTAAAGAGTCAGATAGGTCAAAGTTTACACAACGAATTTTTTCCCCAGAAACTGACTCTACAGCGAATGTTCGCGAAAGGGTCCAAAGCGACACGGATTGTTCCACACAATACTATTAAATTGTACCCGCAACCAGCGAATAACAGAAATATTTTCGCAATTGAATTAACAATGGACTATCGAACGCGAATAATTACGAAAGCCCGCCATAATTCACTTATATCCAACAATGCCATATTTATGGCTTTCCGTTTCTACATCATTTTTACCTAAATTAAATATAGATTTATAATGTACGATTATACAGAATTTTTACATAATTCCTTAAACGAGCAAAAATGTTGATCACTTTTGTTGAATCGACAAAATGAATTCATTGCTTGTCAATTTTGTTATGTTGGTGGCTCATCGAAGTACTAGTGGACATACTTACTACTTCCATGCACGTAGGCACTGGCTAGCTATTATAATAGCGTTATACTTTGTATTTCCACATCCTTGTCTGCGGATTCCCCGGTTTGTATCATCATTTTGGAAGAGGCAATTTGCATCGTATAATATGACAAGGTTTTTATTATGATCAAGGTTTTATATGCCCACTGTACCAAGATTGCCAAACTGAATACACCATACGACGTGACAAACCGCCTATTCTTTTAAAGTTTCTTCTTTATTCGGCCTTTACACTTGTGTTGTTTGGTTGCAGTGAACGTGGTAGACGGTGAAAACTTAACCATATCCAAAGTGTCTCGGCTTCACATGGGAGCCTACTTGTGTATCGCTTCCAACGGAGTCCCGCCATCGATCAGCAAGCGAGTCGTGCTCATGGTGCAATGTGAGTTATATCTTTAGATAATATTATAATTTGTTTTCTTTTTCGATAGCTTTTCATGATTTATAAAGGTTACAGAAATAAAAATATTTTAAACATGTTTATTCTAACTGTCTCAAAATCGGTAAAGTAATGTTTATCAATGAATATTCTTAGCGTATGGCAAACTGGTCAAATATACGCTTATACACAAATAAACTAATGGCATTTCCTCATTTCCTACGATCCATACAATTTCATACAAACTCCCTTTGCTCAAATATTTTTGACCCATAATTCAGATACGTGAACTCCACACAGTGATGTTTTTCAATGAACGTGCACTAAACATTCCTTCTTGCCACCTGAATAATGAAGTCGATTGACTTCATTATTCAGGTGGTTCAACCGTAAAAATACACCATTATGGTTCAAGTTAAGATAGCTAACTATCCCACCCGTAATGCGCATCGTAGTTGGTAGACCCCTACCTTGTATTCCTTGGTTGGCTGTAAAACCCCGAGCCAAACGAACAGCGGCTTTCATTAACACATCAACATAGAAATATACAGAACCCACCTATACTTAAAATTTATGTACAGAGAATTTTCTCTACTTACCTTTCCCTCGCAGTTTCCTCACTTTACACAAAACTTTTATTATGTCGGGTTTGAATATAGCAATAAAATACACAAGAAAGTCTACTTTCAAGGCTTCCGAAGCTTTTATGCAGTGTTTGTGTGCAATATTATACGCAAACGTTACCAAAAATTCAATATAAATATAGAGTAACCTACCAAAATTTTATAAATTAAACTCACTTTTTAATTTGAAACTGTACACAACCACGAAATTTATTCAATTACTTGGTTAGCTGGCTAATTCATTATGAATTATGCTACTTAAAGCGTTTAAACTTTGAGATGCAAAGACTGAAAAGACTTAAGAAAAATATTAACTTTGAGGACTAACAAAATTAATATCTTTAGCAGCTGCTTATTTAATTTAAATAATTCCAACTGAGATTTGTCCAGTAAGAAATACATTAATTCAGTCCGGTGTCGTCCCGGACAACTGCACAGTATGGGGCTGTCTTCAATGCTGTAAGACAACTTTAGCGAACTTTATTCTTTGTAGTTCACGATCTATGAAGTGCTATAAACAACACTCACCAACTATATTATAAGCAGCTTAAAGTAGGTATTTACTGAGATTCAGTGAACTAGTTTAGTCAACGACGTAGAATGTTCCAGTTTATAAATATGTGAGATAAAATGATAGGTATTATATCTTTGATCATCATTATTGATAGAACTAAAATAAGGGTGTACTGCTAAAAATTTTGTTTGCGTGACTAATGTTATTGTTTTATTGTTTGTAGTACTGTAAAATCTATTATTGAATAAGCTTATTATCTATGACGAAACCTAAAATAATGATAGAAATATTAACATATTATAATATGGAAAAGAAGAAAAGCAATATGAGAGAGATTATTTTTTTCTAACCGATATTTCGGTTAGAAAAAAATGTTAAATTTTGTTTTCGATTGAAGACAAAAAACTAGGTGTAGGAAACGTTTTCTCAAAAGAATTAACATCGTGAAGACATAGACGATGGCAATACTGCTGTTGATCGTCAAGTTAATTAGAGTCTCAAAGCTCCACAAAAAGTGATTATCCAGCTACCCCGCTGCATAAATCCAAAAGGCATTTTAAATGCTATGGGGTCTTTAGAAGAACCCACGGCTGTGATCAACTGAGGGTTTTTGACGGTGAGAAAGTTGAATCTAGAATCGGTGAATATGACGCCATGCGCAAGCGCGTTCAGCCCTGGAGAGCATATCGCTGCTGAACTATATCCTGGCCACACCCTCGATGTCACCTTAACTGATTTTGAATTCTACATTCTTTGCGAACATAGACCTTTTTGTGAGTGGAAAATAGGGTAACAATTTTGGGTCGAAAACATGAGTTGAATTGGTACAGCTTTATTTAATTTGCTTGGTCAATATTTTATTAGTGGCCAAATAGTTTTCCACTGGCGGAGCTAGAGGAGCTACTCATAGGAACTGTTAATTCTCCTGGGTAGGCAGATGGACATTGCGCTAACCCTATGTTGCTCTATAGCACCACACCGTCTTGCGCTCCTGGGAGCCGTTTCCAAGAGAGGTGTAGAATTTTCAAAGTGTTTGTGACTGGGAGCACATAGGTAGGTAGATTTTGAGGTTTGTGGACCTGGCTGTATTGTATCTCAAGCACCTATTCGCTTTTAAAATAACATGCCAGAGAGCAGTGACCTGCTGAACCTCAAGCGATGTGGCGAAGTGTGTTTATTGATACATTGGACCTTAGTCAAATAATAAAATCATTATCTACACATCAACAAATAATGCTGCGTATATCGAAAAAATACCTTAGGCTAAGTTATTTTATTATTACCAACAAAATATGGATTTAATTCCGAAATAAAATATTTGAATTTGAAAACCCTGGCATTATAACAAATATCAGAAAGCGAGTAGCTTCTAGGAGCATTACATAGTAAGCTTCTACAGCCAATGGTTTCCAACAACCCGCCAGTAGTAGCACTTCATTGGTTGTCATTTGTGACATACATTTGGCAACGGATGTTACCACAATATGCCCGTAGCTGCTGCTCTGCGTGACAATTAACGGCTACCCATCGTATTCCCAAATCATTGCGTTCGTATGTTCAGTCAGCCAGTTGTAGCCGGTTCATCACATATGATTTATGTTCACATTTATAGTTATTGTTTATTTTACGGTTGTCGTTGACACCCTGAACATGTTGGGGAATAGAAAATCACGTAATACATAAAGGGTGTAAAAGTACCCTTTAGAAAGCCGAAAGACACATGTTCTCCCCATCACTGCGATCATTTTTTTGTTCTAGACCATACCTGGGAACCCTCTAGTTACGGAGACATTGGGGGTCAAAGTTTCATATTTTTCACAGCAATTTTTTTAATACTAGTGTTTCAGATTATAACTTTACTTAAATTACCTCCATGAACCGTTTACTACTCAAAGCATCCACCAGCACAATGTTTTAGAGTGCTACATTGAGTTTTACCGTAATATGTGATTTTTCCCCTCCGGCCGTGATCGCAACTGCGTTTCGTAACCAGTCGCAAACTAAGAATTTTTATTCCTTGATTGCAACCAGTTGCGAATTAAGAATTTTTATTCTTTGTACAACTTCAAGTTATACGAAACCAGTACGGATCTCTCATTGTACGGGAAATCTATGTAGGAATCTATCATAGCGACGCTTTGAAAATGTTTAGCTTGATGTGCCGGTTTAGTGTCCTGTATTCACCTGGGTGATATGACCTAGAACTACTTTTTTCACCCCAAAAAAAAAGTCGTTTCCCAGCAATATTTTTTGCGTAGGGGTACTTAGTTTGATGTACATAATGTAATAATAGGAGAGTGGAATCCTAATATTATGACTATATTTAAAGCCTGACTATTTTCTATATTGTAAGCCTGAGTGCACACAAATAACTGTTTCCAAGAATCTGACAGCTTTGTTCGCGTAATACTAAACACACCTACTGATAAGTTTCAAACAGAATAACGTACTTGTTAGTAACAGAAGCTTATGCTAGCAAATATCCACACCACAATATAAAAATACAAAATAGTTGTAAATGGCCTTATCAATATTGCCTGTATTAAAATGTAAAAATATTTACAAATGCACCGAATATTTTTGCACCAAATATTTAATTTGTAATACAGTGAACTAACTATTGCTGCCGCAAAATAAAACGAATGTTCATGAAAGTTCATTTTGTGAGCGGGTCCATTACACGTTGTTTATATTAGTAATCGGAGGCAACCGGTTCGAATTATACGTGTATAATTGTGTGTACCTACAGCGATAACATTCGGATATTATAATCTAAATGGAATATGGCACATTTGTTCGGGTCTGTTAACTAAGCTTCAAAATTCTTCCGTGCGTAAGTACTCGTACATGAGCATTTTGAGGCAGTCGTTTTCTTAGTCGGAGTCAGCGCCGAGAAATATTATTTTTCTTGGGGGTGGGTGTCGTTAACGAGTATTTACGAGGACACGAGCGTCTCTACCTGACGGCGGCGCCTTCCGCCGGATCGACCGTAATTGCGCCCAATTAGAGCATTATGCTGACGTGAATACGGTACGGACGCGATAATGGCGAATAGCGATACTATCTGTCCACCCGCGTCGCCCTCGCCACCTCGCCACCGTACCCAATGAAATGCTTTTCTTTCCCCTAATTCACATTCCGTATCTCAGCGCGTTCACAGTCCTCTCCATTTCTTACGAGAGACGTGAAACGCTCACGTAACTTTCACTCGATTAACCAACGAGACTTCCTTATGAATTCACTGTCAGTTTTCATTACATTTAGGTAGTACCGGAGACAAATCTTTATGACAATGTTATTCTTTGTGCGCGTCGCTGCCTGCTTTTATTCATTCCTAACTCTTCGCAGATAATATAATACATGCAACAAGAACGTAACTATATACAGGTACGACGTGTGTAGGTCTGTGCCACCATTTCTACGTTGAGGTATGTGATATGTATTATGTACACGATGCGTTACTTATGTAACAAGCATAAAGACAAAGTTTTTGTGAATAGGAACATTTTTCATTCTTAGCTGTGCGTGCGTTAACTACGTACCTGTGCGTGCGTGGTACGTAGTTTTCCACTATTGTTAGAATTCACTAATAAAATACCTAAATTTAGCAATCTTTTTATTGAAAAAATGTTGTATTTACACCTAAAAGCATGCATTTTGCCAGAGTTTTGCATCAAAAGGTTTATGCACATAAAAACAACGTAATGAATTATATCTGAAGGTAAAACTTATTAAAAGAATTCATAGCGAATATCAATTTCCATTTGAAACAAGTTTCAATATGTTTTGTAAGTTTGTAACCCTGTCTTGTGCTACGACTTGCTGCTACGGCGTAGCACGTGGCGTAGCGCCTACGCCAACAGTGTAAAATCAATAAAATAACCCACAATCGCCAGTTTGATAAATTAAAGTTTTTCTTAGTTAATGGGAAGTGTGTAGTAGTAGTGTTTTATTCTTCAAGAAAACACAACCATATCTTCTAATACCTACTTGAACTAGTGGTAACTTAGAAGCCCAGGCTATAATAAAAACAAGAATAGCACTTACTCGTTCTTTTTAACGTAGAAAAGTAGAGGAGGTTTGCTTTTTTTGTTGGTTACGTTCGAAGGTGTTAGAAAGACCTTGGAGTTTCTAGGGTTTCTCAGACTCTGGTTACATATTACAATTATGTACTTACAACCGAGGCTATAAAAAAGCTCTATATGCTTCCATTTTTTTGTCATTTTCGTCATAAAAATGTCGTAAACATTTTCAACATAACTTCAAGATGCAAATTAAATATTACCAAGGACCCGCGGCAAAGCGCTCCATGCTAGCCTGTTAGCCTTTACAGCACCGATCCCTTTTGTCATTTACTAAATAATTTATACACAAAATCTTTCTTAAGGAACGCTTTAAATATTCTAAAAATTGCTCCAAAATCCATTTAATCCTACCATTTTCAATCGCATTTGTATTATTAAGTAGGTTTCGGCATAAACGGTATTGGATAAAAAAGTTCGCCTGAGAACCCGAAATCGCCTAATACCGACTGTATTAGGCGATTTCGGGTTTTCATATAATGCGAAGGGTTATAAAATGACGAAATGAAACAAGTTTTTATTTACCCGTTGGTGAGTCATTAAAAGTAAGGAGCTCGGATAAATATTTCTACTAGTTTTTACCGATATTCTTTCTTTTTTAAAAAAACGTTGCCCCACACTAGGAATTTCTCCTGTATCGTGGGTGCGTTCACAAACATATAAAGTCACATACACAAATACCCATATAATATTATTTTGTATCAACCTATATTCTGTCAGTTCTCATTCCATTCCCACTGCTTGACCTTCAGTTACGCTCTCAAGAGTTACGCGTGTGGCGACAGAGACTGCGGGGAAAACAAATGTAAGAACTTGTTAACAGAATGCCACGAGTCCCCGCTCGCGGTCTAGTACTGGCAAGGAAACAAATGACGAGCACGCGTGTTGCTTGTCACATTTGAGAATCTTTTGCCCCCACCCCAATGAAGGAATTGCGAACCGCACTCCGGATTTTGACAGATAGTGTAGTGAAGTATCTGTCAAAGGCTAATGTCCGCAGCCAGGCCGAAGTCCAGTTTGGTTGATTTGGTAGGTTTTATAGCTGCACTACAGCAACATAGTACGAAAAGTACTACACTTATGACACAAATGAAATTAACTAAATTGCGCATTTTAAGACATCCGCGACTTCAGAATTTATAAAAACCCGACAGCAACTGTCGGGCAGTAGCCCACCAGATACAACACCCGTCTAGGCTGAGGATCCTCCCTTTTTTATGGGGGATGAAGATCTTTACACCCTGTTCTTCATACTTCTCCTACAACTGAAAATTGAGACTCAGTTAATGACCTCGAGATGCGTTCATCAGATTCCGGACACCGATCTTTGATAGTGTATTGAGATGTTTTTCAAAATCCGGTTTTAGCTTGTCTAGGGATGGGACAAATCTTTATTAAATGACATTTCTGTACCCACATATTTTTAAACTGCAATTCAGCGTGGCTTACAATCCTCTTTGATTACATTTATCTTCACAATACAGTTCCTCCGATGCTGTCCATCCCCAACCAGCTGGAAGCTGCATACATCGGACAGGACGTGACGCTGGAGTGTCACACAGAGGCGTACCCCTCCTCCATCAACTACTGGACCACTGACCGCGGGGACATGATTATTTCAGGTAGGTATCAAAACACATTTTGTAGGATTTAATAAGAGTAAACATTAGAATGTATTTTCACAGGTTTTTAGGTTATAAACGCATTAACGGACATCTATCCAAAAAAATATAATAAGAAACATTCCATCTAGAACGTTTTGTTTATGAAACTATTTTTTGCAGTAGGCTGGAATAAAAGCTGGTCGGTTGTTATTAGTATATTAGGAATCGGATCTTCTTCTTCTTTTCGAAGCGACGACTAAGATTTTGTCCGACCAGTACGGACCAACCTGTCCAGGTTGCTGAGTACTAGTCGAACAGAATCTGAGCTGAGAGCTGAATCTGAACGAGAGAGCTGTCCAGCTCAGTCGTTTGCTTTATTCAAATCCTGGAGAGTTGTGGGTCGGTTAGTTGTGCACGATAGGCAAGAGAGGAGGTGTGGCTTATCCTGTGTCGAGGCTCCACACTCGCATTGTATCCAAACAGAGATGGGTCGATTATACCCCATTTAGCCAAATTGGATTGACAGCGGCTAAATCAAATAAGTATCTCCCATTAAAAAACCTTCAGGTTCAATACCCCCGCTAAATCTGCGCTATATAATTTAGCAGTCTTTACAGTGCAAAAACGTTCTTAAAAGCCGGGTGAATGACCCATAATAGATATTTCAGGCCAACTAATGATGATGACTAATAATAAAAACCGAGTACAATAGGACAGATTACACACAACATGAAATGAAAATGTTTTCATTCTATTGGTTACGAGTACAATAAAGTCTGGCGTTGAAAAATGGCCGTGACGTATACTGGCAAACTAGTTGTGTGAGGCCCGGTTAATTAAGTCCCTGGCGCCCTTGAAACCGGAATACGGTTCCTAGCTGACACTGTCAGGGTAAGGAAATTAGAAGCTAAGTAACGATGTTACAAATACACCAACGGTTATGTCGTTACACACACACACACACACATACACATGTGATACAGGTAGATGGTGATGATGATGGTCTTCATCATATCTACACAAATAAATAAAATTGAAGTATCTGTTTGTAATTTTAAAACAACAGTTATTAAGTACAAACAACTATTAAGTAAAAAACCTGTTGTGTCCTTTCATATCGATTACGACATTAAAGTATAAACAGTTCTAATAACTTTTTTTCTGCTTATTTCCGAAATGGCTGGATCGATTTCGAAGGGTGGCTTTTACTGGCACATCATTGATATTATTAGGAGTAACTTAGGCTATGTTTATTTTAGTAAAAGATTAAGAGACCCCTACAAAAAAAAAATCCATGAAATTGTTGACAAAATCCCATACTAATAGGGATAGGGAAGCTATACTTTTATAATGATTTCACGCGGACAAAGGCCGAATAATATAACTCTAGTACATGACGTGTCTTAAACCATAAGTCTAACTGCCGCACTCAGAGAGCTTTAATGATTACTTAGGCCATCACTTAGTCAAAACCTTGACTTTTTGTTAACATAGTTTTGTCATACAAAAGTATGTCAAATCTTTGCTAAGTGACGGCTTAAGTAATCATTAAAGTTAGAAAATATTCATGTCAACTACTATCAGGTGGCAAAAAATAAATCTTCTACCATTACGACATGCTTTATATCCTCTGGTTTCCAAAACTCAAACAACAAAAGTAGTAACGCTCCTGAAAAACTCTCCAGCCTCTAAAACAGCACAGTTCACAGACATAAAATAAATTATTCTAACACCGAAACAAGATTAAAATATGAATTTACTAAGACTTAATTGATTCACTTCGTAATTGATAAGTTAGCCTGACGGCTTTCCGGAATGAGCAAATTAATCGAATTACTAATGACTTCGTTTATTTGCAGGAAATAAATACATCACTTCACTGAGCGACGACAGTTACAGCCGGAAAATGAAATTGACTATACGGAGAGTGTCGTCAAGAGATTTTTCATCTTACCGCTGCGTCGCCAAGAACTCCCTCGGAGAGACGGATGGGCTTATCCGGCTTGACGGTACACCTGATTATTTCTAGTCACACTATGTTTCCATAATATTTTGAATTTTGAATCATTTGAATCCTGTTACAAATAGAGGAAAGATCAAGATGTTAGTCTTACCAGATTTCAGGGAATTTGTGTTTTTTGTTCGAAGCAACTAATAAGGTTTTTTTCGCAGAAATACCTGCCCCCTCAACTACAAGTACTACGGATAACAATGTCCCAACATATCCTCAAAGGAAAAAAGGTAATTTCATTGGATTTCACATTTTTCCTCATATTTCTATTTATAGCCATTTCCCTTCATGAAATCAGTCGGCAATTCTAAAGTTACTCCTAAAATATGTTATGACAACAACTGTCGTGTTGGTCGAACGGAAACTGAAATTATCAGTTTTGGCACCTGAAACCCGATAAGGGTCGTCAATAGCGAAAAGTTGAGTGCAAGCCACGGCGTGCCACGGTTATACATTCATCGCAGACTCACGAATACCTTACGGAAGGGTCGATGGCGAATTTGTATTTATCGGTCTTGCGCCACAGCCCAATGCTTCCGTACAATTGGGTCGTTAGTAATATTATTGTGGGAAAAGCGATTTTGTTTGCGCTTTGACTTCCAATATACCTTCTTATTGTTATAGATTTGGGTTTTCTTTTATACTCTTTACGGCGTCGTATGTTTCGTTCACACTTGAAAGCCTACTTTCATAGCCCCTTAGCAGCATGTAAGAAATTTTTACGACGCAATCATTTTCCGCATCGTTTTTTGCTCATGGGACATTTCTATCACATGTACGTTGTTCTGTCAGGTAAACACAAAAACCGGTGGCGGGACAGCTCCGCAGAGAACAGAGTCATAGGAGACTACGAGGTGGAAGAGTGGAAAGACGTCGGTAAGTGTGATAACTGCCAACTTACATTATTTAGTAGTTTAAAAGCTTTTTAGTGTTCCAGCAGTACCGCTCTTTCCGATAAAGTTGCCTGCGAGAGATAATTGGCACGATAGTAAAATATTTCACTATGGAGAACTCGTTTAATATGCTGACTGGAAATAACTTTGATATGCAATTAACAGCATAAAAATGCTAATTTCAACTCCTACGTACTTTTGCAGTGTTGTAAATAATTGTATTTAATGGTATATTTCCTTTGCCCCGTTGTTTAGATTACGAGTCGACCCAGTCTTCGCAGTCTACCATCAGCCGAGGCGTGTTATTAATCATCATCGGAGGTTTGATCATTGCCAGCTGACATACGGCTATCTACGATGTTCACATCATGTCATAGTGCCAATAAGACATTTGTGCTAAAGAGATACGATATATAGCAGTGATAACATTAGTATAGGTGCTGTGTCAGTCGAAACTTTACCTAATAGTTTCATTGCAGTTACATCATAAATCAAGATTGTTTAAAACCTGTTAATCACATCGAAAATAGCAATTTATTTAGCATGTCAATCATTTATTTTCACTGTAAGAATATTTTTATGGAGATGTGGTAGTCTATCTGATAGAAATTGTACATATTTTTCGATATAATTGAAAGACTGATAGGATTGTACGGTAAATGTGCCATATCTAATCAAGTAATCACGTAACAATATTGTGTTTAGTTGTTAAGAATCTCGTTAAATGGAATTTTGCTTACCTACTGTTGTGTACTACGGTAAAAGATTTTATAGTTCCCTTTCATTCATAATTTCCCTGCCCCAATCCTATTTAGTTCAACCCAAATTAAATAAAATGTGTCCTCAAACAATACCTAATTCAATTCACCGTGTGTAGTTTTAAAGGCTTAACCCTAGAAAGATAATCATATAGCGACTAGCGTAAAAGATAATCATACGTCTGTCAGACGTACCTTAGTTAATTAAGATTTTTTAGTAAGCTTATGAATTTATTATCATGCCTTAAGGGTTGAAATAATTGTTTGTATTCTATTTAAGGAAATAAAACGATAAAATAGCAATAATAAAGTTTAATTGACAAATTACAAACAAAAATCGTAAACTTCTTTACAAATTAACAAAAACTTAACTTGACTTCTATAGGAACATTCAAAACCACTTTCAGACTTTATATTTTCATATTTTGTACTTTTACATTTAAATTATCGTAAACGATACCTACTACAATAATCAGTCGTTTACTTTCGGTAATTAAATGCACGTATGGCACACAAGTCTGCTGTGTTCTCCACACACGGGTTTTTTGCACTTCACGCATGATAATTTAGACATCCTACGGAGTTTAGACGGACAGTACGAACAATATCTCTTTTTTTTTACAGGCGGCTCTTCTTGCTGAGCTTGGCTTCTGTTTGCATTAGGATTAGGCAACAATCTCTGTACATCGTCTTCTAAGAGGTTATCTTCGCATTCGCTTTCAGATTCTGATGACGATTCCTCTTCATTTTGATATAAAAAGTTCTCAATTTGAGAACTATCCAACACCCTTCGGTTTGCCATAATAATATAATAATAATTAATACCTGAAAATAAGTGTAAATAACAATAAGCAATCAGTTCAAATGATTTCAAAAGTTGCATTAAAGATAATCATACGTCTCGCGGACGTACGACATAGGTATATCTTTTATTTGAACGTACTTACCGTGGCACCACTGCTGCCTAGCGCGAGCTCTTGCCGCCGACTGAGTTGACTCGCGCAGCTAGCATGCTGCGATTAATAATAAAAAAAGTACAACGAAATTTAATTTCACGATACGTCTCGCGGACGTAGATTATCTTTCTAGGGTTAAATACTTCGCCGGAGGACACGGTGGAGCACACCGTGGAGGTGTGTCCCGCTTGGGCGGAGACCCGCCGTGTTCTCGTAGCGGCGATCGGCGGCGGCGACCTCTCGCGTCCGGCCCTGGTGCAAGCCATGGTCCGGGGCGAGGAGGAATGGGACGCCGTCGCCTCCTTCTGCGAAGCAGTGATGCTAGCGAAGGAGGTGGCGGAACGTGAGAGGGAGAGAACCTCTCGTCCCAGCCGCCGCGGGAGGCGCTCCGGGCGTCGGGGGCCACGTGATGGCTTCCGGCCACCGTAGACGCGGGCCTGTGGACGGTGAGTGATGGGTAAGCTCGCCGTCCGTCCGTCTTATGACGACAACAGGCCGTGTCGACGGCGCGTTCGTGTTCCACGCGCGCCTCAAAGAGATGTCAGCAACATGGAAGGGGCCAGCAAGGGCCGACGCCTGTCGAGGCTGCGGGTTGTCCGCAAGGGATACCGAGGCCTCGACATGAAGGGCGAAGAAGGAACATGGGTGGTTTTTAGTCAGTAGAAGTCTGACACTCCCTTTCGCTCTGCCCAAGAGCGGGAGGGGTTATTTGATGATTTCCCACCCCCCAAAAAAAAAAAAAAAAAAAGGGTTAAATACTTAGTTCAGTGTTCAGTACTAACAGCATACGTTTTCACGATGCGCTACGGTACTTACAAGCTACATGGTCCGTGCCGTGTCACGTACTTACGTATTAAGAATATTAAGATGCTATCATTCCCATTAACACTCGTTACAATTACTCACCCGCTAGTTAAATTACCATCAGTAGACGTAAAAGGAAGTTATGACCACATATATTTCCCTCTTTGTAAAAAGTAAATAGAATGAAAAAGATTGTGTTCAAGCTGGTCATCTCTTATGTTCTAGAAACTTGCAACATTGTAATTTCGACGTGGAAAATCAATTCATTGCTTTGTATTTTATGTTGTCCCATTTTTCTTTTACCTCACAAAGTTGTAAGCGGTGTAAGCTCAAATATCAGACTGTGTGTTTTTGGTTTTTAATTTAATTTGTCTTGACTTATATAACAGAACTATTTGCATATTAAAACAGATAGAAAATGTAGGGTAGAATCTTTAATTATGTTCTGTAATTACGTTATCGATTACCCTGCCGTGCATTCCAAGAACTGTTCTACTAATGTAGCTACTATCGATCAATAACGTAATTACATTACAGTAATATTAGCCAGTATTATACCGTAAAGTACATTTCCAATGATTTCTCAAGAGAACGCTCACAATTCAAAAGTGATATTCAAGTTTAAGTTCGTAAATCAGCCCTGATTTATCTACGATATCTTATATAAGATAATTTCTGTTATTTTTTGGTTTTCTGCATCTTCAACTACCTATTAAGAAAGTGAGTTCCAACAAAAATCTTCAATAAATACGTAAATAATTTGTTCCTTGAATAAAAGCTTTATACATTAAATATGAATATCATAAGTTGTGTGCTACATCAAATGATTGTTACAGTTACATTATGTGTTCCTTACCTATGTAAACCTAATACGTTTTGTAAATAAACTCATCACTTCTGCAATAAAGACAATATGGCGTGCTTTGTAATATAAATAAATAGCTATGTAATTTATGTCGACGTACTACTTCGAAGCTTGTGTTACATACATATTAAGACACACCCTTCTATAGAACATTGGTTATTCTTTATACCATTTCCAGGATTGTTATAGAAAGTGATAGACGAAATGACATTTTGTTTATACATGTAGATTTGGATTAAAATATAATATCTAAATAGCTATACATATAATATAAGATCTACATATCTTGGAAATGGTCTATTACTGCGTTGAAAACTTTGTATAGTGACCGTTGCAGTTAGTTGTTTATGTAAAGTTATAAAATAAATGAAATTTCTTAAATCCGCTGAGTATAATTTGTCACTGAAATTACTTCAGAATGAGAGAGACTTTCTGAAATGTAACAGAAAGATAACAAATGAACTGTGTACTTATTGAATTATTATTCACAACTGGGTTAAAACTTTAAATGAGAGATATTTTATGCACCGTGCATATTTTAAACCTGCTCTGTTCGTGATGAGTGTACACTCATGAACAGCGTACTTTCCTTACTTAGCGCATTAAAACTATGGCATATTCATTACTAGTCCTTATTTTCCCACTATTGGGCAAAAACCTCCCTCCATTCCTTCCAACAGTCACGAACCTGTGCTACTTCTTTACAATTTTCAAGGAAGATATACAATTCGCCCCGCCATCTCCTTCGTTGTCTGCCGCGACCCCGTCTCACTGTTTCAGTACCCCAAACCTGAGCTTTGCATTTATTTTTTTCTTTTAATTAAACAATTTTAATATGTTGAGATAATTACATAAAGCGCACACTTAGAGCAGCCTTTTATTTCAGAATGAGCGAGGCCTCCCTTACAGCCTTCTAGGTACTCTTCCGCCCCATCATATTTTTTTAAACGATCGTTTTTTTTTAAAGTCAATGTCCCTCTAAGTATGTGCTTTGTGGAATACTATCTGTGCTTCTATGTTGTGTGCTCTGGATAGGAAACATCGTTAAAATCACCTCTCCACATATACGTAAACAGCGCAAAGTTATCGCCGCGACACTGCGAAACGTTACCGTAGAGGAACAACAAAGCTCTATTGTTTACAGAATTATTACAGTTCTCCCACTCGGGCTTATTTTGCATAAAATAATGGCCGCGGAAGCGGTTCCTGGATACCTGGGCAACCAAGCAACCAGGCTCCCCGCGCCCGCCACAGACACTTTAATGCACTTACTGCCAAGAGTCAGGGGTAACTGACGAGCGTGAATATAGCTTTACCGGTTTTAAAATTCGTGGAAGCGCCGCACCGCCGTCTATTCAAAACTCGGCCGGCTGACGTACGGACGGACTCGTTCGTTTGCGGGAACACACGTCGGATTTTTACACGTCTTTTCACTTGTGTTTAAATGCAGCTGACGAACTACCGCGTCAGTCGTCCGTCATTAACTCTCGGCGGCTTTGTATAAGTTTTAAAGATATTTTGGCTGCTCTATTCATTTAAATTGATTTTAATTTAAAAAAGCATGTTAACGAGTTGTGAGAGAGTATTCTTGTAACTTTTTCAGAACTGACAAATGATTCTGTCATCAAGATACGTGGGTGAAAATCACGAGGATTTCAATGAGACGCTTATGTTCAATGATATGAACAATTCAAAGGGTTACGACCGCCGTATGGTATATCGATTTTATGCAAAATGCAACAAAGTTCCTCGCTACGAACACTCTGTGCTATATTAGCCATAAACCGCGCTTATTTTGCCTACACTTGCGCGCTTTATTATTATAAAATAAGCCATCAATTTATCGTACCTACTTATCGGACGATCGTTGTAAATTGGTGTTGTGAAACTGCGGATGCCGGTCGACCCATCTGCATAATATTATTTTAAAGGCTTTCATACTGTGGAAAAAAGGCTTCATAAGTTTACTCAAAAACGTCTCACTAACAAATATATCGCGTTTTTCAAATTGCCCCAAAATGTCATGACAACAATGGATGCATCGTTTTGTTTGTATTTAAAATGCCTACCTACAGCTTTATCCTAAAACGGATCAATTTTATATGAACGAGATAATATTACCATTTAGCGCTTAATTGGATTTTGATAACAGTCAATGGCACTTTAGAACATTAAGCGGGATCGATGACTTAATATGCCCGCGGCGACGCGGCGTGGAAGTACAGCACAGTACAGTCACATATGCACCACTAGTAGGTAGCTATAGGTACAGTGAATGCCAAAAATCGATCGAACTAAGTAGATACGAAACGATAATTTTAGCTAGCACGAGTTGCTTCGAATTAAAGTCAACTGTTGATACTTAATTAAACTTGGAGTTTATTCAGAAAAGTAAACGAAAATTGACAAGCCAAACGAAGAAGAAGCCAATAAGTTCTTAATAATATAAATAGGTACTACTTTAAACGATCAATTTGTATTTTCACTTTTGATAGGTAGCAATCAAGATACGATCACTGTCTCCAGCCCAGTAGACATGAAATAAAAAACACGTCACACGGCGGTTCAATCAAGCAACAAACATTTCGTTTTTATTGCCGATATCCTCGAATAAAGAAAAGTATAAAAATAATAAGGAGTCGGAGGGAAAATAAAATATAATAATAGCGCGCCGTCAAAGTCATTGTCCAACGGCTTGAAAGGATTTAGGGTGTGTTTTAGGATTACTATACATAAGTCGACATACGACATTGAAAAGGGTGTGCGGTCAATTTTGTACGATTTGAATTTCATGTTGCCTTCAGCATTCCAATCATAAAGTATGATATCGATGACAGTCACAATTTTGTTTACAAGGATTTATCTGTTCGCTTCTGTCGCAGAGGAATATTGGTCCGTTTATTGTATCGCGGTCGACGATATTTGACGCCGCTCTGATATCTGTTACGCCGTGTAATGCCAATAAAAATGTTTATTTCCGTGATGATCTTTGAGGAAAAAATACGAACTGTGTAACAGTTTCTTTTCACGTTGTAAGAATTGTAAGTCAACAGGGATAAAACGAGACACGCCTTTTGAAGTGCTACTCATTTTGATTGTTCGATTGACTACGAAATAAAAACCAATTCAACTTCACTTTGTAACGAACAATGATAAAATTACCCAGCCTTAAACAAACAATCCTTGAAAGAAACCAAATTGGTTCTTGTTTCATATCATTCATACCATTGCTACCTCCTTGCGTCTCCAAACTATTCAGCCAATTTTCGCCAGATGATCGACCCGTCTGGGCCGACAATGTCTTGTTGTGTCTGATCAGGGTCAGGCAAATACTTTCATACCGAACCTTCATTTCTGAAACAAACTCTGTAATACTACACCGAGGTAATGTCGACGTAACAAGTCAGACCAACATTACACAATTTGGTGCTCACATTTCAGAATTCAAGGTTTCAGATGACAAGATGATGAGCGCCGACATTTTGATTAATCCAATTATTTGCCGCTGTATATTATATGTCAAATTAATAAGATATTTCACTAACTTGAGACTGTATTGCCATTTATCAACTATTAATTAACTTTTAACATCAAACATTGTTAATCCTCGTAATCTAACTAATGTGTGTGTAAGCTACAGAAACGTTTCTAATTAATCGTAAATGTGTTTAGATGATCTGTATTGCTCATTATATTTTGAGGCTCCTAAACTTATACTTTACACGTATAACTTCGATTATGAGAGTAGTAGCTATGCAATGAACTAAGCAACGCTGCAGGCGTCAGTCATTTATTTTTCTCCCATCTCCAACATAGCTTCCCTCATTAAAACGAGCTGTTAAATAACGCTTCTCAAGTTTTTCAATTGTAGGTAGGTACATTACAAAACGCAAGTTAAAAATGTCTTCTTTTATCTGGTATTATTTTTGAAGCAACGCATTACATTTCCCCCGGCTTCTATCAGAAAAACTAGTTTTCGTGCCCATCACATTAACGATGAAAGCACCTACAACATTTTTAAAACTTCCCAGCCCACCATTAAAATAATAACTTCCTCTCTGTTGTGCTTTTCTGTAACGATTCAAACATAAATATTGTGACATAGCATTTAATTTATATTTTAACATCGCACAGAGTAAATAATATGGTTAAATAAACATGCATTGGTTAAATACAACAACGATCTTCCTGAAATATACAACAAAGTCAATTTTCATGAGAATGTTTTATAATGATAAATAATGTTTTGTAGCAAACATGTTTTACACGTAATTTTTATTAATACTAGATGAGGGCTGGTGTTTTGTATCTGACTATAGTCGAAAAACAGTCAATACAAACTCAGAAAGGCCCGGACATAATCTGGGTCAACTCACATGAGGCCTATGCAGATTAGTGTCTGAGATGGTATTTTGAAGAAAGAACCACACAGACTTGGGTGGACATGTCTAGTCAGTAGTCAGTTCAAGCATTTGTCAGTTATCGTGTAGCTCGACTTATCACTCAAGGAGCTCAACGTCACAACGAACAATACCAAGAAAATGTAAAGTTGCATTCTCAACATAGGTCCATATCAAGCCTCACAAAACTTTATAATAGATATGCGTTAAGTCGCATTGAGTAAACCAAGTTGAACGCAAAGTTAAACAACAATTAATCAGTTGGAAAATTGAACGACGTTACATCACATCATGAAGATAAACCACTGAAACATGAGACCAAGTTTGCGTAAACCAAGTTGCACAAAGCGAGCAAGTCAACATTATCGTTAATAAGATGGTAGTCCGGAGTGAGCTCGACTTTCTGGCGAAACTGGCCGCCGCGCCCCGCGGCTGGTTCGCCAACATGGCGTGAGCTCAGCTTTTATTTTTTTACTAGCTGTGCCCGCGACTTCGTTCGCGTGTTTGTCGGAAACTAAAATGCGTCGCTTAGATAAAAGTAAATTTAATCATTGACCTGCGTTAACTTACTGACGCTGTAGAAAATAAGAAGAGAGTAATGCAAAGTACTGACTATGTCTCATACTAAAGTTTAGATGGATGGGTGTTTGTTAATCAACCACGTCAGAACGGCCGAACGGATCTTGAAGAAATTTGAAACAGGTACATTATAGTCGACAGGCAGACAGATTGTCGTTGGCGCGTTCGTGTTCCACGCGCGCCTCAAAGATATGTCAGCAACAATTAAGAGGCCCCAAAGGGACGTCTGCCGGGGCTGAGGGTTGTCCGCAAGAGATACCACGGCCCCGAAACACAAAGGGCTAATAAGGAACGTGGGTGGTTTTTAGTCAGTAGAAGTCTGACACTTTCTTCCGCTCCGCCCAGAGCGGGATGAGTCATTTGATAATTTACGAACCACAAAAAAAAGGGGGGATTAGAGGGTGTTTCGAGAGGGTACCTGTACCGAATTTGGGACATCGAATCTGAAATGGCCGCCACCTCCTTCTGCGAAGCAATAATGCTAGCGAAAGAGGTGGCGGAACGTGAGAGGGAGACAACCTCTCGTCCCAGCCGCCGCGGGAGACGCTCCGGGCATCGGGGGCCACGTGATGGCTTCCGGCCACCGTAGGCCTGTGAACGGTGAGTAACGGGCTAGTTAATCGTTCGTCCGTCCTATGACGATGGAGGCGCGTTCGTGTTCCACGCGCGTCTCAAAGAGATGTCAGCAACATTGAAGGGGCCCCCAAGGACCGACGCCCGTTGGGGCTGCGGGCTGTTCGAAAGAGATACCGCGGCCTCGACACATAGGGCTAACAACACACCACATCTATATGACGACATGGTTGGCGCAATGGCTGGACGATTAACAGTAGCACTGCGTGTCGCAGGTTCGATTCCCACACGGTACATAAAAAAATATGTCGTGGGTTTTATCTAATTTTAATTTAGTTTAAAAAAAAATAGTATTTTAATACATACATTTTTATAGTGGTTCCAATTGTTAAAAATAGAACTGGGGACATTTCGGATAAGACTAACTATCGTCCCATCTCTCTTGCGACCATAATAGCCAAGGTGCTGGACAGCCTGCTTAATAACATTCTTATCAAACATATAAAATTGCACGACGCCCAGTTCGGTTTCAGAGCTGGGCTTTCTACTGAAAGTGCCATATTATGTCTTAAGCAGGCTGTGCAGTACTATACGGATATGGAAACACCGGTATATGCGTGTTTCTTGGACTTGTCAAAAGCTTTTGACACAGTCTTATATGACAAGCTTTGGGACAAACTCGGCAGGGCGGGGGTACCGAGTGAAGTCATATCACTGTTGCAAGACTGGTATCACCGTCAGCGGAACCAAGTGAGATGGGCTGGTGCCTTGTCCGAGCCTTATGGCATGGAGTGTGGCGTGAGGCAGGGGGGACTGACCTCTCCTTTGTTATTCAACCTGTACGTGAATGACCTTATCGGTGAGCTTAGCAGCACTCATACCGGTTGTCATATCGATAGCGTGTGTGTCAATAACATTAGCTACGCGGACGATATAGTGCTGCTGGGACCATCGGTTGGTGCTATACGAAAGTTGTTAGCTATTTGTGAAACTTATGCGGGGGAACATGGACTGGCCTATAATATTTCTAAAAGCAAAGTACTGCTTTTCAAGGCGAAAGTCAGTGTACCCGTGTCGGTTTGTGTTCCTCCAATTAAATTATATGGTGAGGAACTGCAGAGAGTGACCAGTTTTAGGTATCTGGGGCATATTGTGACTCAGGATTTGTCCGATGACGAGGATCTGGAGCGGGAGCGCAGAGCATTGGCGGTCCGAGGGAACATGATTGCCCGTAGATTCGCTCGCTGCTCAGTTCCAGTAAAAATCACCTTGTTTAAGGCTTATTGTCAATCTTTTTACGCGAGCAGTCTATGGGTTAATCATACCCGTCGGGCTGCCAGTGTTCTGCGTGTTCAATATAACAACATCTTTAGGATGCTGTTGCGGCTGCCTCCCTATTGCAGTGCGTCGCTTATGTTTGCTGAAGCTCGAACGGATGGCTATCCAGCGATAATTCGGAAAAGGGTTGCTTCATTATTACGACGAGTGAGAGACAGCAGCAATGGCATCCTCAGGATGATTGCTTCCCGCACTGACTGTCCGATCCAAAATAAATGGATGTGTATATCCACCGGACAATATTGACATGTTTTTGTTTCGATTTATTATTGTATTTTATTTAAATAATTTCTAATTTGATTGACTTTTTGACATAATGATAATTCATAATATTGACTTAGCAATTTAAATTTCTCTACATTTTTATTAATAATCTTCAATTTTATTGTGTGATGTGTTATTTTGTGAATGTTTTATGCTTTTAATTTAATTTTTGTATTGTGTTGAATTTTGTATCTGTCTATGAGCTGACTATTCTATTCTTTGTAACTATGCCTATGGAATGTGTTGTCCGAAATAAACGTATTATTATTATTATTATTAATACTGTGTAATTGGTAAATTTTTATTTGTTGACTATTCACGAAACATAATGTGTGTATGTTTACTATCATCGCGGTTCAGAAAATGACATCAAATGAATAACGCCATCTGTCGAAGACGAAGATAAACTGCTAAAAAATGTAGATTTTGAAAGCAGCGTCATTTAGACTTATATCTACGTACCTTTTGCTATCATAACTTTTTTAAAGTTATCTTGTGAAGGCATTTAGTAATAAGTACCATATTCGTTCAATAGATGTCGTTGCTTGTCTCATTCTTGACCATAACGATAAGTTCTTCTTGAAAACTATAAATTCATATATCTTTTGATAGAGAGCACCGATTACGATGAAACAAAGACTAAGTAATAGCCCAAGTTACGCACAATATTTATGTATAAAAGTTACCTACATTCGTTTCGTAAATTTGACGTGATGCTTAGTCATCGAAACAGACAAACAGACAAACAGATAAACAGATAAACAGATAAACAGACAAAAATTCCAAAAATGCTGGAAATGTGTTCTGTTGGTTATACTTTAATACCCTGACAATTTTTTTTTTTATATTTTCGATGTACAAAAACGATTTCTCTACAGATTTATTATATGTATATAGATATAGATTTTTAGTGTTTCGTGGCTAAGTGGCTAAAACGGAACCCTTATGTGCATCTGTCTGTCTGTTGAATCACACACACAGCCATTGTAATCGAACTTGTGGAAATATCAATGAAACTTGAACGGAGTTTTGATTCTGTACACCTGAGGCTAAAAAACAAATTTTGTATACCTTATGTACACAGTTGTTGTTTCGTTCGTTTGTTTTTGGATAGATGGGTTGTTCTGAACAATTATTGTCAATACTAATGCAAAAGAAGTCAATAGCTTTGAGGTATGTGATATTTTATGGCCTTTTATTATTCTATGCGATGTTACAACCGCGGACATGTAAACCTTTTACTTGAAACTCAAACCTAAAGCGTTTATTTCAAATAGACATTACAGGCACTTTAAAATTTTAATGTCAGAAAAACAAAGGAAGCGATTATCTATCTTCTTCTATCTATATCTATATATCTATCTTCTTCTATATCTATCTATACATATAATAAATCTGTAGAGAAATCGTTTTTGTACATCGAAAATATTTAAAAAAAAAATTGTCAGGGTATTAAAGTATAACCAACAGAACACATTTCCAGCATTTTTGGAATTTTTGTCTGTTTATCTGTTTGTCTGTTTGTCTGTTTCGATGACTAAGCATCACGTCAAATTTACGAAACGAATGTAGGTAACTTTTATACATAAATATTGTGCGTACCTTGGGCTATTATTTAGTCTTTGTTTCATCGTAATCGGTGCTCTCTATCAAAAGATATATGAATTTATAGTTTTCAAGAAGAACTTATCGTTATGGTCAAGAATGAGACAAGCAACGACATCTATTGAACGAATATGGTACTTATTACTAAATGCCTTCACAAGATAACTTTAAAAAAGTTATGATAGCAAAAGGTACGTAGATATAAGTCTAAATGACGCTGCTTTCAAAATCTACATTTTTTAGCAGTTTATCTTCGTCTTCGACAGATGGCGTTATTCATTTGATGTCATTTTCTGAACCGCGATGATAGTAAACATACACACATTATGTTTCGTGAATAGTCAACAAATAAAAATTTACCAATTACACAGTATTAAAATACTATTTTTTTTTAAACTAAATTAAAATTAGATAAAACCCACGACATATTTTTTCATGTACCGTGTGGGAATCGAACCTGCGACACGCAGTGCTACTGTTAATCGTCCAGCCATTGCGCCAACCATGTCGTCATATAGATGTGGTGTGTTGTTAGCCCTATGTGTCGAGGCCGCGGTATCTCTTTCGAACAGCCCGCAGCCCCAACGGGCGTCGGTCCTTGGGGGCCCCTTCAGTGTTGCTGACATCTCTTTGAGACGCGCGTGGAACACGAACGCGCCTCCATCGTCATAGGACGGACGAACGATTAACTAGCCCGTTACTCACCGTTCACAGGCCTACGGTGGCCGGAAGCCATCACGTGGCCCCCGATGCCCGGAGCGTCTCCCGCGGCGGCTGGGACGAGAGGTTGTCTCCCTCTCACGTTCCGCCACCTCTTTCGCTAGCATTATTGCTTCGCAGAAGGAGGTGGCGGCCATTTCAGATTCGATGTCCCAAATTCGGTACAGGTACCCTCTCGAAACACCCTCTAATCCCCCCTTTTTTTTGTGGTTCGTAAATTATCAAATGACTCATCCCGCTCTGGGCGGAGCGGAAGAAAGTGTCAGACTTCTACTGACTAAAAACCACCCACGTTCCTTATTAGCCTTTTGTGTTTCGGGGCCGTGGTATCTCTTGCGGACAACCCTCAGCCCCGGCAGACGTCCCTTTGGGGCCTCTTAATTGTTGCTGACATATCTTTGAGGCGCGCGTGGAACACGAACGCGCCAACGACAATCTGTCTGCCTGTCGACTATAATGTACCTGTTTCAAATTTCTTCAAGATCCGTTCGGCCGTTCTGACGTGGTTGATTAACAAACACCCATCCATCTAAACTTTAGTATGAGACATAGTCAGTACTTTGCATTACTCTCTTCTTATTTTCTACAGCGTCAGTAAGTTAACGCAGGTCAATGATTAAATTTACTTTTATCTAAGCGACGCATTTTAGTTTCCGACAAGCACGCGAACGAAGTCGCGGGCACAGCTAGTTTCGAATATTTTGTCTAATATTTAAAATGTTGGTTTTGATAAACTGAGAAGCAACCGTGAGAATACTAATATCGCACTGTTGGAAGAAAGGAAGGGAGCCCTTTAACCTGCTGTGGGTCAGTATAGGCTCATAATAATAATAATAAAATATAATAACCTAACCTAACCACCGGTAGCTTGGACCCTGCTCCCGTCACCGGTGGACGACTATTTTTTATATTTTTAAATTTTTTTTTATATTTTTTGTATGAAATATTTAAAAATGTAAATTATATGTAAGAAAGTAAATAAAGGACATAATAATAATATAGACCAAGACCTAAAAGTTGTAGGTAAGTTATTGTTCAGGAAAACAGGTCAGTCTCTCCACAATGTACCCAAGTACTTACCCCAAGACTATAACTAACTATTACGAGCCATCTTTTTCGAACTAATAACTCGTCGTTACATAAGGCTTGAACTCAACGGTAAGTCCACGATAAATTACTCCTAAACCTAGAGGAGCAGAGTCTACCTGAATTTGAATCTAGGATCGTGGGCTCGATTCCCGCATATGTAATGAGTATTAGATTTAAATTATAGGGATATGGAACACAGGGTGTTAAGTTCTTCGTCCCCTTTAGAAAAGAAAAGTGGGTGTTGTAAAGGAAAAATAAATAGAAATATGGAAATGTGTTATTTCGTGCTGTTAGATGTGGTTCTACGTTCTACCCTAATTAATTCATTTAAAATACTGGTCATTACCTGCATCCGGTTAGGCTAGAAACCAACCCCAACATAACATAACATCACGCCGGTATTCTCCGAAGGTTTAGGCAGAGGTGTATCTCACATAAAATTTGTAATCCTATTGCCATCACTCCGTCACATCGACTGAGAAATTCCTGATGAAAAAACCCAATAGCACTTTTCCCGAACCCAAGACCTTATGCACAGCAGTTGCGGTTGCGACCACTGGATCAATGAAGCAGTCACCAAAAGGCTAGGCATATGATATTAACATCAAAAACAAAAATAAAACCATAGAACTATTCCGACATAAGAACATTGTTGATAGTTCTCGTATATTGTTTATTTCTAGCTCCAGGATCGTGGTACTCCACCACTAATTGGGTTGAAGAGATGGGATGGCTGTCGCTACGGATAAAGAACTGATATATTTCCTTTAGCTATTATTTGTGACTATTTTTAGTAGTTAGGGACTTTATTTGGAAAGATTATTAAAGGCCTTTTGTTTTAACTGCAGCTGGCTCTACACCTATGAACAGCGAGATTTACATGGTCTTGTAGCAGGTCCTCACTACGCCTGATATGTAACAATAAAAAAAACGTGGTCATCATCTGCGTAGCCTTTTCCCAACTATGTTGGGGTCGGCTTCCAGTCTAACCGGATGCAGCTGAATACCAGTATTTTACATAGAGCGACTGCCTATCTGACCTCCACAACCCAGTTAATACAAGGTAATACGATTCTCTTTGGTAAGACTGGATGTCAGAATTTCAGGTCACTGACTACCTGTAACGACTGCCAAAGATCTATATATAGCAGCCGGGACCAACAGCTTAACGTGCTTTCCGAGGCACGGAGGAAACTCGGTACGTCGGGCGGTCACCCATCCACAGACTGACCTAGGCAAGCACAGCTTTACCTTAAGATCGACCCGAGTGGCAGTTCTTATTAAGCCACGAGCTCCTCCGTTAATAAAAAATAAAATAAATCCGAGAATAAAAAAAACGTGGTATTGAACAAATAAACGGAAGCACTGCAAAATTATTAATGCTTATAGAATCAGTTCAACTTGTTTCTAGTTCGAATATTACAAGTAAGATTTTATCAACACATCGAGAATGAAATGGAGATTATATTTATTGTCGTAATCAAAAAATGCACATATAAAATTTGGCAGTCGCGGCGACAATGTGAAAAAGATCTGAAATAACTTAAATTGTTTATAATACTAATTTACACATTTCAATTCCGTTATTCCTTAGAATCCAACTTGATTAAATTCAAATATCGGCTTTATTATGTACATCCTGACAGCTGTTATTTTAATCAAATTAAAGAAGAACTTAGTAGTTTTGCAGGTGTTCTACATCGATCTTGTCTTTCAGTTTCAAAAGATAGTTGAAAATAGAAGTATTAGCTAAAACGTACTGAATACCTGAAAATATGCTTAAGCAAAGAATGTTTTGGTATCTGCCTAGTTCAAAAACGTGTTCAAAAAGGGCACTCTTGGTATAATTTAACGTTTAAGAGGGGACAGGGGCTGTAAATTCTCCATATAAATATGGTACCCATTTTTCTGCCTGCTTCTAGAACACTGATTTTCTTTTTTATAAAATCAAAGTCTACTGTAGACACTTCCCTGTTATTTCCGATTTTTCAGCAACTAATAAATAAAGAACCTAATAACACTCCCGACTAATTCACCTTTTAAACAAAATCAAAATTGGTTCATATGTTCGGGAGCTACGATGCCATAGACACATCAAACTAAGCTAAACTAACTGAAGGGCTAAGAAAGAACATGGGTGGTTTTTAGTCAGTAGAAGTCTGACACTCCCTTTCGCTCTGCCTAAGAGCGGGAGGGGTTATTTGATGATTTTACACCCGGAAAAAAAAAAAAAAAGTACACAAATAAATAAGTAAATAAGGTACATTTATATACAAGTCACACTGTTGTAAGTAGATATTATTTCCTATTCGAACAGTTTGTACGTATTTTTAGAAGATATAAACATGACATCAATTTGCAAAATTTTGTGACAAGTATTTGGGAATAATAAATAAGTTTATGTAGTCGATTCTAGTTATTTATAGTTTTCTTGGATGCTAGTCAGTTTATTTCAGTCGACGAATAACACTAAAAATAATTATACGAAGTATCAAGATCAAGACCATTTTTTGCCTTTTTTGGGCCAGCAAATATCATGGGTACATTAATAAATTAATACGCCTGAAACGGAAAAACCCTGAACATAAAAAATAAAAATCTTCAAAACTCGGTGTTACTTGAGAAACCATAAACGAAGCAGTTTTCGCACCATTTTTGCTCTGCCTTTGCTGACCCACTGCTCTGCAAAGGCCCCTCAAAACTCCTCCCATGAGCTATTTTCCCGGGCCTCTTCGAACTAACCCCCAGGGTACACGTATAACCTAATGATAAGTACTTAATAAATAGTCGCGATTTAATACTTTTGTTACTTATAGCCTAAGCCCAGAGACTCGGTTCTTTTAGTCAGTTCTAAGACGCCACCACCACCTTAAGTACTCTTGCAAAGAAAAAACTAAGTGGATTCCTAACAAAAACGTTATTAATCATATCTATCACAATTTAGTAAACGAGGGCGACGGTAATTGCTCGCAAATGACAGAATCTGTGCAAAGGTAGTAGACCGGGGTCATTAATACTTGTTAGGACGAACATAAAGGGAATCATTCCCGTCTTTACGGAAAAATTATGCATTCACCTAATATTCTACGACGCCGCAGATTGCAGCAATTACAGAGACCCACTAAAAGGCTTAAGTATATACGAGAACCTACTATAAATTAGTGTAAACGTGTTCGTACGCTTTTGCGTAAGGAAAAATATGGGGAAGAACCATAAAGGAATCATGCGCCAATCAATGTTATTTGCAGACAGTACACACCTACACACCTAGACAGTACATACCTACATTATTAGGCCAGTCAAGATTTTAAAGCAATTATTTTTATTAACAGACAGTTTCTGGGAAGATGCAAAGATGACGCCGATAAAAATGTGCATAAAAATATTTTTTTATGTAAACAATATGTGATCTTAAGAGGTTTCATTAATTACTAGCAGAAGACAACTCAACATAATTATGTATAGGTATAGATGCAGATCCCAAATATAATAACAATACTAATAACCTCATGCGACCACAACTGAACACTCCTGCTACACCCCGATATAAACCACACCAGATAACACTTCCAAAACATTGCTTTAACTTACAATAACATTTTGGAGAGGACTTATCACAATAGAGCCAGATAACGTTTCACATTGTTTCACACACCATAAGCTTTGCACAGCTGCTATAAGTTACCAGTTTTGCTCAAATGAATAATACCTCTAGAGACCATATGAAATATACAGGCTGGTGGTTTCAGGGTAACTAGCATTTGTACCATATTTGAACCTAACTAGTAGCGTACAGTCGGGGATATTAATTACTAAACGAGTTAATACTTACTGTCATTATTTGCTATTTCATGGTACTGTCAAAGAGTCTATACTTTGACAATTTAATTTTACTTAAAGAATATAAATATGGATAAGAACAGCATTTCTTCTCAAACAAAAACTATTTTGTACTCATGTTTAATCATATACGTAACGTGTGATAATAATATTTGCATTTACGATAGCAAACAATTTAAACACACATTCTTCAATACAATGATTAATTATCTGAATTTGTACATCACATTTACTCATCCGAAATTCGTATTTGCAAGCCTGTCAGTCTAATTATACATCGCTTTGATTATGTACGTACATACACATATTATACATACACGTATTATACTCGTACATACCTATTAAAATCTTGAATTGACGTAGATTATAAGATCTATTTATTCTAGATTTTGTGTGATTAAACACGAAAATAACATACATAACATCACGTCTGTAATCCCCGAAGGGTAAGGCAGAGGAGTACCTAATCGTGCACCCACATTTCGCCATTTATGTTTAAGTCACATGCCATAGTGGAAGAGCCCATTGTCATCAACCGGGCACTAATCTAGACTCTGTGGCTGCTACAGAGAAATTCCTGATGGAAAAACTCAATTACACTTTGCCGACACGACAATCGAACCCAAAACCTAATTCTGAGCAGTCGCGCTTGCGCCCACTAGACCAAAGAGACAGAGAAGGCGAAAATGTATGTTCTTTAAGTGACAGTACTCGTATAATTTAATAAAGGAAAATGTATAAAAAGTATATGGCATATTATTCTAACATTTTGCCAGAAGGAAAATAAAATCACACTTTCTCCAAATCGCTACCTAGGTCGGATATATTGTTAACAGTGTCATAAAACTGGAGACAATATTTTTTCCTACCGTTGCTCATATAAAACGGTGTTTTAATAAAACCGGATCACAACTCTCTCGCTGAATATTGTCGCAGATATTTCAATATTGGTGGGATTAGCAGCCTATTTAAACACCACTTTCAATGCTCTGCAGCGTCATATTGAAATACAATATCGTTCAAAGCAACCCGTCATAATATTTACTGATCCTTTTTAATTCTGTAGTGAACTGAACAGTGAACACCTTGGGTTTATTGAATAAGCTTTTTCTTATTTCTAGATTGTGGTAGGTACAGACATATTATTTCTATACTAATATGACATATATTATTACATACATAATATATTATACCTAATTGAGTGGGTGTTCACCTATACCTAATCCTTCGGGGATTATAGGCGTGATAATATTATGGTATATCTAATTTAGTTTACCTTTAGGCGTTTTCTGTTAATATATTTTATGTGCAGTATTCATTGCACAGATATTGAGTACAAAAATAAACTTTTTTACAGACTACCTGTATACCTAGGTACCTTTAGATAGATATAACTATAAAGAATAAAGGTCTCCTACCGGAACTAGCACAAATCCCCGCTTACGAAGAAGCACAACATTTACCCCGCCCCATTGAGATCTTTTTTTTTAATTCGACGCTTCCACTGAGAGTTATGAACCTCCGAGGTCCCCTTATACAAAAGGTTCACCCCTTTCGCGACTTCATAACCAAAAATATAAAAATCGGGGGAAAATATGTGGAAATAATAGCTTCCGTTATTGCAAGTTAGTTTTAGAAACTACTCGCTATTGTTGCCATGTTTGCAAAAATTAGAAATAGAAAGGGTTTTAAACGTTAAAGATAAAGATAGACCGCTCACTTTTCTCTTGGATTTTCGTTGAGCTTTATGTAAAACTCTTGGTAAACAAAAGGCCATGTACTATTTACGTCGCGGCGTCATTTTACCATGAAGCATTGTAATCCTGCCGATGACGGCTATGCATAAATTGGTGCGTCCGCCTCGAACCAGCTCGGGTCATTTATCAAGTCCGTAGCTGTTTCATAAACCGTCTATCGTATTGTTATCACGTCATACGACATTTATAGTTACTGTCCTGTCCCGGCTCGCTCTGATTAAATAATCAATGATTAAAGGGTACACAGGGATTTCTTATTCATAATACATTCGAAGATGTCCATGTTCCGAAGGAGGTGGCGGAACGTGAGAGGGAGACAACCTCTCGTCCCAACCGCCGCGGGAGGCGCTCCGGGCGTTGGGGGCCACGTGATGGCTTCCGGCCACCGTAGACGCGGGCCTGTGGACGGTGAGTGATGGGTTAGCTCGCCGTCCGTCCGTCTTATGACGACGACAGGCCATGTCGACGGCGCGTTCGTGTTCCACGCGTGCCTCAAAGAGATGTCAGCAACAAGGAAGGGGCCCGCAAGGGCCGACGCCCATCGGGGCTGCGGGTTGTTCGCAAGAGATACCGCGGCCTCGACATGAAGGGCTAAGAAGGAACATGGGTAGTTTTTAGTCAGTAGAAGTCTGACACTCCCTTTTGCTCTGCCCAAGAGCGGAAGGGGTTATTTGATGATTTCCCAACCCCAAAAAAAAAAAAAAAGGAAGTCCATGTTCCTCCAGTTACCATAACTTTAGGCACAATACACTATTTATACTGTAGATAAGCGTGTCAACGATGAAGTAAGACCGTTGTACTCTGCTATCTCTGTAAACTAGGGTAGTTTGAGATTTGGCTAATTCCCCAACACCCAAGTTTCAAACCGAAACTTGATAGATTGCTATATTTTCTAGACGTTTACTAAGATTTGTGTATCTAATCTCAATGTACCATTATTTGCTCTTAGTAATTGATGTAAGCAAGTTGTGTTCAAGTTTCCATTTTGAATAATGTTCCCAATTTATAGAAACCGATTTTTAAACATCACATTGATAAAGACGGATAAACGTTTTGGCTGAGCTAAAATAAATAATCCAATGCAAATGAAGTATATCCTAAACTAGTCATAAACACAAACAATAAAGAGCGGAATTATTTCTTTAAGTACACTAAAATCTAAAAATATTTCATAATAAAAATCAAGCTAGTCTGGAAGCCTACTAAATAAAAACAAATCTGACCCAGTTTTGCATGAAAATAAATTTCATAATGCCTCGAATCAACACGGAAACAAAGTAAATGCATTTTTGTGAAACAATTCGTTACTTTACGTTACACGGCAAACAGTCGTAGCGAGTCATAGTTGATATTTATATTTACGGCTGAACCATGCGGTGTTCCAGAATGAATGAATAAACAAGTAAGAAGGTCCGAACACACCCCACTCTAACTTCATTAATCAACTCGGGCCCATTTCATAAAGTGACATTTTCATTGTTGTGCGCCCCCCAAAAGTTCGTATTTACTCATTTCGTGTTGATAACACGAGATGAACCGAGGCTTTACCATGCAACTCCAATAAACACAACCGCAAATTTTATGACATTTTCAAAGGACATACATATTCATGCCGCGAAATATGTTCATTAACTTTTCATCGATTTTATTAAAATTGTTAAAACTTTATTCGCTTACAAATATTCGAACTTTATTATTTTATATTTTATCGCATGCTTCAATGAAAATTGCGTTTTACTAGGGAGTCAAATACTTTATGTATTTGGGCATTTTTCACTTAATTATGAAGTTTTGATTTTTAGTTCTCATTTTTGTTTTATTCGTAGTTTATCCAGTTCAATAAAAAATATAACTATAGTTTTACTGATTATAAAAATGTATTAGTAACCAGTATTATGTTGTAAAAATATTATGACTACAATTTAAACCACTATCCCTACTTTATTAAAAATAGCGTGTGGTTATGTATCATGACACTTGCATTTTCCACGTGTTATGTGGTAAGTTACCAGTGACGCGTGGGAAATGCAAGGGAACAAGTTGGTAATCGATCAGTCAGTTTATCTGTAATGACAACGTCCCACCAGCGGTGTTGACATCCCACTCAGCGCTTCCCATTTCACTCCCTCTTATTCTGAGATAGACTCCCTTTTCTCAGGAGCAGTCAAGGAGCCTGGATTTGTGCCTTATTTAAATTAATTACAAAAAAATAAATATTATAAAAAAAAAATCTAACTTAATTCTTAAACTTAATTAAACTGGCTTCATGTAGGTGTACTATTACTGGTGTCTATATAAGACATCACTGCCACTTCCATAGAAATGCCCATAGAATATGCAAATGTTAGGTTGGCTATTTTTTTCCAGTCACAACTCTTTGGTAGGCAGGCATAAACAGGTAAATTAATATTAGTAACTTGCACCTGTATGGTTAATGAATTAAAGTTAAATTAAAATGAAGGTTATTTCAATACGAACACGGTGGTATAGGGTTCTCTGCGAAAAATCAGTCCTGAATTCCGGTTGTCGAGTTTTAAAAAGTGAAATGTAATATATATATTTTTGATCGCTACTTATCACCGTCAATCAAAGATTCCGAACGTGAAACCCAGGTACCTATGGTAGGTTCCCAGGTATGGTCTAGAACAAAAAAAATATCGCAGTGACATGAAGGGGAGAACAAGTACCTTTCGGCTTCGTTAGGTGTACTTTTAATTAACTTACTTTCGCCCGCGGCCACGACCCACGCGTCATGTATCAGCGATTGCTGAGAAAACAAATGAATAACTTGTTTATAGCATACCTACCGCGACGCGACTTGTGGGGAAGGTGCTTACGCGAAGGAAAAAAGTGAGGTGCACGGGTGTCATTTGGCGGAAATCGAGTCGCAAGACTAGCAAGGTGCATCGCACATTATGAAGGAACGGATGCTAGCTAATAGCTGTCAGTCGGGTGCGCACGTAATCGAACAAAGCTCCGTATATTTTATGAATTTAAAATTATTTCAAGTCAAGTTACTGCTTCAAAGTGCAAAAATAATAGTCATAGTACTGTGTTAAGTGCATTCAACACCATAGCAACCACAATAAAACAATAACAGTGACAAGACAAAGTGAAAGAACAACAACAAATACTCAGTGATTAAAGTGACCTACATATTAAACAACATTTGAACCTTAATGGACTAAATCAATTACAGGAATATACAAATATGTGTTAACCAAACTACTGTGAAATCTACGCTAAAGACATCTTATGAAGTGATAAATAGTTATACGTATAAAACAAAACCGTTAGTGAAAAATTATACTAAAAACTAAATTTACCCACTTGCGCATTAAAAAGCGTAAGTGAACCAGTAAGGTATCCATAATTTCAATTGAACACTAAATCGTGTCCGTGGCGCGGAGGTGTAAGACGCTACCCAAACGAAACACGCGCTCTGGGTTCGAATCTGACATGTATCTGAATGTCTTTTTGTGATATTAAAAATTACAAAAACATATTTCTGCATTACAAAAAATTAAAAACATGGATTATTCTACAGACAATATTACAATTCGCAAGCGTCAACGGTCAAGTTCTTTGAGCAGTAGTACTATGTTGTCAAATTCAATGTTTGAGACAACAATACGCAGCCTACCTGACACTTCAATTGAGAGCCAAAATATGAACGAAATGCAATGTAAAATAAACAGGCTAAACGAGGAATTACAAACTGCAAATCAGGAAATAGAAGATTTAAACTATGAAAACAGAACTTTAAAAAATGAATTGGATAAATGTAAGAAATTAATAGATGTTTATAAAAAGGTAGGGATATCAGAGAATCTATTACAACAAACACCGAGCTCAGGAAAAAAGAGAACTACTTCCAAAACACGTAACACTGCTAGTAACATGAGTACTCCTAAATTGTCGTTTAAAAATATAGTAGCACAAAACGCACAAAAGATACACCAAACAACTTCTCTACCTCAACAAACAGTAACAGCTAAATGTCAGGAAGAAACAGTCGGTCAAGAAGCTCTGTATAATAACAATGTCAACACTGATCAGGATATGGTAATGTGCAGCAGATTATTACCCTACCGAAACAAATAAAAGCAACCGACTGTAGGGAAGAAAGTGACGATCACCAGGACGTGTCCAATCACAACCTTAACACGAAATCAACGGGTAATATACTTAATACAAAAGGGTCGACATCATTGAAAAGACGGAAAAACATTATAATTATTGCAGATCACCAAGGAAGAATGACACAGAGTATACTACAACGGCTGGTTGGAGACAATTATAATGTTACGTGTATGTGGAAACAAGGTGCAAGACTACGCGATGTGTTAGACAGTTTCAAAAGTGAAATATTAGCGTTATCTACGGACGATTACATAATTATAGCTGGTGGAACAAACGATGTAAACCCGCGCGAATTCCAGTATGTCACTATGAGATGGCTTGAATCTGTGACAATTTCAAACGTGATTTTCACTGAAATTCCATATAATAGGTTTTTAAATGTAAAACAACTCAACTATGAACTAAAATTTATATGTAGCAAATTTAAAAATGTTCACTACCTAGACTTAGATTTTGAGAGACATTTACCAAAGGGCATACACTTCAGTCTCGGTTTGTGCAGATCCTGGCTTAGAGAAATATATTACATATTGATTATAAATTGAAATTTACGAAATACAATCATACAAAAACTATAAATACACAAAAAAATATGGTTGATATTTCCACACAAACAAACAGTGATCATAATATTAACAACCCCAGCCTGCAGTGGCAATTACGAACAAAAAGAAAAGCAAAATATGGCACAGGGCAGCGATTCTAAAATTCTTACGCCATCTACGTCATCTTATAATAATTTTTTTCGCCTATAACCAGATAAATATATTACATCAAAATATTAACGGTCTAATTAGCAAATCTGATGAACTTTCTTTGTACCTAGACGAGTTGAGCCAAGACAATAAACGTATTGATGTTCTCTGTATTACAGAGCATAACATGCTAAAAGAGGATATTCACTCGTTAAAAGTTTCGAATTACTCATTAATTTCATCATACCATAGGCACAACAGAAATGGAGGTGCATGCATATTGATCCATAATAGTCAAAAGGCTAAAATATATGACATTAAGGATAATACTATCCCAAATATTTTAGAATGTAGTGCCATTGAACTCATAGAGCATAATATTATTATAATTAACGTGTATAGACCCCCAAACAACCAATCCGACAAAGTACATATATTTTTTTCTAAACTTAATGAAATACTCAGCGTAACTAGTTTAAAAAATAAGAAGATTATTGTGTGTGGTGATTTTAATATAAATAGACTAAAAAGAGATAAGATGACAATAGAATTCGAACAATTACTAGCTAGTTATAACCTTCAACTTATGATTAACGAACCTACACGAATGTGCAGTAAAACATGCATCGATAACTTTATTTGTAATAAAAGGGGCGCCAAGTATGAAATACTAGAATTAGCACTATCAGACCATACTGCTCAACTGCTGCAATATCCGGTTAAAGAAAGTTTTAACATAACACATTGGTACACATTTAAGCGAGATTATAGCTCCTCTAATATTGACAAGTTCGTTAAATGTATTCAAACCCTCACCTTTGATGATGTTTACACTGCGGCTACAGCAGATGATGCTTTTACTAAATTTCATGAGCTATTCAAGCTCTTTTATGACTTATGTTTCCCTTGGTTAAAGGTTAAAGTTCCTATTCATAAACGGCCTAAATGGATGTCAACGGGTATTAGAGTTTGCTCCAAGCGTAAGCGTCAATTGCTCTGGAAATACAGAAAATCACCAGACATAAAATTAAAGGACTCATACAAATTATATAATAGAAGATTAAAAACAATAAATAAATTAACTCAAAAATCTCAAAATGATTACTACATTAAAACCGCACAAAATAAAGCAAAAGCTACATGGAAGGTTATAAATAATTTTCAACAAAACATTCTGACTGAACGAATTAACAAAATAAATGTAAAAGGTACACTAATTACGAATCCGATAACAATAGCCAATGAATTTAACACTTTTTTTATAGATCAAGTCCCCAGTGACAACTCTAGTGATAATAATACGCATTACAGAATCCCATATAATAATTCAAACTCGTTCTTTATGGGTCCGTGTACCCCAGAGAGCATTGCTCAAACAATCAAATCCTTAAAAAATACAAATAGTACAGGTTATGACGGAATAGCTACTAAAGTGCTTAAGGTCGTAGCGGAAATAATATCGCCAGTTCTTTGTCATCTGTTTAATAAATGCATTGAAGAAGGGATATATCCATCAACTTTAAAATTATCAATTGTAATCCCGGTATTTAAAAAGCAAGATAAAGAAAATATGAGTTGTTACAGACCAATTTCCCTGATACCAATTTTGTCAAAAGTTTTTGAAAAAGTTATCTACAACAATCTGTACAACTATATGGAAAAACACAATTTTCTTACGGAAGAACAAATGGGGTTTAGGAAAAACAAATCGATCAACAACGCAATATACACCTTCCTTAAAACAGTGTTAAAAGGTATGGACAGTAAAAAAGAAGTCACAGCACTTTTCATGGATATGACGAAAGCTTTTGACTGCGTCCACCATGAAATATTACTAGCTAAATTAGAAGCGTACGGGGTCCGAGGAACCGCTCTTGATCTCATAAAATCATATCTGTGTAACAGGGAACAACAGACTGAAGTAACTAGTATTTCACCTACCACCAAAATTGAAAAGAAGTACCTGTCAAAACCTATTAAAGTTTGCAAAGGCGTACCACAAGGAAGTATTTTAGGCCCTCTGCTATTTATTATATATATAAATGATCTTCCTAAATTCATAAAATCCCCCATGGTTTTATATGCAGACGACAGTACTGCCATATTTGTATCTGATGATCCTAATATGTATGAATATGAAATAAACTGCACGTTATCATCTATTATTAACTGGCTTAACTTAAACAAACTTAAAATTAACCTATCGAAGACATATGTAATGACGTTCAAAAATAAAAATTCTAAATTAAGTAATTTAAATATAAGTTATCAACACATTGACATAGAACAATTAAATACTACAAATTTTTAGGACTACACATAGACTCAAATATGACATGGAAGACCCATATGGAACAAATATGTACAAAGTTAAACCGGTATTCCTATGTGAAGAATTCTTGGGTGGAAGACTAGCACTCGAAATACGGGAATAAATAATAGACGTAGTCACGGTTAGATGCAACGTATAATGGCTGTCCAAATCATTGGCAAAGAGTACCGACAAGTACCCACAATACTTCATGTAATACAATATGAATGTACCCGCAATTACCTAGACTGCTACATACATCACACCTCCCTTCTTATTCTTTAAATAGTAACTAAACTAGAATATTACATTAAGTTTTATTCTTCAATACAACTCAACATACATTATACATATTTCTACTAACCAAAATGTAAACCATAACTATACTTATTTTCTATATTAATCTATTTCAAACCGGACAACCGGTCTGCGTACACGTTTGGGGCCCTCCACTGGTGGTGTTACCGTTGGCTCAGCATCACACCTAGGTGGGTCAATGGGTGGAGGTATCGTAGGCACAATATTATCTTGGGCATCATCAATACCTCTGCCCATCATACCTTCCCCTTCTGCAATACGTAGTCGATCTTTAATGAAATCCCTCGAGTCCGATGCGTCTACCTGGCCATCAGCCTGTAACGGCACAGCAGTCTCACTTCGGCCGCCATGTTCTATGTTCCCCTCATCTCCTTGACAAGGAACATCTGACAGACGAGAACGGCGCCTGATTTGGTCAATGTGTCTTTTGAGAAGTCGACCGTCACCGCTATCCACCACATACCTACGAGTACCTTCTATATCTCTTACAGTTCCTTTAACCCATTTGTCTGACGCACCGTACTGTCTTGCCCACACTGTATCACCTTCGCACAGAGTTCGTGGCTGAAGCCCCTCACCCTGTGCCTTGCGTTCCTGTACCTGCCGTACCCTATCTTCTAATGCCCGTTGCCCCCGTAGCAAGTCGAATCGAGAACGGAGTGAGCGCCTCTGTAGCATTGACGCGGGTGTCTCGCCTGTAGTGCTGTGTACTGAATTACGGTAAGCTAACAGGAATGTTTGTAAAGCCGTATCCACGTCAACATTGTCCCTGTACGCTTTTTTTATGGCCCGCTTACAGAGTTTGACTGCGTTTTCAGCCGCACCGTTCGATGCCGGGTGGTAGGCAGGTGAGAAGCTTTGGCGAATGCCATTTTTTTTTAGAAATGAACTAAACTCTTCACTTGTGAACGGAGGCCCTTGATCTGATACTAACTCTTCGGGTAGACCGAATCTAGCAAATGTAGCTCTTAAAACCTTAATGACGCTTAAAGCATTCGTGTTTTTCATTTCAAATATTTCTATCCACTTTGAACTTGAATCAACTAACACAAAAAATTTAGAACCCTGATATGGCCCTAAGAAATCTATATGCAACCGTGTCCACGGCTGCCCGGTATAGGGCCACGGTTGCGGCGGCGCCCGTGGTGGTGCGTCAGCCTCCGCGGCGCACGTCTCACATTGTTTACACATAGCTTCTATGTCCGCATCTACATTAGGCCACCAGACATAACTTCGGGCTAGCCCTTTCATCTTCACGATACCCATGTGACCAGTGTGTAGCTGTCTTAAAATCAGACTTCTTAATTTAGGAGGTATTACCATTCTATACCCCCACATAAGGCACCCGAATTCCGAATATATTTCCCGTCGTCTATTGTAATAGGGTTGTATATCCTCCATAGCTGAACATTCATTCGGCCAGCCAGACTGTACGTATGACATTATTCTGCATAACTCAACATCTTTTTGCGTCGCCTCTTTAACGTCATTATGAGTGATGGGTAAAAATTCTTCTACAAAATGTACATACGTACTGTCTGTCCTATCCGAACGCATATTTGTTTTATTAGGCAGACGTGACAATGCATCCGCACAATTTTTTTTTGATGCGACATATTCTATTGTATAATTATATGCGGACAACAGTACTGCCCACCTCTGTAAACGAGATGCAGCCATAATTGGTATTCCTACCTTATTTCCTAAAATATAAGTTAATGGTTTATGATCGGTTCTCAGCACAAACTTCCGACCGTACAAATATTGGTGATACTTCCTGATTCCGAAAACTATTGACAGTGCTTCCCGATCAATCTGTGAATATGATCGCTCCGCTACACTAAGAGACCGCGAGGCATAGGCTATCGGCCGCTCACCGCTTGGTGTGATATGGGACAGCACGGCGCCGACCCCCACGCTACTCGCGTCAGTAGTCAACACGAGTGGCAGCTCGACCGAGTAGTGTGTTAGCACCCCACTACTAGCTAGCATCGTTTTAACCCTATCAAAAGCATTTTTACATTCTTCACTCCAAACATATTTTACTCCTGATCTCAATAAGTTGTACATTGGGGCTAAAATTGTACTTACGTTTTTTATGAACTTAGCATAATACATAACCATACCTATAAAGGCCCTCAACTCCGATATATTTGACGGTGCCGGCGTGTTTATAATCGCTTTGACCTTATCTGTACAAGTATGTACACCGTCTGCACTGATGACATGCCCCAAGTAAACTACAGATTTAGCAAGGAATGAACACTTGTCTTTCCGCACTCGCAATCCATACTGTTCTAATCGATCAAAAACTTTGCATAAATTAGTCATGTGCTCTGACACCGTGCGCCCTGTTATGATGACGTCATCTAAAAATACTCCTACCTGCGGTAAATCCGCAAACATCTGTTCCAAACGTCTCTGAAATATGGCCGGGCTCGACGCAAGACCATACACTAATCTGTTATAACGAAACAATCCCTTGTGCGTGTTAATAACGGTGTATTGGCGTGACTCATCTAGCTCAAATTGGGCATAAGCTTGAGAAAGATCTAGCTTGCTGTAATGTTCCCCACCGTTCAACCGAACTAGTAAGTCTTCAACCCTAGGTAGTGGATAGCGGTCGACTTCTATTACCTTATTCAATGTGAGCTTATAATCGGCGCATATCCTTATGCTGCCGTCCTTTTTAACGACGGGCACGATAGGCGTCGCCCAGTCGGAACGCTCGACCGGAGTGAGAATGCCGTCCCGCACCAGCTGGTCCAGCGCGCGCTCCACCGGCTCGCGCAGCGCATACGCTAGCTGGCGCGCGCGCATGAACACCGGCCGCGCGCCCGGGCGCAAGTGAATGCCAACCTTACCACCAGTGAAGCGCCCCAAGCCGTCCGCGAACACTTTACAGTATCTGGAACTAAACATATTTATATCAAACTTTGATCCATTACAGATGTTATTGTTATTTACATAAGTACGATAATCCAATACCGGCAGCTGTATTGCTAATGATGCCAACCATTGCCTACCTAGTAACATTGTTTTGCCATTTTTTATCACATACAAGTCTAACTGTTTACATTTATCTTTATATTTGACTAGAGGTTTAATAACTCCCAGTGGTTTAGTGGTTTCTCCTGTATAATACCTCAAAACAATATTACTTTCCACAATTTTTAAGTTACTGAAGAACTTATAATAGGTGTGTTCATTTATACATGAAACAGCACTACCTGTATCGCACTCAAACTTCATTATTTTTCCCTGCACCTCTAATGATACAAAAATAGGCCTGCACTGTGAAATTGACAATTCATTAAGTTCAATTATTATTACCTCGTCACTATCGTCGCTGTTCACTACGTCCTTTTTGAACTCGGCCTCGACGGTATAATGATGTGTCAAACGTGGACACATACGCCGCAAATGACCCTGTTGGTTGCACACCCGACATACATAGCGCCCGAACTTGCAAACGGCCTCCTCATGCGGGCCGCCACAAGCCCGACACTCCCGCTGTCGCCGCTCCCGCTCCATCGCGACGCCCGCAGGCGCAGGCGCCGGCGCCGCTGGTGCGACCCGGCCTGCCTGCGGCCGCTTACGTTGTGTGTACTCGCCTACTCGCGAGTGGCCACCCGCGCGGCCTTTTACTGCTCCACCGCTGTCGCCACCGCCCTGCCGCTTATTGATCATCAGCTGACAATCCACCGCCGCCTTTAACTCACTGACCGACTGCCCCACAACCGCTGCTGCATCTTTCTCTGCCGCCTCCATGCTTACGGCCAGATTATATGCTTTCATGAAGTCTAATTTGGGCTCCGCAAGCAGTCTTTGTCTAATCGTTTCACTTTTTATCCCGCAAACCAGCTGGTCTCTTAAACTTTCTTCCAACCATGCTCCGAACTCACAAGTTTTTGACATTTTCTTTAAAACCGCCACATAGTCTGATATCTGTTCACTGATAAGTTGTTTGCGATTACGGAATTTGTAACGTTCAGCCAACTCACTCGGTCTTGGTTGAAGATGTTTTTCCATAATAACGGTTATTTGTTCAAAAGTTTTTGTGTTTGGTTTCGCCGGTGTACATAAATTCACTAACAGCTCGTAGCTGGCTGCCCCCATTACAGTAATTAACGTCGGCACTTGTAGATCACTTGATATTTTATTAACTAAAAAGTACTGTTCCAGACGATCTACATATAACCTCCAATCGTCCTTGTGGATGTCGAACTCAGTAATCCTACCAATCGACATTTTTTTTTTCTTGCCAGTTACCTCTAGCACAATAGCACACACACAATAGTTTATCCTCGTCGCCACTGAAGAATTCTTGGGTGGAAGACTAGCACTCGAAATACGGGAATAAATAATAGACGTAGTCACGGTTAGATGCAACGTATAATGGCTGTCCAAATCATTGGCAAAGAGTACCGACAAGTACCCACAATACTTCATGTAATACAATATGAATGTACCCGCAATTACCTAGACTGCTACATACATCACACTATGCACTATATATGCTTCGTAAAGTTGTCAATCAAACTGCACTGCTATCTGCTTACCACGCTTACGTTGGTTCTATACTAAAATATGGCATAATGTTTTGGGGAAATGCCGCTGAGAGAGAATCTGTATTTAGGGCCCAAAAGAAGTGTGTTCGAGCCATCTGTTCTTTGAAACCAACTGACACATGTAAACCATATTTTGTAAATTTAAAAATATTGACATTGCCATCACTATATATTTATGAACTTGCACTAGACATTAGAATGAATATAAATAATTATAGGACATTAAAAAGTTCTAGACTTGCCAGTATACTTCGTGCCACAAGCCACAGAACTGTTATGTTTGACAAGAGCCCATTTTGTATGGGTCCTAGAATATATAATAAGTTGCCCAAAAATATAAAGGAAGCAAAAAATTTTATTTCATTTAAACTTAAATTAAAAATATATTTGATTAATAAAGCCTACTATTCAATTAATGATTATTTAAATGATAAATGTAATTAATTAATGAATTTATAATGTTATGTATAATTATGTAAAATGACAATTGTTTACTATTATTGACATCCCATTTTCTCGTGTTTTGTTTTAGATTTTTATTTGTATGATCCAATTTTGCACACCTGTTAGGGTAGGATATGGTTTAAAGGTCTATTATTTGTATTTTTTCATCTATAAGTGTACCCATATTTCATGCAATAAATGATTTGATTTGATTTGATTTGATTTGATCGCCCGAGGTTGTGAACGAGGCATGTTTTGTGAATAGTTTTTCTCAGAAGTCCTATGATGAACATATTTTCCTGCTGCTTTAAATCATGTTTTTGTTTGCTTGTCTTCTTTGTTGTTTTACTTCATAGTGCACCTGTTTGCCCGGTTTTTTTTAATAACGTTGCCTAACACTAGGAATTTCTCCTGTATCGTGGGTGCGTTTATAAACATTTAAACTGTTTATAAACGCATCACAAACCAAACAGCCAGACCCGAAACAACTATCTGTACAAATATTTGTTCCGTGCGGGAATCGAACACACACACACTGCGCCAACCGTGCTGTCAAATTTATCAAGTCTGTGAATATGTAGCTGTTGACAATCTACAATTATCATTAGGTTTCTGTAAAATAACTAGCTGTGCCTGGCATGCGTTGCATTGCACCTTTTTCTACTTACCCTACTTTCGGGTGGGGTTACGAGGGTGAAAATAACGTTACCGATTATACCTCAGACATACCAAATATACTTACACAAAAACTATCATAAAAAAACCGGCCAAGCCGTTACGGAGAAGTTCGATAACAAACACTGTGACACGAGATTTGTATATAATTATTAACTAACTGATGCCCGTGGCTTCGCCCGCGTTAAATTATATACTTTAACCTTCCTCGAGAACCACTTTATCCATTGGTGAAAACAGCATGAAAATCAGTGCAGAAGTTTTTGGGACCAGACAGACAGACAGACTCGGCAGAGAACTTTGTTTTATAAAATGTAGTGAAGAATACCTTTTTTTTTTTTTTTTGGGGGGTGGGAAATCATCAAATAACCCCTCCCGCTCTTGGGCAGAGCGAAAGGGAGTGTCAGACTTCTACTGACTAAAAACCACCCATGTTCCTTCTTCGCCCTTCATGTCGAGGCCGCGGTATCCCTTGCGAACAACCCGCAGCCTCGACAGGCGTCGGCCCTTGCGGGCCCCTTCCAGGTGAAGAATACCTAAGATTAGAAAATTATTCGCTAAAACATGAAATATTTATCGAAATGGATCAAAATGTTTTTTTTAAGCTAAAATTAAAAACACAGTTTGAAATCTTTGAGCACCCAACATTTTAATATCTGTAACAGAGCTTCACTACCTACACGAGCCAGACGTAACCGATACCCTGAACAAAGATCTTTTGTAATTATAATGTTCCAAGTTCCAACAAAAGTGTTTCGTTACAAGAATAATAACATCGTAACATCAAAACGTGTAATTCAAACAAGTTCATTATTATATTTGGCATTCACGTCAATATCAACTCGCTAAATGAATAACTTCTGATAGCAAGCAACATGAGCCACAACCATCCAAATTAGACCTCGGCTAATCGGATAACGCTTAAATATTGCTGAAAACATCGCAAAGGTGCATTTGAGTAACCAAGGAACGAAATAATTGGACCTTAATTCTTGGTATTTGGCATATTCGCCTAAAGCTGCTTTTAACGGACGTTCATTCTATTGAACACCTTGTTGTATTAAACATAGAGCTGAAAATTTAAAACCGATACTCAGTACAGGTATAAAATTCGTATTGCTAATCGTAGTCTTACCTAGATCGCTTCGCCCACACTTCCACCCAGGCAAATGTTCTGTTCTGCATCATTTCTACTGAATATATTCGACCTCAATTCCGCTACGTGATAGCGTGCTCAAATAATTCTGGAGTATTTCGAAACAGTTTTTCATGATCGTAGTAAATAGACTAAAAGGAAAAAAGTGTTTCAATATGGGTAGGTATCCAATTCCCATGTACACAATATGTCAAAGTATCACAAGCCCTTTTAGATCTTTTATAAGAAAAAATACAACAGATAACAATCACAAATCGAAAAGTTATTTATTCACAAAAAATGTGAAGAAAAACCGCACGTAAATAATAAGTTAAAAAATCCATCATATAAAAAAACCGGTTGTAATAATTCCATACGAATGTAACCGGAAAGCGATGAATCTAATGTATCCCTTTACATTATAGAAACGGTGTGTCTGACAATAAGTAGGAACCAGTTTTGTGTTGTGAATACATCAATACGGGGATGTCGGAAGCCTCCAATGCTTTATTTATGCTTCACAAGTGACGGCGACGAGAATGTGGCGCGTGATTGATGTAACAGCCAGAACAAGGATACATCAAATCTTTTTTGTATAGCGGAATTGCGTATTCCTTTTTCCTTTCGATCACCCAAAGGGTAAGCGATAGGTAAGTTTCGGTTTGTCTACGCCAATACAATGTTAAATCCTGATAAGAAGCTTCTAGAAATACGAGCGTATTAAACGTTTGTTTTAAATCAAAACTTATACGACAACAAACAGATTTAGTTCTAAAAAAACAATGTGAGCATAAAAATTCTTCCGTAACCATTTCATTTGCAGCCCAAGGCACAGGAAACGAAATGCACCATTCCATTTTCTCGACGTAACTACGTTGCACGCTTCGAACAATGAAATGCTTTTAAAACACGAAACAACCTGATTCAAATATATAAAAGTAATTTATAGCGTCGAAAACAAAAAAGTCAAGACAACATGCATACACAAGGCATTTCTGCTGTCGATATAACATATATTATTATGACCGGCCGCGATTGACTATTAGTCATGTCATGACTGATACTTACTTACATATTATTTATTTATTGACAGGTATGATTACCTTTTCTTATTTATATTTATAGTGGTATCTTTGTTTCATGTGTGGTAAACAACAGCCTAAGGATACCAAACTACTTATAAAATGGAATAGTCATTTCATCGGGATAGTTCATGCAGGATGAACTTTTCCTTAATTTAATGTCTTAAATCTTAAATCAAGTACGACTCTCACACACGAAACTCTAGGATTTATCTGGAATGCCTGTTCAATTGTACATATTATTATATATTAATTTTTCTTCTAACTTAAAAACCTTTAGACAACTCTATCTTACCTCGTAACTGTGTCGCACTTAGGAAGAACTAGGCACATGATACCTCCTTAAATACATGCCACAGACAATATTTTCTAAAACCTTGACAAGTAGAGCGTAGTACAAATAAAATGTGTGAAACAAAAACATCACCTCACACATAAGTGCTTTCGCGTGTAGTTTACGTGAAGCAAACAAATCCGCTAGATGTGCTTTCAAATCAAACAAATGCCTTAACAGGGAAATAAACAAGCTATATGAAAGAAATATTTGCCTAACCTATATACCTGCAGTCATATAAAAATATACGTATATATACATATAAAAACGCTGTTAAAATAACCTGTGAATTTTGTCGAGGCAGGAGTTCGTTGCTCAAATGTTTAAGTAACTATAATATATTGGTTTTATTTGAATCGGCAACTGGGAATTTCGCATTTTTCTGTGACATATTGACAACAAAATAAAGAAAAAATCGAATACATCAACAGTAAGTAATTTTTCAAACTGCTACTAAAAGAATAAGTCGAAACATTTTGAATATAACGATTTCCATGTTTATTTAACGTTAAAATCCCTCGTATTCGTGTCATGATTTTCTTGTCTAATGTCTGATAAAATATAAGCTATTTAAGTGTGATGTAAAGGTGGGTTATCATAAGAAAATATAAGCTAAAATAATAACACGAAACTCTAGCGAACAAGCTTTATAAATAAATAAAACTTGTAGGTCCTTTTTATTTCTCTCAAAAACTTACAGTAGTTCTCATATTTTTATATCTAGTTGTATTACAATTCCAGGAATTGTGTTTGTATCTGAGCGTTTGAAATAACTTCAATAAGTAAGCTCATGATTACTTCAACGGATTCGATCAAATGTAATGGGTGTAGTAAAAATACTGTTAACGATACCTAAAGGCACTTGTAGTACTCTACGTCTTAGAGGCCTTTCTAACTTTTTATTAAATACAGTTTTTGATTATATAACTTTACTTTAAATACCACTATTACTATTCATTGTATTCACCAGCACAATGGTTATTTACATCGCGTCCTAACGAACAACGTAACATTTTATCCCAAAAAAATTCGTTTCACAGCTATAATTTATTCGTAGTTACTAAGTTTGATCTGCAGAATGCTTGGTTAACGGCTTCGATAAGGGTTCATGTAAACCTTGTATTTATAGTACATCCACCATGATCTTATCAGACTTTTATGGAAGAGTAACTGACAAATCATAGTCATCACCATCTAATGACAGTCACAGCGGCCTGGTTTAATAGTAACCATATAGTAATTACATCAACTTTTTATCCGTGCATCTATACACGACTGCAGTCTAATGCATTCGTCTATTTCCAGATAAAAAAAACAAATAAGAAAAGAAAAAACAGCAGAAATAAACCAATATCCCTTTGAGGCATTTATCAACAATCTGAATCTCAATAGCACCAAAATGTAAAACCTACCTGTGTCGGTTTGGTCGAAACAGAAAAGACGATTTGATAAATATCTACAAACTTCGTTGTACCGTATTCGCAACGGGGCTTTTAGAAATGTACGAACACAATTTGAGCGCTCGCTTTTCTCGCCCGCAGGTTCGCCAGATGCATATATTTTATCTCAATATAGCTTGGATAGGTACTATAACGATGTAAAACTTTTACTATGCTGTATGGGCAATTTGTGTAAGATTTTCTCATATGCAGCTCTACCAATAAAGAAAACTTGTACTAATTCCTATTTTATATTTAAATCTTATATTTACACACTATTGCAGACTGCGTCGTTGGTCAAATGGTCGAAAGGGCGACAGTTGAGCATGAGGCATGAGCATTTTATTTCCGGGTCGAGATAAGGATTTTCTGAGAAGCAGCCACGGAGTCTGGATTTATGCCCGGTTAATGGCAATAGGCTCGCCCCCTATCACATCGGACTAGAACATAACTAGCGAAAGGTTAGTGAACAATTAGGTAGATACACCACTGCCTAACCCTTTGACGTTTACAGGCGTGATGTTACGTTATTGCAAAATACAATTTCCTCACATGAAACCCGAAACCACGTCATGTTGTCTTCGGTCAATGAGTCCTGACAAACTGTCTTCATCAATATTAAAGAGCAGATAACAAGTAGTTTAAATATACATCATAATTAGTTTCCGCTGGCGCGGGCGGCTTCCTTCGCGCAAATTTGATTTTTTGCTTATCTCAAGGGAGCCCTAATTTTTATCCGGTAGAAATTAGGGTTTCCCCTCGAGAGGTTGCCTACTTTTTACCATCTTGAATTCCTGTCCGTATAAATGTTGTTCTTTCGTTACACAACAATCATTGTTCACTTAGTTCACTTTACTATTTATATGTACAACTCAAGATAAACTTTAGAAATGATTGAGACCATAATGTTTGAAGCAAGATTAGGCTCTGACCTTTTGTCGATAAGTGGCAAGTCAATTTAAATCTACCCCCAGTCGTGACTATTTTAAACGTTATCATTAATTCGTATAGTACCCGTGGGTGGTAACAGAAACAGCTTAGTATAATAACAAATCAGTTTAAAATTATATAACCTTTATAAGCATTTAAAGAATGAATCAAGTATCTTAGAATATAAAGAAGTACTTATCTAAGTTTGTTCAATGTTTGTCATTTATCTTCCCACAAATTCGGGTTGGAAATATCTGGGCGAAGCAACAACAATATGATATTATTGTAATTCATAGATGCGAAAATAATTAAGTCGGTTGCGGCACAACTCCGACAGGGGATCCCGATTCTCGACAGTAAATTAAATTTCCCCCTCGCGACCACTTGACCCCTGTTGAGTGTCCATTGTGCACTAACTGGTTATCGATGCAACGCATAAAGTATATTATTGATTGGGTTCTATTGTAACTGATCTTATAACCCGAACTCGTAAATAGGTTTACAGAATAGTGTTATTGATATTGGCGTAAATTAGATTTACTTTGTTTGTAAGTAAGCATTTTGTGGGTAAATAAAACAAATCAAATGTTGCCAACTTAACGTCAATTAATAGTGATATTATGTTAAAATATTACTCTCCAAAGGGACTCAATATATTAATACCATTAAAGACCACGAAACTTTACGCTTCACTAAAACGGAAGACAACTATTATCATTAAAATCAAATTAATTGCACTCATCAAAGTTGGCTTAGTAGTAACTTTTAAAGTTTTTATGTTCCTACATTTTAAGCTAAGGGGGCGAGTAAAAAGGGTAGAAAGCGAATCAAGTTTATTATCCCAAAGTTTCACTATACAAGACAGCGATGGCTTACCAAAAAAGTTTTCTCATGATTATTTATTCTATCGGTTATGGCCATGGATATAAATTCGTCCCGTATTTTAGCGCCGACCATATTCGCTAGTCACGGCTCGTTCTATTCCGCAAACCCTTTCGAGTGCTCGGGGCTAATTGGATCTTTTGAATTTTTTCGAAAATAATTTTTCGTCTATCATTTTGCCGTGTAATTTGCGCTTGTTTGTCATGCAAACATGCCTTTGAAGTTTACTACAGATCTGAGATGTTTACATCCAGAAATCTGAAAACGATTTTAATTTGTTTTTATGCGTGAATTTATGTACTTTTTTAACACTCACATAGCCTTGGCCTGCGCTCAACAGATTAAAAAAAAAGGATACATCTTAACATTTGGATGTTTATCATTTTGACGGCTTCCATGAACATATAGCCTGCGATGATATATTACCGTTGTATTACACACGTACCTAATTGTTCCATTCGCTATCTCGCTATTAACGTCCACTGACACGATTCTACCGAGTCCTAACAGCTGGTTTGACTAATGTTCTATTGCATAAGTACAGACAGGTAAATGCATTAGCGATTAATGTGTACAAACTGCATAACTAATACACTGGGCCGTCGCATTAACGTATTCATATTTGCTGTTTAATAAGTTATTTGATGTCTAACATAGAAACTGAATATTTGGAATTAAAGAATTTCATCGAAGTCAGAAACATTACGACTCACAAAGAAAAAAGCAATACCTACAACTGTTTTTATGTGTACGGCCTTTTCATCTTTTGAGTTTTACGGCAATCACCTAAATACCTTTTCAATACACTTCCTCGAAAACTGACTCTTATCGCACTAGGATTAGGTTTAATTTAGTATTACACACTCGTAGAATATTTTTCATTCATCATAACTAGTGCGGTAAAAAAAAAATATTATTCTAAATTCTTATAGTTCCGAGATCTGGGCAGAGACATATGCGTCTTTACGGCGTAAATAGTTTTTAAATATTTAAATTGCTTCTAGAAATGGAATATCAAAAATAACCATGATTATTAAAAAAAATACAAATATGAACAAATTAACATTTATTTGTTTCGAAATTCAGAAATATTTGAATTTGCAATTTTTCATACAAGACTGTTTAGCGACATCATCACCATTGCTCATCATCACCTTTGCTTCTTCTCAACCTAGCGAAAGCAAAGCGGAGGAAAAAAGCAAATTAAATCACAGTTTCCTAATAATTCATGACAAAATACTTTTCGTTGTATTGAAGTATATTGAAAAGCGTTACTTAATACACGGCAATTGGTACTACAGTTCTCGGCTCTATAAAAACCTCGCGTGCGGCTTGGGTGGCAATTCAGCCTGCAATCACAAAGTTTCCCCACTTATATCATGGACTATTCTTTACGCAGGATTTGAAATCATATCGAAAAGCACAGTTCGCAAACCTTAACCCCGTGGTGTGGCTGGCTACGGATTCATCCTTGTGAAGACTGAATAATTTACGATTGTCCCCGGTAATAACACGAACCTACTTTATAAAGGAAATGCGCCACTTTATTATGATAATTGGTCGACCTCGAATCCGAATCCCAATCGGGGCCCGTTTGAAAACGTGATCAAGATTCGAAGACATGGAGTGGCCCGCTAATGATCTCATAAATAACCACGAGCCTTCAGAACTTGCTTCCCTTCACTTTTCTTTTGACGAAGTGTCAACAAAGGGTATGAATAAAAGACCTCGGAGTATTTGTTATGTACACGTGTTCTTGTCTCACGTAAGGATGAGGAGACCCGAAAAAATGGTGTAAAGATATCCTTCGGTAAAGTTAGCCGTGTCACCGCATCACTTTGGCAAATAATGTTTACATGTAGGTGACGCGAGGCAAATCTGAGACTCACCTCGGGCGGGTGGGGCGCCGACTTCCTATAATCCATTTGGGCGAACAACTGGAGTCATGTCAGGGTGATTGATGTAGGTACCTACAAGGTGATCCGCGCGGCGACTTTATCTACGCCTCTTTGACAAGCGGTCCCGAAAACTTGAGCCGCTAATGTGTACACAATGAAGGTGAACGAACATAATGTACAGATTTCTCATATGCGTAGTACACAATAATAACACCTACCCACTAAGTCTATTTATTATTCATGGAGCTTGCGTGTTTTCTTGTTTAAACAGAAGACGCGTATTTTTTTAAAGCCTACTTGTTTTGTGTCAAAACAATAAAACCGATCAATACGAACGTTTAGCGACGCTCGAATTAACGAACCATTAAGAACGCCGTGAATGTCAATGACAGACGAGTCACGAGGAATCATGGATATTTACAGTCGGTTACCACAAGCCCACAAACCAAAGGCAACTAGATACCTATCTGTTTTGAAGTTTATTACTCCGTTTACAGATTCAGTGAGATTTCAATGAATACTTTATACCTACGTAATATTATCAAAGCTTAAACGAAACCACTTAATTGGGCGGAAGACAGATTCGTGACCTTTTATGGCTTTATTTAGTAGAAGTGGTTTATATTCGAGGTAGGTTTGAAGTTTAATTGGTAATATGATTCTTAAAGTATATCGATTAATTATCATCTCAGAAGATATAGTTTTTGTAACTCCGGAAGATTTTAATACATTCATGTCCCTAATCTAGTTGTCGCAAGCACTCATGTTGAACGTGATAGTGTTATTGACGGTTTCAATTTCTCAGCTTAGAGCCGTTCTCTACCATTTGGCACTTAGAAACATAACCGGTGAAATGTGCGTCTATTTCCTACAGCTATACCACAGTACCCTTCAATACAAACTGGCGTGATGGTATGTTTATAACTTCGTATGAATCAATAGTAGGTATCTTACGTAACTAGGTTAGGTTAGTAGGTAATGATATTGCAACGGCAACACTGTTATAAACAACGATGTTCATTTGTTTGTTTGTAAGGGTTTCACATAAATTGGGCTTATCAGACTGATATGAACCGGCACTATCGGTTCGGGAGCAGTGTCCTGATTATCATAGGGTTTGTAACGTTCGCGGGAACTGTCCCGAGGGTCACTTGTTGGCGGTAAAGTTTCGCAAAAACATGGATTCGAAAAGCCATGAATTATTCTTCTTGTTTTAGGTATATTTCGTTAGAGCTTAGAACGAATACAACGAAAGCTGCCAATACTTTATGTAAACAATCAGTAACTTAAAAAACAGTTTTTAACTTAATTAAACTCGTACCTTATCTTTTGACCAAGAATTTACTGACCCAGTCCCTCTCTCTCTACATAGCTATGATGTCTGACCTTTGACAGTCAAGTAGGTATAAAACAAAAAAATATTCTGCGTTGAATCGGAAGAAATCCGGGATTTACCTCCATATATATTCGGAATCAGGAAAAATATCTATAATATTTTCCTCATCGGGTACATTAAAATGATCAAAAGTGCGGGTCAATGTAATACGGAGTTTCCTGAGTTAACGGCTCATTGGAGCGGCGAGCGGATGTCTCGCCCTCTGCACCGGTGCCTAAATCTCCAATCTAAGTGTTATTTACTTTTATATTTCTCCCTCGGAGGCTTACTGATTTTATGCTTCGCTTTATGGCGCATCCGGTACAGGTCATAAAAATAGTCTCCCGACTGATTGCCATCGCTCGATTCGAACAGTCAGAATAAATAACCATTAAAACGTTGTGATTTATTATAGAACTAGAGCATTCATTTGGTACTAACGTCCTCTGAATTGTTCGCCGGACTAAATTTTATTACCTGACTTAGCCGACTGTTATAGTAGAACAGATATAACAAGGTGAAACGACCGTTTAAAGAGCCTTAGCGTCTACTGCCACCTGTACATTACTGTACAACCATACGTACCGCATTTTTTTCCTCATATACAGAGCCAGATCGCTTAGAGTCAGATGTAAAACTTTTTTTAAAGTGAAATTAAAATACATTGACACAGACTTTGCACTTATATCGCTTCCACGAAAAGCCTAACTACAAACACTTCTGTTTTTGCGGCATTGTAATGGCATTTTAATTAAACACCAACGGCAAACATTTGGCACAATAATTTGTCTAGATTTTTAGACAAGGCACACTCGCTACTTAGGTCACAACCTAATTTATTCAGTTAGGGAAGTGCAGCAGTGCCGTAACATTACATGGCTGATGCAAGTAAACACCACTAATTAACCCAGTTACACGCCGCACTATACGTATTTAGATTCGTTTTACACTATTTAATTCTCCTAGAGAACTATAATTTTAGGCTAATTATTGTAGTAAGACTTGAAAAGGTTAAACAGTCGGCAAGTTAGTGTTTAGTTTGGCTAGACTTTAAATTAAGAACACCTAACGAATTATCTTTACCAGAAAAGTACCTACAAGTTAAAAGATTCAAAAATTCATATAAATAGCCACAAAAAAAGTATTACTTATGAATTGCGACGTCATTACACAGAAAGCGAGACAAAACAGAATTAAACTCATCACATCATTGATATTGTTTGTAAAATGTTTGTTATGTTTAGCGTGCAAATCATATTATACCTTTAGTTTTTTTTATTTTTTTATCTCATAATAGTATTGTAGTACTTTACATTTCAAGCACTGTTTATTTTATTTTCTTATTTATATACCTCTATACTTAATATTAATGCTGTCTTGACTTTCGTACTTTTTTTTCACGGGTGACCACTGAAAACCAGCGCTGTGCTGTGGGTCCCCATAGCACAGCACCATGCTGAGTGGTAACCTGTTTGTCGCAGTCACGACGTGCAACTTTCGTTTTATTTTCCTTTCTTGTATTTTTTTTTTATATTTGTTATGTGTTGTATGTGTACCTATTGCTTTTTTATTGTCTCATTGTATGCTCGTCATGTCTCTGCGACAAATAAATATTTTTTCTTTCTTTCTTTGTAGCAAGCCAATTAATTATTTCATCATAAAGTTTTTGCAAAAAAACGCTATCTTTTTTGGAATAGGACCGCAACTTAGACCGTAAGTCAATTTTTAAGTAATTTTTAAACTGACATGGTCAATAAGTAACAGAAGAAAACGTTACATATTCCGATTTCAGTGTTGACTATAATTTATAAGTGCCATAAAGCATACTTAATGATTTAATCCATTTAAGATACAACTTTACTAAACATCAAATTTTCGCCTATTAGAAATTCTAGCACGGTCTGCATAACGCTGCGTGTTTGCATCCCAATGTTGCTACAACGTCGAACTTAATACCGGTAGCGCATACAAAATTATTAATTGTATTATTACGCAATTATGGCTTCACGTTAGCCCCCGATTTAGATCAGCCAAGTAATTACACAGAGTTAATTACACGTTAAAGTCGCGGTCAATTGGTAAATCATTTGTACAATGTATATTATTACATTGTTTCAGTTCGCTGGACTAATATTAAGCGTGTTTCATATGCTGATTTTCAGGTGATAACTGAGATAGAATTGTGTCCGATATTATTCGTATATACATTTACGTACTCATTTATCAAATCTCTAATCTGAATATACCCACAGCAGTACATATACCTTGGCCCACATTAAAGCTGGGGTTCTAGTAAAGCCCGCTTTGCTTTAAATACCTACGCTGGGTAGAAGAGGCATACGAGTGACCGCTGACCAGTATTTTCGTTAGTAGTTAGTTGAATATACGAGGAACATGCTACCTATATGAATTTAAATGGACTAGTTGCTTACATTTTCAGTAGCTTCTTTAGTGAACGTCATCATAATTTAACATCTTTTCTAAACTATGTTTAATTTTTGTTTTATGTGTAATGTGTACGTTATTGAGACAGGTACTAATTTTCTTATCTTGTACATTATATTATTTTTTTAATGTAAAAATCTATCACCTCTTAAGACTCACACGAGACAAGTTCGCATTGCCAATTCCTTGCACGTCACACCAATCCTTCATATATTGCAAATCTGTTTATCCTAAATATTATCATAAATCCGAAAATGTTATTGTTGAATATATTTCTCTTTGTTTCTCAATCACGTTCAACTGATCAATAATGTTGTCACAACTCGAAAGCCACAAATCCGTGCGAATGAAGGCACAAATAAAAGCTACCATTTGTGTACATTCAACAGCGATGTCAGTGTCGCTTAAAACATCCATAGGCTTACTGTGTACTGGTTATATATGTATGTACGTACGTTTACTTATACGCCACAGAATTTCTGATTGCTTCTACGTTTCAGTGGCCCAGTATTTATACACAACTTCGGTAAATATTCCGAATAAACAAATCTGAAAATATAAAATGAAAATTCATAAATTTTATCATGTCTTTGGTCAGCATACGTAGTGTGGGTGATACCGCAAACGTTCTCAAAAAGAAATTAAAAAACCAATGATTTAAAGTAACAGTTTTACTTGGGCCTGGCGTTGCCTTGAATTTGACGAATTTGACTGAATAGTCAATGTAAATGTCAATGTCAATTCTGACATCCAGTCTTACCAAGGAGTATCGTATTACCTAGTCTTAACTGGGTTGTGGAGGTCAGATAGGCAGTCGCTCCATGTAAAATACTGGTATTGAGCTGCATCCGGTTAGACTGGAAGCCGACCCCAACATAGTTGGGAAAGGCTAGGCAGATGATGATGAGTCAATGTAAATGATGAAAGAAAAACATCTATGTCGGATTGTCAGGATTTATTCAGTTAGGCTCGTACATCATGTGGACAGAAGATGGGTTTCGAGCAATTAAATCACAAGGGAACAATGAATAAGATACAGTCTACTGCGATCAAACACTAAATGACGTCCTCGCTGAGAGCTCAAAACATCACGACTTTTTAGAAGCTCGCATTGGTGTGGGTAGACTTGTAAGTAGGTCACGGATGTCACCATTGGCGCGCTTGCGATCATTCCACGACAGGAACCGACACGGCCATCCTGCTTGCACACGTCCTCGTATGATCGTTACCCTGCAAACAAATAATCCATGGCAGAATTTGGTTCCACTCGGTCACTCCTGACCAAACTCTACATACATCGGTACAAGTTCCACAGTTCAGTTTACTTTCACAAAAATAAATGGTTACAAACTTAGATAATAATAAAATGTAAACATCCCATCCACTTTGTATGTTCTCTGTTTGTCTATTTGTAAGCCCTCGCATCCCGTTTGTGACCTAATTTAGCTTGTTTAATGTACAGATCCGTCTGGAAAAATAAATAGCCGCTATATTTATCCTAATATACGGCTTTTCGCAAGCATTTATTTTTAACACGCTTATTTTATTGGTTCTGTTTCGTAAAATATGATAAACTGTAGATTATTTATCAACCCGTGTTGTTTATTTTCATAAAATAAGATGCATAACGTACTGTTTACTTAAAAATACAACTGTTTTATATTAACCCTGTTGTTGACCCTGTAGTTTAAAATAAAAAAAATATTCGTTTTGATTTATATTAAATAATTTTAAATGGAGTGGATTCATTACAGTTTTTGACCGTGCAAAGCAGGCAAAAATGTTACAATTTGTTAAACCAGTACAAGTGAAAGTAAACTACCCGAGCTATGAGCGCCAGTGTTCATTAAACTGATTATTAAACAAATAAATTACTGACTGCCAGACCAGTTCACAACCTGCAACGACTGGCCAATAAACATTAAACATGCAAAGTTAAATTAGCTTAATTAATTTCAACATGCAATGAAAAGCAAATGAATTCCTACAATACTTTTACATCTCGCTTTTTTTTCGCAGGCTTTAAAGATTTAGGAACCGTTTGTTCGACGGACAAAGTAGGGTATAAAAGGTTCAAGAGAAAACAAAACGGAGGTACGTACTCGCATCCAGTTTTTAGCTTTTTATTAGTCCGAAACAATATTCAAAGAAATTGTCGAGCAATTTTTCTCGACAAGTACCTCCCTTCACCTTATTATTGCCACCACTCCCTAAAATATGATTATTCTCTTTGAGGTTGTCTTGCAAAGGACATTCTTGTAGATATGAATTTGAAATATTAAAATTATTACCTTCTTTTACTGTATGCTCATTTTGATCGACATGGAATATTATGTGCTTACTTATTTTATCAACATTTTCATCTTCAATATTAAACCAGAATCGATATTCACCTTTCTCAGTAATATGTCTGTTTATTTAGAAATACTAAGTGAGCAACTCAACAAAGTATTTATATTATTTCTGATAAATCGACATTGCTTATTTAGTATAAAATAATTGACGTAACTTTCTGAGTGGGCCTTTTATATACGTTTCAATGTTGTTACTATCGAAACTAATCCAAGATTCAAATATCAATAACATGTTAAATAATGGATCAATAGTTCCAATGTAGAAAGAAGCCCTTAATGCCTTTAAATTCAGAATTTATCTAAAGTTGTAGCTTTCGTAGCACCGCTACGACCATTGCGCTACGCCGTAGCAAATCTGCTTTTGAAAAGGATTTGAAGAAACATTTCCATAATTCAAATTAGAGTTAATTTAATCAGACCTTTATTTATTTAAACTCATTTGGAAGTTTGTATTGTATAAAGAAAAATTTGCCACAAAAAGAAAAAAAAACAAAGCAACAAAAAAAAAGGGGAACTGAGTATTGTTTAACGATAATCTGTAAATAATCCCAAAAATGTATTCTTTCCACGATGAAACAACCAGTAAACTCGTTGTGGTAGTTACGGACAGTTAACTTGAAGTGAATATCAAATGCAGCAATTCTCCGTAGGAGGCGAAATAGGCAAATGGTTGAATGGACAGCAGTCAGTGGACCGTGAACGTGAATACCACGAGGCAATACCGCTTTCAGTGGAGCCGTCTCGTATCTCGTCACAACATGCGTGCAGATGATGCTATTGTGTCAGTTGCCTGCCTGTTAATGTGAAGACAGTTACTGAACCGTAGCCGCAATGTATTATACTTTATTTAGTTATGTTTTAAATTTTCGCTCTATTGTCCGGTTAGACTGGAAGCTGGAATAGTTGGAAAAAGTTTAGGCTAATGATGATGTTATCTTTTGAACGTAAGCTAAAAACACGCCTGTAATCCCCAAGATAATGCAGATGTGTTTCTAGGAGGCGAGCCTATTGTCATCAACTAAGCACAAGTCCAGGCGTAGCTGCTACGAGGATGTGATGGAAAATCCAATAACTCTTTCCCAACCTGGCAATCACAATTAATTCCTCGTTCGCAGCAGCACTTGTGACCGCCAGTAATATTTCATTAAAAAACTTACAAAATATACTGTAGGAAAAAAAACAAAGCTTGATTTGGACAGTAAAACCCGTGCCATGTAGGCAAACGTAGGCAACGTTTGTTTTTCACTATGTGTTCCGCTTAACAAGTAAGCTTTACATCTGCGGTAATAAACTGGGCACACACGTGGACACGGGCCAGTGGACACGGCCCAGTGGTTGCACAGCTTACGACATCAGTGCAAATTCAACCATGTACCGGTAGAAATCCGGTGCACACACTCACTGACCTCTTTTATTTCTTATACGAAAAACAACGTGAAATTTTATTTTTTATTTTATTTATTTAGGTCTACCAACAATTGTTCACACTTGATACATCGACATTATTCGTTTTAAAAATTAGGCTACAGCGTAACAATTACTTAGAGGTACACCACATGCACAAAATAATGAATAAGATAACTAACCTAACTTAGTAACTACAAAGCGCCAATATTCAATTGTATACTAGGAAGTGTCGAAGGGTGGGCGTTTTGGGGGACTGTCACTTGTAAATGAGTAAAGTAAAGTAAAGTAAATTTTGACGTTCGAAAAGTGCTGATTATCAGCCTAATTTGAATAAATGACTTTTGATTTTGTATTTTTTTGATTTTTGAATAACAATATAATTAAAATTTAATACACACAATTAAAAATTTAAATCCACTAAAAACGTATCTTAATAGGAATGTCATTTAATTTGGATTTGTTTGATGGCGAAAGGCTCAACTATTTCATGATACTTAATCATAACTGGCGAAATGTAGTTATACTAGAGATACACATCTGCTTAACCCTTCAGAGGTTACATGCGTGATGTTTTCGTATGTATATATTAAAATCGTAAAAAAACAACAGAGTACAAACTTAACAGTGAAATTGAAAATATTATAATTGAAAATATTTATTTATCCACGGCATCGGTCTGGAAAACAATCGTAATGCTTTTGGCGTGGTTGCCAAATCGTTTGTCTACAAACTTCGGGCTATGAATTTATTTTAGTATTTGATCCTGACATAACTCTCTTAGGTAGACGCTTATTATATAAGAATGTGGCTTTACCCGCATTAGGATATGTTTTTTTTTAAAACACCTCGCGTCACTTTAGGAATTGCTGCTGTGTCGTGGGTGCGTTTACAAACATTTAAACTCACATATACAAACCAAACGTGAAAAATTGTTTTGATTGTTGTTTTTAATTTAAATCAATTAAATTATTATATTGCATGTTCTTAAATCAATTCAATATGGATTATCTAATTTAAATTATGTTGTACAATTAATTTGGTTTTAATTGCTATTTTGTTTTATTTAGAGCTATGAATTGTATTTTAATTTAGATCTATTGATTATTATTTAATCTTCATGATTGTTATTCTTAAATAATGAGAGAGAGGTCAAGAAATGCTAGCACATAATTTAAATTTTATTTTCGCATGACGGAACAAATTTGTTTATGGTTATGTAAATTTAATTGCTGAAGCTATTGGAATTAAAAGGCTTTCTTATCTTATACAAACCAAACACACCGACCTGGAACAACTATTTGTAGGCCAACACAATATATTTGTTTCGTGCGGTATTCGAACCCGCGACACGCAGCGCAACAGTCAATCGCTCAGTCACTTGACTATGCCAACCGCGCCGTCATAATTATATATTTATACCTAAGTATTTTTGAAAATAGTGTCGTTTATAAATAAAGTAAGTTCGCAACAAGGTAGATTAAAACAAAACTTCTGTTTTCAATTAATAAAAACAACGAAAGTTTTGTAATATTGTAGGTACGCAGCTCATACGTAACAAGAAATTGCAGCGCAGTGTTTTCCGAGCTGTAGTTTTAACAATGTAGTGCCGAATCGCGAGGTAAGTGCGGGCTCAGCATAAACTTGCCGCCGTACGATTAATAACGGCGGGGTTATGTATGCACGAAACCGAGCAAGTTGGCTTGTTAAGCCTTTGTGCTGAGTACCACTCACATCCGCTCAATTGTACCTACCCATCCATGTGCAACCAATATCACAACATTTGATACGAACTAACAAAAACAGATGAGAGCTTTACTTAATAAAAAGTTTTAACAGTGCAGAACTTAGCGCTTCAAAACCATAAATGCAAACTAAATTGATCTTTCAAACTATTAGTTTCAAATGCGAAAGCTCACCGGTCACCATTTGCATAACTTACACGTTTCATTTCCGTAATTACCATTCGATAGCTGCCATTAATCTTCTCACGAAATCCCATAGCGAACGTCAATCGTTTCACTCTAATCACAGGATTTGCTTTAAACGTCCGCATTCGTACTGGCCTCTTAGCGAATCCTTTTGAGAAAAAGTTGTTAAAAAAACGGCACAAAAACAAAAGGAAATAGTCGGGGCGGTCCCCAGAGAGTCGTTGTTAGCCCTGGGACGGTACTTAAATCAAATGTTCACCATTCAAGGAAATTATAAGAACAGGGCACGGATTCGCTGTACCCTCCGAGAGAATCCCCTCGGATAAAAAGGCTTACGTGGAAACAGTGTTGTGAATAGTTTCCCTGTTCTTTACAATATTTTCAGGAAAATACCTTTAATCAAAAATCTTAGAATGTTAGTCTTCAAAGCTAAAGATAGAAAACAGTTCTTGTACCTGATACAATGTAATTCCAAAGTACAATATTATTGTCATGAGTAGAACGAGTACCGTGTCGGCTTGAAGAGACAACATTGAGAGAAAACTTAATCAGAAGTATTAGTGAGAACGTTTTAATATTCTGAATGAAGTGCACGGTTAAGGATTTTCTTTTTTGTTGTTGTCTTCGAGAATATTACTTTACCTCGCAACAAACTTAAGGGGCCTGATCCGCTTTTCAACTCGAGCTTTTACTTGCCTTATGACAGCGAGCTTAGAGCTTCCAAAGACGCTGTGGAGAAAGTTTTTAATCTTTTCACATGTACATACGTACTCGTGACAAAACAACTTCGCCAGACGCGGAGCTTGCGTATCAGACACAAACGGTGCGCTCCATACATAATTATCGTATCAAAGCGTATTCAGTATACGGATAAGAGGCGTATAAAGAATGGAAAAATAATAAGTAAAGCTTATGTGTCTTCAACATGTGTCCATATGTCGAGATCCTCAGAAGCCGTCCCCTCTCGCCGGATATGAATAAAATTTTCTTAGATAAATTGAGAGTTCGCGAAAACGTGTCGATTTCTTTATTTATTCAATACTTTTCTCCTTTGAAACGTTTCTCCTTGGATTCGTCCGCGCTTATCTTATATTTATGAATTCTTTTGGGTTATTGATGTAAAACCACTTTCTCCTTTTAGCGACATCAATAGAAATGTTGCAACGGATACCCAGACACAAGACACCTTCAGAGAAATAAAAGAAATGTTTTTGAGATAGCTGTTAAATAATGTAATCTCATATATTGTTAGTTGTATTATTTTCGTAATCAAACAACATCCCAAATTGGTAATTCGAACCAACCCGAGTTGTGTTTGTATAGGTCAACTAAATTCAATAGAGGGATGGAAAATACCGCTGACGCAACCGGTTTATCATACGTAATAATAAAAGGACGTTATCGTGTTTTTTCTCAGTTCCACTTCCATTTTATTCTAATTCCAATTCCATGATTTATTACAGGCGCCGTTTTTAGTATACCAACCAAAAAAGGCAGCGAAGAAGAGTTTCGATTAAGATGTTACAATATAATATTTATTAAATTTTGTAGTATATTTTCTCGGAAATTTACTGAAATGATTTCAAAACACAGTTATAATCCTAAAATCTCACTAGAGCACTTTGTCACTACGCCGTTAGTTACCTTATACAGTCTAAATACGAAGCCCAAAAGCTCCATTTCACAAAGCCACCCGAAGCTTGAATAGGAATTAGTGCACATAATCTAAAAGATAGCGCGCGATCGAATTTCGGCGTCCAAAATGTCCGATGTTATATATTAGTCAAACAGATATCCGGGGACTCCGTGAAAAATTCTCTTGGAGCCTCGTCGACCGCCAATATCTCTGGGAAACAGCTTAAAAACGTTTCGGTAAGTTTGGTTTTTCAAACCTTCGTTTTTTACACCCAAAGGGATTTGCGTACGGGCACTCTTCGAAACGTGAACGCAGAGTATGTTCAAGGAATTTCTTTGCCTACATGTTAAGTAATATGCCTTTACCGTAGACTAATATATATTTAATTTGCGGCGTTACGGTAACCAGCTGTACATTCTACTAAGTAAACATATCTTTTGTATTTATTACTTTGTATACATGTCTGTTTATTAAGTAATTTTTGATATTATATTTGTAAAATAATTATAAGTTCAGATAAGTAATTAAAATCTTACTTAAGAGCCTCAACCTGAAAAATTTTAAACCCATAAAATAACCTAACGGAACTCTTGGCTTAATAATAACTGCACCTCGGGTTGATCTTTAGGTTAAGTCGCGCTTGCCTAGTTTGGTCTGTGGATGGGTGACCACCCATTACATGCTGGGTTTCCTCCGTGCCTCGGAAAGCACGTGAAAAAGCTGATGGTCCATACATAGATCTTTGGCAGTCGTTACAGGTAGTCAGCAGTGACCTGAAAATCTGACAACCAGTCTTACCAAAAGGGTATCGTATATATTGACTGGGTTGTGGAGGTCAGATAGGCAGTCGCTCCATGTAAAATACTGGTAATCAGCTGAATCCGGTTAGACTGGAAGCCGACCCCAACATAGTTGGGAAAAGACTAGGCAGATGATGAAAATAGCCTAACGTTCCAATTGCAACACAATACAGAACCGAATATTTATAATTCAATTAGATATTCAAATTAAATTAATCAAGCTGAAAATAGACTGCCACGATATCTAGATTCATTTACGTTGGACCCTCAAATGATCAATATTATTCGTTGAAAGGTACTTCAATTAATTTCCCTACTAATGATGTCAGCAAATGTAATTTTATAAATGTAACGTCATTGAGAGTGACGTCACAAAAAAATAATGAGTCTAAAAATTAAAAAAGCGTTTGTCTCTGAGATTGTTTCTTTTTTATGTACAATATCTTTATAAGACTTGCTTTGTCGTGAGTTTTCTTGTTTACAAGACCACTTAGATACGACATAACTGTTTCCAATATTACTGTTTGTTACACTCCTCAAGTTAGTAGATGCAGAAGAACTGTTTTATGTACTTTTTATTTATATTATGTTTGCAACAGTTGTTGCCCGCGACCTTTAATGATTGGTCGGAACAAACAGACAGCGAAAATTTAAAGTTATTTTTATAAAAGTGCCGTTTAGGTCATATAAGCATTCAGTAAAAACCTGTTACTTTGAAATAACAAACAGACACTGTTCATTTGCATATGCATAAAGTATAAAACAAATATTAAATCTAAGCTATTGATTGGGCCATATATAAAACTCACAGCCAACAATACGCTAACCATTTATTTTGAATACGTTTGAGACATCTTTTGAAGGCCTAATCGCTGCCGCCGCGGGCGTCCGGACGTCCGCCGAACACAAGGCGGATATAATGCTGCTAATTCGATTCCCGCTTAGGGAAACAAAGTAGCCTATATATATTTGTACCGGGTTTTTCTTTCTGTCAAATAACATCAGCAAAAATACCGGGCGCTGAACGCCAAACATTGTATCATCACCTGCCTAGCCTTTTCCCAACATTGTTGGTCGACTTCCAGTCTAACGAGATGCAGCTGAATACACTGCTATATGCTGTACTTTATACAGCGACTGCCTGTCTGAACTCCACAACCCAGTTAATACTGGGTCATATTACAAGATAAGGATTAGTTGGCTCCCCTTGGTAAGATAGGTTGTCAGACTTTTGGGCCACTGACCACATGTAACGAATGTCAAAGATGTACAAATGGCATCCAGGATCAACGGTTTAACGTGCTTTCCGAGGTATGGAGTAAAGGGTACGTAATGTAAATCGGGTCGTCACCCATCCACGAAGCCAACCCAGGCAAGCACGGCTTAACCTGACGATCGACCCGAGTGTCTGCTATTACTTTGCCTTGAGCTCCTCTCAAACGCCAAACATTATATAAAGCGGTAAATACAAAATGCTATCTCCGAAGTCTCTAGCGATACCATCTCGAAACAGCTTTACCACTGTATTTGCGTGAATGCATACAACATACAACTTATATAAGGAGAGACACAAAATATCTAAAATCTCATCTAGGATTTAACCAAGCACGTAGAACCAAAAAGTCATTTTATTTTTTTGCGGTGCTTTCTCCTCTAAAACTGGCTCCAGATCCATTCCTGTTGACAACTTTATCGAGCGGTTTTCGATAAATTGCGGCGAGGGAAAACTAAATAAATCCGAGAGGGACTTTAGATAAGGTAATGGCTTCAGTAATGTCTAGCGACTGCCGCCATAATGCAATCGGAAACCGAACCACACTAACGGTAAGACATCGACGTCGAACTACACAAGCTTTTCCACCTTTTTCCTTAAAAAATATTGTCGTCATCTAGATTCAGAAAACAATTAAGACATTCAGATGCAAATGTCTCTACCTAGCTACAAATAGATCCTGCTAATATTTTGCATTTAAAATGTCTTTGAAGGAAACTTTTTTCATTAAAATCTGGTCGGTTATGAAGGTTCCGTGATGCATAAAAGATCGTGGCTATTCTTTTTTCTTCCTTAACAGCTTAGGTAGGTACGTTCACTTATTTCTTTTTTTAATTTCATGTAAGTTAGTAAAATTCTTAATACATAAGTATAGCATAATATCTAGAACTATATTCAAACAACAATAAAATCCAAACGATGTGTTTCGAAAATAAAAAGAAAACAATACCAATATAGGTAATGCAGTAACTGTAACTGGTGTCAACAACCGGAGTTTTTATTAACATAACTTACAGACAAATAAAATCAAATGATCTTTCTTACCTGTGCGAACTTTGCGGATTAAAAGGCTCTTAGTAGACAAAGCTATATAAAAGTTTAAATAGTTTAAGCGCAGTCTCAAACGCATATCGAAGTCACAAGACAAACTCATTGTCTCCGTGCAAACATCGCCAATGCAACTTCTCAATGAAGCCGAGTAAGATAAACTTCGCGATTCGGCTCATACTTAGGAAGTTCACGCGAACACTTCAACTGTAGAAAATCACCTGTAACCGCGCACGTAGACACTAGAGCCCTCAAAAACAACGGGATGCCCGAAAACTTCTAACAAACACTCAACTCGCTAACTTGCTGGAGGACAACAACAATGGAGTTAGTTTAGGAAAAATACGTACGCTTAGAAATTAGTTGATGTTGGCGGTTTATTTACCTACTAGCTAAACCCGTGACTTTACCTGGGTACTGAAAAAATAAAGGTTTAAAAAAAGGACGAATGGAGAATTGAGTACGAAAGTTAGAGAAACCTAGGTACTCAGCAAGGTACCATAGAGCGTTGATTAGACCTAAGGGATTCTACCTGTCACACCACAATGTTAATTCTATGGGTTAAAATCCTTTCAACGCAGTTGCGTGTTTTCAGAAAGAGAGGACAAGGTATAGTTAACAGGCTGATGATTAGCTTCATCGATTGATCTAAGTTAAACCGGCACAAAAATCACGTAAGTATTTACTACTTTTTTAATCAATTACTGTAGATCATCACTTGCAAAACTACATCTACTTACCCAGAAAAAGATAATAGGCAACTGTAATATAAAAAAATGAGTGGCTCACAACCGTTAAGGCAGACTAATTCAACGGCAATGCAGGCAGATTGCCTCGGATAAAGGTATGGAGTCCGCGGCAAGCCGGATTAAACTTGTTTTTAAGTTTATCGTGGCTTTAATATTGTTCGCGAGGACTTAAACGCAACGTATAAACCTCGGTCGCTGGAAGTTACGTAGTAAGCGCATACAATAGTTGGGTTATATTGTAGACTACTTTCAATAGACGAGCCCGTGAATGGGACGTGTTTTTTTTGCAGCTCTACACGTATTTTGTCATGGTACATGTATAATACGTATACATTAATTACATTCAAATAACTGAATGGCAGCGCAACATACATATATTTATGTTAATTGTAAAGGTATCAGGCTGCACCGCATCTTACATCCAAAAGCACCAGACCTTAAAAAAAACTAAATTAACTTATTTACACTTCTTTCAGGTAGCCATTAATTCATTTTACAACGGAATACCGGAATTCCCTTAGACGGGATTTGCTAAATTGCATTTAAATCTACTTTCCACCCGGCTTACATTTCCGCGCATCAAGTCCTGGGAATGTACAAAAACATGAACCGTAATTTGCTAAGACGAATAACGTTTGATTTAATCCGGCACGTAGAGCGGCCCCGGGCCGGGCCGGGCCCGTCGATTTACTTTTATTGCTATTTCGTTTTATTTCGCCGGCCCCGATGCTGTCTGATGTGGCCCTGTTTTCGGGATCGTTAACGGTAAATGTGCTAATCTTTTTTACAGAACCGTGGAGTAACAATAAGCGACTTTGATGGTCGTGGCCAGCGGACGCCGTTACTCTCTCTAATGTGCAACGATTAAGGTTTTACATTTTAGATGGTAAGGGTCCATTTTAAAAATCTCGACAACCCATTGTGTCCGACCCGTCGTTGAAATAAATGAACTTGACGATCACATGTTTTGTTCCTCGTTCCTGTTCAAATCTGGAAAGATAAACACGTATTTTATTTAATATTAATGTCGGGTACCTTAGAATCCCTAACTTTTGTGCTCTCGCGTCTCGCAAAGTTTCCCTGACTTGCATTTCATCGTGTATACAAAGCTCTGTCAAGAGAAGTCAATTACAACGACTCTAAAATACGACACCTCAAGACATTAAGAGACAAAGTTAAGCAAGCCAATAAACACTTTAATCCCACCGCCTACTATTTAACACCGAGAAAACTTTGATAAGAGTTTCACCATTAAGTGTTTTTTTAATCCTGGGCTAAGGATTTTATAGGTGAAGTTTTTCGTCAAGACGGGTTCAAGTGAAAGCTTAAGAAAACCTTACGCTCCTTATTTTATACTCGTTGTATTTAAATACAGATTGAGGAAAGCGAGCAGCGAGCAAAGTAGTAGAAAAACTTTTCCTTAATTTTCTCGTGACGTGCAACGCAACAAAAACTACGTGAAAGATAGTTAGGTAGATAATAATAAAAGTCGTGACCCGACCACGTACGCATGCAGTATCTCTCGTAAAAAGAGTCACGAATCACACATAGTACGTTTTCAATAAAGGTGTCGTTACAAGGACTGTTTCATTTTGAAGGTAAGAGCAATTCTACTCTTTTGTCAGATGGTATTGCCACTAAGTAGGCGGAATTGCGTTGAAAAGTGTTTATTTAGGGGACGGTTGTTTGTTTCCTCAGTATGCAAAATTGACTATCTGTGCACTTTAACATGAGATGGGTGTTTTATTAGCTTTTATTAGGATGTTCCAATTCAACCGCAAAACAACTGTAATATATACCTAAACACTTTATTACACTCTACCAAATCGACAGCTGAGTATTTATTGCTTGTAATTTAAGACATTACTTTATAAATACTTCATGTACATATTTATACAATTCATGTCCACCTTGGACCACAAATGAAACACTTCAAAGGGAAACAAAACTTTATCACAGTCAATCCTAAAATGAAACACATTCCGAACACACAATAATACAATATTAGCGCGCCAGTTGACACCGCATTCACATTCAAACTAACGTGAATAAACGAGGGAAGTGAGGTTCGATTGAATCACTTTCGCACAATAGGCCTCATCACTGTCTGCGTGACAGCATAGTGAGCCCGTTTCGAGTTTATGCGATAGGAATTTATATTAATTTCCTGTGTCAGTCCGCCGGGAAACCAGTTGGTTGCAGTCGATGCGGCGAGCGCAAACTGCGGTCGGGCGCCTGTCCTGACCTGTTCCAAACACTGCAATGGACATGCCCGTATAAACTCACACGCTAATTTTACCTCAACCACGAAATTTCTATTCACACTATGAACGAGACAGTGACTGAACGGAAATACTACACACGCCACTAATTGGGAAACAATTTTAAACCAAATTATAGCGTGATCATGGAAATGAGTTCCGGTATCCTATGTTCACATCTTGCGGAAAACGAGAAGGGAGCAAATTTCCAAGAAAATCTTTATTTCGGGCTAATTCTGTTTTATAGGTATTTTACATCCTAATTTATTTTACTTTTACTGCATCCCTCCTAATTCTAATTTAAAATTTCATTCTCATAATAGTAAAATATGAGAGGATAATGATTGTAATCATTTTCATCCATGATTTGATAAGTTAAGGGATGGGGTGGTGTCGTTGCGCGGTGGTGTGGTGTGTGGGTGGTCGTTTAATACGAAGACATAACTAACAAACAAGTTTTATCTCCGTGAAAGTTAGCGGCGCACCTTCATCCTTCACGTGCTGATCTCCTGCCAACAATAAAGTAACGTTAAGCCACGGGATACCGGGATTACACTTATAATACTCAATAGCGCATGACTATATTTTAGAACATTGTAAATTCCTGAAACGTCCTGAACTTTGTGTTAAATATGGATGATATCGCTGGGGGTATAAACAACTTTTGCTTTTAATAAAATCCTTCATATTTATGTTCTTTACCTGCGTACCTAGTATGAAGTATAAAACGTTTGATATCTTTCACTGGTAGTTCGAAAATGGTATAACATTTTCGAGTACTAGTGAAAGACTACTAATGGCAGATAAGCAAGTAATTCCATAATTAAAAATGAGAAAAACACCATTCGCTCTCTATGTTTTTTTTACAATGCGAATAACGTAATGGAAGCTCTTAAAACATAGTCTCTTATTCACGTACGGTGTCCGAAATCTGTATCAAAGTTAAATCTAGCACGTGAAGTGAAGTAATCCCTATTAGCCGACACTATATAGTGCAATAGAGGAGGTCCAGTGTTGTAGTAGAACCACCGAGCTTTACGGCCAATGAAAATGGAGCCGCTCTCCACTGAGGTAATTATAGGATTACTTACATGTGTGCCGTCCACCAGCCATCCACACTAACTTACATACACTCTGTCGCTTAGCACAGATACCGTTATCATTTTGAATGTAATAGAACTAAGTGACATTCGGGCAATTTAGGCACGGACGGCTTATTTTAGTTTGGGTGGATTAAATTGTGTTCTGATTACTCATTTATAATATTTCGTTCTAATTTTAATACCAGAAAGCAGTAGCAGCCTAGTGATGTGACCGTGGGACTGCCAAGTCACACACGCACCTGTGATTTTTCAGATTCATGTGAATATTGTATAATTGTCACTTGCGTCGGTGAAGGAAAACATCAAGGAACCCAAACCAGCATCCGTGAGAGATAATCATGTCTCGATGGCTTGTAAAGGCAAGTGGAATCTCTCTTGTATTAGTTATCAAGGCTTAGTGTTTTTTTACTTAGGGTATCTAAAGTACGAGGTCGTATTAAAAAATCTGTTTTTTTTTTATGTGAAACCAACACTGTTATGATGGCATGATGCTTCCTTTAAGCCACGTAAAATCAACCTTTTCTCATTTAAGTTTGTTTTAGTATGGCCAGAAATACCAATCTGCATCTATAGTACATTTTGATACAAGTGCGGAAAGTTTGTTATGGCATTCGAGTCGTAGAGCGAGGGTGTTCATGGGGTTGAGATGTTCAAAAACAAATTCCCGCGTGTATCAAATGACGTGTTTAAATACACTTTCGAAGAAATAAACTAAAAAAACTAAGTATTTTTGTAATCAATTTTAGACTATGATTTAATTTGCTTTTTTTTCCGCAGTTTAATTTCGCCAGGCTACAATATTGTAGATAACATATTTAGAAGCACATTGAGTTGATTGGGTATCGTATTACCCAGTACGAATTGGATTGTGGAGATCAGATAGGCAGTCGCTCTATGTAAAATACTGATGTTCAGCTGCATACGGTTAGACTAGAAAGATGACAAGGCAGATAATGATTAAATGTGGTAAACGTGTCCATAACCAAATGTTGCCATAGTTGCAATGGTTGACACCTATATAAAAATACGTAGCTCGATACCTTTGAATGTATTTAACGTGAATCCTGAATTTTCAGATACAGTTAACCTGACAGACTATTTACTATTCACTCTGAATGTAGCTGTAAATCTGGTTTAGGTTTATGCACTGGATTTTCTACGTCTATTTAGATCGCCTAACATTTTTGTGATCCGCTGGTGCCATATCGTATAATGATAACATTTGCTGATTAATGCTTTTTGTTTGTGAAAAATTCTTAATAACAAACCTTTATACACCTTAAAAAAATATGTTATAAAACTTTTTTGCAAAACAAAACGGACTTCCAAAAACCCAATAAAAACCGTCTAAAATAACTTCACTTTTGCCAATGACTTCTGAAAATATAACTATTTTAGACTTTTTTGTGTTTTTTTAAAAGTCATTTTTCCAAAAAAGGTTAGTCCACCCAATATCCCTTGAAAACCAACCGGCCGTGCGTATATCACCAAGTGTACCTATAAACATGGACGAGGCAAAATGAGTGGGTAAGGATCGTACTAGAAGTCGTTCTGTGGTTCCTGCCTACGCCCATAGAAACATGGCATCAGTTTATGTATGTATCACTTGAAAATCTACATACCTACTCGCCAATATAAAAACTTTACAAAGCACAAAAGCGGAAAGAAAAGACTCTCACAATAATAAATAATAATACATGCTTACAAACCCCGGCCAGCAAATAAACGCCACCAAAACAAACTCTATGTGCAACAATTAATCAAAATTAGTGACGTGTACGTATTGGCCCTCGGCTATGTATTAATTAGGTCAAAACATAGTGAGCTCGTAACGGGAAGCGCCTGTCTTCGGGACGGCACATTGTAACGCAATATCACAGGGTAATGAAGCCTCCCTGAGGATACCATAACACCTGAACGGGGGAACAGTCTGGCTTCTAGCTTACCTACGTGTATCAGCGGAGATATTCAACACGATTCTGTTTGATTTTCTTAAATTTAATTAAGAAGAACATCTTCATCTGTCTAGGATGAGCTCGTGATATAATAATAACTGCAACTCGGGTCGATCTTTAGATTAAGCCGCGCTTACCTAGGTCGGTCTGTGGATGGGTGACCGCCCATTACATACCGAGTTTCCTCCATGCCTCCGAAAGCACGTTAAGCTGTTGGTCCCGGCTGCCATTTATAGATCTTTGGCAGTCGTTACAGACAGTCAGTGACCTAAAAGTCTGACAACCAGTCTTACCAAAGGTTAGACAGTAGAATGAACTAATGTGATTGCAAGACATGTAGAATGAAATAATATGATGGCAATAATATGATGGCAAGACATATAGAATGATTTAATGTAATGGCAAGACATGTAGAATGAAATAAAATGATGGCAAGACATGTAGAATAAAATAATGTGATGTCAAGACATGTAGAATGAAAAAACATGATAACAAGACATGGAGAATGAAATAATATGATGGCAAGACATGTAGAACGAAATAACATGATGACAAGACATGGAGAATGAAATAATATGATGGCAAGACATGTAGAACGATATATATGATGGCAAGACATGTAGAATGAACTAATGTGATGGTAAGACATGTAGAATGAAATAATATGATGGCAAGACATGTAGAATGAAATAATGTGATAGCAAGACATGTAGGATGAAATAATGTAATGGCAAGACATGTAGGATGAAATAATATGATGGCAAGACATATAGAATGAAATAACATGATGACAAGACATGGAGAATGAAATAATATGATGGCAAGACATGTAGAACGAAATAAGGAACTTCGTTCCAATAATATGATGGCATGACATGTAGAATGAACTAATGTGATAGCAAGACATGTAGTGTAGTGCAGTGTACACTTAACTACTACCTCTCATTTTATTATTAATAAAAATGCACATTTGCTGTCGGCTTGAGAAGATATGATAATGAATTCATCATTAAACCAGATATTATACCGACTTGTCCTTAGTAGACAATATATCTACTTTTGCACGTGATTAGTAACTACTAGTACAGGTCAATTATTTGAATGGCAATATGTTTTATTTTTCATATAACATTAGGTAGGTCAGCATAATTATTTATAAGACATCACGAGATAAAATAGTCTCATTTCTTTTACTCGATTCCCAGGCTTAGGTTATTACTTGAGGGTGTAATAAGTGTCACACTCAGCTCAAGATTTATTGTAAGTAGGCAATCATTCCATCTTTAAAGTACCACAGTCCTTATGAAAGCAAATAGATTTGTTTTAATATAACGCTCTTTAGATTACGAATTCTCATTTGAATATCCACTTTCTACATGTAATGTTACAGATGTTACCCGATATATAAAATATATAACATAGAAACTACTTATAGTAACAAAGTAACACCTTTCCACAGCCCTTGATGCAATTTCAACGGCTCATTTCACACCCATCTAATCGAACGACTTTTTGGTACATCTGTTTGTACGTTGCCCCTTTTGCCAGCCGTGAATACGAAAATATTCAGGTAGAAACTGTTATATAAAGTAAGTACGTTTTTACGCAGGTATTTGCCTACATAAATTGCTAATTTCTACGGAACGCAGAAACTTATAATGTTACACTAAAAACCTTTATACAAAGAAGCTTTTCAATAACCCATTTAGATTGGATATGAAAGAGTTTCCTTTAAATTGCGCTGAACAAACTCTCGACCAGGATTTATGCTATACAAAAACTTTTTACAATATTAACGTAGACAACCTGCGACCTCATCTATCAAAGTGCTTTTATAAAGCATTGGTTTTGAATAAGGAATAAAAAAGAAAATAAATTATTTCTTTCAGAATCTACTCCGATATAGCCTGTGATCCAACCTCTATTGAATGTCAACTCTAAACATGTTTTATGATTGCGAATTTAAATTACCATATTATGCCAAAAAGGTCTCAAGACCTCTTTAGAAGGGTTATCGTTAAATAGTCTGCCTGCCTGCTCTAAACTAACTGCAATACTTTTCTATTCTCCCACAAAATGACAAATATATGTGACTGCTTACTTTCTCTTTAAAACTTTAACAAAAAACTTCAAGAAAATCCCAGTAAAGCGCTACCTATTCGATAATAGATAATATAAATAGATATGCGATGAGGATTATCTATTTTTTTATAAGAAAATTGCTAGCCTAAACCAACCTTCAAATAGACAATAGATGTATCTAAGTAGCCTTTGTTAACAGCATTTAACAAATATGAATTAGCTCGTCACTTGCCACAACAAGTGCAGAAGCGAATATTACTAATAGCACATGAGTACACCCTACCTGCAGTGTCACGAATTTGCTACAAACTCAGTAAATACATCATTTTAGGCTTTATATCATCTTGATCGCTAGTACTGTAGTAGTCCGCCACTTTTCAACACTATTTATACGTTTAGCAAACAGTTACCTTACCACTCACTGGCTTCAACCCCCTTTTTTTTTGGCGTGTGGAAAATCATCAAATAACCCCCGCTCTTGTGTGTCAGACTTCTACTGACTAAAAACCACCCATGTTCCTTCTTAGCCCTTCATGTCGAGGCCGCGTCATCTCTTGCGAACAACCCGCAGCCCCGACGAGAGCTGGCTTCAACCCCCTTCCACGATCTTCCACAATCAAGTGTTCCTGTAGCCTGAAATAAAACAATTTAAATTCAATTAATTACTGACAAATTAAAGTGTTTACCAAAAACTCATTTCAATGAGAGGAATTACATTATTGAAATTGGAATGTGTATAGGTTCACTATAATACTTAACTTATCAGCTATGGCTAAGTGTAATTATTTTTTAAATAAAAAACATGGTTTTACTTCTTAACATCGATGAGCGACTTAAATCGATCAGGCTGTACGAGATTCTACGAATTATTCATAAACGATCAGTTCTACTACGTTACACTAGTCTTTGTTCTGTGACTATAAGTTAGTAGTTAAGTTAGTTTAACATTTTATTGAATAAAAACGTGGGTAGTAGAGATAATGTCAGTACAGCGATACATAACATGAATAATGTTTTTAATCGGTATATAATAAATTCGCTTTATAATCCGGCAACTCATCGCTAATGAAAATGGACACATCGACATCGATAATGAGAACTACACCGAGAGCCATATTAAAACATTTTGAAAAAATAAACCATGTTTAAAGGTGAAAGCTCCTTTACTCTATTTTATCGTAATACTCAATAATCTATAACAGGACTTGGTTTAAAATGGATGGAAACACTGGCTGCACGCTCAAGAGACAATTAAGCTCGTTATAAAGGCAACGGCAAAAAAAAAAATTAAAGAAATTCCTATGAGCAATCGAGCATGCCGCGAGATACAATTGAAATCACGCAAGGATCACAAATACGCACAGGCGCGACGATTTGCCCGAGGTCATGTCCGACGCGTGAAATAAAGGACTTCTGAACGGAGAATTTTCCGATATTTCCTTTCATACTTACTCGTATAATATTTTCTTCTACTAATTATTATTTTAGTACAGGATGAACGAAACACAACAATAAAACTTGGTTCCGGATCCAACCCAAGCATGCGTGATCTTTATTGCGTTTGTAACTTGCTATTTCTCCAATCGCGATCCCCAAATGTTCCCCTAACGGTATCGCCGATGGGATGATAGGAGGTTGTTACCCCTTTTCTTAATTTTCGAAACTTTGTTGCTTTCATCGCTATTTAAACATAACATAACATATCGCCTGTTATCCCCAAAAGGTTAGGCAGAGGTGTAGGTACCTACCCATTAGTACACCCACATTTAGCCAGCTATGTTTAAGTCCCATGTAATAGGGGGAGCTTTATGCCATCAACTGGGCACAAATCCAGACTCCGGGGCTGCTCCTGAGAAAATTCCTGATAGATAAACCCAATACCCACTTTGCCCGACCAGGGAATCGAACTCAGGGCCTCATGCACAACAGTCGCGCTTGCGACCACTAGGCCAGCGAGGCAGGTAACGCTATTTAAAATGCACAAAGAACATGCTAAGCATGGTATATTATTAATTTATTTTCGTAATTATTTTAGTAGAACCGCAAACACATCTCTAATACAAACCCCGTTTTATATTACCCACATGATCATGATCACTAAACCGCACTAGAGTCCATGCGAACGACCACAAGTCCACAACAACGTGACTCATCATGTAAGCCTGGTAGCAATTAATAAACAATATCCACGTTGTTGAATAAACTGTCATCGGCGTCGTAAATCAGTTTCAGTTAGCATGTGCCGGCGAGTGTGGACTGCCCGATAAGCTGTAGGTAGACTGACGAGACGAATTGCTACCGGTCCATCGTAGAGCCACCGATATAACTGGACCCCTCTCCTAGCCCTCTACTTTGAAGCCTTTCAATAAACGCCGTTGAGAAAGCCAGCTTCATTGAGTTTGAGAGACCCCATTTCGCTGGACACTTCCACGTACGTTTATTTATCCAGGTATGAGGGTGCCATTTAAATGTTTACATACTATCTACGCCAAGTTATTGCGATGTCGACTAACATTCCTTAATCAAAGAAAATGGATCTTGATAGCACTATTCCTAACTTTTGTAACTCGATTTGTAATTATTGTTAACTTTTGTTCAAGTAGGTATGTAAATAAGTAGATACTAAGAAAACTAGAACAATACCTAGTTTACTCTTGAATACACTTATATTCATCAAAATATAACCCAACCAATAAAGTACAAAGCATCATTGTACAATCACGATGAAAATAAGACTCCCAGTTTTAATACAGAAATTTAAAATTAAAATAAAAAGTGGCATTCGCACTTATTTCCAGTCGTTCTACAGTGTATGTAAATTGATACCGCCGCTTACTTTTATTTAGAATGTAAATGTAATAATAAACTATGTGTGTATGTGTCAACTTAAATGAGCGCTGTATAAAAAGTTTTTATGAAGCTTGTTCTGAACTCGACGCGAAATATTCTGGGACACGTTGTTAGCGCAAAGCCGGGAACATAATCTCGCACTAGCGACGAATGAAATGCATACGAGATATCTACGACTAGCGACTGTAGCGCGTATCTGATGTGGAAATCTGCCGCCGGTGTTCATGTGACATCTTGCAACCACAAGTTTTTACTTACTTTTTATGAAATGTTTTACACAACTTGGTACATGGTTGAGCTTAATTTTAGGATAGAAAACTGTTTCTACTTTATTGGAGTAGTTATAATTGACATGTACACACACATGGATACTATTTTTAGGGTTCCGTACCCAAAGGGTAAAATGGGACCCCTTTTTTGGGGGTTGGGAAATGATCAAATAACCCCTCCCGCTCTAGGCAGAGCGGAAGGGAGTGTCAGACTTCTACCGACTAAAAACCACCCATGTTCCTTCTTAGCCCTTGTGCCCAGGCCGCGGAATCTCTTTCGAACAACCCGCAGCCCCGACGGGAAAACGGGACCCTCATACTAAGACTGAAAACAGAGAAAAATAAATAAGTGACCCACTTATTTTTTTTTCTCTGTTTTTTTCTTCTGATTTTTTTGCTCGCTTTTTTTTCTATACACTATGTTGAAATCCGAAGACATACAAAGTTCTTCGATATTCAAAATCGCGTCATGGAACTGAGAAGGAGTTGGTTAGTAAAGCTATTATGGCCGAGTAGACTCACGGCGGCGGAATGGGCCTATGGCAAAACCTTATAGAAGCTCACACAGGAACGTGCAGCTTGCTATAAAAAATTAAAGGCCTATACTCAGAAGTGGTTGAAGTCAAGCGAAAGATGGTGATAGGCAATGTCTTTTTAAAGCAGATTTCGGTTTGAAAACTACCTACGGATATGGTAGGTTTATCGAATACTTTCTTTAGCCAATATCTAATTTCTGAGATCTAAGATCTGCATAAAATAGCAAATAAGGTAATAGATACGCCGCCGCGGGAGGCGTTCCGGGCGTCGTTGGGGGCCACGTGATGGCTTCCGGCCAAGGTAGACGCGGGCCTGTGGACGGTGAGTGATGGGTAAGATCGCCGTCCGTCCGTCTTATGACGACGACAGGCCGTGTCGACGGCGCGTTCGTGTTCCACGCGCGCCTCAAAGAGATTTCAGCAACATGGAAGGGGCCCGCAAGGGCCGACGCCCGTCGGGGCTGCGGGATGTTCGCAAGAGATACCGCGGCCTCGACACGAAGGGCTAAGAAGGAACATGGGTGGTTTTTAGTCAGTAGAAGTCTGACACTCCGTTTCGCTCTGCCCAAGAGCGGGAGGGGTTATTTGATGATTTCCCACCCCCCAAAAAAAAAAAAAAAAGGTAATAGATCCAAATGATTACTCACGATCTCTACATATAAGTTATTAGCTATCTACAGAACAACTACACGTATAGGTGTTAAAACTAAAGTACCTCAACATTGCAAAACGCTGGACCGTTTTATACGGACCAGAGATTTTTTATTCGAAAAATGCCTCTGACTATAAAAGTCATTATCTACTCGTTCATCAATCAGTCAGTACGTAACTATTACCCGGCTATTTTCACTGAATTTTCACACGGTCATTCATACAGCTATTTCGTACGCAACGCAACGCGTAAATGACTGTTCTATTTTGATTTAGAAAGGTTTGTGCGACTTTACGTTTGTTTAACAAAGTTAACGTACTCAATTTTGAAGGCGAATTCTGAAATTAAGAATAAATCTTAAATTAAGAAGCTTTAGAAATTGTGTAAAAATGTATTTACATTTTGTAATTTTAAAGATAATCTATTACGAGTTATTTTTCAATCTCTGTAATACATTTATGTCAAACTTCTTCATTATTTATTAGTCAAATTATCTATTCTATTACCTAAGTGAAATTGAAAACTTAAGTAAAAACTAGCAACCATTTGTCTTCGTCAACCAATGTCTTTTAAAGAAAGGCATTTTTTCGAGACCGTTTAAGCAGTTGTTTCGGGACTCTTGGCCTTGCACTTACAGCAATCGAATGAAACAATTGTGCACTGAATCAAGCCTTTAGTTAGTCTACTCTTTAGAGGTATTCTAATTCAACAACAGCACTTTTTTAAACCTGTGAAATAGACACAAACGTGCACAAAAAATTTAAAAGTATTAACGGCTCTCTCGTTCGGATTTGCATAGCGCTAACTAAACTGTTTTATCTATAAAACCGGCACAATCAAATCACAATCCTCGCCTAGTTCAATACGCATATATTACATACAAACAAAACTACGTGTTTACAATAAAATACTAGCTCGCATGGACACAATGAAAACATCGAATCGCCGAGGCTCGCCTCTTGTCACGCATGTAGATACAAATGGTCTGATTTATCTGCGATGCATGTCCGGCACTGTTGTTTTATAGCTCCATCATTGTGCTCCAGAGTCCACTGCAGTCATCCGATGACGACACGCGAGATGAACACGACCCGTTAAAATATTTGCAAATAAAAACGGGAGGGGAAATTGTTATAAAATGACGCGGTCAGGTTTATGAATGACATTATCATTTTTTTATGACTGGAATATGGTTTGATATTTTTTGGTAATTTAATTTCAATAAAAGTGAGTTTGTAAACTGTGTCTGATAAACTTGATATAACTAACCAGACAAAAAGCGAACATTTTTAGTACAGCAGAAATATCCATTACTTCAAATAATCGCAATGGTTCTGGTAATATAACTGAACCTATTCTTCTTCGCCGAATCGACGGTACTTAACCGTGGATGAAAATGTTTAATTTCGAATTAATAACTCGATGCTAGTTGGTAACTAAGTTTAAACCCACAATTCTAGAAAAAAATGCTGTTTAGATTTAATGCACGGTTCAAACTAAGAAACAATGTTTGAATTTAGAGCATTATGTTCCCGACAGATATCTATGGCACATCGGTTGCATTTACGGCGTCCCGAAGACATTACAAAAGCCATTCCCTTATCTAATGTTCGCTTTGGATTTATTTAACTTTTCCACGCCTTCACATCTTGAAAATCGTTCGATAAAGATGTCAACAAGAAAAGGTCACAAAGTCCGCGGGGACGCTTCGGAAACTCGTGTTTTTTTTATTGTCAAGCTCTTTGTTAACCGAGGATATAGATTTACGTTCATGTATTTTAAAATTATGTATAGTTTTTTTTTTAGTTTATGCCTAACGTTCACTGAGCAGGTGGGTACTTACAGCATTTACAAGATTCTGAACAACTGGCATTTGTTAGTAAAAGTAACAAAAAGTTTTGTATAAAACGATAAAAAGCTCAAGAAAACACGAGTGTCTTGTCTCGTCTTGTGGAAAGCAAGTATCACAAAACCACAATTTGTTAACATTGGTAACAATGCGGCGCAACATCGCTGTGATCTGTTTTAAGGGCAAGTATATCCCCATCGGGGCTGCGGGTTGTTCGAAAGAGATACCGCGGCCTCGGTGAAAGGGCTAAGAAGGAACATGGGTGGTTTCTAGTCAGTAGAAGTCTGACACTCCCTTCCGCTCTACCCAAGAGCGGGAAGGGTTATTTGATGATTTTCCACCCGCCAAAAAAAAGGGCAATTATATCGCTGTTGAACTTGACCTATCCTTAACCATATAAACAGAGGGTGGGGTGAGGGTAACAGAGGGCTCACGCTTCAACCAACGAGCAGTTTTACTAGCATTTAAAAATCGTCGTCTGTCCTGTCGTTAAAATATCAAAACTTTTCATTTAGGACTTCTATATATTCAGTTCTGAATTCGGTCGTGGTCCACCTGCTTAGATCACCTGGGTGGACCACGGGCATTTTTTCTTGTCGGTGGATCCCCTAAATGATGACGAATATGCAATTAAAAATTATCTATAGATACTCTATAGGACATGGTCCACCTATCAAATTGTCCACGCTAAATAAGAAGAGGGAAAAAAATGTTTTCCCCATAGGTGTTTTAATTATGAGGCTTTATACTGATAGTCCGGTCAATTTAGACATTCGAAGTTACATAAAGTCCCAACAAGCTGAATTTCTGTGAAGTTGTTCAAAACATAATTATAAACAATGTCTAGAAGTTCCCCATCATTCCCCTATAAGGAAAAAATTTTATTCAAGATCAAAGGTCAAAAAACTGAGTTTTTCGCGATTTTCAGCAAAACGGTAAGTTTTATCATAAAAGTACCTCAGACAAAAATTGTAGATCATAAAATTATCTATAAAAATGTATCAATACTTTTTTTCTTACGAGCCACCGTTTCTGAGATATAACGATTCAAAAAGTTATAAAAGTTGTTATCGTCATAATATGCACACGTTTCCACGCCACCTATGAGGTAGTGACAAAAGTGAAGTGAAACTTACGAATAAGACGAATAAACTTCAACACTTTTTTTTCATTTACATCACTTTTATCTTTCCCAATCTTTGAAAATTTCCGTTATTTTGCAATAGTTTTACATTAAACAGGATCACAACTGACCCGTGGAGTAGGCTTACTGGAGAAACCACGTTAAAAAAAACGCGCTAAGTACACTACCTCATAGGTGGCGTGGAAACGTGTGCATATTATGACGATAACAACTTTTATAACTTTTTGAATCGTTATATCTCAGAAACGGTGGTTCGTAAGAAAAAAAGTATTGATACATTTTTATAGATAATTTTATGATCTACAATTTTTGTCTGAGGTACTTTTATGATAAAACTTACCGTTTTGCTGAAAATCGCGAAAAACTCATTTTTTTGACCTTTGATCATGAATAAAATTTTTTCCTTACAGGGGAATGATGGGGAACTTCTAGACATTGTTTATAATTATGTTTTGAACAACTTCACAGAAATTCAGCTTGTTGGGACTTTATGTAACTTCACTCTCATTTTTTGGTCTAAATTGACCGGACTATGAACGACCACTCATTCGTGTGTGTAATTGCTAACTGCTGGGACACAAACCTCCTCTCTATGAGAGGGAATAGGCTATAATCCACCACGCGGACCCTGTGCGTTTTCGAAGTTTTCTGGTTTTGATTCTAGGACATGCCGGTTACCTTTCAGTTGTGAATATGAAGTCGGTTAAAAAATAACAGAATAACGGTTCATGCCAGAAAATCAAATTAAAGTATGAACATATCGGTGTTTGATGTATACTAGCGGGATCATGGGATATATCAGGGTTTGACAGAAATCACAGTGGACCTGCCGCCGGGGGTTTGAATGTGCTTCACTCCCGATAACTCGTGGAAATGGGACCCATCTTGGGCTGCATACTTTATCCTGATTGGTCGTCGCAACGGACGCGAATAAGTTTGATAAACACTATGGATAGACCATTATAGATATACTGGGAAATGAAAGTAATCGTTGATTTTTATTACCGCTACTTTGTAGTATTTTTAACAAACATCTGGCCCATTCACAGTTCAGTTTCGAGTAGGTGTGTTACTAACCGTATTTGAGATAAACTACACATTTGAATGTCCTGTTTAATGTAATGTACTGATTGTTTGTTCGTATTTCTATATATATAATATTCTTATAATAATAGAAACGTGACAGAGATAGAGAGAATTGGAAAGAGAGAGGGGCGGCCTTTGCCCATCTGTGGGACACATGATAGGCTAGGAAAAAAAATGGACAACACTGGTTAACACTACAATAGAAAACGCTTTTGCAGAATTACAAACGCACCAACCTAAGTTACGTTAATGTCTTTTAAATAATTCTTAGCGCATCTATTCTACTGAGCAGCTTAGCCGACTAGAGCCAGCTTCACTCGCGGCTTAAGCTAGAAGCGGATTATATTAAATTCACAACATACACATAGACATCATAGCTGAAATATCGAACAATACTGAGCCGTACTTTTTTTGTGAATGGCTTCTCGAGTTAAACCTAGGAGTTTGTTGACTGCTTAACCGTGATGGATGCCTTGAGTGTAAGGCCTCCAGCCAGGGCAACTAAGGGACAAAAACTAGTGTTACAAACTAAGCGACCACGCGCTAAGAGCGCTCCCTGTGGGGTACGAGCCTCGGCTAAGGGCGTCGCTAGGAGAGGATAGCAAGGGGACAGGCTGAATCTGAGTGGTATACTGGGCCTTACAACGCACCCGTAACTTAAATACTTACTTGGGCACATTATCTTCAAACGATTATAAGTAAGTACCGTTATTGTAAAGGCCCCTAAGGCACACGGCGGCTTATTTTCTACAGCGCCGACGATCGAAAATGCGCATCGTAGGCGCGTATATACACCCAGAAACTGCGATCCGAAACCGACCCTTTGTACGCGCTTCAAACGAGTTTCGAACGCGCTTCCCACGCACGTTTTTATCGTGTTTTATGCGCGTTTGATTCTACAAAAATGCCGCACCTATGGCGCCGACGACGCGCGTTCTTGAAACGCGCGTCGTCGGCGCGTTTAAAATACGCCGTATGCTAGGGGCCTTAGAATCACAAACGAAGGAAGAACTGAAAAGACAGATGAAAAACGAAACTCCTAAAATAAACGAAATCACCGCTACAGCCAGTCAAATTCTGAGATTATAATAATATGGATAACGGCGATACTTAACGGTTTAAGGAAAGTAATTCCACTTTACCCTTTAACAGCTTTGATAAAAACGACTAATCTAAGGAGTCCGGTTGATTAACTTAAGAAAAAAATGGACGATTGAGCAGTTCAAGAAAGAATAAAAATTTGTTGGGCTATAAATTAACCGGCCCCCGAGGGCGAGCCTCGCAATCTGCATTAGCCGAGACGCACTTCTCTCCGGCGATTAAATGAAATTTCACGGCCGGTTGCCTACGGAAACTCACTGGACAAAGGTCTGGGATATTTAAATTGAATGCTTTTAATCCGGCCAACTCCCCCACTTTTTTCTTAAGATAGGATTTTGCTTTAGTACGCGGCGTCTTCGAATTCTAAGATTTTTTTTAAATCAACTTTCTTTTCTTCAATCAAATGGTAGTCTGTAGAGCTATTTGCTTCGCAAATTTCTAAACTATTTTGCCGGTTACAAACGACACAGTTTTTAGTGTTTATTTTCGAGAAACCAGTAAAACAAACCATAACTGTGTTTAATTTTCAGCTCGTTCATCAATATGTATAACAATCACTGGTGTGACTCACCTGATGAGGTTGAAATTGGCCATAGTTGCCTCATAGCCACTGTTCATACCAGTCTGTAGTGGTCTGCCAGTAGTCAACTTAACGGGTGGCTGTTTTTTTTTGTCCAGTGATTTTGTGCTTAAAAATTATTAGTTGCTGCCCGCAACTTCCAACGGTCCTGGGTTGGATTCCCGAATCGGGCAAAGTGTCATTGGGTTATTTGATCAGGATTTTTTGAATAGCATCCACGGAGTCTTGATTTGTCCCGGTTCATACCATGGGACATCAACATTACTGGCGAAATGTGGGTGTCCGATTAGGTACTCGTCAGCGAAACTCTTTCGGGATTACAAGGGTGATGTTATGTGTGAGAACTGACGACCTGATCAAAATGTTATAATGTGGGTGATGACTACAAAAGGTGTCCTTTGGGTGCTGTTAAGTTTCTGTTTGTTGTATTAATTATGTCATCAATACATGTTTGTTGAACACATTGGGTTTCGAAAGCGATTATATTCCCTTAAACCGGCCCTATCGCAAAATCCGTTCTCAGCAGACGTCTTCTAACTATAAACTACCTCCCTGCCTTTCAAGTTCGTAGCACATAAAATGAAAGATGTTCAATTTCATACAAATTTGTGTGAGCCCTTAGACCTCCCTTATCCGGCCCTGTCGCAAAATCCGTTCTTAGCGAATGTCTAATAGCTATAAACTACGTATCTGCCAAAAACAAGTTTGTTGCACAAAAAATGAAGGACCCCCATAGGTTATAAACTTGTGAGACCCGTTAGACCTCCCTAATCCGGCCCTGTCGGAAAATCTGCCAAAATCTTAGCGGACGTCTACTAACTATAAACTACCTCCCTGCCAAATTTCATCTTTATACGACCAGCGGTTTTCGAGATTTCGTGATAAGTGAGTGAGTCAGTGACCTTTCGCTTTTATACATACTTATAGATTGTTATGCGTTATATGTTTATACCAATTAGGCCATTTACGATCTCATCAGAGTGACTGCAATGATTTATATTATAATTATTGGTGAACGTGCTGAAAATTGACTATTTTTGGTTATTTGGTATTTATTTCTTTCTAGGCATATAGGGATGGTTTGACGGTCATTTAACATATTATTTTTTGATAGCGAATAATACCACATATTAAAATAAAAAGAGCACCTTTTATTAGTAATTTCATCCTACCCCTATGGGGATAGGGCGTGAGTTTATGTATACAGGGTGGTGCCGACAATAAATGAAACTACTGGTAGTTTTAGTTCATAGGAACATTTTTAAACTATCAAATAAATCCTAACACCGTCGTGTTGCCGACGATACGACAATAACCTTCCTAAATGTCTTTGCCAAATTCGTTTGTTACGTTTTATTTCCACACGTTAATCGGTGCAAATTATTTCTAAGGTTAGTAAACCAATATTTGTTTGTAAATTGTAATGTATTTCGTTTACAGTTTTAAGCTACTTAGTTTTATTGTTTTTTTTTCAATTTTTTTATTTTGTTGTTAAGATTTATTTGATAGTTTAATAATGTTCCTATGAACTAGAACTACCCGTGGTTTCATTTATTGTCGTATTGTCGGCACCATCCTGTATAGTCCATTTGATTTTAAAACACCGAATCTGTTATGTATTTCGTCGGAAAGGCCGAATAAACTTAAATTCTTTATCTATCTATAAAAGAGATCACAGAATCGCAAAGCGTTAAACCATCACTGATTTCTCAATATTTACAGAATTTTTAACTTACTTGGTAATCTGAATTTCGCTGTCTTAAAACATAATCATTAAATACAATGAAGTTTAAAAAAAAAGTTCTAAAGTTTCAACATGATTAAATTGATGATTATTCGTTTTCTTCCATCGATTTATCGAAAGCTTCGTCTCGGTCTGCGTATCGCAATCGAAGTACCGGTAGAGGCAGTCCCTTCCACACTAATCGAGCAATTTCTCCCATGTTATTAAAGGAAAATGGGAATGTTCGCAGGCCGTTGCGTTCCAGAACAGAGTTTCTTATAGACGGTATTGAATTTTTAAACAAATTTTTCGACCCGCTGCCCAGGCCCAGGAACCCACTTTATGTTATAGGATTAGAACGTTATTACACCATTAAACCTTTATGAATAATTCTCTTTAAGTACATCGTTTTTTATGTTTGATTGCCTTTTCTTAATTTGTGTGTTTCTAGGACTGAAACAGAGCACATATCTATAGGAAAATAATCCCTTAGTTTTAAGATGGTGGATTTTGTTCTCTTTCATAGGCAACGACCAACCGGAATCGTGCATCTTTTTACGACGTTTTATAAATGGCCATGTAGGTCTATGTGAAATAAAATATTTTCATTTTGATGATGAATACATTTTCTAACTAGAATATGAATTACATAACTCTCTCTCTCTCTTTATTTCTAAACATCCTATAGTTATCTGACTTACAAGAAAAAAGAATCAGCTCGTACAATTTAATTGGATTACAAAGAACCACAAAGACAAAGCTTAAAAGCATTAAAGCCGTTTAAAAAATAGTACCTACACAACAAAAGATATTTCCCGAGGGTGACGTTAATGTTCCGGTGCCGGCGTGGGCCATTCGACCGAATCTCTAGAAATTAAAGCAGGAAAAAAGTCAATAAATCCTAGAAGCAGGCTGGCACAGATAACGAATGTCTCCGTAAGAGACGCGACGCCGCTGTCATGGCAGAAAAATCGCGAGGCCACGCCTCTTCTTCTCTCACCTTTCCGCGAAAATATCCAGTATCAGCTAAGCCCATCTTCATCATTATTTTACCGTTGTTTATAAATAGAAACAACGGTTTTAGTCAAACTTACACCGTTATAAATGGCTTAATAACCACGTATCTCGTATGGTGTCGTTCCCAGATAAGAAACATTCCTATGTTAGGGTTTTGGTTTCCAAAATGAGTCCTTAAAATAATCACTACGTGTGCGTATAAACATTTTAGATCAACTTGTTTTACATGTTTCTCATTGTAACAGTAATATTATTCATGTATCTATCCATATATCCAGTACCTAATACTCGTACTATCCGATACGGTGCCAATACATCTTGCAAGTTTTTAAGAGTCGAAAAGCGTCTGATACATAGACAAATAGCTTTTGCGCGTCTTTGTGGCAGCTTTAGGTTGGTTGACATACTTAGCTGTTTTAAATAACTTTAATATAGCCTGCTTAGCGGCGCCAGATTAGTGGCTAAGTAGTCTATATATCCACTACTTGAGCTTGGCTCGTTTCGAATGTCAGCCAAAGTCCTTCAATGACTCGAAAGGATGAACGAAACAAGCAAAAAACTTTTTGAAATATAAATTACTTACTTTTTATTTTAAAGATAACTTGACATTGGCAATTTGGCACACTTAGCTGCCTTTTTTTTTTGGCGGATGGAAGATCATCAAATAACCTCTTCCGCTCCTGGGCAGAGCGAAAGGGAGTGTCAGACTTCTACTGACTAAAAACCACCCGTGTTCCTTCTTAGCCCTTCATGTCGAGGCCGCGGTATCTCTTGCGAACAACCCGCAGCCCCGACGGGACACTTATCTGCCTAAATAAGTAAATCAGGCCGTCACAAAGTTAGTTTTCATTATACTTAGGTATTCATTTTGTAATATCGCTAATCGCATTATCACTACATATTATAAAACAGACTTTGTTTTATAATATGTATTGATAATGCGATGCCCCCGACTCAATTATTTTTTGCGAAGCTTATCTCAGCAAGCTTATCTTAGCTTTGCTTAGCTTTTTTTGCTTTAGCCATATGGTATTAATCTATATCTAAATAAATATAATTGTTAGAACGGAAATTAAATGTAGAATATTTGTGCCCTTTAGTCTATATAGTTTAAACAAATATCTTAGAAGATATCGCAATGTAAAAATATCCGCTCGAATAAATAATTACTCGCACTGCAGTCATTCGCTGAGAAGCAATAAAGATTAAACATTGGTTCTCCACTATTACAATATAGTGCTCATTATTCTACAATCGCTTTAATTTCTTGCTACCCATATTTGAGGGAGTTTAAAAAAAAACCTAATTCGACATTTTGTGGTGGCGGCCATCTTGGATTTGTAATAGTGTATAGTATTCTACTAATCAAGCCCTTTCATTTGATATCCATATTGTTAAAGTTGTGAAAAAATATGTAATCCGCCATTTTGTGGCGGCGGCCATCTTGGATTTGAAATTTGTCATAATGTATAGTATTCTACTAATCAAGCCCTTTTATTTGATACCCATATTGATAAAGTTGTGAAAAAATATGTAATCCGCCATTTTGTGGCGGCGGCCATCTTGGACCGTTTTTCATCAAACATTGCTAAGAACACTCTCGACTAATTCACCTTTCAAACAGAAAAAAACAGAATCAAGATCGGTTCATGCGCTCGAGAGCTACGATGCCACAGACACACAAACATACACACACAGAAACGTCAAACTTTTAACACCCCGTCGTTTTTGCGTCGGGGGCTAGAAAGCAACTGAATAATTTACCTCTACCTTTATATTGTTTCTGATTGATGAAACATAAGAATAATACAGTTTAGAAAAAGTTAAGTTCACGTCGTATTAGATCATTCACATTTTTGTCGTTATAGCATTAATTTGGAACAGTAACCGATACGCGAACCAGAAAACATTATTGATCTCAATTGCTGTTTTCGAATCATTTCCCGCGGAAGTTCTAGATAGATATATCTCTAGGAGGTGGTGGCCGCCCCAGCTAGATAAATGCTGCAGTAAATATCCTTTTTATGGTTTTAACTGACGTTATTTCTACTACTTTGGCCACTATTTGCAACAAATTAGACTAAGAATAACAATAAAACCCGCCAAGTGCATGTTGCTTAGATAGATTTATATATTTATCTAGCCTTACTATTTTCAAGAACTACGGAACACTATTACCACTCATTTATGTTAGTGGTAGTTCTAAGCTTTGTCTTAATCTTGAGAAGGTTCTTTAATTATAATTTTAAGGGGGAAAGTTGCAGCACACTGTCTGTCCGCATGCCGAACGCACCGCGCAATCTACTTCTGGAAGTTGGTCAACTAATCCAAGTTTTCCTTTACTGGCTAATGAGACGAGTTTGATTCGAATTCCCGCCGCGCTGGGATTAGCCACCCTCTTTGAATAGCTCCTAGCTCGCGACTACTACTTACAAGCAAATAAGAATCAGGATTTTTGTAATAAGAAATAAGTACGATCAATGTTACGATACGTCTGTTTTTAGTTTCTTCTGGAATATCAACTTGACTTACATTATTCGAAAAGCTAGATTTGGAAAAATACTTAGTTAATTGACACGTTGAACAAAATAAACTGGCATGTTTTTTAACCAAAATTATGTTTTGAGGTATCGCGAAGGGTCGTGAGGCTTTCGTGACCGGGACCACGGTCCAGGATTCCCCCTGTAATAATAATAATTGTGTTTCAGTAGTATTTAGGGACCACAAAAAAAATAAACAATCTTTTGCCTTTTAAAAGTACGGTCAACCTAAAAAATTAGAAGTTATGCAAATAAAACTATTTTATAAGACTGCAAAGTATTTCTTTTATTTCAAAAATAGCATCCTAAATTAGAATGATAAAAAAAATAAAAAAATTAACGATATTTGTATTAATCAGTATGTATTTAAAAATTAAACTATAAAAGTTTAATTGAAAACATTTCTTCACATTATCCCTAGTCTTAACATTAAGAAAATCGTATATAACAATATTATCAACAGTCTACATGCAGTATTTATTTTTGTAGGAGATGAGAAACAAGCATAGTAAAGTCTTGAAATAAAACAATAAAACTTTTTCTCTATGTATTGGCAACCCTGATTTGACACTCTTTAGAGATAGCGTTGCTCTATTGGCCCATTCGACAAGGGACTAATCTCAAAAAGCATGGGCTGGGTGGGTAATTATATTTCAGTTCATCCTTCATGAAATTGTAATCGGACTTCACTTAAGGTAAGTTCGTCTGATTAATCAATTTTGTTATTTTATAACTACAACTATCACTTCATAAGTGCTACTAAAAACAAATACCATTTGTGTTGTACCAGTACTTATAAATTATTAATGTATGTAATTGTTGATCATAAAATTATATTAGTTTTTTGTTAGCCGTACTTTAACTTCATTTTTCTTGTGGTCCCGAAACACTACTTCAAATTAATTATTATATTGAAGGTAGAATCCGGGACCGTGGTTCGGTCCCGAAAACCCCACGACCCATCGCGAACAAGATTCTTCATGCTTTTAGAACTCATTAACTATTACATACGTCATGAACTCACGCTTTTTGCCCATGCCACCTGCTACGATATTTTCATATCTACTCCTTTTACTAGACTATTTACTACATTAATTTATTAACTACCTAATAAAATTGCACATTTTTATCACAAGAAGTAACAGGCAGGAGCACCACCGTTAAATTACCCTTAAACATCAAAAACATGTTTCATCTCAACATAAAGGAGAACTAAATAAAAATACATAAAGATTTACTTAGATGAAACGGAGATTCTCGCCAGGCTTATTGGACTGCTCGTAGATAAACAAAGCGTCTGGCCTCCGTAATGGAAATTACATACCCCCGAGGTCGGAAATCAAATTGACAGAAGAGGTTAAACAAACGATGCGGTCAGGAGCCGAGACCGTAGTCCGTCGAATATTAATCGCTTAGTAAATGCGCTTTTATTTGTTTTTCCCTTAGCTGCTTTGTGGCAGTGTGAATAAGTGACAATCCCAATTGAACCGAGAACGACTTAATTACGACGAATACTTTCTTTATATGTTTTCGACTTTTACTCGCAGTTTCGCCCTCGTAAACCTAAACCTTATCAGATCCCATGGGAACTTGCTACTGAAATAAAAAGGATACTTAATTCTGACTCAGGTCATTCTGCATGAAATGAGTCAGAACTTACTATCCTTTACATGTGGAAGAGCATGAGAACTCGACTCAATTTCATCGAAGATTTCGATCGCGTCGGGGGTGAGACGAGACGTCTTGGTTTGAAAAGGAAACCAACAGAAAAAATAAATAATCATTTAATAACACAGATATCCGATAAGAGCTTTGACATTTAGCCTATAATAATAAAAACCATAGAAGTTCCTTTGAAAACATTGTAATGTTTACCAACTATTCTTTGGTAGAGAAAACAAAACCTAAGCAGACGCTCAAAACAAAAGTTATTAAGTTAAACAACGTAGATCCTAATTATGAACGTACTAATCATCTTCAGTAGAGTGTGCTGAAGCTAGATAATTAGAAGACGAACATAAACTGACAGTTTCACTACACTTGGATGGTGGAATAAATGTCTGCTCAATAATATTATCCTGTAGAACCTTTTTGCAATATGGAACCAGCTGAAACAAAAATAAATGACTTTATCAAATTAAAGTTTTGTTTATATCGAGTAAAAATTTTAATCTATCTAATTTAATTTAAAGAATGCTGAAAGTTTAGTTTCAGCGTTCTTTCATCCTTCAACACATTGAAGTAAGTTCATCACGTTTAATTTCATACTAATTCTTCGACTAGATACAACATTACCCTACAACCTGCTGTCGGGGGTCCCGAAGACCAACTTAATGCGTAATTTCCAATAAAGTGGACACGAGTGTAGCGGTGCGGAGACCAATAGGGTAGTTGACAAAAAAAATCTAATTAATCCGTCACATAGATTTCCAAAAAATATTGGACACATATTTTTTTCTTTTTTAACGTCAACCATAAATGAAGACGATACAGTGCACACTCACGATCTTTGACACGTTTTATTTTCGTCAATTTTTATTAATTTAATAAAATAAAAAACACTTATCCAATATTTTATATAATCTAACAGACGGACTAATTAGAAGAATCATATATTCTTTAGTCAGTCAACTATCCTATTGTAAGAGAGACGGGAGACGCGATGTGGATTACAAACAATATGGTTGGTCATTCCCATACGTTCGCCTCACCGGTCGTCCCTGCTTTGGTAGACACTCAGCGTTAGTCACATTCCAGGCGGGTAGAAAGATGCCCCAGGTATTGATACCTTAGTTAGTCTTATCCGTCGCAAAGAGTGCTCTGCCCATTATAACAATTCTTAAGTAAAGAAAAATATTTACAAGACGTATATTTTTAATGTTTCACCTTGAGATGGTGTGCACGTGCGGCAGCATTTATTCTCTTGATTTCGTGTCTTAAATGACTAGTATCTTCATAAATGTGGTCAACTCTCCATGCATTTTCAGACATGATCAAAGGTAAAACGTAGGGCAGTCCTGCAACATCAACTAAGAATAAATCAAAATCCAGCTGATACGATAGGTAGATAACCTTCCATTAGGTACTGAGTTGTCTTATATTGATAAAAGTATCATTACCATTTACCTACTAAGTACCTTATTGTAATCCTACAATAAGAATAATTTACTATGGCCAGGTCATTAGGACCTGACTACGTCAATGGAGGGGCCATTGACGTAGTCAGGCCCACCGCCACCCCGTCGGGGCTGCGGGTTGTTCGCAAGAGATACCGCGGCCTCGACATAAAGGGCTAAGAAGAAACATGGGTGGTTTTTAATCAGTAGAAGTCTGACACTCCCTTTCGCTCTGCCCAAAAACGGGAGGGGTTATTCGATGATTTTCCACCCGCCAAAAAGAAAAAAAAAGGCCCACCGCCACGAAGTAAAAAAGCTTAATCAGTATTTTTTTTCAATTAAGTCATCACCATCATCATCAGTTCACGCTCTTGGGCGTTGGATCCCTTTATTCTACAGCACCTCTCGTTCCAAATCAAACAGCTAACTAAATATTATATAAAAATCGTTATAATTATAACATTTCCATCTCACCTTTTATAGTTCCCAAGGAACCATCACTTATGATACCCACACTAATTTTCGATTCTTTTACATTTTCAACGCATCGTGACATCCAAATATCATGCAAAGTTTTAGCCATTTCCGCAGACTTGAACATGCAGCCGTAAGGGTTACTCGATGAAGCTTGAACCATCTTGAAAGAAACATAAGACAAGTTTTTAGAACTAGCAGTAGCAGCCGTGTTGATTTTATACCAGCAGGGCGCACAGAATAAAGAGTTGTTTCATAACATAGCATTTCGGCTTTCAGGGCATCGGACAGTGAAACATCGAGCAGTGACTGACCTGTCTATTAACTCGCAAGCTAGCACAGTAACTGAAACCCAATAATGACTTAGAGCCGAAGCCAGACCTACGAATATTTGTTCCGTACTGGAATCAAACCTGCAGAACGCAGCGCAGCAGCCTTTCGCTAAGCCACTGACTACAGGAAGTTATTCCGAGTCTGGCTATTTGTGTATGCGAGTTTAAATAGGTATTTATAAACGCACCCACGATACAGGAGAAAATCTTAGTGTGGGTCAATGTTTAAAAATAATAAGCACCCCTTTTGGTGGGAAGGAAGATAACACGGAGTAACTGCATTGCAGTTACGAATAAAATAGTCCACATTATTTTTAAATGAATAGTCATCCCTGAGTGAGTTCTCTCATGATTTTGTTTAATGACTTACGGCATGGTTGACTAATATTAAAATCGATACCTTATTGATAAATTCTTTCTTCATCCAAGATGCATTGAACTGATTGTGCTCCATGTTAAGTTTTTCCAACATTTCACGGGATACAGCATCCCAATCACATCCACTTTCTGTATCGACTATAACATCATTATTTAAGTAGGGTTTTCCTAAGTCTGTATGAAACACGACATCGTTTGCAGCCCAAACATAAACCATATTGAGATAAGAACATTTCACCTTAAATTAAACAGATTTCATTATGTTACTATCAGCCCATAAGACACATAAATAATGTTCAGGTAATGAAGAAACGGATATACCTACCTACATACACACAGCCGTGATGCGCCGTTCCCAAATTCCCTTTCCCGGAAATATTTCGAGTGGAAAAGTTCCAGGGAATATTCCGGCATTCCCGGGAACGTTCCCACATAGTGGGAAATGGACATTTAAATTGTTTAATTTGTAATACAATATTTTTCGTTGTTATATTTTCATAAAAAAGAAATATTTTATATTTGAATTAATATTTAACTACTAATAATACAAGAATACACACAGGTAACAACACACACACAGGCACACAGGTAATAATAAATTCGTTACTTATCGCTAGGCTGTTCCCAAGCCATAAATAACGTATTTATTTTAAAACGGTAAGATAAGATATGACATTATTGCGAACAATATTTACAAGCTATTGTAATGATGGTAAAAGGGTTTCAGTACTTGCTATTGTAATAATTGTATTGTCTTTAGAAGTGCACGTGCGTCGGCTTCACTTTGTATCCCTTCCCCAGATTTTTTATTTGTTTTGTTTTTTCTTTCTCACACATTTGCTTTTGCAAAAATTATGTATTTTTATCTCCAATTTTAGTTGCATTACACACTTTAACCGTTTCGAGCGCCTATTTTGTAAAAACCATGAGCAAGAAAAGTGCAATTTTCGATCATTTTGTGATTAAGTCCGTGGATGAAAAACCTATTTACGAGTGTATTTACTGCCATTTTGTGTATACGTTTAAAAATGTGACTAAATTTGCCCGTCACATATCTAAATGCAAAAATAGCCCAACAGACATAAAAATAAAATTTCAAAAATATGCTCCCAGTGCAAAGGTTAACTCAAGTTTAATATCTACGTCCATAAATACAACAGGACCACCAGAAAATCCTTCATTGCCACAGGACGAAACTGCTATTAGACATAGCCAAGTAAGTACCTACCATTTGTTATTGGATTTTTCATCCTAATATTTTTTTTATTTCTTTTAATACCTTTTATATGTATCTTCAATGGAAGAATTTCTTGGTTAATAACCATAATGGGAATACCTATATATATTCAAAAAGAAAAACTTGGCTAATCAAGACGCTAAAATTTCTTTCTACTACTACTACTAGGTACTGAATATTTTCAATTAAGATTGATCCTTCTATATTTTGATTGGGCTCTCTCTACTTCTTTATCTAATTTAAGTAGTTATATGTAACAATTTTGCATGATCATGTTGTTATTGTTATGCATGAACGATTTTTGTTGTTTTGTTACAGACAAATATACATCAAGCAATTGCAAGAGCAGTTTATGTGACCGGTATACCATTTTCTACTCTGCAACATCCTTTATGGACCGAAACATTTGAAATGTTGAACCCCCAGTTTACCATGCCATCTAGAAAGCTGTTAGCAACAACATTATTAGATCAAGAATATGAAACAGTACACAATGACGTCATAAATAAAATAAGACATGCTAATGTAATTCACTTAGGCATCGATGGCTGGTCCAATATTCGTAATGAATCAATTTTAAATGTAATTTTATATGCCCCCAAGCCTTATTTTTGTAAATTTATAGAAACTACCGACAATCATCATACTGCTGAATATTTATGTGAGGAAGTTTCTAAAATCATAGATGAATTTGATGCATCAAAATGTTTCGCAATAGTAACAGATAACGCTAGTAATATGGTTAAACTTGGAAAGCTGTTATATGAAAAATATGACCATATTATTTGGACTGGATGCTTAGCACATACGCTTCACTTATTTATAGGAGATGTAGTGAAGGTTCCGAAAATTCGTAGCTTGTTTTTTAATATTGTGGAAATTATCAAAACTATTACTAGATCACATAACTTTTCAGCTGAGTTTCGTAGAATAGCTAATGATAGATCTATTAACAGTAGTCTTCATTTGCCTGTTAAAACAAGATGGGGAAGTTATTTATTATGTCTACAAAGTTTTGTAAAATGTAAAGTTATATTGCAGAATATGATAATTAACGATAATTCACTACTAACAAAATATAGAAACCTAATATTTGAAGAAGATACTTGGGACGAAATACAAAGACTGGAATATTTCTTAAAACCGATCGTCCAATGGATAATAACACTAGAAGGAGATTATTATGGAATACACTTAGTGCACCGAGCCTTTAAAGAAATACAAAAAGTGTTAAAACACGTACATTCAAGAACGATTTTTGGAGATATGTTACATACTCTAGAACAAAAATTTGATAGTAGAAAACTAAATGCTCTTAAACCAATTCATTTGGCAGCTGCCCTTCTGGATCCACAAAATCAAGGAGTACTATTATCTAGTCAAGAGAATGTGGAAGGCTGTGAATTCATTATAAATATTGAAAAAAATGCAGAAGCTGCAGTTAATATATTTACGGAATTATCGCAATACAAAAGCCGAACACACTTGTGGGAAAAAAGTTTTATTTGGACTACGGCCGAAAATATTTCACCATTATCATGGTGGGAAACTTTATTTCCGCAAACGCTTTTGGGTAAGATTGCCATAAAAATTTTATCAGTTCCCGCTACTTCTGCAGCTGTAGAAAGATCCTTTTCAACATTTTCAAATATGCATACGAAGAAGCGAAATCGTTTAAAGGCAAACACAGCAGGGAAGCTAACATTCATATCACACAATTGGAAGCTAATTAACAAACCCACCCAACAATATCAAAGACCACTGTCAGATCATAATTTATCTTCAGTATCAAATTCTGCCTCGGAAGACGAATTTTCCGAAGTAGCAATAGATGAAACGGACAACTCAGAGCTTATTTTTAATAACCCTGGCACTTCCAGGGCTAGATTAGATTTGGATTCCGATGATTCCAATATTATGAATTGTTCAACAGAAATATTTGATCTAAATAAGCCAGGCCCCTCCAATATTAGTACAAGTGCAGCAAAAAAAAGAATAATAAGAAATATATTTAGTTTCGATTCAGATTCTGATGACTAATTTTGCGTAGTCTCCGTCAAACAAACTGATTTCTACTATACTATACTGTATGGATTATTATTATTATTATACTGTATGGATACTGATAACTGTGGAATTGATATATTTTTAGGTATCTGTAAAACACTACAATAAAAATCTGTATGTTTTTAATCATTTCATTGTATTGTGTAATCAAAAACTTTACTTTCTGTGATTAATACGCCAATCCAAAAGACTGATTTGTATTTTGTTTAAACTAATTAAAATTGTTAATCTATAAGACAGGCTATTATGATTAAATGTACCTATATAAAGTATTATATAAATACTTTATATAGGTACATTTAATCATAAGCCATGATTATTAATATTATTAAAAAAAATGTGGAATATTACTACCACATTAAACTGTGTGATGATTCGTTTTTAAGTTCTGTTATCATATCTGAAAGAAGAAAATGATGTGCCATTTAAAAAAAGTGTAAAATTATATAAATCAAAGTTTTTTTAAATTAAAATAATGAATAAATACTTTGTTTTAATTCAAATAATTTCTTACTAAAAACCTTGGAACGTGCCCATCGATCCCGGGAGCAAAGGAATATTCCCAGGGAATATAGGGATATTCCCAGGGAATATGGGAATATTCCCAGAGATTATCGGGAAAGTTCTCAAAGCAACGACTTAATTGAATTATGCCTATGTATAAAGGTGTACTTGCTTTTGCACATAGCGCAAAAGTTATTTACAAAAATATATACAACTATTTAAGTCAATATTCCCAGTCGTTCCCAACGTGCCCGGGAGCGTTCCTGGGAATTAGGGAACGTAGGAAACGATCCCGGGAACGGCGCACCATACATAATAAAATATTATAAAAAAATTTAGTGAAAAAAAAAAAGCGTTCGAACTCAAAAAATTATATACAATACATCAGAGCGGGCGCAACTAACTCGAAATTAGCTCTACCATGCGTAGGTTAGACTTTTTTTCTTTCGGGTAATGCAAATATTAGTAGAATATTAGTATGTTAATATTAGTATTATTAATATTATATTAGGAGTTTCTGTATGGCAAATGCTTCTTTGAGATCTAAGTGATTGTAAGAGCGAGCGAAAGGCTAGAGCTCAATTTAAGAGGCCGGATTAATTTTGTTCATTTATCCCAAAAAGGGTAATAATCATAATTATTCAGCCTACTTTCCTAGCCTTCTCTTAATAGTACTGTGTATTACAATAACCCTTTTTCTTTGGAGTGTGAGAAATCATCAAATTAATGACTCCTCGGGAGTGTCAGACTTCTAATGACTAAAAACCACTCATGTTCCTTCTTAGCCCTTTGTATCCCAGGCCGCAGTATCTCTTTCGAACAACCCGCAGCCCCGACAGGCGTCGGCCCTTGCGGGCCCCTGCAATGTTGCTAACATCTCTTTGAGGCGCGCGTGGAACACGAACACGCCTTTTTTTTTTTTTTTTTTGGGGGGTGGGAAATCATCAAATAACCCCTCCCGCTCTTGGGCAGAGCGAAAGGGAGTGTCAGACTTCTACTGACTAAAAACCACCCATGTTCCTTCTCCGCCCTTCATGTCGAGGCCTCGGTATCCCTTGCGGACAACCCGCAGCCTCGACAGGCGTCGGCCCTTGCGGGCCCCTTCCATGTTGCTGACATCTCTTTGAGGCGCGCGTGGAACACGAACGCGCCGTCGACACGGCCTGTTGTCGTCATAAGACGACGGACGGCGAGCTTACCCATCACTCACCGTCCACAGGCCCGCGTCTACGGTGGCCGGAAGCCATCACGTGGCCCCCGACGCCCGGAGCGCCTCCCGCGGCGGCTGGGACGAGAGGTTCTCTCCCTCTCACGTTCCGCCACCTCCTTCGCTAGCATCACTGCTTCGCAGAAGGAGGCGACGGCGTCCCATTCCTCCTCGCCCCGGACCATGGCTTGCACCAGGGCCGGACGCGAGAGGTCGCCGCCGCCGATCGCCGCTACGAGAACACGGCGGGGCTCCGCCCAAGCGGGACACACCTCCACGGTGTGCTCCACCGTGTCCTCCGGCCGATCCTCACAATGGTGACAACCGGGCGTTTCCTCCCGCCTGATTCGGTGCAGGTACCTCCCGAAACAACCGTGTCCGGTGAGTACCTGCGTCAGACGGAAGGTGAGGGCGCCGTGGCGCCTCTCCAGCCACTCCTCAAAGAGGGGACTTACCGCCACTATCGTGGCGTGCCCTACACGAACACGCCTGTCATCGTCATAGGACGGACGGTCTGTGAGCTAGCCCATTACTCACCGTCCACAAGCCCGCGCCTGCGGTGGCCGAAAGCCATCACGTGGACCCCGACGCAATCTTATCCCCTTAAGCAAGACTGGTTGTCAGACCAGGATACAGGTAGGTATACATGCAAAAAGTTTCTACTTTTCAAAAACACCGTGTGTAATATTTATTATATTGATGTTGTTTCAGACATGCATTATTAACTAACTATAAATTCTGCACCTCCTTTATAAAGTTTTCATTAGATTAATTTATGGAGACACAGTAAAAGAAAGTATCAACCTTCAGGTAGGCACTCAATGTAGTTTTTGCAATTGTTCTTAGAGGTGTAGAGAAAAACATCCTTTCAGGAGGTAGATTCTTAGCTATTGTCATCAGAATATCTATGACCAGCAAACCATCAGCAACAATAATAGGCTTCCGAGGTTCCTTCATTGGTCCTCTTGATTTCTTCTTAGTACCTTCATTATTTAAATTCTTTGTATTTGCAAAACTAGTAGCAATTTTTATTATTAAGTATAAATTATAAAATTGTTCATTACATTCCATGTTGTTGAAATCAAACAAATTTGGATTAGCAAAACTGGTCATAAAGCAAAATACGTCAGCGTCTGTTAAACTGAAAACAACAAAAGTAGACTTCTAAATAGGTACATACGTACATCTACATCCTATTATTTGATCTGAGATCTACATTATATCTATTTCAATAAATATCCTATTGACTTGAATTATTTCATGCAAAATTAAATACTCTTCTTAGCGAGCCTCACACTCAACTCTTCTTATTAAAAAGCCTACTTACCATGGTATGTCCGATGTATATCTTATTGAATTTAAACATGAAAAAGCACAAGAATTGTACTCTAGTGCTAACGCCCATGCTTCATCTGTTTCATTAGAATAAACTAATAATATCAAATCAATCATTTGAGTTTTTCCAAAAACAGCTCCAGATAATATCTTAGTGATAGTTAGCTGTGATGCCGGTAACATTGGATTAATCACCATAACTCTTATGGGAGGCATATATTTTTTGATTTGAAAATTCATTTTTCCCGGTGCGTATTTTCTAGTCTATTTGTTTTATCTATTTCGAAAGATTGCAAGTTATTAACACTGCAACAATCAAACCCTATAAATCACTCTAATCTTTGAAATAAAATATTGCAATGACTAGCCTTATGAAGTTGACCACAGAACAGAAAGACTGACATGGGAACAGAAAAAGGTTAAAACAAAAAGTTATCAAACGCATAAACTTTTTTTTTATGTGATCAACGTTCCAAAATACTCCTTAGTGATATCATAATGCATTGGAATAAACCCTAGCCAAAGAAATTAATAAGTACCTAGGTACCTACATCATCATCGTCATCATAGTCCTCAGCCCAACACTGACATCACCCCAATGCTATAAGTAATGTTACTCTTATTTATTTATAGTCGTTTATTCGCGCGGAGGCGCTACACCGGGGGGTCACTCCGTTGCCACGGCAAATTGCCGCTCAGCGGACAGGCCTCCGTCGCCTCTTTCTGCGAAGCAGTGATGCTAGCGAAGGAGGCGACGGCACGTGAGAGGGAGAGAACCTCTCGTCCCAGTCGCCGCGCAAGAAACTCCAGGCAACGGGAGCCACGTGACGGCTTCCGGCCACCGTAGACGCGGGCCTGTGGACGGTGAGTAATGAGCTAGCTCGCCGTCCCTCCCTCTTATGACGACGACAGGCCGTGTCGACGGCGCGTTCGTGTTCGACGCACGCCTTAAAGAGTTGTCAGCAACATGGAAAGGGCCCGCAAGGGCCGAAGCCCGTTGGGGCTTCGGGTTGTTCGAAAGAGATACCGCGGCCTCAACACAAGAGCTAAGAAGGAACATGGGTGGTTTTTAGTCAGTAGAAGTCTGACACTCCTTTTCGCTCTGCCCAGAGCGGGAGGGGTTATTTGATGATTTCCCAGACCCCAAACAAAAAAATAAGGGCAGTAGCATCAACCACCGCACGTTATATTTTAATGGAAGGTAACGAGTACTTGGGAAGCATAAAATAGGTCAAATTAGAAGAAGATATAAATCAAGCTTTAAAAAGCCAGTTTATTATTTACCTCTCAATACGGGAAATCTATACAAAGCGAATCCATATTGTACTGGAAATGTATAGCTAGATGTGTAACGGTGTGTACCTATAGTACACTTTATTCCCGTCGGGGCTGCGGGTTGTTTGCAAGAGATACCGCGGCCTCGACATGAAGGGCTAAGAAGGAACATGGGTGGTTTTTAGTCAGTAGAAGTCTGATACTTCCTTTCGCTCTGCCCAATAGCGGGACTTATTTGATGATTTACCACCCGCCAAAAAAAAAAAGTACACTTTATTACAATGTACTTACAGACAGTGTCGTCGCAAATGCGGAGTACTTACAGGCTCTGAGTTCGAACCCAGGCGGGGAAGTTTCTTAGTGAACAATTGCAGAAATCGATAACAAAAATCATCGTATATAATATACTCGTAATTATGCTTAACAAAAACCGAATAAATAACTATTTTTTTAAATATACAGTTGGGTTGCACTACTAGCAACTCAACTAAGTAATCGCATAGCGACACCTATGGGACGACACAGGTACTTCAAAGCCAGACAGCGAGCAACAAAATTATTGGTCCATAGGTACAGTTTCAGCTAGTTGGAAAGGAATACCAAGAAAACCTTGGATGAGTTGTATGAGAAATGACATGGACGAACAAGGTGTCAATTGCGTGAGGGTTGACAGAGGGGAATGGAAGAAAAGAAACGTGTTTCGCCGACCCTTAATAACGTGGGACAACGGCAGGCGGATGACGATGAACAACAGTTGAAAATGGTGCCACGTGGATACATTGATTAGTCACTGCGGTACTCAAAGAAATTTAGTGATTACTTAAGCCGTCACTTAGTAAAGATTTGACATACTTTTGTATGACAAAACTGTCAAAACCGTTACTAAGTGATGGCTTAGGTAATCATTAAAGCTCTCTGTGTGCGGCAGTCAGTCTTCAACATGAACGAGAAGAGAAATTGAAAAAAGTGTACCAGCCTACTATCACAGATATTATAAAACTTCGCTACTTTGTGGAATACATCTATTTGTAATTTGGATAAAGTGTATAGAGTAATAAGTTATCCCCGCACACGATTCGGGGATTCATGTGCTTGGGGTACCTATGTTAAAAAGTATCTTCTTTCGAATGTTTTAAATAAAATATCAAAATAACAAATTAAATACTTCCAAAACCAACGGCGGCTTCTTAGTCTATGGTATAGTGTCTGGATGATGTTATTGTGCTCTTTGGAATACTTTTGACATTCACAACAATTTTGACAATCTGATAATGACAAGTGACGTAACACTGACGCGTTTACTTTTTGTTGTATTTTGCTCTAGCCCGAAATGTGGGAAGTGATAAATTGTGTCTAAAATCTAAATTATGGCCTCTTTTAGGGACAAAGATTTTGAGGTTTCACCAGCAACCTCAACATCTTCCGTGAAATCATCGTTTTTTGAAAGATCTCCGTCCGTTTCATCATCAAGAGAGGATAAATGGCCGGAACTTCTGTTATCCAGGCCATTACAGTCTTACTACTACAGTTCGACAAGTAAGTACTTGAAAATTTTAAATAATTATCTCTATAGTTGCCTTAGTTACTGGCAAAATCCTTCTAAGTTGTTTTATACTTACAAAATAAGATGAATCTGTTCAAAACTAAGTGGTATGTATGCCGTATGCCATGTCCTTAAAAACACGAATACTTCAGCGATTGGCGTACCTACTGAATTTAACATAATATTTCATAATGTAGTCATACACACCATCCACTCTTAAATTAGAAACATTTTTGTTATGTTGTTGTGAATATCGCGTGACTGCTATATTGATAACGACACTGGCGCTTTATGTCTGTGTAAAAACAAAGATAAGTACTGATATTATTCCTCCAAAAAGTTATGACATAAAGGTTGTACTATTTTTTTTATTGCATAGTATCATGTAATGTATTACTACTGCAACTTTTATACTGAAAATTTAATTCCCCAGATCAAAAATATTCAACAACCTGTTGGCAATAAGGGCCAGTAGCTCTGTCTATTAAAATTATGCTGACCCTCAAGTAATTTCATATACTTGAGGTTACGGTTTATCTGTATTCTTTTTACTTCTAATACTGAAAAAACCATTAGCAACCTGTTGATTTTCCATTTCTTCTGCCTATGTTATAAATCCAAACCTCATTCCATTAGCAAATCTGCACACCTATTTAAACAGATTTATAAAAAAGTTAACTAACTAACTACATGGAAACAACTAGATCTCCTTAATTTGTATGTGTGTGCAAGAAAAAGTATACATTATGATAAAAAAAACTCTGTTCAAGTGAAGGTATAATTTGCCATTGGGACTAGATTGTATTTATGTAATTGTTTTTGGATAACAAGAAAAAAAATACCCAATGAAAAATGTACTAATATGAGAATTACTTTCATGAATATTTTATTTGATTATGTCACCTATGCCCCTTATGGATCAGACAGAGCTTGTTTTTAACATATTGTATTTTACAAAGTTACAACTTATTATACAGTTTACAAAATGCAAAGTAACACCTGTTAAAGGACAATAGGCATCTTTGTATTGGCTGTGTCTCCGTCTTTATAAATACAAGTGTTGTTTTCTACATTTGAAGCAAGAATATAACAGTTCTAACTACACTTTATGTGGTACTTAAGGAATATGTTCTGTATTTTGTCATATTTGCTTCCTAGTATGTTGTAACTATGTTTCATGCACCATGATCGGAGGACTAACAGGAATTATGTTAAATAATAATATCCTGACAATTCTGTTATTTTCCCTGAATTAAATTTAAAAAATTACTTTTTTTTATGGCAAATATTGTGTTTGTAAACTTGTTCCTAATTTGGTAAACTTGTAGGTACTACTATTTCTTAATCCAATCATTACTTTCATAACATGATAACTAAAAAATCCTTTTAAAAACTTTACTCTTCTGGAACTTGACCCAATCATCATCACAAATTTGTTTAAATATTAATTTACATTTACATTTTTATTGCATTGGAGTTGAAATTAAAATTATTTAATATAAAACAATTCAATTTTACCCTAATTCCCACCAAATAACATTGTTAGTCTCCTCAATACAGTAAAAATTCTGCAATAAGAGTTATTCATAGAAGTCTGCTGAATAGTATGCGACACCATCATACAACACTTGAGACGGAGCTACAATTTTTGCTAAACATGTACATTTTTTTTTACTATTTAATAAAGTAACCTACATAGTATAATATTCATGAACGAGAACTACCGCGCATTATTTCACTAAACATTTTAAAACTTCTGTTAGGTATTTACAATTCCCTATTTTATTTCTTACTAAGTATCACCAAACACCTAAATGAATGCCTAAATAATGTTGCACCAAAAAGCTATTATTACTACTGTTTCTAGTTAATAAATGTAACATACAATTATTCTGTTTATTTTTCCGTGGTTTTCGGATAAACAGCAGTTGCTGTCGGTCATAACTTAAATGTCACAAGCTTCCTCGGTTTTCTAACAGATGGCAGTATGCGCGCCGAGTATTGATTTTCCCGCTGTTGTAGGTACGACGTAGCGTTTGCCGGGAAATCAATATTTTGGACGTGGGTACTGGAGAAACCATTTCTCTCAACGTAGTTCGGAAAAATTGTTCGTGTTATAAGTTATTATTAAGAAAGTGACTAATTCATACGAATAAGGACCCACGCTTCTCGGCATTGCGTTTTAAACAAGTGATTTGATAATAAATACGAACTAACTTGACCTTCAAAGTTGCGCATCGGGTGAAATGATTATAACGGGGTGATCAAAATTTACGCGACACTGTTGATTGTTTCGCTTGATAGTTTATTTGCTGCTTTATTATGCGTTCGCTTGCTGCCGTACATGGGGTGGATCCCTTGCCCGAATTAGGCATTCCATCTGCCATTCAACATCAGGGTGACGGCAACCCGGACGGTGATATGGCCGGCGCACAGGACACTATCTACCTGTGCAATTTCCGCGTTTCCGTCGACGGCGAGTGGCTCTGCCTGAAAGAACTGCACGATATGGAAATGCAGGATTCGTTCCATCGTCCCTCTGCTCAAGGCACCATCACTTCACCTGACGATCCGATGAATACATTAATGGGTAAATTGATACACCGAACAAATGATGTATGTGTGAATGGTAATGACAATAAAAACAATTTATTGTCATCTGTTGTAGCACGGGATCCTGTTGTGATCGAACGCAGCAATCTCGTGAACATCTCGAAACTGATTGTGAAGGAGCTGATCGAACAATCGCTGCGATATGGTAGAATGCTTGACAGTGATCATTTGCCATTGCATCACTTCTTCATTGTGCTCGAGCATGTTATGCGTCATGGACTCAAACCGAAGAAGGTAACTAAATGAACTAATACTCATTAGTTAGTTGAATGGTCTAATGTTATTATTATGGTATCACTTAAAGACGTCATTATTAACATCACTCATTAAAAACAACATAGTAATAGATACCCGCAATAAAATAAGGAAAACCCAGCATTCATGTGGCGAGCATTTTCAGGGATTGCTTGGACCTAAAAAAGAGTTATGGGACATCTTGCAAATGGTGGAGAAATATTCTCCAGAGGCTGCTGACATCACGGCTAGCGTCAGGGATCTCCCTACTGTCAAGTAAGTTACAAATTAAATAAGTTAATATTAATGGTAAAAACCAGTCAGTAGCTAGACATCTATTATAGCTTTTTAAATTATGGCGTGTTAAATTAATGTCGACTGATACAAATCGCAGACTGCACCGCCTTTTGTATGTTTTTTAAAAGTAAATTATTTTGCCTCTGTATAATGTTATGGTATACAATAAAGTTACTATTTAATCAGTTTATAGTAGTAGTTTCGCTTATTAGTGTGAAATTTCTGACTTGAATTAAAGTTCGTTTATTTTATATTAAAAAAGGGAAAATATCGTCATGATTATAAGAAGAAGAAATATAGATATGTATAAATAATAAAATCACATTATAGTCTGTTTTTATCACTTTCCTATTTCTTTTTAGAACCGCTATGGGTCGTGCTCGAGCGTGGCTAAGATTGGCCTTAATGCAGAAAAGACTCGCTGACTATCTTCGTATTATCTTAGAACACCGTGAAGATACGTTGGAGGAATATTTTGAACCTCATGCTCTGATGCTGAATGAAGAAGCTGTCATTATAACTGGACTCCTGGTCGGCTTGAATGTTGTGGATTGTAATTTGTGTGTGAAGGTAACTAACCTACTACTTGTTTTGATACACCGGTATTTAGGTTCCTATTGACTTTGCTATCGTGACTCAACTAATCATTTATGAATTGCCTGTATTGAGTTATTCAAGTTTAGAACTACAAACTCTTATTTAGATTTAACGTTTTAATTTCGAGATTTACATTACCCTAGTTCTACAATCAAATACTCAAATCAGAATCTGACTGCAGTACTCGGAGATATTTAATGATTACTTAAGCCGTACTTAGTAAAGATTTGACATACTTTTGTTTGATAAAACTGTCAAAACATTTACTAATTGATAGCCTAAGTAATCATTAAAGCTCTTTGAGTGCGGCAGTGAGTGTACCTAAATCTAAATGCGAAGTATACTTCGTATTCACCGAAATTCAAAATATATTGTGACGCCTACAGGAGGAAGATCTGGACAGTCAACAAGGCGTAATAGATTTCTCGCTTTACTTGCGAGGCAGTAACTCGTCCAATGACCTAGCCGGCAATGGTAACGGTGAATCAGAGCCTAAACAACGCCACATTAACACAATGCTAGACCAGAAGAATTACATCGAGGAGCTCAACAGACATCTCAAGTGAGTTTCGAATCTATTATCTATTGTTCTAAAGCTCACACGTTAATCTAGGCAGTTTAATGTGTTCTTTAACAAATACTTTTCTATTTTGTGTTTTTCCCACAAAGTATGTAAGTGTGTCTCATTAGCAAATTGTATCATTAATCAAGTAATTTGTGTTTCGCAAGACTTCATTTAAACTTTGCTATTTTTCAATGATGATGTGGAATGTAAATATTTAATGGATAGTTCACATTTTTACAACCTTATTTTGAAGTGCTTAACTGAGCGTGTACAAGTTTACTTTCATTTTAGAGTTTTCACGAAATCTTATGATAGCATAGCCACACTCGACGTTGTGGAGTATGTGACTTAAGTATATGGAAATTAATCAATTTGTTAAACTTTCGCGCTCCTACCTTTGTAAACAAATCGTACTGTTGAAGGTTAACTCAAGTCACAAATATTAAGGTCATGAGCGAACATTTTAACCCAGTTCATAGACCCATGACGATTTGACTCGCATTAGGCACCTACTAATATAATCATAAAGAGTACCATAGCCTTTCTGATATAACTGCGATTCGACATTAATTTGTAGTGACAGTAATACTTTATCTCCCAAAACGAAATACACTGTCTGATCTATGAGACTACATGTATATATCAATTCACACGTAAACGTCGCAACTGCTACAATAGGGTAGACCACAAAATCTAATTAGTCCGTCAGATACATTTCCAAAATATTGGATACCTACATATTTTTCCTTTTTTAACCGACTTCAAAAAAGGAGGATGTTCTATGTTCGTGTGTATGTATTTTTTTTTTTTTTATGTATGTTACCTGATTTCTCCTCCATTTGTGAACCGATTCTCAAAATTCTTTTTTTATTTGAAAGAGTATACTCCGGAGGTGGTCCCATTTAAATTTGGTGAAGATCTGATCCTGATCTTCGGAGATATACAATAGAACTCTTCAAAAATAGACGGCAAATCTGTCGTGATTGCTGCAATCGCTTGGATGTTTATTGTTTATACAACATCATGACGTAACATCACGCCTGTATGATCTGAGGGGGTACGCAGATGTGTACACCCAGATTTGGACAGTAAGATATTATGTAATGTTCCATTTATTGGGGATAAATAAAACCTATTATTTGTTTGGGAACAACTAAAAATGGAAAAATAAAATACTTTTTGGCAAAAAATAAAACCGACTTCAAAAACACCAAAAAGTGAAAAATAAACTTCTGAAGAAAAATCAGCTTCTGAAGTCGGTGGCAAAAAACGAAATCAAACAAACAAATGTCACCGACTTCAGAAGCTGATTTTTCTTCAGAAGTTTATTTTTCACTTTTTGGTGTTTTTTCACGTAAACAAAAAAAGAAGACGATACAGTGCATCGAAAACTCGTGTGACATTTCAGTACATGTTTTACCTAAAAGTGACGTCACAAGCCCCCCCCCCCACTTATGATCTTTGACCCATTTTATCTTCGTGAATTTTTATTTATTTGATAAAACATAACACACGTAGGATTTAATATTTTTCGATAATCTAACTGACGGACTAAACAGAATCATATTTTTTTAGTCGTCGACATCCCTATTCTCATGGTACTCTCTAAGATTAATTTACCTTGCCACCATTATGCAAAGAAGTAAAGAGGTGTTGTTATGCTAATTTCATTTGTTTTAGTGCAACGGTAGCGAACCTCCAAGCCAAGGTCGAGAGCCTGACAACGACTAATGCCCTCATGAAGGAGGACTTAGCCATCTCCAAAAACACGATGATTCAGTTGGTTGAGGAAAACAATCAACTAAAACATGCGCTTGGTGAGTACTCGACACTTTACATAACATTTACATTGAACTGAACGTTTACGGCTAACTTCAGGGTTTTGTTACATGAATGAAAAACTAAACCCGAATAGAACGCATTATTCCATGTCTTCTACTTTCTATTCGAAAGTGCATTTAAAAAAATATACCTACAAAGAATTCTATTTTTTTTCCAATTTAATACTAAAACGTCCATGAAATCGTTGTCATTAACCTCTATCATATAACAGTAGTCGCCGGAAGCTCGGAAAGGGAAACCATTCATGGTCGTCGGTATTTACTATCGAAAACACAACGCGAATAACAATAACAGAAAATCCAGCAGATAAGACACCTTGCTTACAGTGATGACTCAACCTCTATTGTATAGCTTAGTAGGCATTAGTACCTTGTCCGTACCTGACGCTAGCGTCATTATTTTACTGCCATTTATTATTTAACCACGGTGTTCAAACGTTATGCGCTTTAAGTCATCATTAATGGGTAATTCTACGGCAAAAAGTCACACTAAACAAACTTTTTGGGCCAAATCCTGTGAGTTATTTATGTACCAGTGTAAATATACCACGATGCAGTTTGTGTTTATTTGTAAATTGTTAAAACACGTGTGCATTTTTTGTGCAGGGCAAGATATAACCAAAGACACAAGAATGAAAGTGACGGAACTGCAGTCTGATGAAGAGGTAAGATCAACAATTTATTTACTTTTTTTCCTTTGCATTTATTTGGCGGAAATGATCACTCAACTTTTGGTTTTTGTTTGAATTTAAACGAAATAATTACATTCAGTATAATTAAATTACACAGGTTTTCCTCCTCCATTGTACTTTCTTTGACGTTTTCCTTATTGGAAATGCAGTACTTGTATGATAGATAAATTAATTACTTACATTTGTTATACGTTATCGATTCTCCCATAATTCCAGCAAGTCGCTAGTCGCCATCTCAATAGTATTTGGTCCTTTGGCTGGTTTTGGTCCTCTCCTACACTTATTGCTATTCAAATTCATGCTCAAAACCTCGAGTTTGCCCATTCGTCCATAACTCATACATAATCATCATTGTCAAAAAGTTCGTGCAATCACTAATATTATTGTTTTCTTTATTTTGTCCAATGATTCTTAAAATATATCTATCTACTGATTACAAATAACCTCGTGATAGTTTTCATGATAAAGTGCCAACGATAAGACAGTATAATCTTTGCTGCACCCATGACTTTAATTATTGCGAAACTGCAAATATTAGTGTCAATACGGCCAACGTAAAGACTCTATAATGGAACACTGTCTTCCCTTCGACACCAAAATAGGAAGTTCCTATAACGACTTCGCGGTTTAACCAAATAGAAATAGATATAACATAACAACGCGCGCGATTTTATAAATAGCACCAATAAATTACCACACCAGCACAGCGTCTGAACAAATGTGTCACTTTAATTTTCAGGAGAAACGTAGCGTCAAAAGCATCGCCTCTGATAAATCCAAAAATGATAGCGAGGCCAGCAAAAATTTGGAGGAAGAAAGGAAGAAGTATTTGGAACTACAAAGGGAGTTAGACTTACAGGTATATTAGAGATATTACCGGTCGTAACACTTCTTGTACATTGTTATTTTATAAATATATGCTCACAATGAAGTCAAGGTCGATATTATAATGGCTTGTGGCCGTAGTCCCGTCACAATAACTTTGATTCTATTAAGCAATGACCTATCTGCCCAGCGGACAGTGAAGTATATTACCTATAGCTTCCATTAATATTGTATTAGTAACAGTGGACACTAAACCAACAAATCTCATAATAATGTTCTTTAAAATGTACTCTTCAGATTTCACTCAAAGCGGAAATGGAGGTGGCTATGAAATTGCTAGAGAAAGATATACACGATAAACAAGACACAATTATATCGCTGAGAAGGCAACTCGACGATATAAAACTAATTAACCTAGAGATGTACAAAAAATTACAGGTGAGTTATTTAATCGTAATTCATGCATGATTTTAATAACCTTTTAGGATTTTGTACCCTTACTTTCCATCACTAGTGGTTGACCAATCACGCGCTTGCGTCAATCGTTGCTGAAGTTTCTTCATTTATACTTCATGGTCTGTTGATGATTAACAAGTAAATAACTGTGACACTAGCTCTTACTTTCAACTTGCAAGTATATCTAAATTACTCCGGTTTTAGTACATCGTTCATACCAGTTTAGAATTACATTAGTGTGCGGCATAGTCAGGTAACAAAGACGTTGCCACGCGAAGGTCGCCCATCCGCGTGGGTGCCATCTAACACTGCTTGATTCCCGCCCATGCATCCTCATCATCCCATCAATTTGATTAATGAATTATATGCCTCTTTGTCTTCTCCTTTGTATTACATTTTTTTTTTGTATCGTCAATCTTTTCGACTATAAAAATATATTAAAAATGTATGTATTCGTATTTTTTTTACACTAATTGGTTCTTTGTATTGTTTCATTTATATTTATAACTCACTAACCTGCTAATATTATATATAAAACCTATACTAATTCCATGCTGTATTCACAATGCCGCGGTTGTCTTACGGAAGGAATGCGAGATGGAACTGACGCAGAAAGGTGAAGTGGTGTCGAGGCTCCAGGGGAAAGCCGAACAAATTGGCAAAATACTTCACAACCTTGAGAAATATAACCACTTCTTAGGATCCGATAATGACTTAGTCAAAGCTCTCAGGTCTCCCACAACGAATGAAAGTAATCTAGGAGAAAAGTTAGAAAAATTGAAAGCACAAAAGGGTACAAAGTCGAAGGATGAAGGCCCGCCTCATAAAAAACTGAATCTCCAGGAAATACCACCTTTCCGAAAGAGTAGTATAAGAGACAAAGCGGTCAATCAAATCCCGGAGTAGTCTTTGGTATTAACTCAATACACTACATTCAATTGTTTGAATATCACATATTCAGGTGGTATTTCCTGTTCCCTAGATAATTATTAATGTATTATTACCTACTAACACATTCTAATATTATGGTGATATTGATGATGTTGAGGATAATATAATGGTTACACGTTACAATATGCATTTACATAGTATTTAAATATTCATAAAAACCACTGTATTAACCTCAGAATAAATGTTATGTACGAATCTCTAACAACAACATCTGTGTTGTAATTATCTGCTTTAAACTAACAGAATTAATCTAACTTCCACTCAATGAGTTGTCATTTTATTCAGCTAAACTGTATTGGCCTTGTTTTAGGAATGTGAAAGTTCCTTGAAACATAAAACAGAGCTAATAGCCAAATTGGAAGCAAAGACTGAATCAATGGGCAGCACCATACATCAACTCGATGAGAAGTAGGTTTTCATAATTTTTACTATGACATCGCATCAGGCGGGTTTCGGCCTGCGTTCATCCGTCAGGATCGAAAGAGTGCCTGGATAATATATAACGCTGTTGAATGTAAACTAAGCGCTTGACATATCAGTACTCAACGCACTTAGGTGTGAGCAATGCACTGCTTGCGTGTGTCAACTAGCGGCAACTCTTTCCATTCGCTCGATATTGGCAAACCCTCACAATGAACTTAGTGAATGCAAAAATCAGTATTTTGATAAATTATTAAAATGATCCGGTGATAATGATTATATTGTTAACGTAATGCTACTGTTGCTTTTGCTTACTTGCTGTGATTCTATTCAATATCCAATTGTACCATTTTGTGATTGACTAAGTTTTAGTTAGGTTTTTTTGTTCTATTAAAGTTATTTTAAGGTGTTAATAAATTATTTTCCTCAAAAAAAAATCTTATTTATTAGGTAATGTTAATAATATATCTCTGTTACATATTTGTTATTTACTTTGATTAAAACAGTTTAATTTTACCTTATAGTAATTATGTAACTTAACTAATTAAAAGTACCTGTATTATTAGAATAGAGAGCGTGAGGATTTGGTAGTGCTAATGAAGAGATTGGTATTTTGTATACTTTTCCAGTTGTTGTCAAAGTTAAAATGTATAGAGATATTTGATTATTACTTTCAAAGGGTATATGATCTCATTTCATTTGGGTAGCTAACATGTGCTTCAAAACTTGAATTTTACGATTGTATACAAATATTGTGCTCGTTGATATCTAGCAGCAAATGTAATAAAAATCATTTTAGAAATTTTCTTTTTAATCGTTTTGTAATTACGAGGCGCTAGTTGTGTAAAAGCCTTATTTATAATAAAGCATATTCAGTCGCATTTTGTATTTTATTGAACTTGAAATCCAATGGTCTTGCTTGTTTTATTTTTGTGTTTATTGTGTAGGTTTGCCATTATCAATCTCACTCCTATGTTTGCATGCTTTGTGTAACTAAACAAACAACACCTTGATTGTGATAAATACTAACATACTAAGCGTTCATATGTTCCTGGAACTAAAAACAATATACTACACTATATTCATGACAATTGATCGATTGTTTACCATCGGCTCAGTTGATAGAATCTTATCAAAAGTTATTTTTTCTTTGCATAGCTTAGGAGTTGACTAATTAAAACCTACGCTCATTTAAAACTTACAATCAGTTAATCAGATTTGAATTTAGTGATGATTAAAAAGTCAAACAAGTTAGTCAAATAATGACCTCATATTATTAATCCTATTAGAGTTCAGTGTAGGTACTGATGATGACTAATGACGACTAATGACCTGAAAAACACATAGAGTGTTTGAAAAGCCAAATATGCAACAGTGAATCTAGTACACAACACAAAAGCTTTAGATGTAGTCTCACCAACACTGAGGATTCCCCACAGTAGGTACACACAGTAGTCACCGTCAAAAGTCCCTGATATTTACGAATTTCAATTATTTCATGCAGAACACTAAAGTGCGTCATGGTTTTTGAATGACATTGTCAGAGCACTGTTTGTAAACAATTGTAAAATAGTATTGATAATTCAAGATGGCGGCGTTTGTTCCAATTCTGGCCACGCATCAATTGAATCATGACGCACAGAATCTATGAATGGGGAAGACCGTTAAAAACTTATGACGTGAACATAGCTAGGTCTCGATCTGACCAATGAGGTCAAGCTATGAAATATAATTTGACATTACCAGATTTTTTCCCAATGACGATGCTTGGAACCAGCTATGCTAGCGCCATTAGTTTCACAGGTGCCTTCCATTGATTTAAGCATATCAAGATTCAGATACAATAGTATAACATTCTTGATATATTTACATCTAAATGACTTTTCAAAAAATAGACAATTTATTGATTCATCTTGGTCTGACTTTACGAACAGATGAACTTATGCTAAAGATATGTACACGCTGAATAGGTTGCAAGAAGATAAGTTAGCTAGAAAGAGTTTAGAAGACAGTGCCCGTTCGCTGGGCCAGAAGGCAGCGGCCGCAGAGACGAGAGCCGTGGCCGCGGAGGGAGACCTTAGGATAGAACGGGAGTGGAGGGTGTCCTTACAAGTAAGTACCTGTCAAATCAAATATTTTATTTCACACTTAGCACTACAGAGACTTCGTCCACAAAAAAATTGATAGCTCGGCTAATAAACATAGGTATTGCAAATATAACTAATAGCTTAGGTACTAGCAATACTAGCTGATGCCCGCGGCTTCACCCGCGTGCATATCGGTTATCGCGACCAGAAGTAATCTTTTGACACCCTAAAACCCTTTTTTCGCATTAAAAAGAAGCCCATGTCCTTTCTCAGGGTCTAGACTATGAACCAAATTTCATTTAAATCGATTCAGTAGTTTTCGCTTGAAAGCGCGACAGACAGAGTTACTTTAGCATTTATAATATTAATTAAGTAAGGATAGCAACCATGAATAATGGATCTTTCTATCAGTGGAAAAAAAAATTAACCATTAGTTCCGAAGATTACCCCCGACATACAAACTTACAAACATAAGTTACCTCTATTTATTATTAGTAAAGAAGTATAATAAATCTACATGGACACTTATTTCGTACGTAATGAGTTAACATCGATGCACGGTTCGGTTGTTTTCTGTGGAGATGAAAATAACCATAGTTAATCTTGAATATTTTTTTTTTTGGCTTTCAATAATAAATCTCCAATTCTCGAATTACTAAACGATACAGACTGATGTGGTAAATTCAGTGTATCATTTAAATATGATACTAAGATGACCTGTTGTAAAATTCCGGTGGAATATGATTCAGAATAAGGAGCTCAATGCACCCTTGTCAGTTTGCGGAGGGCTATCTCTTACACCCTTTGGGGGGGGGGGGAATCATCAAATGACTCCTCCCGCTCTGGGCAGTGCGGTAGGAAGTGTCAGACTTCTACTGACTAAATGCCACCCATGTTTCTTCTTAGCCCTTTGTGCCGAGGCCGCGGTATCTCTTTCGAACAACCCGCAACCCCAACAGGATCTCTTACACCAGTTAATTTACTTTTTAACACGTAATGCCTCGACTATTTACGCCAGTAGCAAAATGTGTCAAAATACTTAGTAGGTCATTATTATGATGTACTATGGCTATACCTAGAAAATCGAATTCATTTAATTACATGGGTATAGTACCTATAGTTTACCCATATCGACAAACACATTTTAAACCACAAATCTTATAGTTATAATATTCATTCATAATAATTTCTACCGCATGACGTAATAAGACAATAGTTAATGTTATTTAGTTGTTGCATTTCACAAGCGCGCGTCAATCATTGTAATTTAAACCTTATCGCAAGGAATTAAAAGTCTGACTACGCTCGTTATTTTCATCCACATCCTATTAATTTAGTTTTCCTTGTAGCTTTATTTAATAAATAATCACTGTATTATAGGAATCCATGATGCGGGATCGCGATAAGATATCAATGCTGACACAAGAAGTGGAATCTCTGAAATCAATAGGCCAGGTAAACAAAACATACTATTTTCGTAATTGATTAATTGTACAGTCGAACAAGCTAATAAGTATACAGGTAGACTCATCTTTATAATTCTAGTAAGTACACTGAAAATATGAATTGCAATTTTGTTATACAGGGTGTAAATCAACCCATCACACACCCGTCAACCAAGCATTCTGTATCATTCTGCATCAATCTAAGTACCCCTACGCAAAAATTTTTGCTGGGAAACGATTTTTTTTTTGGGGTCAAAAATCACATTTTACGATAAAACTCAAAGTAGCACTCTTAAAACAATGTGCTAGTGGATGCTTTGAATAGTAAACGGGTCATGGAGGTAATTTAGGTAAAGTTTTAACCTGAAAAACTAGTATTTACAAAAACAGCTGTGAAAAATTTGTAACTTTGACCCCCAATATCTCCGTAACTAGAGGGTTCCCAGGTATGGTCTAGAACAAAAAAAATATCGCAGTGGTTGGGAGAACAACTGCCCTTCGTTTGCGTTAAGGGTACTTTTACACCCTATATAAAGCGTTTCGCATTAAGTGATTGATGTCAAACGCGGTATCATTTCACATCAGTCTCTAAATGTATCTGTATATTCTTAAAAGTAAATGCAAGTTAGCTGGCTGTATACTTATTAGCTTGTTCGACTGTACCGATACTTACAGATGACTATCTGTACTTAAATACATAAACTCACGCCCTTTTCCCATAGGGGTGGGCAGAAACAACAGAACGCCACCTGCTACGATCCTTACATACTTCATATACCTCGTCCACATAATGACTATCGGTACAACGACTCAATTAACGCTATATTATGTAACTTGACGGCACGGTTAGGGCAGTGGCTGAGCGATTGGACTGCTGCGCTGCGTGTCGCGGGTTCATCCCCGCACGTAACAAATATTTGTTTGGCCTACAAATAGTTGTTTCGGGTCTGGGTGTTTGGTTTGTGTATGTCAGTTTAAATGTTTGTAAACGCACCCACGATACAGTCATGAGAAAATCCAAGTGTGACAAAAGTATTTACATCATATTATCAGAAAAATCATATCAATAGTTTTAATTCCTTGTAAGTGGGCATTAGCTTCATTTAATATGTGTAATGTTTGTTGGTATTGTGAAATGCGTAAAGCTGAGTTTACACTCCGAGTTTTTCAATCTTCGGGAGACGAGAATAAGACTTAAACAGATAACAAAGAAAAATAAACTCGTCGTTCAGAAAACAATGCTTTCTGTTTTTGTTTGTTTTGTAGTTAGTTGATTCTTATTATATTAATACCCATGAAGCCGTAAAGTGCCTAGTATTAACTGGGTTGTGGAGGTCAGATAGAGGCAGTCGCTCCATGTAAAATACTGGTATTCAGCTACATCCGGTTAGACTGGAAGCCGACCCCAACATAGTTGGAAAAGGCTAGGCAGATGATGATGACCCATAAAGACTGAAGTTTCGCCAGTTATTGGACCTTGAAGAACTCCATTAAATTACCGATTTTCTAGATTGCATAGATCTATAAAAAAACCCGCAAGAAACGTTACTTAAACTTAAATAATGATTAGCAACTATGAAACCATACAGCTTTTTACGTTTAAACGTCTGTCAACCTTGATCTGTGTTTATTAATAAATACTATTGTGGCTTAATAATAACTGCCACTCGAGTCGATCTTTAGGTTTAGCCGCGCTTGCATACAGAGCTTCCTCCGTGCCTCTGAAAGCACATAAAGCTGTTAGTCCTGGCTGCCATATAAAGATAGTCGTTACAGGTAGTCAGTGACCTGAAAGTCTGACAACCAGTCGGTCTTACCAAAGAGTATCGTATTACTTACCCAGTATTACCTGGGTTGTTTAGGTCAGACAAGCAGTTGTTTGTTGTTTCATTTTTACTGGTATCTATAATACTGGTAAAGCCGACCACAACACAGTTGGTAAAAGGCCAGGCATATGATGATGTCATATTGTATGTAAATAAAAAATATCTTATTTCAACATTCCAGAAATATTTGTCACTACAAGAAGAGCAGCACGTCCTAAAGACGCAGTACGTCGAAGCGCAGAAAACTTTAGAAGAAGTTGGTGCTACACTGAGTGAGAACAAGCTTCAACTGGCAGAGCTTCTGGAGAGAGAAGCCGCACAAACGCAGACGGTGGAGGAAACGCCCACGTGGACCCACGATAAGGACGCCACGGCTTGTACCGCGTGTGCCAAAGAGTTCTCTATCGCTAGGAGGAAAGTAAGTTGACACTTACGGTGCCAAGCACCCAGTATATGGGTCGAACAATAATTAGCTATTTGACTACTGTTAAAAATTCACGAAAATGTTATGTTATTTCAAAGAACTAACAGAAATAACACGATGAGTGAAAAAGTTATGAAATCGATAAAAAAATGACTTAGCTTTAACTGATTTTAAATGACGTGCTAGACAAAGACAGCGCTACAAAAACGTCATTATTCATACCGCCATAGTTACGTAGTACTAATGGCCGTTTCGCACGACAAGGATAGAAAGTGCCCCCACCAAAAACTTCTAGAGCATGTGGCTACTCCTTTTTTTATCGATTTTATTACTTTTTACACACATAGTGTTATTTCTGTTAGTTCTTTGAAATGACATTACATTTTCGTGAATTTTGAACAGTAGTCAAATAGCCAATTCGTTTGTGTGCCCACAACCCGCCGCCGACTCGTCGTTATACGTAACTATAGATGACTGGTGTTCATGCCCAGGATCCCAACTAGCGGGACCAAATCAAAGTAACTTTAGGTTTAAACATATTCTACATAAAGGCCGATACCCTGACTCGTTGGCGTAGTGTTCGCAAGCGCGACTGCTATGCATAAAGTCCAGGTTCGTATCCCACGTCGGGCTTTTCTATCAGATTTTTTCAGTAGCAGTCACGGAGCTACATTTCGCCAGTTACGTTTAGGTCCCAAGTAATCCTATTGCCATCAACCGGGCACTAATCCGTGGCTGCTCCTGAGAAATTTCTGATGGACAACTGAATAACACTGTGCCCGACCCGGGGAACGAACCTAAGACCTCATGGTCAGCAGTCGCATTTGCGACCTCTGGACCAACGAACGAACTAGCTAGTTCAACGTTTGTGAACATAGAATATCTATAAAAAAAATCGTATTAAATAACTTTGTCTAAAATTCGTTAATATGACAAGCGGGCTAAACAACTCCAACTAAAAATATATATTGGATGAATATAAATAGTATTTGTTATCTTTTACAGCACCACTGCCGTCGGTGTGGCCATATATTCTGCGCTGCCTGTAGCGACAAAGCAGTCGCGTTAGCAGGCAACACCAAGCCTGTACGAGTATGCGACGCTTGCTACGCTGAAGTGAGACTAACGTAGCTAATAATACAGTAGCTTTGAATTATTCAAATTGACCAAAATAACATTGAGTTTGCTGCCGGTCAGTTGCGGTAACATTGAATTCCTTACCGACTTTATGAGACTTGGCAACAAGGGAATGTTGATATAATATTCTGGGTTTAACGCTCAAAGTTAAGTCGGCAATTTATTGAAGTGATTGTAAGTTGAGCATTCCGATCAATGATTCCGACGCGAATTAAAAAAAAACCATTAAATAAGTTTATAGCTCAATGTATGAATTTGCGTGCGACACTTTAAGAGTCATAAAAATAAAAAAATAATCAATTTAAAAATATGTTTTTAAAGAGCTCCTAACAAAAATACAACGTTTGTACCAACGACAATCGTAGTCAACCGTAAATATTTTTACCGATTTTTTGTCGACCACAAGTTTTTAAGACTGATGCAAAACAGTACATACATTGTTATCGTTAAATCAAATTGCTAATCATTTAAATTTTACAAATGTTTACATCTTTAAAATCATGTAGAAAAATAACACACTGAGGCATATAATATTAATGTCGTTTAAAATGCAGTGTATTAAGAAGTCAAAAGGTCTATATAGTGTTGCTAGCTCAAACAATGAATTGTTCAGAGTTAACCAACCATAATAATAAACTCGGTATTTTTTTAACAATAACAACAACATACATACTACCAGGCTAACGATGTTTCTTCTAAAACCCTGTTCAGTCATTTGGCTGTCTGCGTGTGTATAAGCCTACTAATAATTATTAAGATATTTTGTATCTCAAATAATACGAAACATGTTTTATAGTGAGTTTCAGAATTGGGTACCTTTTCTGAAACTGACCATAGTCTATTTGATTGTATCACTATGTAGCCTCTAATTCCTCTTAGAAGGTTTCGGAGTACAGTCACCTGCACAATTGCATTGATACCTTAACCTTTCGTATCCACGTGAGACACAATGGCTTTTTAATTGCGGCATACGAAATGTTAATGTGTATTTTCCTGTGAGCGTTTATTGTCGAAAACTAGTTTACGTTAAGTGGCGTCATTTTTCGCTTCACACGATTTTAGTTCTGAATTGTACATTGATTTTTCCAGGTGACTGTACAATTTTTAAAATCCCAAGATTTGTAATGTTCAGATCAAAGAACGGAATATACAGAGAGGAAGGAACATCGACTCACAAACGAATGCCACGTAGGAACTCATGAAAAAGAATGAGTTGTCGCAATATTGTTCTGAATTCTTGGTTTCTGTTTTTGCGTCGATACCCCCTTATTATGAATGATGATATTATGTGTTATTATAAAGCCTAAACAAAAATTGATGTCCATGGTCTTAGCCTAAATCTTAGGACCATGTTTTATTTTTAGTACAAAACATTATTATATCTTATTTTGTGATATTATTAAATAATCAAAATACAATGAGTATGTAAAATTTAAAATGTATTCTTGTTCTTTTTTGATATTTTTACAATTATTATTTTTAATTATTGATAAACAATGCAAATCGAGCCGTACATTCAAATTCAAACAGGGTTTGATTAAAAAATAATAAGGTACTGGTATTTCAAACTAATTTGGCCTAAAGTGTTAACAAAAATAGGTTTTATTGCTTTAACCAAAATGTAATGTGAAGAGCATCTTGTTTATTATGTAACAGCCTTGTCGTGACATATAAAGCTGCTTAAATAATTAAAAGGCGTTGTTATGTTATGGCTGTAGCCAAATGAGTTGCCACATCAATATTTTTTATATTTTTAAATTAAAAGGATATCACCCATTCCAGACTGAAGTGTGCTCAATACTTGACTGATACGCACCCAAGTAACAGAACAGTACAGCTTTGTTCCCTTACAAAATAATGCTTCTATTTAAAAACCATTTGATACCATCATATTTGTTTCTAATCGCCATATAGTGGGTGTGTCCTTTGCAGCTTTATAAATGAAATTTAGAGATATTTTTAGCCAAAATTTGTTGTTGTCCGTAGATAATTATTGTTAGTGGTGCTTAAGTTATTATGAGTGTTTATATTCTTATATAAATGTTATTTAAATACACATATAATTGAATATTGTACATATATAATACCTGCTGTTTGTATAGTAATTATGAATTTCATACGTAATCTGGACATAAAAATAACCGAATTCAATATGCATATTGATTTTTATTTCAAACAAATCATAAGTACAGAATTCCTCTATAATGTAGTAAATAATATTTAATCTGTTTTAGCAACACTACCAAAAAACCATACAACATATTTTACTGATTAAATTCACTTAATTCTATAGGATTCGAAGATATTGTAACTCTTATACAATATAATAATTATTATTTATCCGCACAAGCTATTTTCCGTGCAAACGATAACTATCAAAACAAAACAATAGATTGTCTTCAGTCTGTTGACTTTGACCCATAAGCGAACCGCTGGCGAAAACTAGTCACATATAATACTATTAACATTAATTTTCGCAATTTCTAACTTCGTTTGAAGTTAGAGCATCGACCATGATGTATAGGTGGGAGGTAGGTAGAGATACAGTTTCCTTCAACTGCTTGAAGTTTGTTCTAAAAAAATTTTCAATCTCTAATTGAAAATTTATAGGCCACTTGAGTGAAGCCACGAGTCGTCCAGCACAGTTTTGAGAAACCAACCCTATAGTAACAGTTACAGAGGTTAGTTTCGGATTCGGTTTCGTTTTTAACTAACCAATCAAGCTTTACAAAACCAGTTTAAGTGGATCTCTCATTGTACGGAAAATCTATACAAAACGAGGCTACGCTATACTGGATAAGTATAGCTTGTTGTGTGTACTATCTCTAGTTGTTCAATTTAAAACATGACACTACAATAAAATACAAATTAGACCGTCGACAGTGTCAATGAACCTTTATGGTTACAAAAAGGTAAAGCTTCTAATCTATGGTTTCCGCTACGTCATCTGCCATGAGATAATCCATGATGTGTGCCATAGCTTCGGGGTTTTCTTCTGGCACCTGTAATAACATAAAATCGCCTGTATTTCACGAAGGTTTAGGCAGAGGTGTAACTAATAGTACCTACACTACACCCATATGTAATAAGGAGCGAATCTATTGCTATCCATTGCCGGGCTCAAATCCAGAGTCCGTGGGTTCTACTGAGAAATTCCAGATGGAAAAACCCAATACTGTGCCTGACCTGGGAAGCGAACCCAGGCTCAACTCAACCTCATGCTCAGTTGCGCTTATGACCTATAATTTCATCTCTTTTCGTGAGAAAGAACGGGGTCCCCACCGAGACCAACGCCTTAACGTGCTTTACCAGGCACAGAACAAGCTCAGTAAGTAATGGGTGATCACCCATCCACGAACCAACCTAGGCAAGCATGGCTTTATCTAAATATCGACCCAAGTGGTTGTTATTATTTAGCCATTAGCTGTAACCTCTTATTAGAATTTCAACGTCATATTTTTTTTTTAACAGAAATCTATTTCACTTATTTTTGTGAATGCTGGTTTACCAGTTATTGGCGACTGTGTTAGTTTGAGACTATAAAACCTATGTATTTATGATATAATTGTACACAGAAGCGGTTGGTGAACCTATATTATTTATTATTATAAATAAAGACAATTTCACATGTTCAATTTTACTCACCCAGTGGCCAGCTCCAAAGACCCACCAAAAGCTTAATTTCTTCATTTCTTTATAATATCCGTTTTTACTGCCACGTATCAGATGTCTTTTGGCATTTGCAAAGTCAGCTGCACCGTGCCATTTTAACTTGTGGACCCAGTTAGAAGCACCTAAGAAAATCGACATGTAATAAATATTATAACGATGAAGGAAAACATCGTGAGGAAACCGGCATGTCCTAGAATAAAAAATTCGAAGACTTGTGACATCTACCAATCCTAGATACAGACACATACAGGTAGATTACCTACAGCCCATTCCCTCTCAAAGAAAGGAGCTCTGTGTCCCTGCAGTTGAAACATTAATAGGATGATGATAATAAATAAATATTTATTTTAGTTCTGTATCTTTTATCCAGCTTTAAATATGTCTGTAAATCTGTGTACATACATAACATAACATCACGCCTGTAATCCCCGAAGGATTAGGCAGAGGCGTACCTATAATAGTACACCACATTTCGCCAGTTATGTTTAAGTCCCATGTAATAGGGGGTGAGCCTATAGCCATCAACCGGATACATATGCAGACTCCGTAGCTGTTACTGATAAATTCCTGATGGAAAAAGCCAATAACACTTTGCCCGACCCGGGAATCGAACCCAGGACCTCATGCTCAGCAGTCGCGCTTACGACCACTAGACCAACGAGGCAGTATCAACGCGTGTTTTGAATATCAAAACGCCTAAGTAGGATCTATGTGTGGCAGCCGGAACCAACAGTTTGTAATGGGTGCTCACCAATCCACAGACCATCCTAGGCAAGCGCGACTTAACCTAAAGATCGACCCGAGTGGCAGTTATTATTACGTTGCGAGCTCCTTAACACATTCGACTCCACCTCCATTTCATAGAGCTCATGTGCCATCCCACCATAGATATTGCAATAAGTGGGCCCTCCGGGGGGTCACTGTCATTACGTTTGGGAAAATGTGAGCCCACCTGGATTTGTGCCCAATTCAAGATGATGGGACATAAACATAACTGGCGAAATGTGGGTGTACTATTAGGTACATCTCTGCCTAGCCCTTCGAGAATACAGGCGTGATGTTATGTTATACACGGTTAAATGGAGGTGCTTTGCACATGGAGCAACTTAAGTTGAGGCAACAATCAACATTTTAAAAGTTTCCTGTATAAAGTTGATGGTTGCTATAACGTTTGCGGTTGCCGCAATTTTATGGCAATCTGAACTACTCTCATAGCCGAGTTGCTCAATCTACGCAGCTATCAGCGTTCAGTGTGACGATGGATATCGAAGAAGCAGCACTTGCTCTCATTTTATTAAATTAAATCGTAGAAAATGATTTACACTTGGAACTTTAAAAACCGGTATAATATTTAACACTTGGTAGTTGCGGCAATTAGGAACTAACTTAGTCATCGATTACAGCAACAGATAACTGTTGACGATCACCGGAACTCGAAACTCGAGTTGCTATGTGTGCGCAGTCCAATTGAAATATATGTAAACAGCTATTGCAAGTTGCTGCAATAGTTGCTCCATGTGCAAAGCGCCTAAATTAGCTAGCAATACTCCGCATTATGTGATGGGTATCGATATCTACAAAAAAGAAACCAAACAAAAAATTAATTTGATAAATTATTTTTTAAGCAACTGCCTATCTGACCTCCACAGCCCAGTTAGTACTGGGTAATACGATCAGCCCGTCAAGTCTGACAACTGGTCAGCAACCAGTCTTACCAAGTGTAAGACAAGTAAGACTAATCTGCAACCAGTCTTACCAAAGGTGAGACTACGTCTACACTACTACGACTACTTACTTATGACGCGTGATATTTGCTTATGACGCGCCAGGCGCATCTTTGGCCATGAGTCGGTTAACACACAAATAAGCCACCTTTTTTTATTTTACAATTTATTAAATACTAAAGTTGACCTCTATTTGAATGCCCAATTAATCAGCCCAAACAGTTTACAAAGATCGCAAGAGTCATTCAAAAAAACTTAAAAAGGCGCTTGAGACTAAATCAAAGATTCCATTTCTTTATGCTAATGCAACAGTATTTCATAGACTATATATTTTTTGTAGTTTAGCAAGACGTATCCATTATGGATGCTAAAAGCCAACGAGTTTTTATTGAGCTACTAAAATGAAGTGCGAGTTTCCCGACGTTTTGTATGATTCATAATAAGATACTTAGGTACTAGGAAATTCAGAAGTTAGTTAGTTTTTACTGTAAAAAAATAAAATTAGATTATCTCGCCGAAAAGGTAGTAAAAAAAATTTAGAAATTCTATGTTGCATATTTTAGCACTTTTAATGATATAATCCACCTTAACCTTACCGCCCAATGGGGTGACCACGTCCAAGTTCCCATTGTATATTGCTACCTTCAGTTTCGTCTTGTCCAGGAGGGCTTCTACTGTTATAAAAATAAATAAAACATGTTTAATAATTAATAAAAAAACACAATAATAAATTAATAATACAGGTAGGTACAACTGTTTTATAGTTGTAATTTACTTACAAAAAGAAACAGATGGCACAAGGAAGCTATGTTTCAAACTTTGGTAAGCGCTTACTGATAAATACGTCCATTTTATCGTTTTATTGACTCCGGCTAAAGTAGGCTTTACATATCGATTCATCTTTAAATCAAGTTCGTCGAGAGCAGGATAGGGACTGGCTGCATACACATTGTTGAAGTTTACCTCTCCCTGACCGTTTAGAGTTCTGAACAAAATATCGTCTAATAGATCTGCTTGTAAATATTCTTGAGTTTCTATCGATCGAGCAAGCTTCCTCGCTACCTTTGATGAGGACAAATATAAGTTTCTATCTATCGCCCCCTGAAATTTAATATTTTTTGTTCGTTATAGGTACAACGTTTTAATTAATAGCATATGCAGAAATAAAGATGAAACACATACCGAGAGGTACAAAAATTCCGGTTGCATCAAAATGCTTTCTTTGGGATCAACCCAACCACCACCAATACCGATTCCTTTGAAATTTATTTTCAAACTCTTCTTTTCAATTGCCTGAAACACCATATTAAGTAGGTACTAAGTACATCTAATATGATAGTATTAGAATTTTTGCATGAACTAAAAAAAGGTCTGTATTAATTAACAGTTTTGCATTTACTTACGTTACGGATATCAACAACCCATAGTTTTGGGATAGCAATCGTTGCTAAGTAGATAATTATGTATACAATACGCAGTGTATCAAGTTTCAGGTACTGAGATTTTTATGAATGAATTTTTGTGTTTAGATACATACCGTGTGTAAGTAAAATGCCAGTCTTGGACACACTTTGCCACCATAACTTTGGCTGAACAAATAAGTAGGGGTATTACGAAAGTCTTTGTGTCTTCTGAAAAACACTTTGATTGTCCTTGCTAGATCCATAGCTGTGAACAGAACATTTAGGTAACACAAACTCTATAATAATTATATTAAATGTACATACATTATTTGATTTTGAATTTATATAAGTGAACAAGAATGCTAATTGATTTTAAGAACTTACCCATTTCTCGATCCGTTTTCACTAACAGTGAATTGTTTGTGACGTAACTAAACCCAGTACCAACGGGGTGGTCTATGAACAACACGTTTCTGTCTTTCACCTGGAATTGAAACAAACCAGAATTTAGATTTTTAGTCGGAACTTACAGAACTTACGGCACGGTTGGCACAGTGGCTCAAGCAGTTGACTGCTGCGCTACGTGTCGCGGGTTCGATCACCGCACGGAACAAATATTTGTATGGCCTACATATAGTTGTTTCGGGTCTGGGTTTTTGTGTATGTGAGTTTAAATGTCTGTGAACGCACCCACGATACAGGAGAAATTCCTAGTGTGGGATAACGTTTAAAAAAAAAAATATCATTACGGTAAACGGGCTATACTTTCTCGGTAATGTGTGTGGCTATATTATTAGCAAGTATTACGCCATCTCGAAAATATTGCCGGCTACACATGCTTACACGTGCTTCAAATGCTTGGCCAAACCAAATACCTATGTGTGGCTATATGGCCGGGCCATTACCGCAATATTGCATAGTATTGCTACTGCAGCCTCATATTACAGTAAAATATTGAGAAAACAAATCGTTTGTCACAATAAATAAACAAGGAGGTTATTCATTCCGACTAATGACAGCGTAATTTAGGTCAGCATTTAATTTTCAGTAACTTGATCTCGGTGTAAACAAATCTACATTATCCAAGACACCACTTGACGAGGTACCTAATTACTTCAGGAGTCGTATTACAGAAGCATTCGAAATGGCTTCCGTAAAGTTGATACCCTGCCTACGTCTTCCTGGGCCTTCGTTACTTATACATTAAAGTAACATGTGCCAACCTAGAGAGTTTTTCAGTACCTACCTACGTAGGTACCTATATTCAGCGTGGAAACTTTGATAGCTTAGTAGGTAGGGCGTGATGAGATAATTTGAAAGCAATCTGGAAGTGGGCCTCTGCCCGCAGGGCTCAACTTAGCTTAGTTCTCCTATTGCAGATAGGAGAAAAACAAGCAGAAAAACTAACAATAAGATGTCAAGCAACGTACTTAGGTAGATCATCATCATTGTAACAGGCTTGGACCAAAACGACTTAAACAATAAGCAGGCAATATCCGTCACTCTGATATTTTCTTTGTTCTAGACCATATTTGGGAACCTCCTCTGGAAGATATTGGGGGTTAAAGTTCTAATTTCTGCTATCTGCTCTGAATCTCAGGTCCATCTTCACCGACAAGAACAATATCGTCAGCAAAAAGCATGCACCAGGGTGCCTCTTCCTGTATGTCCGATGTCAAAGCATCCTTAATCAACAGATAAGGTACGGACTCAAAGCCAACCCTTGGTGTAAGCCTACAGCCACACTGACCTCGTCGGTGTTGCCAGCAACTGACCGGACGTAGGTACAAGATTGTCTGTACATCGCACGAATTAACTCTACATACTTCCCAGGCCTACCTTTCTATTTCAAGGCCCACCACAACACATCCCGAGGTACCCTATCATACGCTTTCTTTAAATCAATGAACACCATGTGCAAGTTCTTGTGTGCACGCTTGCATTCCTGCACAATTGGCGGAGTGCAAAAGTGGCGTCCATTGTTCCTCGACCTGCCATAAACCCAAACTGTTTTTGAATAATCTCACTATCCTCTCGCAATCTTTTCTTTATTATACTTTTTTCCTTATTTGCACACTGTATAATAAAATAAAACCGACTTCAAAAACACAAAAAAGTGAAAAATAACTTTAGCTTCTGAAGTCGGTGACTTTTGTTTGTTTTATTCAGTTTTTTTGTCACCGACTTCAGAAGCTAAAGTTATTTTTCACTTTTTTGTATTTTTGAAGTCGGTTTTATTTTTTGCAAAAAAGTTTTTTTATTTTTCCATTTTTAGTTGTAATATCCTTTACAAATATTTGATATTCATTAATTTTACGTTGTTAACAATACATGTCACGTAATAGGCTTATCCGCAATAAAATGGAACTTAACATACCTAACTCTCGAAATCTGGGTGTCCTGTACACATCTGCGTACCCCGTGAGAGCATACAGGCGTGATGGTAAGTTAAGATGTTGCGTAACCAATAAACATCCAAGCGATTGCAGCAATCACGACAGATTTGCCGTCTATTTTTGAAGAGTTCTATTGTATATCTCCGAAGATCAGGATCAGATCTTCACCAAATTTAAATGGGACCACCTCAGGAGTATACTCTTTCAAATAAAAAAAGAATTTTGAGAATCGGTTCACAAATGGAGGAGAAATCAGGTAACATACATAAAAAAAAAAATTAAAAAAAAATACATACAAACGAACATATAACCTCCTCCTTTTTTGAAGTCGGTTAAAAATACACTTCATTAATGGTAAAGAAGAAGAATTAATCAAGACCTTAATTTGTAAAGAAAATACATCATCCACATACCCAAGTATGATTACGGGGCTGCAAATCCATATTCAAAGGTCCCATTTCAGCGAAGTTTCCTATTCCACTTGCTGCAAACCCTGGACCTCCTTGTATCCATATTATGAGAGGTTTACGGTGTGCGTTAATTTTCGTTCCATTTGCAAAGAAAAACCAATAAAACATATGTGCACCTGGACGTACTTGTACGTGACCATGTATATTAGACCACTGCTTATTACTTTTAATGGCTTTAGTGTAAGGGTTATCTGTAACGAAAAAATGCTTCTAGTAGGTAGAAAGTAATCCCGTCGGGGCTGCGGGTTGTTCGAAAGAGATATCGCGGCTTCGGCACAAGGGCTAAGACAACATGGGTGGTTTTTAGTCGGTAGAAGTCTGACACTCCCTTCCGCTCTGCCCAAGAGCGGGACCCCTTATTTGATGATTTCACACACCACAAATAAAAAAAAAGGTAGAAAGTAATAATAATATAATGTACCTATAATCAGCCGACAAAATTACCTACTGTACCAAAGAGACTCGTTAATTAAGTATATTTTATTAATCTATAGATCTTTACGGTATAAATAAAATTGAAGAATCTGTTTGTCATTTAAAAATAACAGTTTTTTACTGTGTATGCATGATATACGGTACTATTTTTTTTTGTCTGTCCGTCCGTCTTTTTGTTCCAGTTAATCGCAAAAGGCTAGACTGATTTTAACGGGACCTTTACTGGCAGATAGCTGATGTCATCAGGAGTAACTTATGCTATATAGGTACCTTTATTTTAGAAAAAGGATTAGGTTTCCGTGCAAATATTATGACACCCTTGATGAATGGATTGTTAATAAAATCCAATTCAAATATGGAAGAAATATTTTTAACTAATTTTACGCAGACGAAAGTCGCGAGCTACAGCTAATATATTTCGACATCATTTAGAGAATGTATCCTGGAAGATTTACCTATGTAAGTACACACACACAAGCAAACAAACAAACACAAAATAACAAATCAAAATAACTTTTAGATATCAAGACAAGACCGCGGGGCAGTAACAAAACAACAGCATTCTGAAAACAGTTGCGAAGAATTTTAACTCTCCTATTTTGATCACCTTTAAATATATAAATGATAATGAATTAAACTTACAAATTGTAAATAATCAATTTAAATGCTTTTTGCTAAGATTAATTAAAACGGTCTACCAAGCTTCTAACACCTTGGATCTATGTTGTCCAAAAAAAAATTGTTTTCATTGCACAAAAACCTCGATATGCCAAGTCTTATTAATAGCTTCTAAAATTATTCTAGTTCGACGAATACTAAGATTTAATTGCATACCTTCATACACCATTTCAGCCACAACACAAAGCATTGTAGTCATCCAAATTGTAAATAAATTCATTTTATGTTTTTTCTTTAAAAACTACACCCACTTTTATCGTTCACATGTGCGCTTTAGTGTCACTTGTAAACGATTAACATCGTTTTAAACGCACGCCATGTGGTGATATCATAGTACCTATATCCTCTAATGAATTAATGAGACAAATCAACAAAAAAATAGCTAGATATATACAGGAGTTGGAGTATATATATCCGTAGTTTTAGAGTATGTCACGCGCTTCTCATTACAGAATTACGTAGGAGAACAGCGAACGTAGTTGCTCTACGAAATGTTTTGCACCGTTTTTTGTTTTGTATAGGTATTTATTATAAAGGAAAAACGGACTCTTACAACGTGTTTCAGCAGTTTCTCATAGGTCTTCAGACTAACTAACAATATAATGTGAAACACTAATTCGGAGAAAAAATGCTTAGGATTAAGCTGCTCTAGGGAAAGCCGATATTTCGAACTTCATTATTTTGTTTATTATTATTTGTCCTTTCTTGTTTATACTTACACTGTGACATTTCATGATTTAACATGAATTTTTACTTTGTTATGGGCCTATATCACAAAGTCCGAGTAGCCGATACTTACCGGATAATTAATAAAACATGGAACACTGCAAAACAAGTAAGTTAACGGGAACTTAAATCGTGGTTGGTGAAAGATACCCTTTTTTTGGAGAAGTGGGAATTCATCAAATGACTCCTCCCGCTAGGGAGTGTCAGACTTCTACTGACTAAAAACCACCCATGTTCCTTGTTAGCTCTTTGTGCCCAGGCCGCGGTATCTCTTTCGAACAACCCGCAGCCCCGACGGGCGTCGTCCCTTGCCTAACCGGATACAGCTGAATATCAGAATTTTACATAGAGCGACTATCTGACCTCCACCACCCAGTTGATACTGGGTAATACGATACCCTTTGGTAAGACTGGTTGTCAGACTTTCAGGTCACTGACTACCGATGACTAGCAAAAGACGACGACTACAAAAGATCTATAAATGGCAGCCGGGACCAACAGCTTAACGTGCTGCACGGAGGAAACTCGGTATGTAATGGGTGACCATGGTCATCCATCCACAGACCATACTAGGCAAGCGCGGCTTAACCTAAAGATAGACCCGAGTGGCAGTTAGCTCCTACCATCTGAGTTGATATAAAAATATTAAAAAACATGGTTTTTATAAATGATTTAATTAAATAACAAATCCACGAATGACCCAATAATACTTGTAGACTTATTTGTTTGCTGAGATTTCTTCTGGCGTCTGTTATTTGGATAGTTTTCGGGGAAACGAAATTGGGAGTTAGGTCCTCTCAGTGGCGGGTTTACTACAGGTAAGGAAGGATAACCCACTATGTGTCCAAGAAATCCACCAATGGGACCGGGCCGGTAGGCCGCCTGAGGACGGTCTATAATATCCTCTTTCACTGGTTTGTATTGGCCTGTAAAAAAAAAGATTTTTGTAAGAAAGGAAGAAAAAATATGTTGAACTCCACGTTAACGTAACGTAGCCAGTGACACTCGTGTCACCAAGACAAATCTAATGACGTATATTTTATCCAAATCCGTTCATCCGTTTGGTAGTTATGAGGGAACAAAGAAACCGACATACATACAAGTCAAACACATAACACTCCTTTTGGGCTTCGCCGCAGTCGGGTAAAATAGGGCTCTGATTAATACTACGGAAGGAATTTAACTCCCTTTCTTTTTACCCGACTACAAAGACAAGGTTAAGTTTTGTTTAGTAGGGATTTTGATTTGAATATTACCTGCTGGATATTGATACGAAGGCGGCCTATAACCATTAGGGCCATAGTTACCCTCAAACTGGTACGGAGGTGGTGTGGGCCTCTGAGGTCGATACGGCGTGGATGGTGGTCTATTAGCTCCAGGGTAATAAGGTGGAATGTAGTTATTGCCGAAATAATAACGATCCTTCCTATCTGTCTTTCTCCTCGGACCGTTAGGTGTAACTGAAAATGTAAAACACACGTTTCATTTATTTACCTATCTAAATACAGATTCCTTGAAAAAGTATCTAAACTTAAGAGTTACCTATAATAAAATTAGAATTGCGGGGCGACATTGTCATTGTTTACCGAGTGAACCGAGTATCCTTAAATAAAGAAAAAAAAATACAACAGCAGGTTCTATGAAAAATTGTTTTTTTTATCCAAGCTTTAAACAAGATTTAGAATAAGAAATTACGGTAAGGTACCAACCAGAGCTTAGATCCGTTTCGTCATAATCATCTATTTCACCGCAATCGTCTTGGTCATCTTCTTGTGGCTGTTCTTGCAAATCATTGAGTGGATCTTGCTGTGGCCTATATGGTCTACCGGGTCCAAGGAGATCGTATATCAACCCTAGAGTTCGAGGTCTGCTCTGTTCCCAGCTGGCATGACGCCGATGCGGAGCAATCTTATTCGTGGGACACAACGCTGGATTAACCGTCACTGCATCTAACTCAACCACGATTGACAATACCTATAAAGGTACAAGATCAAATTAGCTATCAGATATTACCAAACTTAATTGAATAACATTAACTTTAAAATTATAACATACCGAAATAATAATAAAGAAATATTGTCCCTTTGCTTCCATATTTTAGTTTTTTTTACACTAATCAAAATAATAAATAATTTATACACACAAAACTTTTCGCTTATGTGTCCGACTTGTATCTGAGTGTAACACTGACCGTATTGTTACTACTCCACCACTTGGGAGCTCCCACGAGTCCCACGCAACTGTGAAATAACTTCGAAGTAGGCAACGCTTAAGCAATGGCTGGGCCTTATAAGAAAAATATTCTAAAACTTTAATCTTCTGGAAAGATACTTTATTTTATAATAGATTCTATAACAGCCTAATTCATAGCTAAATGCAGTCTTTTAGGACTGTTTTATTCTTACACTGTGGGATTTTGATAACGATGAAAATTGATTAATAACTAAAGAGACTCGATGAAATCTTGGTATTTATAAGCACGGAAAGACCACAGACACATAGACAACCTAGGTACGTAGTATAGGTCCTGGGTAGGTACCTAAGCACCTAGGCAGTATCGTTATCCTTTCTAGCTTACCTTGGCTCATTTTTCAAGCACCAGTGAGTCCTGAGTAGTACAAATAAAATGTCTAACTAAATAAAACTATCTAAAATACGAATACATTTAGTAGGTACCTAGGTACTCGTACCTATACAATTTTGCAAGTAAGTAGGTAATAGGAGGCGAGCCTGTTGCTATCAATCGGGCGCAAGTCTAAGAAATTTGATAAAAATTACTTGCGATTCGTAAAATTCAAGAAATACTTTTGAAAGCAACAAACCACTAGGTACCTAACCCGAATATCAGTCCTACAAGGATCAAAATTGCACACAGCACGTAAATGGCAATACCTACATTTTCATAACAACACGTTGACACACACCGTTGAACTTAAGTCCTCTTTTCGTAATGATTTTGTAATAGTGAATCCTTTTTAAGCAAGACGTGATTCCCAAGACCCAAATCTGCATCATACGTATAATTTCGTAAACACGTAGGTTGATGTGAATGACTTTAAAACTCCATTTAATTAGGTACCTAGTTAGGTATTTCTTTAGTTAGAAATTGTTCTGCTGGCTGGTGCAACTATCTCGATGGCCTACAGGTCCCATCTTCGGAAGAGCTATTGTAAATAAATACTAGTTTTTCTATTAGGCATTTCTCAGTAGCGGCCCGGTTGATGGCAATAACCTGGCCCCATTACATGGGGCTTGGACATCAACTGGCGAGATGTGCGTTGCGTTTACACTGGGATTAGTCTACCTAAACACTTATTTAGGTCGGTAACCGTTATTTCATCATCAGCCTATATATGGGGTTCTAGAGTTGTTCACTCTAGAACAAAACAATGGTCGTAGTGACTGGGAGGCAGGACAAGTGCCTTTCGGTTTCGTAATTTTTTTTTGGAGGTTGCGAAATCATCAAATGTCTCCTCCCGCTCTGGGCAGAGCGGAAGGGAGTGTCAGACTTTTACTGACTAGAAAACCACCCATGTTCCTTCTTAGCCCTTTGTGTCCCGGGTCGCGGACTCGCGGTACCTATCTCTTACGAACAACCCGCAACCTCGACAGGCGTCGGCCCTTGCGAGCCCCTGCAATGTTGCTGACATCTCTTTCATCTCTTTGAGGCGCGCGTGGAACACGAACGCATCAAAAGGGCCTGTCATCGTCATCATAGGACGGATGGACGGTGATCAAGCCGATTACTCACCGTCCACAGGCCCGGCCTAAGGTGGCTGGAAGCCACAGAACAGATAAAAGAGGTCCTCTTTTATCTGTTCTGTGCTGGAAGCCATCACGTGGCCCCCGACCCCCCGGGGAGCGTCTCCCGCGGCAGCTGGGACGAGAGATTATCTCCCTCTCACGTACCACCACCTCCTTTGCTAGCATTACGGTTTCACAGAAGGAAGTGACGGCGTCCCATTTTCTCTCGTCCTTGACTCAGACTCTCGGCTTGAACCGGGCCGGACGCGACAGGTCGCCGCCGCCAATCGCCGCTACGAGAACACAGCGGGGATCCGCCCAAGCGGAGCATCATGATCCCAGGGAAAACCATGGAAAACTGAGTATTTGAGTATTTCTCAAAATAAATAGGTATACATCTGTTGAAAAAAAAGTGTGTCTCGAAATAATTCAGAAAGTTACACGTTTTCATTTAATTGTACAAAAAACAAATAACATAATCGTAAAGTAAAACTATTAACATTTAAAATTACGATGAATAATTGTATAATCTTATCCTTCAATTATTTTTACTACACTTTTTTGAAACAATGTTTTTTTCCTTTCGTACAAAATCAAATTGTGACCCTACCTGCCTCGTACGTGTTATACTTCATAAAATACGTTATATCACGTAAATATTGTGCATTTTTAACCGACTTTCGAAAAGGAGGAGGTTATCAATTCGACTGTATGTTTTTGGAACGAAGTTTTGGAACGAAGTTCCATAACGCGCGTTGTGAAAGGGGGCTAGACGGAAAAAATTCTTACGAAAAGTTGTCACGACACTTTTTGCTATAGTAAGCTATTGTAAGCTGTGCGGCGTCGCATGTTTCTCTGTCTGTCTCTCTCTCTCTTATAGAAAGCAAGCCAGATATTTTCATTTCTACATTTCTTTTTACATAATAAAAAATAATAACAATAACTTCGTTCCATCCGGGTGTTCCTTGTTTTTTTTTTGTATGTTTGACGCATATCTCTGTCAATAATGAACCGATTTTCAAAATTATTTTTGTGTTCGAATAGGTATACTCCCGAGGTGGTCCCATTGTCACCAAATCAGGATCTGATGATGGGATCCTAGGGAAATCGAGGGCAACCCTCAAATTTTAATAATACCTAAGTCACATTGCGATATGTTACAAAAAGTAACGTAAAAATCTGTTAAATACAACTATTTTACCATAGACTTACAAAAGTAGTGTTTTTCCTTACTCATTGTATTTTACCCACATTTAACCCGTACTGTCAACTTTGACATTTTTTGTGTGCATATTTTATTAAAAGGGGGTATATAGGGTGTAAAAGTACCCTTAACGCAAACGAAGGGCACTAATTGTTCTTCCCACCACTGCGATCATTTTTTTGTTCTAGATCATACCTGGGAACCCCCTAGTTACGGAGATATTGGGTAAGCTGTTTTTGTAAATACTAGTTTTTCAGGTTATAACTTTACTTAAATTACCTCCATGACCCGTTTACTATTCAAAGCATTCACTAGCACAATATTTTAAGAGTGCTACTTTGAGTTTTACCGTAAAATGTGATTTTTGACCCCAAAAAAAAAAGTCGTTTCCCAGCAATTTTTTTTGCGTAGGGGGGTACTTAGTTTGATGTACAGAATGCTTGGTTGACGGCTGTGTGATGGGTTGATTTACACCCTGTATAGTTTATTATATATATCGATTCCCTATGATGTTAGCTTTACGCAGGTATTTTTTTATTTCTGATAACGTACTAGATTATTCACAAATTCACTTTTAATTATTGGTATCGGCAAGCCCCGCCCCCCGCTGTTTGTGGTGCCAAAGTGGTCGGGACGTACTACTATCTCCATATTTTGACAGCTGTCAAAATTGGGACGTGCAAGTGGCTAAACTTACAAATTTGAGTGCTTTTTCGTCGCCCTAGCGAGACATTTTGCGTGAAATTGTGCACGCGCATCTGTTGAACGACTGATCGATACTAGCATGCTCACTAGGCTAACCTGTTTCGACGCGCTTAAAGTACGCCCCCTTCCACCCGCGCCGCAGGTAGCATGCTCAAAAATCGCACGCCTGTCGATTTTTAGCGGCGTGCGATTTTTAAGCAAACTCGAAATGAGCATGCTTATTTCGAGCAACATTCCGACACACATGCTACTAAGTAGCAACTGCTCAATAGAAGCATGCTTTCATGCTTCAAATGAGCATGTGTAACTGTACCTTTACATGATCCAGATTATTACAGCTTTTTAGGGAAAAATAAAAATCTTTGCGTTTTGTTTTCAAAGATTAAAATTATTTCATGTAAAAACTTTTTGACAGAAAATAATTAAATATGACTTCAAAAACACAAAAAGTTAATAATAAATCCACCCCTAAGACGACCCACTGACCGTGGTACCTCTTGTTAGTTTGATTTCGTTTTTTTGCCACCAACTTGTTAAGCTTAAGTTGTTTTATAACTTTTTTGTGTTTTTGAAATAGGTTTTAATTATTGTTTTTCTTTGAAAACAAAACGCACGTGGCTGTATGGCTAGTCGCCTTTGAGTCTCACAGAATCCAAAAATCACCAATGAAAAAGTCACTTTTGACGTTTCGCTCATTCCGTATTTATTGATCTGAAATTCCGAATGAACAAAAATAATGGCAAAAAAACAGGGAAAAATATATTTAGGCTATGAAGATGAAGCAGTTATTGACAAAAATCAAACCCTAGTGAACTATACCGTAAACAAAATAGGAGGACTACCAGTAAGTTTATTCAGAAAGTTGATTAAATTTTACAAAGATTATTATCGGCCACATGCTTTGTCTAAGACTTATTATATTTTTGTTTTTATCAGGTCTGGCCACCACTAGAAAATCTTCAGATTTCTACGAAATGTCCTCTTTGTGGATTACACAGGCTGCTTGTTGTACAATGCTATGCGCCACTCGATAATTCCGTTTACCATCGCACTTTATACGTTTTCGCTTGTATTAATCCTAATTGTTGGATTCAGTCTGAAAGGTAAATAACTTTTATATATTATAATAACGTTTAAGATCATGTCAAAAGTTTTTGACTTAATTAAGGAATATGCATGTAGATATTAGAACTAATTTAACATAAAAAAATAGCTATATTTAACTTATAAAACAATTTAAACCAATAAAATAACTCCTAGTCAAACTAGAATATGACGTCAAACAATTCTTAAACATCTCTGTTAAATGGTAATGTGCCAATGAGACTGGCACTGCACCATTACATTACAAACAAACCTGTAGATATGATAATAAATTATTTTATTTTTAGTTGGTTGTGTGTTCGAAGTCAGTTCCAAGAAAACACTTTGAAGGAGTCCAGGAATATTGTGGATGTGCCCAGTGCTGACAATACACTGTCATGGTGCCAAGGTTCTGACGAGTGGGACGAAAATGATAATGATACTGCCAATGGGAATTTTATGAATGTTGATAACTCCCCTAGCCCTAATAATGCTATACTAAGGTAAGTACCAAATCTCTTTGAATTATATAGCTGTTAGTCTAGCAACTTGTTTTTTCAATTTACCACAAAACTTGGAATTCAGTGTTACTGTGTAAATTAAGTCCTGCCCTGCAAATTGTACAGCAAAACTCCAATTCTACTGACCTTTAACTGGCAAACCCTCATGGAATTATTTTAGTTTTCCATATATATTGATTGAGTTCAAAAGTCTGAATCTTTTTGCTGTCTGAGGAACATTTTTATAAAAGGAAAGATTCCAGAGATATAAGAACTTTGCAGGCTGTTATTAGCATTTATGATGATTCCATCTCTTGAAAGTGTCTAACCCAAACTTCTATGCTAATATGTTACTGCCTGATGTGTCGATTATTTTCTGTACCTACAAATAAATTATCTGGTCTTTTTTAAACAACCATTCTAAAAGGCTAAACGGCTTTCTAGCTAAGGGTAGAATTATTCAACTCAACACATCCAGAAACTCACATAAGAAGATACTTGTTTGCAATGACTTTTGTTTTCTATGGTTTCAAAAGTCTTAATTAAGATAGGCCTAAAACTTTTTTTAAATATATCCTACTCTTGACAGAAATTCTGATGAAGATGAAGAGAGCAACTCAATTGAATTGGAAAATGTGGAGCAAGCTTTTGGAAATCTCCAAGTGTATGATGCACATAATGCAAATATGTCACCTGTCCAAGGTATTTGTGATTATTAATACTTATGTGTACCTACCTTTTTTAACACCATTTTTTATTTTAGCACTTGGATAATATTTAGGTTTCAAAATAGTGACTACACTTTTTGTGAACAGCTTGATCACAGACTCAGCATTACTATACAACATGGCAATGCTGCCAGTCTCTTGGGCACATTATTAGTTATCAATGTTTGAGGATGAATGTTTTGATACAATTTTTTTAGTATGTTGTTATGTACTAGGTTATTTTATTTGATAAAATGTAGTTTTTTTACTAAAGAATATCATGTATTTCAATTTATCAGTTTGCTGTAAACAGAAACTATCCAAGACTGATTTTTTTTTAATAAATAAAATCCAGGAGCCATGGGTGCTATAGGAGCGCCTGTAGCAGCAGCAGAATTAGAAGGGGGTGATGAACCTGGCATGGTTACTGTCGACACACCCACAGCACCCACCAATGATGTCGAGGCATTGCTGCACCAAGTAAGTATAATACTTTAATTTGTATACCTATATGATGACAACTGCGTCTGTGATCATTCAGGAAAATAGATCATCAGGTCCATTTTACCCTTTTAACGCAATTCATATTATGATCTGCTAAAGTGGCCATTTTAGCATCCCAGATGCACCAAATGCTGCCACCATACAGAGAAACAGATTGATATAATCCATGTTTATTACTGTCACCACTGACTTTTTGCAGTCATCTTTTTTTTTACGTTTTACGTAGTAGATACAAATGCTACAGATAGTATAGATACAACCATTCCAACAACTTTTTTTACCTATATTGTCCCACTGCTAGGCAAAGGCCTCCCTTCCCCCCTCCTACTTTTCGAAATCCTTTGAAAAAGGATCCAGCTCATCCTGCCATTTCCTTTTGGGCCTGCCGCATTATCGTTTCTTGCTTTCAAAACAAACATTATTTCTAAAATTTATTTTACATCAACGCTAAAACCACGAGATGTTTATGCATATACGCGAGAGTATGCAATTTCGCCTTGATTTTATTTGCTGACTATTTTTTAATTTCAGGCTGCGGAACTGCCACCTGACTTGAGAAGTCGACTCATGTGTGGGCCCTTACAATTTGTGCCAAAATTTATATATGTTGAAGAGGAATGGAAGAAGTCACTGGATAATGATGATAAAGCTAATGAATTACTCAATAAGTACAAGATTGAAAATGGTAAGTTAGTAGAATATTATCTCAATAGGTACCCATTAGCAGCTGTGGCCCAGTGGTGGCGGCCCCGACTTACGAACAATAAGTCGTGGGTCCGAACCCAGGCTGGCGCATTACTTTGTGTAATTGTTTTTATCACCACCGCTCTCAAAACGATGAAGGAAAACATCGTGAGGAAACGGCATGTCTTAGAACCAAAAAATTCGAAGACATGTGTGTCATCTACCAACCCGCACTGGGCCCGCGTGGTGGATTATAGCCCACCCCCCTCTCCTAGAGAGAAGGCCTGAGTCCCTGCAGTGGGAACATTATAGGCTGATGATGAGGTACCCATTTTGTACTCTTAGATGTCGCTAGATATGTCCATGTCCCAAGTAATAGGGGACAACCGTCACCCGGGGACATATCCAGATTCCGGGTTTTTGCAAGGAAAAACCCAATAACACTTTCCACCTTATGCTCAGTAGCGCTATCTAGACTGGAGCAATGCGACGGTGAAGTTTAAGCAATTTTATTTTCATTTCTATTTTTCAGAAATAGAAATATGTGGAGTTGGAGGCGGAGGCGGTGGCGGATCTGATGACGAACCCTACGAGGAAGCCGCTCCGCTACATGGTGACCGACTGTTCCACGCCTTCTTGACGCGACTGCGCAATCATCCGGGCCAAATACTCAGGTATAAAATAACTAACATTCCTATATACATAATATAACATGTAAATACTTTGACACAAAACCTTTATCATTTTCTTAGTTTTATGTCCCAGGTTGTGAAATTGAACTCGAGCAGGTTTATGTTATTTATTTCATCACCACTGTTCTTAAAACGGTCGAGAAACTAACCTAGAGCCAGAACATCAAAGACATGTGACATCTACCAACCTTTACTGGAACAACATGGTGGTTAGTCGTAGGCCCAGCAGTGGGAACATTATAGTTTGATTATGTTTATAATTTGCAGGTATTCGAGGGAAGAGCCTCCAGTCCTAGGAGCTCCCCTGCCCAGTACTGCAAGTACTCCGGAGTCACCAAGCATCCCAACAATTTGCACGCGGTGTGGTGCAAGACTCTCCTGCGAGTTACAATTAGTTCCAGGATTTGCTGAAACTCTTCGCATATTAACGACCAATGCATCTCTTGCACATCTACACTTCCTATCTGTCCTGATATTCACCTGCTCACAAAGTTGCTGGCAATCGTCTGACACAATTGTAAAGGAGTTCGTTGTTTTTCAACCTGAAGTTGTTTAAAGTTATTATTTGTTAGAAATTGTTGTGTTATAATTATGTAGGTATTTTGTATGTCTGCAATATTAGTTAAAACTTCGCTTTTTATGAGATTGTTGTATTATGGAAAGGATTTTTTGACATGGTAGAGAAAAGGCTGGCCAAATATAATAATGAAAGGATTTTTATGTGACTAGTAAGTTTAACTTATTATTTCTAAGATCCAAGAGTTTAACTTGTATAATATTACACTGTACTGTGATGGTGATCTTTCCATTAGGTTGTAATGTCAATAATTCCAACATTTATAGATGTAAAGGAAAGTCAATAATTGTTATTTCTAATATTGAACAGCATTTTAGTGTGTAAGAAAGCTTCATTTAAATTGCATACTGACCGTGTGTCCTAATCAAGGAATATCAATTTTTTCTATAGTAAAATATCTTTACAATTTGTTTCACAATATTTTACTCATTCACAAGATAGCCCGCGAAGTTCGAATTTACGTTTTTTGCAATTTGCAGGTCAGTGTTTGGTTCTATGTTGATTAAAATATGATTCGAGCACGTAATGCGTATGTATTTATAGAGATATAATCATTAACGTCATGAATACAATGCTCTTGTAATTCCATTGAGTGACTATTTGATGAAAAAGGTATTCAAGGAAGTAATATGAACTGAGAGTGTTGTATTGGTGATTTTAATCATTATTACTCTGTAAAGTCACATTTGATACGGTCGCGAATCCTATTTTATTTAACATACAACCTGACACTGACCGCAAATTGCAAATGGCGAAAAACGTAAGAAAATTCGATTTTTGCAGGCTACCCTGTCGGATTCACCATATGGAGTAGGGTTTTGCACACTCCTCAATTTACTAAGTCACTTAGAGAATTAATTATTTGTTTAAATATGTACTAGGGGTAGGTAGAATCTTTTAAAAGCCTGACATCATAAACACATTGGGAATTTAATGCTTTCTTAAACTGTTGTAGTAATAGAAATAATACTACCTTTACCAGGGATGGCGAACCAATGACACGCGTGCCATTGATGACACGTTACACAATAGGCACACAATCGAATTTTTAACCATATTTTCATCTATGCCTACGAGTAGTTATTTTTAGAGATGAATAAAATAAGATTTGATTAGAAACCGTTTGGTAGAGTCCAAAGTTCAACATGCAATCTACTAAATTAACCTCTTACAACCATTGACTTATATTACTGCGTAAGGACAGGGCGGACGGCATGTTAAAATGACGCCTCGAACGTGGTCCCAAAATGGTCTTTCCTAAGCCGAAGTGAACTATAGTCCACGATCGGCTCTCTTCGGGTGCGGTCGTAAATTTTATTAAAAGCTTTATTTATCTTCTTTATACCTCGAAAATACCACGCCGCTTATACAAGGTTACATTAACGAGCAGACTACATCGATTCTCTGTATGGCGAACGCGTCGAGCACATGTTCGGACGACCGTATCTTTAGTTTTTATATCAATGCTTACAACCCTTACATATTTATAAGTATCATTTAATCAGCAACAACAGAAGTTACACTAATGTTACTTTAATTTGAATTACACATAGAATTTAAACATTTATTACAAGTTTTTTTCTTTTTGGTCAAACAAAATTTTTTTTTTTTTTTCTTTTTGGTAAAATAAAGAGTTTTTTTAGTTGAAAATATTTAGTTTAATTATCTGCCAATAAAGACTAAGCAATATTATTGGACGGCACGTGCAAGGTCTCAATAAACATTGCTTTAGAATAAATTACACCATAAAGGTTCGCCATCCCTGACCTATACTATTTGATTATAAAGGCCTGACCAAACTGAGGTGAATCCCACGTGTGATGCGAGACGCAACTACGCACGTCGATTGTGTATGAGCATACACATGGTTGTTTTGTTAATGATTATAAAGTCCCGCAACTATTTGCGCCTGTTGGAACATCTTCAATCTCCATACAAGTTGGTTTAAACAATCGCCACTAGCGACTTTCGTTCCACATCCCGCGTGGGGTCGTTCTTTGTGTGCCCAGAGCTTTATATAATTAATAATTTTACCAATAAATGTCCATAATTACTGCCATGTAGGAATAATTTCAGAATAGTACCTAGATAAGAAATGATTGATTAAGATTAAGGTGAATGCTCCAACCACCCCGCGAAATTCAAATTTTCTTACGTTTTTTGCAATTTGCAGGTCAGTGTTAGTTTGTATGTTGATTAGAATATTAAATACAAGCCTCCAAGTTCATAAAGGTGCAAAAATGACTTTTTCAAGTTCCTGCACCTTTATGAACTTGGAGGCTTGTATTGATGATTTTGATGATTATATTTCTGTAACTACATACGTCTTACAGCCGCAATTAATATTCTAATCAACATACAAAGTAACACTGACCTGCAAATTGCAAAAAACGTAAAAAAAATTGAATTTCGCGGGCTAGTTGGAGCATTCACCTTAATGTTAAAACAAATGCTTTCAATTGTTAAATATTTCATCTAAACTGAGTTTTGATGATCGTTTAAAATAAGTTTAATTTTATTAAATCAGCTTTTTACTACATATTTTTAATTTTTTGTTATTTAACTACTGTTATTTAACTATACTTGCAAGTTTGTTAAAAAATGCTCAAACAAAAATACGTTATACCATACTATCTAAAATAATTAGTAAAGCGGTGAATATCCTCTTAGGTACTTACTATAAGTAATAATAAAAATCTGTTTTCCGATCCATTATATCATTATTACAACCTATCAATGTCAATCAGTGAAGTAAGAAAGAAGTCAGAAAGAGTCGACATAAATATTTATTAAACAACAAGCGGCGGTCTAGTTCTAGTGGTTGCAAGCGCGACTGCTGAGCATGAACGGCACGTGTTGACGGCACGGCACGGTCGGCGCAGTGGCACAAGTGTATTGCCTACAGATAGTTGTTTCGGGTCTGGGTATTTGTGTATGTGAGTTTAAATGTCCGTGAACGCACCCACGATACAGGGAGAAATATTTTCTACCCTTTTAATACAACGTATTAAAAAAAAAAAAGTTTTCATTAGCAAACATGCCCTTTTTTTGGCTGGTGGAAAATCATCAAATAACCCATCCCGCTCTTGGGCAGAGCGAAAGGGAGTGTCAGACTTCTACTGACTAAAAACCACCCATGTTCCTTCTTAGCCCTTGCGCCGAAGCCGCGGTATCTCTTTCGAACAACCTGCAGCCCCGACGGGAGCAAACATGCCCTTGAAGCGAGTCTCAAAATTTAAATACCTGGGCCACTGGGTCACCGAGGACTTATGTGATGACTTGGACATAGAGAGGGAGCGCAGGGCGCTGTCTGTTCGAAGCAATATGCTGGCCCGCAGGTATGCCCGACGTTGGGGGGCATGAGGAACAGGGTGTAAAGTTCCTCATCCCCCATAGAAAAGGGAGGATCCTCCGACCAAACGGAGTGTTGTGTCTGGTGGGCTAACTGCCCGACATACGTAAGTCGGGATTTTCTATATCCGCTAATGTCGCGGATAAAGATGATAGCGCGATGTAGGATTTTGCCAAATTAGTTCGCATGTGTTGCGATAGATGTCGCTGTCGCTACATACTTATACTACCACTCTAATCTTGTAATTTAAAACATAAAAACATGTATTTAATTGAAAATTTATCTCTCTGGGACATTTCTAAGGACTTTAGACCGATAAAACTAGAAGTATATTACACATATTAATAGAAATATTTATCCTTGGCAATTTTTCGTGAAATCTTTGATCTAGCTCTTGGACTATACCTTACTAATTGAACTCATTATATCTCCTAAACTAAGACCCGATTAAATCTGTAACTTGGTGTCAAATTTGGACAAATTGGGGACAAAATATAGGAGAAAACACATCTTCGCTAGGTGCCCTAGTTTTTGAGATATAAATGTGGCCCTGCTGGGGAGACTCTCCAGCAGGGCCACCTATAAACCCTTATATCTTTTGAACCAGTGACCGTCAAATTCTGATATTTGGTGTCAAATTTGGACAAATTTGCGACAAAATATAGGAGAACACAGATCTTCGCTAGGTGCCCTAGATTTTGAGATATAAATTTTACACACATAATCAACAATTTATTATTGTTGATTAGGTATGTGTGTTACTAATATTAGTTAGGTAAGTATATTTTTCATGTTAATACTAACACTATGGATTTCTAAGTCTGCAAATAAAAGTTTATTATTACCTACTATTATCACGACAACTGATGATAGGTTATCGGCGGTTTGAATGATGTATGTTAGGTAACTTCTTATAAATTAAAATTGAATTTGTAACATTCAAAAAAAGAAAAGAATCTTAAAAGATTCAAAGCAAAGAATTCACTATCATATAACAGGCTTAAAAGACTCGTCACATTTTATAAAACTTTATTCTTACCTACCGACCTGCAAAAGTCGTCCTAAAAATAATTGGATCTCGAGGGCTACCTACTGCGTCTGTTTTGGAGTTGGAATAGAAATAATCGATGGATGCTACACAGGCTGCTACTGAAAACATGCCCGAGTTTTATGGTGTATGGCTGCTTGACAGCAATTCAGTTCAGTCGTCATTTTTAGTTACATACATGCATGTTACTCAGTACTAACTTAATTTTTTTTGCCGAATAGTATGTAAGTTTCGGCTGAGTTTATCCCTCTGCCAAAATAAAAAAATATGGCCATTTGACCATGCACGTTAGATAAAACTCATGAAACAGACATGGTTTTTGTTTCGTGATAAAACTAATGTTATGTACCCTATCATATAAAAACGTTATTCTGCGATCATTTATACCTAAATGCTCAAAGCGATTTTTGGGGGGGGGGGGGTGGGAAATCATTAAATAATCCCTCCCGCTCTTGGGCAGAGCGAAAAGGAGTGTCAGACTTCTACTGACTAAAAACCACCCGTGTTCCTTCTTAGCCCTTCATGTCGAGGCCGTGGTATTTGCGAACAACCCGCAGCCCCGACAGGCGTCGGCCCTTGCCCCTTCCATGTTGCTGACATCTCTTTGAGGCGCGCGTGGAACACGAACGCGCCGTCGACACGGCCTGTCGTCGTCATAAGACGGACGGACGGTGAGCTTACCCATCACTCACCGTCCACAGGCCCGCGTCTACGGTGGCCGGAAGCCATCACGAGGGCCCCGACGGCGACGCCCGGAGCGCCTCCCGCGGCGGCTGGTACGAGAGGTTCTCTCCCTCTCACGTTCCGCCGCCTCCTTCGCTAGCATGACTGCTTCGCAGAAGGAGGCGACGGCGTCCCATTCCTTCTCGCCCCGGACCATGGCTTGCACTAGGGCCGGGCGCGAGAGGTCGCCGCCGCCGATCGCCGCTACGAGAACACGGCGTGGCTCTGCCCAAGCGGGACACACCTCCACAGTGTGCTCCACCGTGTCCTCCGGCCGATCCTAACAATGGTGACATCCGGGGGTTTCCTCCCGCCTGATTCGGTGCAGGTACCTCCCGAAACAACCGTGTCCGGTGAGGACCTGCGTCAGACGAAAGGTGAGGGCGCCGTGGCGCCTCTCCAGCCACTCCTCAAAGAGGAGACTTACCGCCACTATCGTGGCGTGCTCTATGCTCAAAGCCCTGCGGTATCTATCCTAGGTTACATGTGTCATGAATAAAATCAACTAAAATCTTATTATAATTTAGTCGAGTACGCACTGTGATCAAAGATTATTCATGGACAAAATAACGGAAGCCACATTTTTTATCTGTGCATCCGTCTTCCATAAATGAATCGGTGCGGCGAGGCGGCGGCATAGAAAGACTATCAATTTTCGTGAGTCGAATAGTGAATCTAGTCTAGAAATTAAAGCTTATAACATTTCTTCGCACGACACATTTACAGTGCCACGATTCTAACATGTCTATCGAAGCATCTGTCCCTCCTCCCGTATTGTGGGCCCAGCGCAAAGAAGACGTTTTTCTCACGTTTAGCATCGAATCTAAAAACCCTGCTATTAAAATAGAAAAGGACTCGGTTTACTTTAAAGGCGTCAATGCGTCAGACACTAAAGTATACGAGGTAACTATACCATTATACGATGCGGTGATCCCTGAAACAAGCGCCTTCCTAAATAAAGGCAGATGCATAGAAATGATTCTCCGCAAAGAAAAGAAAGACGCTTCCTACTGGCCATCGTTAACAAAGGATAAGAAGAAACCGCATTACCTCAAGGTAGATTTCAATAAATGGAAAGACGAAGATGATGAAGACGAGAATGGTGGTGGTGGAGGAAACTCATATGACATAGAAGATATGCTCCGGTCTATGGGCGGCGGCGGCGGCGGTGACAAGGCTGACAAACCCTCGTTCGATGACTTAGAAACAGACTCGGATGATGAAAATTTACCTGATCTTGAATAACACCCACAGAGTGATTTATAATTTAACGCATGGAAAGTACACTATGTATAAGATTTTTACAGTTATAATAAAATCACTGATAAAATGAACATGTTACATTCATTTTAATCATTGATCTGTGCCTGTAACAAACACACTTTTTTTTTACTTTAAAGCAAATTAGCAAGTTTTAATCTGTAGCTAGGAAATATTTTATTTAAATATATTCAAGAAGCGTTAAGTAGTGCAATGTTTTTCAATGATAATAAAATTATCAATACTAACCCTTTTATATTTGCCATTGCCCCATCACACAACCAATCAACTTATTTTGATTTTACTTTCAAGAATCATTATCTCAATAATCCATGCCACTAGCATGTGCACGGCACACGGCACAAGACAAACTTATACCACACAAAAGCACACCTGTAATTCCCGAAGGGTTAGGCAGAGGTGAACTAATAGTACACCTACATTTCAGCAGTTATGTTTTAAGTCACATGTAATAGGGGGTGAGCCTATTGCCATGAACCGGCACAAATCCAGACTGGCTGTTATCGAGAATTTGCTAATGGAAAAAACCCAATAAAACTGCCCGACCCAGGAATTGAACCCAAGACCTCATGCTCAGCAGTTATGGTTGCATTCAACTAGACCAGCGAGGCAGTCCCAATCCAATAGCCAAGTTATTTGATGATGGAGAAGCTCTACTACCTAGACAAGACAAAGATTTGGCCAATGAACTGAGAAGATATCGCCTCTTCTAATCTCAAAACCTAAAAATTTTACAGGAGAGTGTTTTAAAGCTTTTCAACATTTCTTTTTTGCTAGGGTACATATCCGTCTTTCAAAGTAGGACAAAATTATATATTAATTTTACATGTGACATCTACCAATCCGCACTGGGTCCGCGTGGTAGATTATAGCCCATTCACCATTGACTTATATATTACTGCGTACCATTCACTCTCAAAGAGAGGAGGCCTGTGTCCCAGCAGTGGGAACATTAATAGGCTATTGATGATGATGATGTAATACTAATGAAATGACCTTATGGTCAAATTTTCGTTTTTGTATACTTTTGAAACCACAGAACAGAAAAAACAGGTAGAAATGCTAAGCGACGAAATCTGTATCGGAACCAGTGTCGCCAAACTAACAACACAATCAAACCATCAATCATACACTGCACTACATATAAACAATTCGTTTGGTTGGTCGTTTAAATTCCAATCACAACTAGCATAACTCACAGATTCTACATTTTAAAATACTTATACCTTCCTGCTGTTAGTATAGGTTTCTTTTTGCTTTAGGCAGAAATAATATACATCGTTTTGTAATCGGCAATCAAACTGGAAACAAATGCCAAGTAAATTACGCTACTCACTCATAGATGGCAGTATTTTCAATGGAAGCAATTATGAACTTAATTATGACTACAGCGATAAGGATTATCTTCGCGTCCTTGGTCTATATTTTTTGCTACTCGGTCAAGGAAGTGACACAATGAGCTTTTATATATCATCGATATCGATAGATACCAAATTTATTTTGAAAAAAAAGTTTGTAGTATTATGAACAAATATTATACCTAATAATAAATGTAAATAGACAAGAATACAACAAAATAAAATACAAAATTTTATTGCTTAAATAAAACTACATATTTATTAAACAAACCAAAATAAATAAATACTACTAAAGTAACAAGCACATTTTAAGTTAAATAAAACTTATTACGCCTTTCGAAATGTCAGTTTTTAAACAATAAAAATCAGGTTAGAATAAATAAAAATAAATACTACCAGAGTTTTTATATTAGAAAATTCTAAGGAGTTAAAATAAAAGAGAACTTAGATTGACATTTTATTTATTGACCTTGTAATAAAACGTACTTGTTTAAACAAGTACGTTTCGAAAGTCGTACTTTTAATTTCAATAAATGATGTATACGAACATTTATATATTTTTCAACAATGGCCTTCATCAAATCAGTGACGTGATTGGATGCAGGAAATTCGCCTAATTGATGGGAGGTAATACTGTTGAACAAAAGGGTCCCTACAAACTTGCGCATGATTATGGTTAAGGCCACTTCTTTTCTAAAAATTCCAGTATCAACATTTTTTTTAAATATTTCAGCCGTTTGACATATCTTCACATCTGGCAAAGGATACAATAAGCCACCTCGATCTCTTGCTATTATAAATTTGTGGTAGTGCTGAAAATGATGTGTCACTAATGCGTCAACACAGACGTCACAGTTTATTTTCTTAATTAATATTCGGGCAATGTAACAATACGGCATATTATTGCAAAAAATAATTTTCGGGAGACTAGCGACTCGAAGCAATGTACACGACTGGTATTGTCTGGTATCGAAAATCTGAGAGTACGCGACTCACTGCGCAGTTATCGCAGGCGTGCCACGCTTACTTTGCACTTCTACTGTTCTTTCCGCTCTGTGAAAATTATTATGTAAAAGTTTGATTCTATATTAGCTACAAAATATCTGTAATGTAACTTTAATGTTACATAGGTACACGTTTCAAAATAAATTTTGTGTATTAATGTTAGGATCTTTGTATTGAAATTTTAAACAGTAAGTATAACATTGTTTTATTTTATCGACATCTATCGATCAAATCTGCAACTGATCTTAACCACATCACTAATTGAGTAGCATGGAACTTTCGAGAACAAAAAAGAACAAAACACGACTGGTATTGAAAATCTGAGAGTAGGCGACACAGAGAGCACTTATGACAGCCGTGCCATGCGTACATAGCACTTCTACCTGTTCTTTCTGTTCTGTGTTTGAAAACAACCCGTGCACAACGTAACTAGAAGTTAATAAGTTATATTAATATAGTATTCGCGCGATACAAGTTCTCACTTCAGCCAATTTAAAACTAACCAAACCAATGCGCCATCTAGGGAGTGTTCGTTGAACTACACTCTTTTGTCAATATTCATGAATGAGAAAAATACTGGTGAATGTATGTTGGTGGATATTAACTCAATTTCGAATATTTTTGGAAATTGTACACTTTTAATGCGAAGAGGCGATATGTCTGTACAATTATATGTGACAGTCAAAACTTAAAATCGGTCAGAACTACTTTTGACTGGTGCCAGTCAAAACCCTTAATATCGATACCTCTGGGCTGAAATGGCGTATAGCACAAACCATAGGTTTTCAGGAGAAGCAAAAAACAAAAATTAAACGATTTTTCGGTATAATAATTATCTCCCTCAATAAAGCTACATAAAAATATCTGAGGGACAAAGTTCTTAGATTTTTGATGTCTAAGGTTTTTTCAAAAATGGGCCTAGCTTCGTATTTACAGAGATAGCATGTGCTTTACGACCATTTTTTTTAAATATTTGTCATAAATATTTTCCTTTACGACGCTAAACCACAATTCAAATGGTTTATACGCCTCTGTTTCTTTGCGTTATTTATGAAAAGTTGGGGTTACGCCTTTGTCTACCTGCTCAGGGCGTATTTTTATGGGGTGTAGGTATTCACAGAACAGAAAGAACAGGTAGAAATGCTAAGCGACGAAATCTGTATCGGGACCAGTGTCGCCAAACTAACACAATCAAACCATCAACCATACACTGCACTACATATAAACAATTCGTTTGATTGGTCGTTTAAATTCCAATCACAACTAGCATAACTCACAGATTCTACATTTTAAAAATATAACTTCGAAGTATTTTGATAGGAGTTATTTTGCTTTACTCAGAAATAAAATACGACGTTTTGTAATCACCAATCATACTAGAAATGATTGCCTAGTACATTCCGCTACTCGTCCATAGATGGCAGTATTTTCAATGGAAGCAATAATAAACTTAAAAACTACAGTAATAAGGATTATATTCGCGTCACAGATCTGTATTTAACACATTAAGCTTTTATCTACATATATTATCGATATCGATAGAAACCCAAATTATTTAGAAAAAAAAAGTTTATAGTATTATAAACAAATAATTATACCTATTAATCAACGTAAATAGACAATAATACCACAAAATAAAATACGATATTTTATTGCTTAAATAAAACTATTTATTAAACAAACAAATAAATACTACAAGAGTTTTTCTAAATGATAAATAGTAAGTTTACACCCACAGAACAGAAAGAACAGTAGAAGTGCTAAGTAGGTGTGGCACGGCTGTCATAAGTGCGCAGTGTGCCGCGTACTCTCAGATTTTCGATACCAGTCGTGTTTTGTTCTCGAAAGTTCCATGCTACTCAAATAATGATGTGGTTAAGATCAGTTGCAGATTTGATCGATAGATATCGATAAAATAAAACAATGTTATAGATACTAGTTTACTATTTAACATTTCAATACAAATATCCTAACATTCATAAACAAAATTTATTTTGAGACATGTAGGTACCTGTGTAACATTAAAGTTACATTACAGATGTTTTGTAGCTAATATAGAATCAAACTTTTACATAATAATTTTAATAATGATTGAAAATTGCATTGACATTTTACGTAAAAACTGACATAATAAATATTGACAATTTATGTTTTTCTTTTGTATGATATCTTTACCAGCGAAATATACCTGTTTAAATAAAGTATGAATGTAAGGACCCTAAAGACTACCAATCCATCATTAATAAAATGATTATTATTGTCTTTATTCATTTTCCTTACAAATATCTCGAAAACGGAGCGTCTTATGCAAAAGATTTTCCGATGCCACCTAAAAAAAAGCCTGGAAAGTATGAAGGAAAGTTCATTGATAATTTAAAACGTTTCATCCACTACGAGATAACATGCACTGCGCATCATTGCGCCCCTTTAGTGTGTTGCCGGATAAAATGATAACGTCTCCGCGTTCAGATTGCTACCGAGTTTTGTAACAACGTGTTTTAATAAAAAATAAACATTTTATTTCAGGCAATTATGGCCCATAAGCAAAATACGCAGAATAAGATAATACAAAAATAACAAACGAATAGATAATATTAAACATTAAACTATAACTAAACACGTAACGTCGTCGTATGTCGCTGCGAGGTGATAACGTATAAAATAACATGTTTTAATAGTAGGTACATTTTGATACAAGTGCGGAAAGTTTGTTATTGCATTCGAGCGGATTGAACACACACGAGCCGTATGGCGAGGGTGTTCATGGGGTCGAGAAATGCAATATAACAAATACCCACGTGTATCAAACGACGTTTTTCAATACACTTTCGAAGAAATTAACTAATAACGATACTTAAGTATTTTTGTCATCAATTTTTAGGAGACTATGATTTCATTTGCTTTTTTTCCGCGGTTTGATTTCGCTAGATTGAAGAAAAAGCAAATGTATGAAGCCGCTAAACAGCCTCATAGGAAAAGTATAAAATTCAAATATTTTTTAATTATGAACACATATTATAAATGTTGGCTTGTTCATAAAAGTAAATAATTGTTTAAAATAATCATGTTTATATAAAGTATTCTTTTACCAACACAATATAATATTCAAAAAATATTTATGCTGTAAAGAAGCAAATCAAAATGAGGAAATTAAAAAAAATAACAGACAATAATACAACAAAATAAAATACGATATTTTATTGCTTAAATAAAACTATCTAATAAACAAACCCAAACAAATAAATACTTACTACAAGAGTTTTTCTATGAGAAAATTCTAAGGAGAAAAGAGATAAAAGAGAAATTATATTGACTTCTTACCCGACTGCGGCGAATCCCAAAAAGGAGGGTTATGTGTTTGCCCTGTATGTATGTTTCTTTGTTCCCTCATAGCTGCTGATGTTCAATTCCGCTATAAACTATAAACGTGTTATACCTAGACTATTGAATATATTTTTTCAATACACTTCCTCGAAAACTAGCTCTTATTGCACTACGATTAGGTTCGAAATGCAACATATTTCACACGCTTGCGGAAATCTTATTTTTCCGTAACCAAGGGCGGGATAAAATTATTACCACAGATAAACATACCGTATATTATGTTCAAATCGATTAAAACAGGAAATTAAAAAGGAGAAACTTCTTCTATCATTTCAACCCACCAAAGGAAAGCTGTTTTCATTGCCTATTAACAAATCTACAATTAATATGTGTAATTATTTATCTAACACAATGTGTGCACTTAGGTACCACCAAGTCGGTGGCAGATTGATCGCTGCGCTCCGTTTTATTTACGGTAAGTACGAAAGAGATGGACTATGCGCCTTTCGTACAGACGAACTACTTAGAACGGGTTCCCCGTCACGGAAGTTAAAGTCAGCCAGTTTAATTAAAGTGGAACTTACTATGAATAGTTACGAACTCGAGTGTTGTTATCTCTAGGTATTCCGCAAATACAAAAATACGGGGAAAAGGGCAAGATAGAAAAAGGGAGTCACCTGCTGCAACTCACCCGGCGCGCGCGGCACAGCGCGCATTCTAATTAGTTGCAGATAACTCTTAGGTTTCTCTTTAGGTTCTTCCGACTACCATTTACAGGATATTGATTCATGGGCAAATTATCATCCAAAACGCAGTAGTTCCCCTAAGTCTTTTGTCAGAAGATTGTTTTAAAAAGAGGACGGCGTATGAGTGCATACCTATTAATATTTAAGTTACCTACCTTGATTTTTCACGTCACTAGCGTGTTTGTGTGTGCGTCCTTAGATACCAATACCCAGCCGCTACCTACCAATGTAGTCCGTCGATGTGTGATAATTTAAAGGTAATAAATCATTTTATATTTTGAAAACAGAAGTTTTATTATTCTAACCTAAATTAAGATAAAATCAAAACTCAACCCAACCATACCCACAACATAACACTCACAATCACCTCAAAGTAGGTACACGTACTTACACACACAAAAATAACACACATCAAACAAACTTTTTTAGAAATTCATTTTTATAAAATAAAATTTGATTACAATTGACAATATGTTTTCAAGCTTTAAGTACCTATTTTAAACATTTAACTAAGGGAACGATATTTTTTTTTATTATTCTAACGTAAATTAGCTTAGCATTGTAAACTGGTAAAGCACTTGCACGCGACTGTACGTATGTACATCTCGACACCAAAAAGCCCAAGAGCAAGGTTTAATGTTTTCACAGAAGTTTAAGCCACTCTAATCTTGTAATTTAAAACATGAAACATGTATTTAATTGAGAATTTATCTCTCTGGGACTTTTCTAAGGGCTTTAGACCGATAAAACTAGAAGCATATTACACATATTAATAGAAATATTTATCCTTGGCAATTTTTCGTAAACTCTTTGATCTAGCTCTTGGACTATACCACACTAATTGAACTCATTATATCTCCTAAACTAAGACCCGAATAAATCTGTGGCTCAGCGACAAATTGCGTCTTATTGACAACTAAAAAATAAAAAACTTTTTTGCAAAAAAACAACCGACTTCAAAAACACCAAAAAGTGAAAAATAAACTTCAGAAGAAAAATCAGCTTCTGAAGTCGGTGACATTTGTTTTTGAAGTCGGTTGTTTTTTTTGCATTTTCTTTTTTATATTTTCATTTTTAGTTGTATCCTATACAAATATTTACTATGCATTTAACATTCAACCAAGAAACCTAACCCTTAACCTTCAAGATTCCCTTATTATTGCTTTCAACTCCTAACCTTTCATCATCAGCTCATCAACATGAAGTGATGACTGCTAGATGCGAATACTTAAATAGCGTCAGAAAAAGCACAAAACAAGTAATACGTGCCTATGAAAGAGGGTTGCCCTAGATTTCTCTGGGATCCCATCACCAGGTCCCGGTTTCTATATCATGGTACCACCTTGAAATATCTCCTTTACAATAAAAAAACAATCATCAAAATTGGTTCATAAACGACGAAGTTATAGCGGACACACAAACGAAAAATGTTCATAAATTCAAAAAAATCGTCCGTTTGAAGTCAGTGTCTACGATCGAAAGGGGTAGTTAGCTATGCACAAGGTCATTGGCGTGAATAGGATGCCTTAGTTCTAAAAGTCACTAAGTCCATTTTTGTCGAAATTGAGTTAACCAGCTCAAAAAAAATCTTTTTTTTTTGTCTATGATATGGTCTCATCCTTTTTTCAATTAAATACCTAAGTCGTTTTTTCCAATTCCTAAAATCACTAAATCCTCTGGACTGAGTTCAAAAACTCACTAAATCCAAATTTAAGCAAAAAAATACCTAAGTCCAATGAAATTTATGTGTTAAGTCACTAAATCCATGCGTTTTAAAACTAAATCCAGATCACAGAGGCGGTCGTTTATTACCTCTGTTTTAAATGTTAAAACGAGATTGGTTTGCGGAAACTGTTCTAAAATATTGTAGAAGAAAGCGAAATAAAGATTTCAATTGAAACATGTCAGAGGATAAACTGGTCTCAGTTTATCTGGCCAGCGTTGACACTGGAAACAGGTAAGTGTAGTGGTAATTAAATACCCATTATTATTTAAGAACTACCCGCATATTATGATAAATTTACAAATCCACGACCACCACGGTGATTCCTCTGGGAGTGAATGGACTCTAGAAAATTTAACTAAAATCAAAACTTATAGGCGTATTACCATCTCTGCCAGCGTTCATACTGGAAACTGGAAACTACCCGCATATTATAATAAATTTACGAATCAGCACATAATATTTTTCAAGAATTTATTTTATTAGTTCACAGAGTGCGACGATTTCGACAAATCAAATAAATAATGATGAAAATGGTATAAGAAAAAAATATAAAAAAAACTCACGCAATACAGGTAAATTTGAAGTTGTATTTCTAGAAAAGAATTTAAGGGATGAGGAAAATCCTGAAGATCGCGTCTTAAAAATTAAGAATTACAAGAACCTGTACGATGCTCATGTTAAGCCATCAATACCTGGAATAGATGTATGCCGAAACGTCCGCTCTAAAAGATTTCGACAACCAGAATGTGTGGCCAGCTCATCTTCGATCTCAGTAACTGTTACCAAGGGATGGTACCGTTAAAACCAGCAAAACTTCAAGATTTTAAGAAACTGCATGAATATGTTCCTGTTGAGAAACGACTCTTTTATAACAACATACTATTACAAGCTACTTCTTCAGAATGAGAGCATAATATTGACAGTAACGAGATTCTGGAAAAAAAATGAATGAAGAGACTAATTATAATGAAACCGTGTTCAATTTGATTAATTGTGATTTTAAGTAATTAGAGGTTTACAAGTAAGGTTTAAAATTATGTTAAAATTAACAGTTAATATTAATAATAAAAAGAAGTTGATAGTTTTGTTATTGTTTGTTCTTTATTAAGGTCATAAGTTAAGAAAATATGTCACTAATTCCAAAGAATTTTCATGAGAAATCCCTAACTCCACTAATTTTGCGATAAGTCCTATACGTTAACTAATTAATACTGATCAATATAATTATTATTTTTTAATTTTCAGTACATCATATTAAAGCCTATCCAATAAGCTATTGTTTATTATTTTTCCAAATTTTTTTATACGGCCATTGTCTTTAACATTTTTTTTTACACTTTAAATGCTCTTATCTCAAAACTAAGAAAATGGATTTAGTGACTTTTAGAACTAAGGCATCCTGTTCATAAAATGAAAAGTACTGGGTCAAACAATGTCAAATTTTTATGGGACCAAATGGCAACTATTACGCATCAAACTAAAAACGAATCACGTAAATCGGATCATAAACCTCGGCGTAATCGGTGTACATACATAGAAAAAAAAAAAAAAAAAACATACCGATCGAATTGAGAACCTCCTCCTTTTTGGGAAGTCGGTTAAAAATGGGAGAAAACACATCTTCGCTAGGTGCCCTAGTTCTTGAGATATAAATGTGGCCCTGCTGGGGAGACTCTCCAGCAGGGCCACCTATAAACCCTTTGAGGACAAATTTGGACAAATTAGCGACAAAATTTTTGTGTTATTAAAATTAAGATCCCTGATGGTGGCCCTGCCAGAGTCAGGGACACCTTTTATAAAATATTTTCCTATACATAATGTATGGGAGCGCAAGTGTAAGTTTGTTTTATTTTTACAATAAAAATGATGTTCGGCGGCAGGTACTCGTAGGCAGTCAGTTTAATAGTAAGTTCACATATTTTGATGGGCAACGGAACCCTATATTGTGCATGGTCCGACATGCACTTGGCCGGTTTTTAGTAATCTATACCAGCCTACATGTAAAATGCTTTGTCCTGAATGACTGACTGACTGACGGTGTACAGCCTAAACTGCTGATCGTAGAGACCTGACACTTGGAGGGTTGTTCTTTGTAAGTATACGTAGGCATCCTATAATAAAGGATTTTCTGAAATTTTACCCCTCAGGGGGTGAAAAGGGGGCAAAGTTTGTATGGCACAACGTGGTTCCTTGGTCCAATCTACTTCAAAAATTATCAATACAGAATTGATGGAAGACATGTTTTGTATTTTTTTAATTCATTTCCTAACGGGGTTAGAAAGTTTTTCGGGGTAACATTGTTTAATACGAAGTACCTACCTAACTAACTCAATTCCTGCTATTCTCTATCATTCACCTCATTGATGATAAAAGTAAAAATTGGAAAGCTCAAGCTCTAACTCTACCTTAGCACCTAAGTTATAATACTACCCTAATCTAAGAAGTAACTAATTAGAGGGAAAACCTACTACCTATTTTGAGAATTTTCAAATGAACTTTCATCTAAAAGAAATAACTCAGCTTTGCCGACTATAGGTACCTACTTTCGGAACTCGCCAAGTTTCCGATTTAAGTCGGTTCAATAGTTTTAAATATTACCTACCTGTAACTGCTTAATAAATGGGGAGGTAAATAATATACCGTAAAAATATGAAAAAATGTTTAATTAACTCTGTTCAACTTTTTTGGCACTTGAGTTTCTCTTCAAATTCTTAAACGCTGTCTCAGTGATTTTTACCGTTACATTGGATAAATGGAATTCTTGCCCATGTCTTCGAACATTCAAAGTTATAGTCATGCAGTAAATAAGTCTATTTAGGCTCTCACATTTCAATATGTATGCAACTCCTTGACCAGGGCAAAATACTGGTGCGCCAAAGCTCTGACAATCGAACATAAAGTATGACGATCCAGCCCTTCCAAATCCCAAGTTCTTAATGGAACTTGTTAGTATTCCCAGTTCATTACTTTCATTTTCAAAGAAATAAATCAAAGCCTTACTTAAATTCATTCGATCAGGAAGAGTGTTGTACACAAATCCGAAAACAACTGTTTTAAATTCAAAGGCACACGAGAATGGGGACATGTTGTCGCATTTGGGATCCAAATCATTAAGAGTAACTTCGTAATTAGAATTACTTTTTAGTTTAATAAAAGTCTGTTGGTGGTATTCATTACCGCCAAAGACTATGCCGTCTAGGAATCCACTCGTCCAAGCGCTAAGGTCGCATGCTTTGGTCATGGCAACGCCAACCGCGATCGTTGCAAGGTACTGTGTACCGCGAAGATTATCAAATCTTTTATCCAATGGATGCATTCTTCCCCATAACGAATACAAATCACCTGGAAATTCAATATCCCAATTTTTCCACATAGTTTGAGGTGATTTTCTTGGCAGACCTAGGTCATTCTCCCTATTCATTCGAGACCACGGTAACGAGCTAATATTCAGCCAGTACATCTTCTCGTCTACTGTAGGACGTAGTTTTTTGAGCTTCAAATATGGTATATTCGGATTAACGTCAGGTTTGAAGAGCGGACTCAATCTATAGTTATAAGAATACTGCCGTGGTGCACTCTTTATGGTAGTCAGTTCAAAAGTGTAAAAATCAGGAAAGTCTTTTTCACCTGACTTCATGTTTATTCGCTTAAGTAACCCATCAAAGTTTCGATATAACGTCCAGGTCGCCACTGGTTTTCCTTTCTTGGGTTCCTTTGTAGCTTTAACATTGTTGGGTTCTTCACTAGGTGGTGCCGGGTAGGGGTCGAAAAGGTGATAATATCCTTCTGTCTGACATATAACTATACTGTATTTAGAAAATGTTACAATGACGTAACGCAGTCTTCCTAATACTGCTTTTAAGTACTGCTCTACTGTTTTCTCTTTGTTTTCATTAACAACTAATATTTTTTTAATGTTGATATCTATTAATTTCCCGTCCATAACAAGATTTTTTATGACCCTTTTCTCGCAAACGTTAAATTTTTTAGCTTTTCTAAATATTTCTATACCTTTTTCAATGCAGATGTCAACCATTAGGTGGTCCCACGTTGTGATGCGATGCATCGACGCCATTAGCATAGCTATGAGAGAAACGAAGTGACAAGACTTAATTGGGCCCCCTCCCTCTCCAGACAGGGCAGTTGTTCCTTCTATTTTATACTCCCCATCGATTAATTGATAGCCTATTATATTTTCACTCCTAGTTTCTTTCACATGTAATCGTCGCTTTTTTGGATCTTTTTCGGATTCTAGAATGGTCTGTTTAGATTTAACCGCCTTACTTTCCCCAGTATTTTCATAGTCATAATCCTCTAACTGGGTTCGGGCCTCTTTTAAAAGTTGTCTGACTATTATTCTACTTAAGATAAATTGTTGATCATCAACTGGTCCATCCTTGTTGTAATTGATTCTGTAAAAATAAATGAGTGTAAATAAACAAATGCTGACTAGGCTATCACACACATGCAGCGTACACGCACCGCGTTGCGCACCCGTACCGAGCACGCTACTCGTGTTGCTGGCTGCGGGTTGTCCGAAAGAGATACCGCGGCCCCGGACACAAAAAGCTAAGAAGGAACATGGGTGGTTTTCAGTCAGTAGAAGTCTGACACTCCCTTCCGCTCCGCCCAAAGCGGGAGGAGTCCTTTGATGATTTCCCACCCCAAAAAAAAACCCTGGAATGGCCGTCTACACTATTTGCCCACAAACGCACTAGGTGGGAAAATGGCTAACGCAATCCAGTGACAGTTTAGATTATTATAGCTCAAAAATCTAAGAAGACGCTCTATGACCGTAACTCAATTTCTTAGATTTATCATTCTGAAGGTGCGTTAAGTAGGTACCGTGACTGTTTGAATATCGCTGACTACTGCGTGCGCCCTTAAGTCATCTTTGTCAGATGAAATACCACACTATTTTATGATATTAATATGAATAGTTTTTACCTGCTCACAAGATCATGAAGTGATCGGAATCGTAGAAAGCATGCCTTCCCGTCTTTGACATTCTCGTCCCTAAACCCCATGCCATTACAAGTACTGCCATCGAACAAATAATAAAGCCCATTTTTCTTGAAAACCGCACAACTGTACGACGAAGTAGTTATCAAACCTCGATCATATCTGCTGAAGAATTTTCGATTCAATATATCTTCCATTTGCCAGCTAGCACCTTCTCCGACAACATCGATAGTGGCATGATATGCCTGTAAATATTATTAAAATATTAGGAACTGCACAGTAGATATTATTATTAACCTTAATTAATTACAAATATTATTTATGTATAAACAAACCTGATGTCCAAGCTCAATCTTAGGTATAATGTGCACAGGAGCAAGTTGAAATTTCTGTTGTTTATTACTATAAAGTTTAGTGGCCGTGTCTACTACATAATCAACGATAGTAGGTCCCCAACTATGGATCGCATATTTGTAAGACGTGACTATTGCCATGATTGCACCAAATGGCATTTTATCAATAGATTCTGGATCTTTCCCATTCGAGAGACTTGTTGTTCCTCTTACAATTTGAGATAAATCCGGCAAGTCATAGAAATTACTCGGTTTCTCAAGTTCATGTTCGGGATTATCCTCAAGCTCATCTTCGATCAGTGGATTAGTCATTTTATTGCGGATTTTTCGCAGTTTGGAGCGACGCTGAGCGTCTTCTGTGAGAAGAACGCGGCGATCAACGGCGACAGGCGGCGCGGCTTGGACTTCATCTTCTGCTTTCGGAGGCTCCGCAGGTGCCGGTGCCAGCTACAACGATAGTACAAATATTAACTACACACAACTATGTTTCATTACATGTTAGCCAAAACTATAGACCTTATACCTAACGCCCACGAGTTTCTCCACGTGGACTTTGCTAATTGTCCCACGGGATCGTCCTATCGGGTCCAAGTTAAAAGTTAAATCCAAGTTATAAACTATCCAAATTTCATCAAAAACAAAGTCGTTTTTACGTGAAAGAATAACATACATCCATACATACTTACAACACTTTCGCATTTAAAATAGTAAAAAGATAAGATCAAGATGACGATGACAATTACCAATTTTATAATATTTAACTTGCAAAAAATAAATAACTTTTACGGATTATTTAAAATAGCCTTCCTAAAGCCTGGAAAACACATGCTACTAAAAAAGCATGCTTGTTTGTACTAGGTAGTATGCTCATTCTAGCACGCATTCTCTACTTCATTTTAGCACGTCTGAGTGACATTATCTTAAGCATGTGGACGTGAGCGAGGCTTGAGCCACGCGGTCTAACAGGAACATTTAGGCCGCGGACGTCGCGCGGTGTGTTGTGCTTTTTTAATTCAAACACATGGCGATGTATGAAAACGTAAACGATTTCAAACGTCGATTTTATGAGAAGCGATTTTTTGCTCGCTAGTTTAAAATGCAGCGTTTGTTGCGGTGGACCCACATCTCAGTAAATGGATAAAAAAGCACGCGACGAGCCTTCTGCACACGTTGCGCGACGCCCCGCGTCTCCGTAGACGAGCCCTTAGCGGCATCCCCCCCACTTAGGCCGCGAGCCTAACAGGAACGTTTCGGGTGACGTAAGCGGGGACGTGGCTTTATAGTTTGGTATTGGATACACCGACAAAAAACACCAAAAAGGTGACAGCACGATAAAAAAACATTTAAAATAGTAAAACCAAAGAATATCAAAAAAGAGGTTTTATGTGTCGTGCTAGTTAGCACGAAAAATAGACCGGCTTGGGATTAGGTAGCATGCTTATTTACAAGCATGCTCTTTTCGTATACACGTGCTACTTGTATGCTACTAAGTGACACTTGCTCGAAACTAGCATGTTTTCGTGCTACTGCGTAGCATGTGTATTCCAGCCTTAAAGCCTAGGGGGAATCCTTAAAGATATTCTCAATGTACCTATCAGTGTTGTCTTATTAAAGGTCCCATTAAAATAGGTAGATAGACAAACTTTTAGAAATCATTCAGACCACCAATAGTCAGCAAGTGCTTTTTGGGTCAATTCTTTTCTCCGCCTCCGAAAAATATGAATGAGGTGTCATTCGATTCGGAATAGCGTGTAACTAAACTTATATTTTTTTTAAAATCAAGAGCCGCTTGTAAAAATTGCAGAAGGTATAAACAATTAACTGACACAAAAAAATCTGTTTTAGATTGCAAATATCTCTAAAACAGTGTGATATTTTTTTTTGATAAAAGATTAAAAAAGAGAAGGAAATTTTGTAATACTTAGGTTTAGGTCCCGCAACTGTAGCATGAATATATTTTATAATAACGTTCCCAGAGGGTTGACAGTACGACCGAAAATGGAGACTCTCGCTTGCGTAAGTTTCGCTCACTCTCGACCTTTCATGAATAGCCATGTAGGTACCTACTGACTGAGTGCGCAGCCTTGCGAGGCTATTCATGTGGTCGGTCAGAACGTGCCTCGCCCGAAGAAAAAATGAAAATGATAGTGTCGCGTCGCGAGGCATACGCCCGAGGCTGCCTCGCGAGGCTGCGTGCTCAGTCAGTGCACGGCTAATGAATCGTATTTAAACTAAAAAGTGAAAGTATTCAGGCTTCTCTGGATAGATTAATGAACAATATTTCGCGGACAAACAATTTTTATCGTGATTTTTCTATTAATATTATGCGTTAGTTAATTAACAATCTCCTACTTTTTTTTTTTTTTTGGGGGCCGTTCATGTCGAAGCCGCAGTATTTCTTGCGAACAACCCGCAGCCCCGACGGGATGTCAGCCACCCTTAAATATTTATTCTACTTTGTTATTGTATTTGTTGTAATAGCGGCAACAGAAATACATACATACTTAATTTGTGAAAATTTCAACTGTCTAGCTATCGCGGTTCTTGAGATACAGCCTGGTGACAGACAGACGGACGGACAGCGAAGTCTTAGTGATAGGATCCCGTTTTTACTCTTTGGGTACGGGACCCTAAAACGATCCGCTAACGAAAATACAGTTAAAATGTTGGTTACGTAACATATATTAGGTTCACATAAAATCAGTGTTTTTTTTGCTTGGATATCTTTGGTCAGCAGAACTCAGAAGTACAGAACCTTGTGTTATAATTTTTCCATTTATTTTAATTAATGGGGCCTTAAATTCTCTTTAAAAAAAACGTTGTCGTTGTTGCTAAATTCCTAGTGAGGAATGTTTCCTGTATCGTGGGTGCGTTTACAAACATTTAATCTCACATACACAAATACCCAGACCCGAAACAACTTATATTATAGGCCCTAAGTACAAATATTTGTTCCGTGCGGGGATCGAACCCGCGACACGTAGCGCGTAGCTTGAGCCACTGCACCAACCGTGGACTGGGAATGGGAACTGTGAACATTTCTTACACAAATGCAAACGCAAATAGGTTTGAGTACAACCAACACATCGTTCGCCCCGACAAATAGACCCGGAAGCCACAAGCACTTAAGTCAATTCTTTTTGCATGCAAAAATTTTACAGGAGACGGTTTAATTCGATTGGTATGAAAAAAATGTACTACGGTTATTGTTTTTATTATTACACAATTATAAACTAGTTACATATCAGAACATGGTTATTTAGGCTTTATTTATTAATTACTGAAATATCTGACTTAAGTTTCTTTGAACATCAAGAAATTGTGACTTAAGTGTTTATTAACGTACTATAATTACTAGGGTTATTTGTTTTATTTTATGATTTTAAAACGAACTATGAATAATTATGATTATTAATTAAAAATTTATAATATAATGCATGCAATAAAGTCAAAAATTAACAGTCACTCTCTTCTGAATCTCGTATATTTGGATCAACATCCTTGGTATCGTCAGTGGTTACTAAATTCTGGTAAAAATTATGGAAACATTCTGGTATTAAGGACAAAAGTGATATTATATCACGTTTTTTTTCGATACTTATTGGTACTGGCTTGTCAGTAATCTGCATCAAATTAAATTCCTTATCTCGTCGCGTGTTCCGTTTGTAATTAATACTTTTCAATGATTCTTCTCTAGAAAGAGATGTTTTGTATTTTATGACGCCGTACTCAGAGTCGTAACTCAGCCACTTCACATCATGCCACTTGAAAACATTTCCGTCATCGTCTTTTTTTCGGGCTACTAAAGGACCTTTCAATAAACTAGCGAAATCAAAGAAATCATTTTGTCGCATTTCTCTAACGGTAAATTTTTTGCTACTCGATCTTACTAACTGCATCCAATCGTGGGGGTGATAAATTTGTATTTCGGTTTTTTTCTTTTTTTTTTCAATAATTGCATGGTCTAAGTCAACCTCCATATGTGTATGACCAGGTATCATAAACTTGTGATGTATTAACTTCATGGAAGGTTTTACAGTCAACAAGTACGTGAACATTGCAGCCACGTGAGTGTTCTTGTTTTGACCTCCACAAGTGTCAGAGTACAAAATCACTTCTGAGATTTCTTCCGGTTGTTCTCGTAAATATGCAAACAAACAAGAGACTATTTGATTAGCACCTCGACCCGAAATACCCTCATGCCACATGTGGTGCGTGGACATTCCAGTTGCGTTGTCATGAATTGTGAGGTTGAAGGTCCAAAGTTGTCTTTTATAAAAGGCTACAGATGATTGTAAAGCTGGGGTTGGCAAGCATTGCTGTAGGTCAAAAGTCAGGCATTTGATTCTATTATTTGTAATTGCGATATTTTTATCACACTGCTTCTCTTTGTACGCCATATCAGCGGCTAGCAGATGAGAGTCACGTTCTTTTTCGAGGGCTAATTTTGTGATCTCGTCCGTAGCAATATTTAATTTCATTTTAAACAGGTCGCATGTGTGACAAGTGTCCACTTTTGGTTTTTTGAAACTTAAGTTTAATTTATGAAATTCTTTGCGGTATATCTTATCACTCACAGGATTTTCATGTGATTCTGAATAAAGAGAATACATTTTCGATATAGTCAAATGCGATGGTAAATATTTGCGGGTGCTTCTACGTCTAGTGTAATGACTTTCATATAGCGGAAACGAATTGATATGATTAATCACCTCTTGAATTTTTTGTTCGGAATGTTTGTTTGCTGGTGTATTCTTTCCACGTTTGTCTGTTGGTATAATTCCACTCGAGGAGCCACGTTTCTTCAAACCAATTAATTTTACAAAATTATCACTTATTGAAAGGGTTTTTAGAAAGCAGCCTTGACAAACGGATATTTTTTCACTATTGACGTTAAAATGATACGTATAAGTCCACTGTCTATTTTTTTGTAAACTAGGATCTTCGACCCGACGACGCTCGGTTTTTTTCTCTCGAATGGTAATCAAAGATGAAATAAACGCTGCCCTTAAATCATAAGACCCAAGATTCCAAACCTCTTTGTGAATTATAGCTCGTTGCTCATTACTTATTTTTTGACGACACTTATTTCGACAATTAGGTAGTTCCTTCATTTGACGGTTGCCGATAATTTTTCCAGAAGCTGCCAAATAGGATTGCCCTAAATTTCTTTTTATTTTGTTATCTTTCTTCCTTCTTCTACAGGGCACAGGTTGGTTTTGTTGTTGTAATGACGTATCTTCAATACTTTCAGGTATTTCATTTTGTGGTGCTATCTGTACATCTACTGAAGCATCATAAACAGTGGTGTCCATCTCATCTTCATGTTGTGTAAGCAAACTAGGACTATCTGGAGAGTAGGTAGGATCAGCAACAGAATCGTCACTAGAATAGTCAATAGCAGCTTCATCAGGACTAACTTGTTTTTGAGTTCCAGATGTACTTGGTTGCGGATTAGTGAATGGGTCTTCATCGCCTGTAAAAAAGTGAAATGTAATTTTTGTTGTTGTTATGGGTTGGAATTGTGTCAACATACATTTGTTATGCAAAACAAATGTATGTTGGCACAATTACAATTGCATAAAAATGAAAGGAAAATATTCAAAACTTACCTTTATCTTTATTCTCATTATTTAAGGCGAGATTTACTAACTTTCTGGCTCTCGAATCCATTATAAATACAGTTAACCTCTCAACCGCAAAACGAGACACAATAGTAAAACAATAACAGCGCGAACCTATGAGTCCGGTCGGGGATTGATGAATTAATGCACAACACACTACGACCGTCACACCAAAACACTAATGAGGGAATACGTATTTAATTTTACTTCACCCACAACGTTCGTCAACTTTTTATCAAGCACTTCAAAAAAGAGAGTAAAGTGAGGGTAGATACTTGAAAATATTATTGTCACCAAAAACGGATCACTTAAGTCAGCCGGTATAAGAGTTGTCATGCCGGGAAAAAAAACTTAAGTCAACTTAAGTGGTTTATGTCGCCGCTTGATTTGTTGATACGACTTAAGTTTTATGGTACAGTCGAATATTACGACTGAATAGAGTGACGGTGACTTACGTGCTTATTCCAGTCAACGGATAATACAAAAACATGGGTGCTGTGACTTTTTACAATTTTGAGCTAAGATTGACTTAAGTGCTTTTGGCCGCCGCGTCTAGAATTTAATGTCCGATCTAATATGAATTGCGCTTGAATGGTAAAAATGGTAGCGTACGGGCACTTCTGGTTCGGGCTGCGGCGAGGGTGGCGGTGGTGGCAGCGGCGGCGGTAGTTCCTCCGCCTTGCGTCGCGCCTCTTCTTCTTCCGCCTTCTTTCGAGCTTTTTCTGCTAGCATCTCCTCGTCTTCTTCCTCTTCTACCTGTTCTTCTTCCTATAATTAGAACAGAAATAAAATAGAAAATGGATAGATTGGTAAGACGATATTACATCTTGGGGCCGCCAATACTTTATTTCGAACGAAACAAAGAGATTTAAGATGAGCGGAGGCTCATATAAGTTAGTTAGTAAGGTTCGTTATGATAGTTCTTTAAAAATGTAGTGTAGGTACTAACACTACATCTTTGAGGACTAACTAACAACAGTGAGTACAAAACACAAGCTGCATTAAATGCAGCTTGTGTTTTGTACCTTCTGCAAATTTTGCAGAAGGTACAAAATGCTATAAAAAGCGTCACGTTTACGTCTGCAATACAACGAGCAAACATGCATTATATATAATATATACAATATTCGCGCGTACAGACAGAGCCCTCTTTTGGAACGAAGTTCCTTATCGCGCGTTGTGAAAGGGGGCTAGACGGAAAAAAATCTTACGAAAAGTTGTCACGACACTTTTTGCTATAGTAAGCTATTGTAAGCTGTGCGGCGTCGCATGTTTCTCTGTCTGTCTCTCTCTCTCTTATAGAAAGCAAGCCAGATATTTTCATTTCTACATTCCTTTTTTTTTTTTTTACATAATAAAAAATAATAACAATAAATTCGTTCCATCCGGGTGTTCCTTGACACCTCTCAAGTTTTTTTTTTTTTTTTTTTGGGTGTGGGAAATCATCAAATAACCCCTCCCGCTCTTGGGCAGAGCGAAAGGGAGTGTCAGACTTCTACTGACTAAAAACCACACATGTTCCTTCTTAGCTCTTTATGTCGAGGCCGCGGTATCTCTTGCGAACAACCCGCAGTCCCGACGGGAACGGACAGAGTCCTCCGTTCCCTTTCAATGTCAGTATTATCTTCATGGTCAGTGGTGACCAAGTGACCTAAGTACATAGGTAGGTAGGTATTTAAATTGTTCCACTCGCTCAAAAGGAACACCGCTTAGCCGTAGCAGCGAGCAAACTTCAAAAGAAAAAGGTAATAAAATTATTATTTATTACAAATAATGCTTACCTCAATTCCACCTTCCGGCTCCTGAAAATGAATGTTCAAATTAATTATAATAATACAATTTAAAATTAACATACTACAGCCTCCTCTCCGGCACTGGTACAACGACATGCCTGTTACAGCAGTGCCGAAGAAAAGGACAGTCAGTCCTTCCCCCAATCATTTCAAGCACGGTGTTGGAGCTGGCTCGTATTCTGCGCACCAAGGAGGCGGCGCGCTTACGCATAGTCGCATTATGATTCCCAGTAGGCACTTCAAGCCACTACGCCGAATATGTCAAGTAAAATATCTAATAAAGAAAGATAGACTGTAAATGACAAAATCATTACCCTTTCTTTTGGCTTCGATGTAGTCGGGTGAAAAAGAATATAAATTCATGTACTTGATCAGCAAGAACCTCATGCCCATGCCGGGCATGAGGTTCTTGCTCAACCTCTCAAATCTTGATCAACCTTACGGTTGGCACCGTGAAGTCATTGAAAGTTAATAATGTGAACACGTAAGCAACGCGCCACCGTCGTGTGGGCGGGTAGCATGCGCAAATGCAAACCTATTTTTGTCATCTCGCAGGTCAACCTGTAAGGCTGGCTTCTGCTTATCCGGACTATCCCGTGGGGGCCTTAAGTGTTAGGACTAACACTTAAGGTTATAAAACTAATAAAAACTAAGAGACAGGGCGCTAACGCACCCCCTGTGGAGTACGAGCTTTGGCTTAGGGCGTCTTTAGTGAGGGCAACAAAGAGACAGGCTGTATCTGAGAGAGCGTACATTTCGCCAACATGGTTCCTTTTATATTTTTACATATCTCTTGCTCTGTAAGTACACCCTTACACCCCTGAATGCCGGGGTGTATGACTATCATTACAGCATAGGTTTTGGAATTTGAAAAAAGAACTGTCATACTCATACTGCACGAAGAATATTTTTAAAAAGTTAATTATTTTTTTCTCGGTATCGATTAATTACTCGAATCGGAATCTAGACAATTTATTTTATAAAGATTTTATTTTAAATATGGAACTATTTGTTTCCACATCGTATGTTAGATGGAATCGATTTAAAAATCAAACTGGCCAGCAAGATTTGACGCGCTTGCGTGCGTGAAAAAAAAAAGGCAGTCTACTAGTAGGCGCGAAAGCATCGCGAAAATAATTAATTTAAATACACATTTTTTTCTTCTTAATAAATTATGTTCATTGAAACCTGCTGTCTTGTTGTTTACTTACCTCACAATCGATATGTAAAGCAGAGTATTTATCTCGGGCGTAAGCATCAATTGCATACTCGGGTTAATTAGCGCCTTCGCTTCGCTCAGGCGCCAAAAACCTCGTATGCAATTGATGTCATACAGCCCTTGGTTAATAATCTACTATTAGTAATAAGTTGTGTATAAATGCATGAAATAACGAGGTGGCTGACCACAGGGGGCGGCGGCGTGGGTGGAGGGGTGGGCTCGGGGTCTGGGTCGGGCTCGATAGGTTCATTGGTCTTGTCACGCGGCTTCGGCCACGGCGGGACCACCTGCGTCACTGACACCGTGGGCGAGTCCAAGTTCACTGCAACACGTAAGTAAACAGACATACATTTTCGGAAACTTAAAATCCACCCTATTTGACACACAAGTTCACACAACGTGTTCTGGACTCCACGTAACAAAACCGCCGAAGAAACCGGCAACTTTCGCATTCATTCAGTAGATATGCCACTGATGCAATGATGTAGCTTTGGTGGGTGGGTTGTGGTGAATTGAGTGTTCATAAGCATAGGTACTTTATATGACTAAACTAGGGCGTCTGTCACCACAACTACTACTGGCGCGTAGTGCCAAAAGCATAGCCAATAATAGCCAAACGACGTTGCCTGAAACCAGCTTCCAACATTTCGACGACTCTCATCATCTCTTCTCGAGTTAAATGACGTCGTTGCACCATATCAAAGTACTTTTTTCAGTGCTGATTCAGAAATTGGATCTCTAGTTTAAAAATATACTTACCAACTTTCGGTTCAACTGGTTCTTCGGGGCTAAGGTTCTTAAATCTGAGTGGTACAGGTGGGATGTAGTCCTCTTGTATACTCTCTACTAATGATATTATATCGCCCATTTGTTCCTCGTCAACTTGATTTTGTATCTAAATAGGTACCGAATTTTTGAATTGATTGTTGGCTTGAAAAAAGCAGTTATACAATCTAAATTGTTCTTGTTTCGGTGCTGATTGAAGCATTGTAAAGTCAATAATGTATTGAGGTCTCGCCTAGCTGTAAGGGCATACAGGACAGCCCAAGAAATTCAGTTATAAATTTAATCATTCTGTAAACACATGCTTATTACGGCTGTAAATCATATTTTTTCAACATAGGTACAGCCGGCAAATTCTTTACATTAAATAATTACAAAAGTTTAGACATGTTGTAGTTGATACATCGATGATGTAGTTGATATATAGATGCAAATATTAGAACTTACTTTATGTGTTATTTTGTCCAAGGTTTCTACTGGCAAAACGTCTGAATAGATCTGTTGTCCGTCACCCTGCGCTTTACTCGTCGGCAACACTTTTTTCTTTTTTTTAGGCCCAGGCAGGCCAGGATCGCTCAGCTTACATAACAGTTCTATCTGGAATTACGCAACTTCTTTACTGAACACAATGACCATGTTGGTGTCGATTGTATTGATATATTATGTGTCTAAGGCTGCTATCGAATGCCTTGTGGCATTAAGTCCGCCTATGTACCACGTTTGTGCATGAAGTTTAAATAAATTGTACATGGTATGTTTACAACCAATTAGATTGTATGATCTATAAAAAAAAATATAAATAAATATCATCTTCATCATCATCAACTTCCTGCCCTTATCCCATTCTATTTGGGGTCGGCGCAACACGTTTTCTTCTTCAATTCTTATAAATGATTATTTTATATTCATTTTATTATTCAAACTATAAATCGTTGACAACAGCAACTACCTACTTATAATACTTTATAAAAAAAAAATTGGTTGCCTGTAAAGTCGGTATACGGGCGAAAGTTTTACGTGACAACGAAAATAGAAGCGCAAGACATGAACCGGTGTGTATGCCTATCTCTCTCACTCTCTCTCTCTCGCTCTGGACGCGTGCCTCTCACTCGCTCTCATTGTGAGCGCATAACGTGAGCGGAGCGTAACGCAGTTTCTTGAAGTGTCACCCGGCAAACCAATTTATAAGACGTTGTCACGTCAATATAATTATTAGGTATTATAATTACTATCTTTATTAGTTGTTGGTAACAACTGAATAATAAAACAACACAAAGTTATCCCAATTTTACCTTTGGCTGTTTCTTCTTCAACTTTAACACTTTAAATGCATGCACGTAGAATTGTGTTGTAGCTGGTAAATAATCCCAATTTTTTGTAAGCACGTTTGCCAGTGTTTGAGTATTCAAAAGCATCTGGACGCAAGCTTTACCAGGCTGCATCGACCTCATGCCGTCAGTAGTCCGCGGGTAAGGATCAAACAGATAGAACATATCCTTCTGTCTCCAAATCGCAAGCATGTAATTATTAAACTCCAATATACCGCTGTTATACTCGTGACTAAAGAATTCTTCAAGACCTCTGTCAATATTAAGCAAGCATTCCTTTGTAGTGAAAAGTTGTCCTTTCACTCTTTCTCTGTATATTATTATCTCACATGCGTAAGGACCTAGCATAATTTCATTCGGTATATTATCAATGGTTAAATCAATCATTACTTTTGGATGCGTGCATTCAACATATAGCTTGTTGCCCAGTAGCAATATTTTGTCCAGCGTCTTTGAGAACCAGGTGTTAGGTGGCGATATTTTGGCGTAAGTCATCGCAACAATAGCTATAGGCAATTGCTGTCTAAATTTAGCTTCCTCAAAACATCGATCCCCTAAATGCATATTGGCATTTACAATAGCACAGTTTTCATTTAATATTCTGTATCCCATCATGGCTTTTTCAGCTTGAGTGAGATCTTTTTCAGATTCGAAATCTTCATCACATTTCTCGCTTGCCATTTTCAAAACTTTAATGGCAGCCAAAACGAATTTTTGATCTTGCAGAATGCTGCGTGCTAAGAGGACATCAGCAACTGCATCGAGATCTTTAACGTTCATGAGAGCAGCTTGACCTTTAGCGTAATTGGAGTAAGCTTTAGAGTCTCTTCCGGCTGGGTCGAAAATGTAATAGCATACTCTATCTTTCCAAATCACTAATTTGAGGACCCTGTTTACCGAAAAAGCCAAGTATATTATATAAGTAAATAAAATTCAAGTGTCTGTTTGTAACTTTAAAAAGAACAGTTTTTTATTGAATGCCTAATATGAAAGTATGGTACCTACCTACTTATAACAAATAAATATTTTTTTTATTTTTGTCTGTCTGTTGGTTCCAGTTTATCTCCGAAACGGCTAAATCAATTTTGACAGTACTTATACTGGCAGATAGCTGATGTTATAGCACTAGGCTATTTTTATTTTAGAAAATGGATTAGAAAACCTTGAATGTGTTAACAAAATCCGATCCAAATAGATATTTTTTTTTCAATAATTGCACTGAGTCGTTCATATTATATTCTTACTTAGATATAATATAAAACAGATGCAGCTCTCTTACCTTGTTAACAATATTCCTGCCCTATTCTCTTTGAAGAAAGCTTTCAGACCTCTGCATAAGTTGTATACTGTAGGATCTAACGTCATCGTGTATCCCACGATGTCTGGTTCACTCAGCAAAACTTGCATCCTTTTCCCATTCAACACCAATATTTGTTTTTTCCCGAACTGTAATACTTCGCATATACCCTGAACTGCTGAATGATCATGAACTTTATCTAAGCATTGGATATACCTGTAAAAAAAAAACAGTTTTAAACCTGGTTGAGACTGGCACAGGACCGTGGAGAGTTCCACAAGAAGAGCCTTGAGGCCTTCACCCACCAGTGGGTGAATTTAGGCCGTGGATGACGATGATTATGATGTTATAAACGTGCAGCGTGTACGACAACCAATCAAGCTATACAGGGTGTAAATGAACCCATCACACAGCCGTCAACCAAGCATTCTGTACATCTAACTAAATACCCCTACGCAAAAAAAATTGCTGGGAAACGACTTTTTTGGGTCAAAAATCACATTTAACGGTCCGTAAAACTCAATGTAGTACTGTTAAAACATTGAGCTCGTGGATGCTTCGAATAGTAAACGGGTCATGGAGGTAATTTAAGTAAAGTTATAACCTGAAAAACTAGTATTTACAAAAACAGCTGTGAAAAATTTGGAACTTAGACCCCCAATTTCTCCGTAACTAGGGGGTTCCCAGGTATGGTTTAGAAAAAAAAATTATCGCAGTAGTAGATCGTAGTAGGGGAGAACAAGTGCCATTCGTTTGCGTTAAGGGTACTTTTACACCCTATATAAAACCACTTAATCGGAGTGTTAGTGACCATGTCAGTTTAACATTTTATGAGCTAGGACAAATGATAGTGGTACACAAGAAATCATACCATACGTCACCGGCGTCCACTAAGTTGTCGATTAACTTCATCGTCCATTGTTTAGGGTGGTAATGAAATGCTAAACAATATGCCATTACGCTCATTGTCAGAGCTTGACGACCTCTTGATGTACCACCTGTAAAAGAATAGGCACAGAATAGGGTCCAACTACTTCGGCCAAAATGATTCCCATGCCTAATAGGCTGAGGAACTTACTAACATCCGGTTTTAAACAAGATTAAGTTTCATTAGTTTTATCAGCTACTTTTATTTATTCCTCGCCTCGTTGGTCTAGTGGTCGCAAGCGCGACTGCTGAGCATGAGGTCCTGGGTTCGATTCCCGGGTCGGGCAAAGTGTTATTGGCTTTTTCCATCAGGAATTTATCAGTAACAGCCACGGAGTCTGGATTTGTGCCCGGTTGATGGCAATAGGCTTGCCCCCTATTACATGGGACTTAAACATAACTGGCAAAATGTGGGTGTACTATTAGGTATACCTCTGTCTAACCCTTCGGGGATTACAGGCGTGATGTTATGTTATGTTTTATTTATTCAGCATTAAATTTGTGTGACATGACTTGGTGTTGAAAGTTAGCATTAAAACAACGGACATCCACGCAGGCTTAGCAATTATAAACGAACGGCACGGTTGGGGCAGTGGCAGAGCGCCTGGCTGCTGCGCTGCTTGTCGCGGCTTCAATCCCAACACAGAACAAATATAGGGTGGAAGGACACCGAAGCACAAACGCTTACCGCGTATTCAGTACTTCGTTCTGAACCATACCACAAACAAAGTTTTTATCGATTATTTAAAAAAAGCCATTTATAGTGTGTGAGCCACTTTTGTAGGTTACCTACGCCTGTTTAATTTTTCAAAGAAACTTACCGAATTTACTATTATACATGTTGAACGATCCCGTCAAAATACCATAGTGAACATCAGGTCTCTTGTTTTTGTTACACCGGACTACAGTAAGAGAATGCGTTCGTAGGCTTCCTTTTTTTAAATCCCTTGGTATTTCGACCTGGAATGAGAAAGATTTCAGATGTCTTGTATAACGAACCTTGTATAAATTACAGCTGTATTTCCGTTTTTCCAGTAGGTTATATTTTAGAAAGATTTTTGAAATAACGACTTACGACGTATTCGTACAGACGTCAAGCACATGAAGCTACTGGAAACTGTCAAAATTGCCAATCAAAGTTGAACCTAACGCTTCAGCGATGTTATTCCTAGTTGAAAATCGATCAAAGAAAGTCAGATTGTAGTACTAGCTTTTAATGTGCTGGCAATAGCTGTGGTCTTACAATAGCTATGCTACTACTTAAACAAATTTTCAGTTATTGGTCAAAAAGCAACAAAATGCATGATGTTGCGGGAAACAATAACCACTTGTGTTTTCTAATAAATACCGAATATGTTGTAGCAGCGTGGTTGCCCATGATAATGGGTGTAGCTAGGCGTGCTTCGGGCTTACCTAACCCTAGAATCATCATCATCATTCTCCTGCCCTTATCCCAATTTAATTGAGATCGGCACAGCCTGTCTTCTTCTTCCATACTTATCTAATACTCGTCAACTTAGCATTTACCTCCTTTCCAGCCATATCATTCTTTACACGGTCCATCCATCGTTTCTTTGGTCTTCCTCTACTCTTAAAGCCATCTACATATACTCAACATTTAATTAACCCTAGAATAGGTACTCAGCATAATTTATCAGGGGTTATTATTAATGATCACCTGGGAGAATATTGTGTTATAAATTGAATACGGCATGTATCAAACTCTTGTGGTCTTGTGGGTGTGGTACAGACCTTCAGAGTCAAGTTGAACAATGATTATTTTTTTCCTTGAGAGTAGAGGTGTTTATATGAATGATTAGACAGCAACACATTCAGGACCCACGAAAAAAAAAACACGCTACCTTATAATTCTAATGGTGCAGTAGCGGACTCAGAAGGGAAGGACTGCCTGGCTCCAGCCCCAAAAAAGTATTACCCCTTTTTTTGTGGTGGGGGGTGGGAAATCATCAAATAACCCCTCCCGCTCTGGGCAGAGCGGAAGGGAGTGTCAGCCTTTTACTGACTAGAAACCACCCATGTTCCTTCTTGGCCCTTGTGCCGAGGCCGCGGTATCTCTTTCGAACAACCCGCAGCCCCGACGGAAAGTATTTACCCCTGTCAATTAAATCTCAAATTAAACTACCCCTCTTCTTACAAATACTTTTAATAGAATAAGAATATTTTGTTATTCTACAAATTCTTGCCACATAACCAGTATTCAAATGTAGAGCGCAGCTTCTCTTCGCGTTAACTAATAAAATTGTACCTTCGTAAGACAGAGAGAGAAGACAGTTTGGACGGTTTGGATAACGAGTGTAGTAGGTATTCACAGAGTTGATGGGCCGGCCCGTGCATAGGCGAACTTAGCGGCCGCTCCAGGTGACGAACGGGAGGGGGCACCGAACTGGAGGCGGAAAAGCCTCTGCGGTAAAAAATTTGAATAAAAACACATCTTTTTCCTGATTAATTAGTGTAATGCCTTGCCTTTTGCCTTCTTTCAGCCCTGATGTGGCGACACGAATCGACAAAGATAGCGCTCCTTTAACTAGGATCAATTAGCGCTCCTATAAGCGCTTCTCCTACTTCTGCATAGTCGAAAGAAAACTTTTCCAAAGCAGTTATAAGTTATTTTGGGCTCGCTTCGCTCGCTCTTCATGGTTAGTTTCTTTGCAACATTCTAGTTACTTACTCACCTAAGTCAGTAGTAGTAATAGTAGTATTTATATCTTAAGTTTTCTTTTGTTTGTTGAGATTAAGTGTAAATTGTATATATTATTTTAGGGAACAAAGAACACCATGAATAATATCTTTCTCCATCTTGAAACTAGCTATGGGCCGGCCGGCATTATTGTCGAGATATTTTAAGTCATTGAAGATTTTACAAACAGTTATTAATAGCGATAATTCTAGATCTCAGCTTGGACAAACCCAGCCCCCCACCTGGCTAAAATCTTATCCAGGACTGCAGTCGCAGCTATCGCCCCCTACCGCATTGAGGTTTACCCTGAGATGGACGGACATAAAATCGCTAGCGTCGAGCCCCGCTAATGCCCGCTATAAAATACCTGGCGGTATGGTGGCCTGTCAGAACCAGACGATGATAAACTCCAGGGTTAACTTACGTGCTCTTGTGTAATTGGTTGGTCATTGCCACAGTCATCATCATCGCCATCTTGATAAGTTGGATCCTGTGAACTTGATCGCATCCCTGGTCCTCCAGCATTACTTCTGGAAGCTTTACTGCCATGATATTTATGAGATGACTTTGAAGTTGAGATTACACGTCTAAAGAGGCCAAGAAAATATCCTTATTTTATTATCGATAAAGTAGTCTTACTGCGGTACTCAGAGATATTTAATGATTACTTAAGCCGTCACTAAGTAAAGATTTGACATACTTTTGTATGACGAAACTGTCAAAAACTTTACTAAGTGATGGCCTAAGTAATCATTAAAGCTCTCTGAGTGCGGCAGTTAAACTTGAATTACTACAAATATTTGGTATAACGTCATGCACAGGTGTGAATTTTCGTCATTTTTATTAGGGTTCCGTACCTCATAAAGTAAAAAACGGAACCCCTATAGATCACTTCTTTCTTTCGTTTTCAAGTAGCAAAGGAACGACGTGATTTTTTGTAAGAGAATAGAATATTATTATTGTGCTACATAATAACAAAAAAATTAAAAAAGCTTTTCGAAATGTTATCTATCCATGAAAGAGACGGCAAATCGACATGACATGAATTTGTTTGTCCAAAAATTTGATTCGATAAATTAAAAAGAAAAAAAAATAAGCTAGGGCAGATTTTCTTTTATTAATTTTCTGTCTGTGTCTTCATGCAGCTGTACTTGTGCAGGTAGCCGGTTCCGTGGTTGCCTCGGAAGCAAGGCCTTCAACTTAGGCAAACAACTAAGCGACTACCCGCTAAGGGCACTTACTGGGGGTACAACCCTCGACTTAAGGCGTTACTTGTAGAGGGCAGCAAGCAACAGCCTGAATCAGACCAAATTTTCTTTCATACGTAACTGTTAGGTATTAAATACGTATATCCTGCTTGTATTTTCCCTTCCTGGCCGGTTGAACGTCAAAATGACTCTGATTTACTGTGATAATAAAAAACAGTAAATTACCCTTTCCCTCTGAATTTCTGTCTCTTAGATCCTTTTTTCCCCTTATGTGCCGGACATGTTCTGAAAACATTTAAGGGTCGTTTTAATGTCCACTTTCGACAACGTGTTTTTTTTATATCCTATAATTCTAGGGTTATATTGTAGAAGTAAAAGTAATACAAAAAATGCATAGTTTCGTAGATGTTACTAGACTTCCGATGTGTGTAAGTACACTAGGTGAGTATAATGTATCCATTTTTTTTTGTTTTATCATGTTACATAATATAATTAGAACTTTTATATTATGGTCCAAGTTCCCAGAGCCCCCAGACATTACTTATTGTCTCAGAAAGAAAATGTATGGGATAATGTAGTGTTAGTATATATGTAGGTACTTTGCGTGTATGCATACCCGCTAACTTGGCAGAATGACCAGTTGTCAGGTACCAGGAGCTAAAGGCAGGTAAATGTAATACTCACTTTACTGACAATCTCATTTTTAATTTTTATATATTATAATAATATTCAGGGATAATATAGGTACTCTTTCTGAAAAAAAAATAATTTTGAAAATCGGTTCATAGGAGTTATGATCTTATTATCACGCTTGTAGGTACTCATACTTATAAGCGACACTTTATGTGTGTCTGTGGAGATGATTGGCCTCTCAAAGTCTTGCAATAGTCCCCTGAATATCATAAATATAAAAATCAAGACCAAGCTAGCAGGTACGCATACACGCAAAGTACATACTCAGTTCAGTACATTATCCCATACATTTTTTTCTGAGAAAATAAGCAATGTCTAGGGGCTCTGGGATCTTGCTCTATTAGATGTAGGTAACTAGCTACACACCGATTTCTCTTTCCACGGCATCTTTTTCTCCCGCAGATTCTGAAAATATAATACATTTTGATTGCTTTTTATTTTACCTATTTATTATTGTTCTAAAAAAATATGAATCAATAGACTTACCCTCCCTTGTAGCAAGGCTTTGGTCTCTCGGGTCTGTAACCAATTAAAGATTGTGAATCCTATTATTGTTAGTTACCCACTTAGGTACCTACTAATATTACCTATAAATGCGAAACTTTGAGAATACTGGAACATACTTGTACCTACTCACGCAATAGGTATAATACATGTAGACTTGACGACACAAGCTATAAATTTCCAGCATAACAAGGCCTCGCTTTGTATATATTTTCCGTAAACTGAGAGATCTGCATATACTGGATATGTATAGCTTGAATGGTCGTCGTGGAAAGAAAGGATTTAAATGAAAGATGTAAGTAAAGGATATATTTTTTCCCGGGTATACCTATACTATAAACATGTATAGCACGTCCTCTTCGAGCTAAGTACAATATAAAAGAAAAATATCACTACCTACATATTATTATTATAAAAAGTCCTCCGCCGCGTCTATCTGTCGGTCTGTCTGTCTGTTCGCGATAAACTCAAAAACTGCTGCACCGAATTTTCATGCTGTTTTCACTAATGAATAGAGTGGTTCTCGATCAAGGTTTTAGTATACAGGGTGTAGGTAAATCAACCCATCACACAGCCGTCATCCAAACATTCTGTACATCAAACTAAGTACCCCTACGCAAAATTTTTTGCTGGGAAACGACTTTTTTTTTGGTTCAAAAATCACATGAGGTAATTTAAGTAAAGTTATAACCTGAAAAATTTGTATTTATAAAAACAGCTGTGAAAAATTTGGAACTTTGACCCCAATATCTCCGTAACTACTAACTAGGGGGTTCCCCGGTATGGCCGATGGTAAAATTATCGCAGTGGTGGGGACCACTGCGATAATTTTATTGTAGAACAAGTGCCCTTCGTTTGCGTTAAGGGTACTTTTACACCCTATATAATTTGACGCGGGAGAAGTCGCGGGCATCAGCTAGTTAAAAAAAACATATATAGATACCTTTTCATACCGGGTACAAAACCAGGTATGCGAACATCTTCAGGGACGAAATCATTGTTCTGATTGACGTATATCCCACTGTGCGGCGTGTGTTTACTGAAATAATTTAATGGCTGTTTCAATGGTTTCTGTATCTAGCTTAAAATACACAGGGTAGTTAAGGACTTGTCTTCCTTCCAGAACGTGATAGTAAAACTATTAAGAATATGTAGAATTACCTACTTATAAAAACCTAAAAACCCCAACTGAAATGTAAAAAAAACTAATACTTTTTTAACTACTTTTTTATTTCCATCTTTTTAGTTAGTCACGTAAAATACTTCGCAGACGATTTCACTTCTTATACGAATTGTCACTATGAATTTCTTTTAAACATATAAGTTGTATTTATTATTGTTAAACCCTTTATTTTGATTCCCTAGTCGATGCTAATGAAAAAAAACTTTTTTGATCTCCGTGCTAATGGCCCCCAAAATCCGCAATTTTTCTTTGTTTTTTAATTTTAATGTAGCCAGTGACACTTTCGCCCTTAGGACCAATCTAATGACGTATATTTTATTAAAATCCGTTCATCCGTTTAGGGGTTATGAGGGAACAAGGAAACGGACATACATTACATACAAACATACCCTCCTTTTGGGCTTCGCCGCAGTCGGGTAATAAAGAAGCACCACCCAATGAAATTTTTATAAGTAACATGGAATGGATCCCGCCTGACTCCAAAATCGCTTGCTTAATGTTTTTAAGTCGGATTTTTAGTTTTTCTAAAAGTTTCACAGACGATTTAACTTTTTGTTTTTTTCACCAATTTTATATGATTTATTAACCAGCCTCAGCAATCCTAAAAATAAGCATTCGAAATAAGGAATGATTTGAGAAAACTAAAGATGATTGCAGTGTAGTGCAACTACAAATTATCTTCCTTTATTCTTTACATAGTATAAAACAAAGTCGTTCCCGCTGTTTTTACCCGACTGCGGCGAAGCCCAAAAGGAGGGTTATGTTTTTAACCTGCATGTATGTAAGTATGTATGTTTGCATGTATGTAGGTATGTCCGTTTCTTTTTTCCCTTATAATAACTTCTAAACGTATCATGAACGAATTTGGATGAAATAGACGTCGTTAGATTTGTCTTAGTGGCGCGAGTGTAACTGGCTACATTATAATATAAGACAATTAAAAATTGTGCATTTTGGGTGACATAACGTGAAGTTGAAAAAAAAATCGTCCATTATCATCGAGTAGGGCTTAGTATATAGGGTATCAAAATGAAAGGTTTAAAAGGGAATTACAAAAATATACGTGGAATAATAGAATACGTCAAATTACCTCCAGTTGGAAAAAAACTATCAGTCTACTTAATTATTTTAGTACACAACAAATCTTTTGACGAACTCTACCGTCAAAAGATTTGTTGATGCACCTATTAAGTTCTTAAAAAAGGTACCAATAAAGACTTAAATTAAATATGATTCCTTACTCGAAAGCCCATTTTGGGGGAAGAGGCGGTCTCAATTGCGAATATTTGACGGTTGCTCTTTCGGCACGAATTCCATCATTACTTGTTTTTGGACTTGGCACCTAGAAGGAAGCATATATGTATTATAATATTGCAATTAGTTTAGCAGAAGTTTAGACATTATTAGAAACTCACGCCTATCCCCATAGGGTGGGTAGGCACAACAGCAGACATAGTCCGGTCAAATTAGACCAAAAATAGGGGTGAGGTTACAATAATTCCCACCCAGCTAAAAATTGGTAGGATTGTTCAAAACACCATTATAAATGAAATGTGAAAACCCCTCATCGATACGACATCTTCAAAAAAAATCACGTGGGGTCAAAGGTCACAAAAATAGTTATTTTTGCAAATATCTCGTTTCCATTGGCTTTTTTGCTATTTGTATTTCAGATCAATATTGCAGGGAATTAAATTTTCTAAAATTTTTGTTTCAAACGTTTTTTTTTATACTTTGAATCGTATTCCATTCCAGATAGAGGGCAGAGAGCGCGTGGATAGACCGGTACTCGGTCAAAACACGACATATTATAAATTTTATTACTTAATTATTTATTGATGAATACATAATTATTAATATCTAGCTAATTCCTTGTCTACATTATAAAGGGAACCTCTGTGCAAAATTTCAGCGTTTTAAGTCCAAGCGTTTAGGCTGGGCGTTGATTTGATGAGTCAGTTAGTCAGGACTTTTTTTTTTAACCGACTTCCAAAAAGGAGGAGGTCCTCTATTCGTGTGCATGTTGCTCCTTTCGCGAAAATTATTTTAAATGTTTTTATGATGACTTTTTCAGGATAGGTACTTATACGCTCTATACCTAGGTATACTAGATAGACTATACATGATATAAAATCAAATCTTCACGTTCAAACCATGTATACACAGTGTCGTAGCGGTAATCGTTTCGGACGGACGCGTACGGTGTAATAGTACTCATTAGCTAGCGAGCTTATTGTTAATATTGACCGCCGGCTGACGTTACAAACCGACCGGCGGTTTGTTTGTGAGAATGTCGACCATTAACGACGACATGGATAATACTAATGATGTGGAGATATTGACTAGTTGTGAAAATAATCACCAAGATCTGGAAGGAGACAATTTACGAGAAAAAACAAGCAGCGAATGTACTGGTAGGAAGGTTGAGAAGAGAAAAGAAAGAGAAGATGATAATAGTGAAGATAATGAATTTATAACAGTGAATAGAAGAAGATCGAAACGTCTGATTAGAAGTGAATCAGTAGAAATAACCAGAAATGCGGGGGTAGATGAAGAACAAAACGGTGTCTCGCGAGCGGAGCACGAAGTGTGTGTCACCTCCGTCGATGTTTTACCTAAGCAAATAGCTATGGCCAAATTACTAAGGTCAGAGAATATCACAGGTATTTTAAATATCAAATATAAGACCCCTTTCAAAGTAATAATTCAGTTTAAGAATAAAGAAGATGCGATTAAATTACTGGAATGTCACAAAATTAAAGAAAAAGGTTTGCGGTGCCAACTGACTCTAGAGTTGACCATGACGTATGGTTTGGTGAGGGGGGTTGATTTGGAATTAAAAGAAAATGAACTTATTGAAATCTTTGAGTCATCTGCGGAAATCTTATCGGTCAAGAGATTAAAACGAATAAACTCTGATGGGAAATGGGTTGATAGTGAGTCGATAAGGGTGTGTTTCAAAAACAATGTCATGCCTCCCTTTATTTACGCGTACGACTATCGTTTCAAAGTTGAGCCGTATGTGTTTCCAGTGACACAATGTAATGGTTGTTGGCAGTTTGGACATTTTCTTAAGTATTGTCCCACAAAAAAAATAATATGTCCTAAATGTGGGGGTGACCACGTTAACTGTGATACACAAAATATTAAGTGTCTTAACTGTAAAGGCGATCACTTTGTTCTAAACAAAAATTGTCCGTTTTACGTGAAAGAAAAGTCTATACGAAGCATCATGAGCAAAGAACAAGTAACATATCGCAGAGCTTTACAGTTATTCTATGAAAATAAACAAAGAGAAAAGGCCAATAATGAGTATTCAAATGAGCCCATCATTATATATCCCCATTCTCAGTCTAATAATCTACAGAATAACGGTGGATCATACCGAGACAAACTTGTTATGGGATTAGAATCCAGTCAGGAAAACAGAGAAGAAGAGTCGGAAAGAAGTTCAGGTGAAATGTCTACTATTCTTCAAGAAACAAGACCAAAACGCAGAAATATCAAGAAAAAGGGTAAACATCAGGATTCTACTCAACTACCAATGGAAACTGTAAGAGAACAGAATGAAGAAGAACGCGGTGGAAGGGATGGTAACTTGACCAGTCTATTTGAGTTTAAGAAATTTTGGTTCAAAATTAAAAATATAATAGTGTCAGAGGGTACTTTTGAAGAAAAAATTATTCTGGCTTTGAAAATGGTTTCTGAGGAACTTAAGATTTTTTTTACTAACATATTATTGAATGGGAGATTGTTTGAACGATTCATAAAATTTGTTAATGGATAGTCCTCCTAAACATATTAAGTTAAACATACTTCAATGGAATGCTCAAAGTTTATGTCCTAAATTGATTAGTTTTGGAGATTTATTAGCACGACAAAGTATTCACATTGCCATTATTAGCGAAACATGGTTAAACATCGATACCACGATGCATATAAGCGGCTACAATGTTTATCGATCGGATAGGGACGACTCGTATGGAGGAGTAGCAATATTAATACATAAATCTATACATTCTCATATTCATTCTTTTAGCATTAATAATTCTGGTATTGAAGTGTTATGTGTAAAACTTCTTAACTGCAGGGATTTAGAATATGTTCTGTCTATTTATTGCCCATCTTCCGTACATACGCAATTGTCTGACTGGGATACACTTTTTTCAACTTTTTCGGTCAAAACATTAATTGCCGGCGACTTCAATGGCCACCACACTAACTGGTCAACCAAATCTGATACGAGGGGTATGCATATTATGGACTCGTCACTTGATAATGATTTTATTTCTCTTAATAATGGTATGGCCACTCGAGTAAAGTTAGTCAACGGAAACTTACAACAAACTTCGCCTGACATTACCTTTGCTACCTCAGACATAGCTATCAAATTTATGTGGCAGGTCTACAATGAAAACTTAGGAAGTGATCACCTGATAATTAAAATGTCGATTAATATTGTAAATGATTTTAGATTGATTAAAAAACGGAATTTTAAAAATGCGGATTGGCCTGGATATAATCAAACTATTACAAAAAATCTTGGTGTATATAGTGACGGTCCAGATCGGATTCAAAATATGTATGATACTTTCGTTAATCAGATTAATAATGCGGCGGATAAGCATATACCCTATGTAAAATATTCGAATAAACCTAGTGAAAAGTTTACCCCAAAACAGTATTGGAACCCTCAATTATCGAAAATAGTGGCACAGCGTAGACTAGCTTTGTCCACCTTCCGTGGTAACCCTACACCCGATAATTTGACAACTTTGGAGAAATTAACTAAAGAATCCCAAGACCTTATACGTAAAGCAAGATTTCTTAGTTTTCAAAAGTTCTGTAACTCTATTGATGAGGTGACTTCAGCTTCTGAGCTTTGGCGTCGTATAAGATGGATAAAAGGTTTTAGACAAAATAAAATGTATTGTTCTCTTGAAAACCAAAGCAAGTTGTTGTATTCACTCACTCCGGATTACGTCACAAATGTGATGCCGACATTTCAATCTAGAAATGTTACTTTAGAGGCTGATTTCTCCATGCACGAACTTAAAAGTTGTTTGAAAAAAAAGGACACAGCTCCAGGGGAAGATGGTATAACTTACTCTATGATTTATCACTTACCTGACTCAGCAAAATATTTCTTGCTTAGATTGTTTAATAATATTTTTAAATTTGTTGTTATACCTAGTGATTGGCGAAACATACAGGTAATTCCCATCCCGAAAGTTAATTCCACTCCTAACAGTGAACCTAAGTTAAGACCTATATCCTTACTTTCTTGTTTGTGTAAAATTTTTCATTTATTAATATTTAAACGCCTAGAGTGGTATATTGAAAAGACGAAAGTCCTGTCATCCCATACGGTTGGCTTTAGAAAGTCACAATCTTGCTTAGATTCTTTAACTCGTTTAGTCTCTTATGTACAAATAGGTTTCTCAAAAAATAGTCCAACTTTAGCTTGTTTCCTAGATATTGACAGTGCCTACAATAACGTATCTATTGATGTAGCGATGAAGATATTAGACAGCCTCCAAATAGGAAAAAAATATTGTACATACCTTTGGTCCTTTTTAAGCGAGAGATACCTTAATTTAAAATCAGAAACAGGTGAGACCACACTTTCTAGATGGACTAATAAAGGCCTGGCACAAGGGGACCCCCTATCCCCATTGCTTTTCAATTTAATTACACACAAAATATGTAACCAAACACAAAATATTTTTATATCGCAGTATGCAGACGATTTTGTACTGTTTGTTAGTGACAAGGACATCACAAGTTGTGAAACACGCATCCAACAAGCGCTTGATGATATCATTGTTTTGTTTGATGAGTTGGGTTTAGGTTTATCCGCCAGTAAATCTAGCTACTGTCTTTTTAGTAAAGGCCATAGGAGACTTTTTCCCACCCTAAAAGCGAACGGCCAATTGTTGACTAGAGTGGATTGTGTTAAGTATTTGGGGATTTGGTTGGACGGGAATTTACGTTGGGGAAAACATATAAAAGAAACTATAGATAAATGCTCTAAATTTCTTAACATCTTGAAAATGTTAGCTGGCAGTACTTGGGGTGTACATACTAAACATTTACGTAGGTTATATATATCTTTAATAAGAAGTAGAATGGACTACGGTAGCTATATTTATGGTTCTGGAGCCAGGACCCACATTACCAGACTGGATAGAATACAAAATCAAGCGCTGCGAATTGTGGGAGGATTTATTAAAAGTACCCCAATTCACGTCATGGAGTGTGAGCTAAATATAATGCCATTATTTTTAAGGAGACAATACCTAGCGTATAAGTTTATGTTGAAAAGTGTGTCCTGGTCTAGCAATACAACTGTTGAAATGATATCGACTTTAGGTAATTTTTGCCAAAATAGATACTGGGAGGGGAAAAAAATACCATTACTTGTTTCAGCTGCCAATGATATAAGACCACTTCAAGTCTCGTCATCAAATACACTTAGGATGTTTAGTTTGGAAATCTGGATATCAGCCATTGACTTGCAGCAGAGTATTAAAACTGATATTGAATGCGTAACGGGCTGCAAGACTTCATTTGAACCCAATACCCTATTGAATATTGTCTTAAAAGAATTCAGCACAATGTACAATGGTTGGCATAAATTCTACACTGATGGGTCGAAGAGTGCACATGGACAAGGGGTTGGTTATTACTATCAGAACTTGAATGTTAAATATGGTAGTAAAATAAATACTTATGTATCTATCATGACGCTGGAACTAATTGCAATCTTTCAAGCCATAACATACGCAGATCAACAAAAATTAAATAAGATTGTTATCTTTTCAGATAGCAAAAGCGCTTTGCAACACGTGGCTCGATGCGCCTCTGGTATCAGAGGTGCATCGATAGCCTACGATATTATAAGTATCATTAATAAATTTAATAAAAATGGCATTGAATTTAGATTGCAATGGGTACCAGCTCATATTGGGGTGAAGGGTAACGAGGAGGCTGATCAATTATCTAAATTAGCAGCAGTAGAGGGAAATGACACAGATTTTCTGCCGGATTACTCTGATTTGATCCCTAAATTCAAAATTAAATGTTATGAGTTGTGGAAAAAATATTTTAATGAAAAATCGGAAACAAAAGGAATTTGGTATAAAACCATTCAGCATCAGCCTCCTCGTTACCTTTGGTTTGATGATGGCAGAGTGAGTAGAAAATTTGTAAAGCTAGCTTTAAGACTTCGATCTGGGCACTATCCATCGGCGAAGTTTGCGTTCTTAATGAAGAAAGTCGAATCACCAAATTGTATTACTTGTAACAAAATTGAGGACGTCCAACATTTGCTGATGGAATGTGTTAGAAATAAGAAAGAGAGAGAAGAATTGGAAAGAGAGCACTCCTTGAACATATTGGACATAGGTTTAATTCAAACAATTTTGTCAAGTCCTAAATCGAAATTAGCAAAACAACTCTGTAGTTTGGCTGTAGTGAATACCTAATTATTTTTATAGTAGTGTATTTTTCTGTATTCGATTTAGTAATTTAGTGCATGATAAATAGTTTAAGATACAATGGGGTTGACGTATCCATGTGGATAAAAACCCCCTTATAATAATAAAGAGAAAAAAAAAAAAAAAAAAAAACCATGTATACATATCAAGGATGTTGCGAATATTTGCATCCGTATCCGCAAATATAAGTATACCTATACTTAGGTACCAAGGTAAGAGAAATATTAACGAAACTGATAAGTCATTAAAAATACTGTTTTTAATGACTTATCTCTTTCGTTAATATTTCTCTGGTCTTTTTTCTGGTCAGAGCGGAAGGTAGTGTCAGACTTCTACAAACTAAAAACCACCCATGTTCCTTCTTAGCCCTTGTGTCCGGGGCCGCGGTATATATATCTTTCGAACAACTCGTGGTGCACATCTGTATAGATAAGCATCCGTAAATAAAATCAAAGACTCACAAAACAAACTTACATTCAAGATAGATCTACTCGATGTGGAGTGCCGAACAACATTTGTAGGTTTAGCAAGAAGTATTTCACAAGGCTTCTTCTCGTCGTACGTAACATGTTTCTTCTCTGGCAGTACAGTGTCACTAAACTTAAACTTTCGATATTTAGGCCTGGAATGAATTGGGTTCGGAATTATAAATGAAGATCAAGGCCTTTTTAATAAAAAAAATAAGGTTAAAAATGCAGCAACATTTTAATCTTATATTTTTGTTAAAAAGTCCTTGATCTTATGGTTACTTAAGTATTCAAATTTTCTATCTACGTTATTTCTTAAAGCGGTCGGATAAAGTCAATACAAGAGCCATACAAACTGAACTAAGTACCAACATGCGTACAGGACTTTGACCAAACAAAAAATGTGCAGGGATATGGTGGTATTTCAGATTCTCAGCAGGAGCCCGGAGTCTTGAATTGTATCTAATTCGGTTTGCTAAAAACTAGGTACCTATTTACATGGTGTGTTGTCTTAGGTACAGTCAGCATCAGAAGTAGATTAACACTACTCAACGTTTTAAAGCAGGTTCTGTAATAAAACTTGCTAAATATTATATTACTTGAAGAGTAAGAAGTATTTTAAAGAATAATCTTCTGAAATATTAAAAATAATAGCTGAAGTCCTGTACATCAAATAATTAAAATTCCGAAATGTACTTACTAATTCTGTTGCTGACCGTACCTATAATTTAAAATACCGAAACATTAAGCGTGCCTACCTTGAGCTGTAGGTTGGTTCCTGATCACAATGACTTATGTATTGTAACCTGAAACATAAATATAGGTAGACATTAATACCGTACTATGTCCGTCCAGTTTTGTAAACACCTAAGTTTACACACCTAAGTTTATATTAACCTTTTTATGTATTTGTATATGTTTTCGAGCGAATGGCACTCGTGATGGGCAGTAGCTGAAAATCAGCGTCAGGTAGTATTCACACTGTGTTGCCATCTGGCATTATGCTGAGCTGAAGACCTTTTGGTATATTCAGTTTGAATTTTTTGGATAAAAATTAAGGTGTTTTTGTGAATAATGTCAAATAAACACAATTTTCTTTCTTTCTTTCTTTATAAGAGAAAACAACCCAGAACCAGAAGTGGAGTTCATTACATCTGAAACTTCGGAAACCGTAAAAACTTAAACACAATCCCTGCACAAGCTAAACATTGTTGCAATGAGTATTAAACTAAATTGAGAAACAGCAAAAACTATTCCACGTGAAAGTTCGCGGTCCGATCATATCTACTAGAACACGAAAATTTGTGAATTGTGTTGATCCCGGTGGTCCTGGAACCTTCAAAATTTTAGAATACTCCAGGCTATCAAGGAAAGTTGGCTTATAGAGAGTTCAAAGAAGTTAAAGATAAGGGAGTAAATGTCTCCGTGACGTCTAACAGGGAAGAATAGAAAAAGAAAACGTGTTGCGCCGACCCCAAATAGAATGGGATAAGAGCAGGAAGATGATGATGATGACTGTATACAAATGAATTTATATCGATTTCGAAGTCGGAGATGAATTTATGATGGCAGATTTACAGAAAACCTAATTATAAACCGGATGATAATGGGTCTGGAAAGTTCAAACATCGAAAGTACGCCAGATTTCTTTAAGACAAAGCTTTTACAAGAGGTGCAAATTTCCGAGACTTGAACATTTCTCCCAAAACACAAGGAAAACCATAATACCTCTAATAAAAAAGGAAAAAGCCCACGTGGCAACGGCAGAAGATACTAAGGTACTAAGTAATTAAAATATTTTTTAGCACATTACTTACACCCAGATGACTGTACATCGAGTTATCGACTAAGCAGTAACCCGGGATATTACAAGAAAAAATAGCTGTAAAGTAGAATTCAGTAATTTGGATTGTAACATCTAAAATGCCAATAAGATCCTTGTATCTGATAACATGTACATACAAACTGAATAGGTACAGTATACAGTTACTGGCAGTGCATCTGTTATTTTTGAGAGTTAAGGACTACCCGACCAGGCCCATTACACCTTACGATACCGGACTACGGTGTACTAAGCAGACTCCGTTAGGGAAATGGACGGCCACAACGCGTAGATATATGTGGACATAATCAGGGTAGTGGTGTTTCAAAGGTATAGAAACATCTGATCCAGCTGAACACCAGTGCAAACACTGCAATCTCACCTCACCTTACATCTTAGTACTTAAAAATTGTTTGAAAATAACAGTGTTAAAATGAGCGACACGCACGCTGTCCATAAGATAGGACAGCTCTGTCACCAACGAATTCAGCCTACTGTCTGCCTTTAAGGATATTATATGGATCCCGTCGGGGCTGCGGGTTGTTCGCCAGAGATACCGCGGCCTCGACATGAAGGGCTAAGAAGGAACATGGGTGGTTTTTAGTCAGTAGAAGTCTGACACTCCCTTTCCCTCTGCCCAAGAGCGGGAGGGGTTATTTGAGGATTTTCCACCTGCCAAAAAAAAAAGGAAATTATATATGGAAGGTACGTAGATATAATTATGAGATAACCTTGAATATATAGAAGGCTTCATTGGCACGCATGGTTCCTTCAAATATAGTCGTTTCATCGGCTTAGTTTTTAATATAGGTTGTCTGGGCTTGGGCTTCTTCCAGCCTGAAAAAGAGTAAATTCCTTTACTGTTTACAACATTATTATTCCCTAGTATATGCGAAACCTGAATTACGTGAATATAGTTTATTCAGAATAAGTAACTGAATATGTTAAATTTTATTTTTTTACTTTACGTTCTTCTTCTTCTTAGCGTGTCGATGGCAAATTTCTATACGATCAAATCGTTTTGGCCCAAAATTCAGCTATGCGGACTCCACTCGCTGATGCTGTCATAAGGTCGTCAAGTGTGCAGGTGTCAGGGCATACAGCGCAAGATGGAAGGTGGGACACTTTACGTTGATATAGCTTTATTGTATCAGAGAATGTTGTGTATTACTGTAATAGGTGCTTAGATCAGAACCCTAACCAGTATGTTTTTATTCTTTAGTGTTGGTGAACCTGTTTTTAATAAAAAAAAAATTAATCGATTCTAATATTTTTACACCATGTTATATTTTCCCAACAATATTGAAAAAAGGTTACAAGTTGTACACCGCACAACACTAAATACCTACCTATAATTTAATAATATTCTATCAGAGTCGGGAGATTCTGAATCCACGTAGAAATCTATCATCTTCTTTCTTTTTTAAAAAAACGTTGCCCCACACTAGGAATTTCTCGTGTATCGTGGGTGCGTTCACAAACATACAAAGTCACATACACAAATACCCAGACCCGAAACAACTATCTGCAGGCCATACAAATATTTGTTCCGTGCGGGGATCGAACCCGCGACACGCAGCGCAGTAGTCAAATCGCTTAGCCACTACGCCAACCGTGCCGTCATCATCGGTAATTTAAAAATACAGTTTGTTTTATACAAACATGCAAGTTTGTATGAAATTTTTGCTAAGAATGACCATCATCAGCCTATGTTCCCTCTGTAGGGACTCAGACCTCCTCTCTAAAAGAGGGATGGGCTATAATCCACCACGCGGGCCCAGTGCGGGTTGGTAGATGTCACATGTCTTCGAAGTTTTGGTTCTAAGACGATAACGACGACGAAGATATTTTCCTACACCGTTTTGAGAGCAGCTGTGATGAAATAAATTACACAAAGTAATACACCTGCCTGGGTTCGATGCGAACCCACGGCTTTTCGTAAGTCGGGGCCGCTACCACTGGGCCACCGCTGCTCTATAATAAGAATGGATGCTAAGAATTATAATATTTACTAATGAAAAATAAAGAATTTGAATTTGAATTTGAATTAATGCATTGTATTGTATGTAACCGTTTTAGCGTCGCCGTCGGTGTCCCTTCCACCTTGTCTAAATATAAAATTAATTGCGAAAATTGGGATGGATGGATTTTTTTCCTTAACCACGGTTGAACGAATTTGGATGAAATTTGGCTCCAGAGATAGATTACAGTCTGAAATACCACATGGGCTTTTTTTGTTTTTTGTTTTCCTTTTTTGGACGCGAATAAAATCGCGGGCAACAGCTACTTAAAACGTTAATAATAATTGTAGATTGATTTTTTTTTAAAACGTTGCCTTATACTAAGAATTTCTGCTGTATCGTAGGTACTATCGTGGACACTCCCGCCTGACCACCACAAAGCTCATATTTGCTTGCACTTACAACATGAAGCGCTCTCTAGCTCCGCCCCGCCTTTGTATAGAAATAATGAATGAAATACAATACGGTTCCACCGCACTGACGAGTCCGACGCACGCCGAACGAGAGTTATTGTTATTTTCAAACTGCCATTATTAGAAAAAATACTTAAACTGAATTTGACTTTCGTTACTAAGGTGCGTGTGTGTTGGTTTGGTAATTGTAAATTATAAACTCAATGATTTCTGTGAGTAATTTTAAATTTATTATAAGAATCTTATGAAATCCCATGCTATTTAACAGGCAATTGTAAGCGTGTTCTCTAAATCGGCTTTAACGATTTCGATAAAATTTGAAATAATAAATAGGGCTCTATGGGGGTGAGTTTCTTGCCCGTTCTTCTCCATAGAGATCTACGCTAGGGAATGGGCAACTACAGTACTTTCACAAGTTATTATGCCTTGTGACTGTGACTGTAGCTTAGGAGTGCAATGCGTCGTCCCGGGGGTTGCTGCGTCGGGTTGCGCGTCGCCAGATGTCTGCGGCGGCGAGTGCTGTGGGTGCGGGGGCGCGCGGCGGCTCGTGCCGTGGCGGTGGGTGCGCGGGGCTCCGGGTCGCGGGGTGGCGGTTGCGCGTTGCGGCGTGCATTCGTTGTTCCGTGATTTGGAGTCTCGTGCATTCGTTGTTGCGGTGTGCGTCGCTGCGTGCTTTCGTGCTCGCAGTGTTCGTTGTTGCGGGCGTTCGGCGGCGTGTGGTTCGGCGTGGTGGCTTTCGGGATGACGTATTGCACTCGTAGTTTAGTTTTATGAATTGTTCTTCTGACATTCAAAAGTACCAGTAATGGTTTAATTGAAATAAATGCTTTGACTTTGACTTTGACTTTGAAACGTTGATCTAGCCAGCGGGCCTAAAATAGCCGCTTTTGCAGAACATAATATGAATCACGTTAAAAATTTAAAATTCTTAAAATGGACTTTATGTTTATGACTATAAAGTCCATTTTAAGAATTTAAACATGTTAACGTGATTCATATTGTTTTTTTTATTTTGGGACTCAGCTCAGCGATTTGACTGATGTTAAATCCTTGTCCATGCAAAATTGTAATTTCATTTTGTTCTTCGTGGATGAGATTTCTGGAAGACATTATGCACAAAATGTTCTAGCACAGGTTCTCAGGAGTCCAATATTATTGCACAGGTTAACGTTTAGTCAATCAAAGGTCAGGTAAGCAGAGCAATGGTCAATGTTCAAAAGGTCCGGTAAGCGCGCCAAAGTTCGTCCGTAAAATTCGCAAAAGGTGTACAGAGGATACGTCACTAAGCTGCACAGTGCAGATTGCAACTAATTACGTTGACGCTTCAACTTTGAGGCGGCGGGGTTTGGCGCCTACGCATGAAAAAAATTTTAACTGGGCAGGCGGAAAAGACCGCGATTGTACGTTCACAAACATTTAAACTCACATACACAGACACCCAGGCCCGGATTCAAATAAAGGCGATCAATTGGATATCATAAACATTTAAGTGTTTTTTTCAAGAAATAAATTTATTTAAAGTTCTCTGCTTCTAAAAAAAACACATTATAAAGTTAGCCACTCACTGTCAAGGTAGCCCTCAAATTGAAGAGCCCGAACAATTTCGCCAACATCTTTAGGGTTGGTCAAATCTACTGGTTTTTTTTTTAAAGGGGGTCTGCAAACATTTTGCATTTCTCTTATACATCGGCATAGTCTGGAAGTAAATTATTATTACAATTTGATTAAACATCACAGAAATCGATCGACAGAAAAACATTGATTTCGATTGCAGAAAATTATTGATAGGTACTTACGATTTGTTTTTATTCTTTTTACTATTCATTTTACTTTAAATTTTAGTTTTGTGAATTTGATAGACGTCTACATGACAACAATATCAAGACATTCTAAAATTTTAAGAAATAAAAATCAAGTAGGTCTGCTGGTTTGGCGTATTTTTTAATCCATATTTATCTATGCTATTTTTGAGTATTTTAATTACAAAATATGGAGTCACACGTATGTTATATGGTAAAAGTATATTGTACCAGAACTAGGTAAAACAAAACAATAAATAAACATGAGTAAACAGTAAATTGGGAAATTTTAACGAGCGTATCGCGTATAAAGTTTTATATAGGCCGCGCGAATCGTTCTCCAGTGGCATTGTCGCGCGTCGCGGGCTGGGCTGCCAGGAGTCGTGGACGGTGTTGCCAGCTCACAAAAAAAAATGGTTTAATATCTTTATTGGGGTACTGTAGTGTAATACCCGATTGAATTTTATTCATACAAGACAACTTTTTTTTTGAGCGTGGGATATCGTCAAATGACTCCTCCCGCTCTGGGCAGAGCGGTAGGAAGTGTCTGACTTCTACTGACTAAAAACCACAAATGTTCCTTCTTAGCCCTTTGAGCCGAGGCCGCGGTAGGTACCTACCTCTTTCGAACTACCCCAGCCCCGACGGGGCTCGGCCCTTGCAGGCCCCTTCAATGTTGCTGACATCTCTTTGAGGCGCACGTGGAACAAGAACGCGCCGTCGACACGGCCTGTCGTCGTCGTAAGACGGACGGACGGCGAGCTAGCCGTCCACAGGCCCGCGCCTACGTTGGCCGGAAGCCATCACGTGGCCCCCGATGCCCGGAGCGTCTCCCGCGGCGGCTGAGACGAGAGATTCTCTCCCTCTGCCGTTCCGCCACCTTATTTGCTAGCATAACTGCTTCGCAGTAAGAGGCGACGGCGTCCCATTCCCTCTCGCCCTGACCACCAGGCCGACCTTGCACCAGGGCCGGACGCGAGAGGTCGCTGCCGCCGATCACCGCTACGAAAACCAGGCGGGGCTCCTCCCAAGCGGGGCAGACCTCCACGGTGTGCTCCACGCAATGGTATCCTCGCAATGGTAGCCTCCAGGCGTTTCCTCCCAACTGATTCGGTGCAGGTAGGTACCTCCCGAAACAACAGTTCTGAGGGTAAATATTTACCCGTCGGAGCTGCGGGTTGTTCGTAAGAAATACCGCGCCCTCGACATGAAGGGCTAAGAAGGAACATGGGTGGTTTTTAGTCAGTAGAAGTCTGACACTCCCTTTCGCTCTGCCCAAGAGCGGGAGGGGTTATTTGATGATTTCCCAACCCCCCCCAAAAAAAAAAAGGGTAAATATTTAGCAATTATAAAAAAAGAAGCCAGCCAAGTGTATGTCGGTCCACGCACAATGTAGAGTTCCGTAGTTGCCCATAAAAAAATGTGAACTCACTGAACTGATTAATCACCCTGCCTACTCGCCTCCGAAGTAGGTACTCCGAACGATGATTTTTATTGTAAAAAAAAAAACAAAATTACATTTTTGCAGTTTTAAGATCTGCACTCCCATACATTATGTACCTATAGCAAAATATTTTATACAAGTTTATTTTATAAGTTCGACCGACCGACCGGCCGGCCGGCCGACCGGCCGCGGCCGTCCGTTCGGTCGACTATTGGTTTTCCTATTATTTTCGTTATAATTATATGCTATTACCTTGAATATTTTCACACGCCCAAACACAATCCGTCAAGGTGGTTTAGGTAGCCACACTTGAGTCTAACAAAAATTTGCTCTTTAATGCTTAATGTTCCACAAACTAATTAAAAATATTTTTTTTAAAGACCTTTCCAACGACATCCCACACAATGGACTTCCCGAGAAAAAAAAACAATCACTTTAGTTAGTGTGTAGTTGTGTACCTACGGAAGACACCTTAAAAAAATGGTCAACATTTTATTTTATCACTTTATCGGCGTAACTCATTTGTATATTCGTGCTAAATTACAGCTTTCCAGTACCTACGACGGACATGGCGAAACTATAACGGTACGCGTACACCGAATCCGTCATCGGCCGAAGTATGCTCGGGCGTCATCGGCCGAACTCGGCCGATCAAATCAAACGTAAGTAAATGAAGTAAATGAACAAAATCGGTCGGACGACGTCGGTAGTAGCAGTGTATGCGCTCTCTTCCATTTACTTACGTTTGATTTGATCGGCCGAGTTCGGCCGATGACGCCCGAGCATACTCCGGCCGATGACGGATTCGGTGTACGCGTACCGTTACGGTACGCGTACACTAAAACCGATTCGTCCGTTTTCGGGCGTTATCGGACGGCGTCGGTAGTAGCAGTGTATGCGCTCTCTTCCATTTACTTACATTTTATTTGATCGGCCCATGACGCCCGAGCATACTTCGGCCGATGACGGATTCGGTGTACGCGTACCGTAAGGGTCCCGTGTTATAAAATGGTAGCTACTAAGAAGGTTGTCCCTAAAAAGAAAATTATTGCCTCCTTGCAGGTTTAACTGCCAACTGGAGAATAATCCTCTCAGTTGAAAGTCATTAGGATTATTTGTCAGTTCAAGCGTGATTCTAGCTCATACTTAGAAATTATTACTAGTGTGCCTTCTAGACAGTTACCTACCGTAAAACAACAGGTTAGCGTGAGGCACAGTATTCACTGTGCTGATATAACAAACTACTCGGCATCTAAAAAAGGTAGGTACGCCTTTTTTGGAGGGTGGGAAATCATCAAAAGACTCCTCCTGCTCTGGGCGGAGCGGAAGGGAGTGTCAGACTTCTACTGACTAAAAACCACCCATGTCTCTTCTTAGCCCTTTCTATCTGAGGCCGCGATATCTCTTTCGAACTACTCCCAGCCCACAAACGAATCCCTTGATCGAAAATGTTCAAAATTCAAATTGTTTATTTTTTTTCTATAAGAAAATGTATTTGAACAAACCCACAATATTTTTTGAAGACCTATCCAACGACATCCGGCACAATGAGCTTCGCTAGAAAAAAAAATACTTAAAAAAAAATCGAGATTTTATTTAATAGTATTCGTTTCGCAGCGCTTAAATAATTTACCAATTAACGAAGATGGCGTCCGTAGTGGGTTGCAACCCTACAAACTTGGATTTAACTTTAAACTGAACCCCCTAGATATCAAAAAAATAAAATTGCGTCCTCTAACAAATGTTTTTCAATGGACTATTTAAAACCCATGTTCGCAAAGCAATAAATGATTTGATTTGTTTTAACTTGAAATCGCACTAACATGTTGAATTTAATCTTTTCAGAAAATGGGAATATTGGGATTATGTTGGGCAATAGTGTGGATTTGTGTAATGATATTCATAGCATTTTGGATAGCTGGCATTGCTGCTCCATTCTACATAGCACTCTTACCCTTCACAGTCTGTATAGAACCATGTTCGGTGAGTAGGTACTTAATTAAGTGGTTGACTAATTAAGGAGTAGGTATGTAAGGATCGTAGCAGGTAGCGTTCTATGTTTTTTGTCTACCTCTATGAGAAAAGGGCGTGAGTTTATATATATATGTAGGTACTCTATTATACGTTTTACCTATAGGTACAACTACCCACCTACCTACCCACAAAAATCTACCAGAGTCATGATGTAAGGAAGTGACGCAGTTAGCCCGCGCTCGGTTCTATGCCTCTTTGATTCTGGTTAATGAGCAATATTTAAATAGTTAACCCATATATTATAAGGGTTAACCCGTATAAGGGGCCATCCATAAATTACGTCACACGTTAAGGGGGAGGGAGGGGATCGACGCAGTGTGACTAGGGGGTGCGAGGATTCCTACATTTCGTGACGTCACATTACAAAACCTTTGATGATTTATTAACAAAAACCGGCCAGGTGCGAGTCGGACTAGCTCATGAAGGGTTCCGTACCATAAAAAAAAAAAAAAAAATACAACTGAGTATTTTGTAAATATTTCAGTGCCTCATTATTGATATCGAGCAAAAAAGGGCAAAAAAATCGCGTTTGTTTTATGGGAGCCCCCCTTATATATTTATTTTACTTTTAGGTATTTGTTGTTATAGCGGCAACAGAAATACATAATTTGTGAAATTTTCAACTGTCTAGCTATCGCGATTCTTGAGATACAGCCTGGTGACAGACAGACGGACGGACGGACAGACGGACAGCGAAGTCTTAGTAATAGGGTCGTTTTTACCCTTTGGGTACGGAACTCTAAAAACTAGCGGATGCCCGCAGCTTCGCCCGCCTGGATGTTGGTTATCGCGACCAAAATTAATCATGAAAATTTGATCCCGTTCTCGCAGCCCATGGGAACCTATTTCAGGGATAAAACTTGACAAATTATTTACTAAAACCTTCCTCGAGAACCACTCTATCCATTGGTGATAACAGCATGAAAATCGGTGCAGTAGTTTTTGAGTTTATCGCGAACAGACAGACAGACGCGGCGGAGGACTTGGTTTTACTATATTATTATGTTGTAGTGATAGTGAAGAATTTAAATCGAAATAATGTTTTTTTAATTAAATAATTTGTAGATGCATATATGGATGGCCCCTATCATCATCATCATCAGCCTATAATGTTCCCACTGCAGGAAATCAGGCCTCCTCTCTAGGAGAGGGATGGGCTTTAATCCACCACGCGGGCCCAGTGCGGGTTGGTAGATGTCACATGACATGTCTTGGATGGCCCCTAATGGTTAATCAAACTTAAATAGGCTAACCATCCAGACGACTCATGTTCACAAAAAAAACTAAAAAGTAACAAAACTTTATTGATTGCAGGCTATAACAGATTTATTGCTGTGGGTAGTACAATTCCCGCATTACTGTGCTGTACACATGATGGAGGGAACAGGACCATTTTAATAATATATTTGGATTATTAAGAAGAAGAGGTGCACTAGTCAAATCAACCTTTTAAGTTATTCCCTGAGCGGAATAAATTGTCCTCTCAACTTATACCTCCCATGTAAGTACTGCAATACCCTGTTCTGTGGCAATACCTACCCTGCAGGGTCTTAGGGGCTACCTCTAAAACTTCTACGTCGCTCGCCCTGTCACAGATCTTGCACCCGTGTTATTGCCGTGTTTTACATTCAAAATATGAATGATGTACCTAGTCTTATTATTAACCGACTTCCGAAAAGGAGGAGGTTATCAATTCGTCTGTTTTTTTTTTTTTGTATGTTTGTTATCGCATATCTCCGTCTTTAGTGAACCGATTTTCAAAATTATTTTTGTGTTCGAAAAGGTATACTCCCGAGGTGGTCCCATTGTCACCAAATCAGGATCTGATGATGGGATTCTAGGGAAATCGAGGGCAACTCTCAAATTTTATAGGCACATATGATGTTTTTCATATATTTTCTAAAGCTGTTTAAGTATTTACGTCTGACCATCATATTATCATGTGAATTCGCTGATGATGATGGAAGGTACAACTCCTCAACAGTTAGGATTTGAAAGAAAATTCTTTCTTATTTATACTCACTTATGGAGCGATAATTGTATTCTTTCAGGGTATTATGTTGCCCTGATGATAGAAGGTAAAACTCATTAACCGACTTTAAAAAAGGAGGTTCTCAATCTTTTTTTATGTATATTCACCGATTAGTCGGAGGCGCCTGAACCGATATAGAAAATTCTTTTTTTGTTGAAAAGGAGATATCCCAAGGGTGGTACCATAAGAAAATCAGAATCTGATGATGGCATCCCAGAGAAATCGAGGGCAACCCTCAAATTGTATAGGCATGTATCACGTGTTTCGTGCTTTTTCTAAAGTTTTTTTAAGTATTTGCATCTAGCAGTCATCACTTCATGTTGATGAGTTGGTGATGGAAGGTATAACTCCTCAACGGTTAGGAGTTGGAGCATAATTCTTTAGTAAAATATTATGGGGACGTATTTATGGTTGTAATCTTTCAGGTTCTCTAGGTGAGCTCATTATGGAAGGTACTACTCCTAAACGGTTAGGAGTTGAAAGCAATAATAAGGGAATCTTAATTGAAGGTTAAGGGTTAGGGTTCTTGGTTGAATGTTAAATGTACCTATTGTAAATATTTGTTTATGATATTACAACTAAAAATAGTAAAATAAAAAAACTTTTTAGCAAAAAAAAACCGACTTCAAAAACACAAAAAAGTGAAAAATAAACTTCACAAGAAAAAGCAGCTTCTGAAGTCGGTGGCAAAAAAAACGAAATCAAACAGACAAAATGTCACCGACTTCAGAAGCTGCTTTTTCTTGTGAAGTTTATTTTTCACTTTTTTGTGTTTTTCGTTTTTGTGTTTTTCACTTTTTTGTGTTTATTATTCCCTCTACATAATAGCGTGAAATCACGAACAATAATTTATTCGAGTGCCCACAACCCGGCTCCCGACTCCTGAGCCGTACGCACGCGTACGTAGGTAGCTGCTCTACAGAATGAACTGATGACGTCTTGTGCTCATGCCCAGAACCCGGCTAGCGTTAATGTTGTCGGTTGTCTAAGCTAAATTATATTTTTTAGGTATCAATAACTTGATTTGTAAACTATTTTGGAAAACTCTGAGCCCGATTGGCGTGTCATAAAATGAACTTGAATCCGGATGTTTTTTGGGCATAGCACAGGGTTCCCGTTGTGCAACTATCGCGCAGATAGATTTGAATGTCGGGTTGCTATTAATATTTGCCATTTTGGGCATACTTACCAATTAAAAAAGGCAAATAGTGCTCAGCTAAATCTAAATGCATAATGCAAGTATGCATTTGCATATAATCCGATTTCTAGGTAGGTAGGTACTTACTTTTTTTTTTTACTTTTATTATTCAATAACACAGAATTACAAACAGTTTTTTTAGAGACGTAAACATGTCACACAAACCATCGTGGGTTTAACAGTAGTACCTATGCCAAACTTATAACATCTCTGGTCGTTCTAGGCTAGAAGATGCAGTTAGAATAATCAAGCTGCAAGAAGAGCTCACACGAAACTGACCGTGGAAGTACCTAACAGGACGGTCGCAAGCCATTTATTTTTGGTACCTACCTATTTCTTTTTCGTTTTTATAGTATTTTTTTACACGTTTATTTATTTGTACCTACTTATATCTAGTATTTGGAAAAATACTGGTATTCAGCTGCATCCGGTTAGACTGGAAGCCGACCCCAACATAGTTGGGAAAAGGCTGGGTAGGTGATGATGATCTAGTACCTATTTGGGATATTGCCGTATTGTTGTTTCTTATTCCTTTATAATTATGTTCTAATTCATCATTGGTTATACCCAAATAATAGAGCCACTAGTAGGTACTCCTATGTACCTACTTTTTTATGTCAATCTTTTATTATTGAGTAGTTCTTTTTAGCAGTGTTTACGTTAATAAATACTTAAGCCTTTAATTATTTCTCATTTTCATGATGTTTTACAATGATATTTTTTAATGCAACAAAAATAATAGTAGGTACCTACTTAGTTAATTCATTTTTTTTTTATTCACATTTAGTCAACATGCAATAACATTTTAATTTTTAATATGGTTTTGTTTTAAACTATTACCTATAGGTACCTACATAATAAGGAAAAAGGTTCACAGCAGGACGGAGTGTAAAAACTACCGCGGCATTATCAGCATATTTTGAGCGTTATCAGGAAACTATACCTAGGTATAACATGCGAAGTGTTGGTAATTAGGGTGATAAGAGTCGTGATAAATGAGAATATTACCAAGCATGAATAAGAGAGGGAATGGGTTGTATGGATCACATCTTCTCCATAAGGTGCATAGCTGAAAAACATCCGGCAAAGCACTAGAGGGTCTACTCCTACTGTGCTTTCGTAGACTTGGAGAAGGCCTATGACAGTGTTTGGAGGGTAAAATTGTGGTCGACTCTATCTATGGAGTAGAGAATACGGAATTTCGACGCACAAAATATCATCGATAAATGCTAACACGATGCTACAAAACTGCGATGCACGTTACTGTGAAAGATCTTCACTGCAATACTACTTGACTTCGATGCACGTTATCGGCATAGATCCTCACTGCGATAGTGTATTTGTCTGTATTCTTTTGTGTAGTGTGTAGTGAATAAAATCTACACAATGTTAGTAAAATATTATAATTTTTTGTACAACAATTTATGACGCCTACATATTTTACCGTGTGTACCTAATTGGTATTTGTAGATCTTCTGTCGATCACTTACTTCTCCTCACATAGTACCATGCACGTACATGTTTACCCATACATGACTACGGAACCCTACATTGTGCATGGTCCAACAATCGACATGCACTTGGCCGGTTTTTACCTACAAGTGACGTCACAAGTTTTTTTTTTTTGGCGGGTGGAAAATCATCAAATAACCCCTCCCACCCATGTTCCTTCTTAGCCCTTGCGCCCAGGCCACGGTATCTCTGTCGAACAACCCCCAGCCACGACGGGGACGTCACAAGCCTCCACTTATGATCTTCCTTTATTTTTTAGAAAATCGACATTTTTGCGCGGGCGAAGCTACTTAATAATGGTACAGACGAAGTTAGGAGAAGTAAGAGATCGATAGAAGATCTACAAATAGCAATTACACGCGGAAAAACTTTGCCCACAAAAAATATGTAGGTGTCATAATTGTTATACAAAAAATTATATTTTACTAAAATTGTGTAAGAATAGATTTTATTCACTACACAAAAGAATACTGACAAATGCAGTATCACAGTGAGGATCGATGGCGATAACGTGCATCGAAAGTCAAGTAGTATTGCAGTGAAGAACTTTCGCAGTTTTGTAGCATCGTGTTAGCATTTATCGATGACATTTTGTGCGTCGAGATTTCGTATTCTACTATCTATGTATGGTGTCTAGTGTCTACAGGTACGAGCACTGAAATCTTTGTACATCCTTGTACAAAGATGTTCAAAGACACACACCTACTGGTTTTGTATCTCAAGAGGTGTTAGACAGGGCTGTGTAGCGTCTCCTTGGCTGTTTAAAGCCTTGTATTCATTATGCAACATTTGGCGCGCGACATGTTGAATTTTAGCACGGAACTTTTGTTTAGCAACGTTGTCTGTCTACGTATGATCAGTCGTCTGCGACATATCGCCAGAAGAACTGACGACTGATCACGCGTAGGCAGACAACTTCAATGAATAGTTGTTCTACAGATTCCAGTGAATTAATGAGCCGATACGAATCACTGTTTCGATCTGATCCTTTTTCAGAGTAAATTACACTAGCTAGAGAATTGCTACTATCTAAACTAACGAGAAATCGAAAAAAGATGGGAGTTAAACGAATACTGTTACTAGCATCGACATGACTCGTAACAGGATAAAGGCTTGGGAACTATTCGAAAGCTGACCAGTGAGTCCCCTCAACCCGCACCGCCAACCAGATAGCACATCAACTACTTGTAAATGGCAGACCAACTCGCCGTTCCAGTAGGATCACAAAAAAAATAAGGCGTTTGTGACGATAACTTTTAATCATTCAACCTTACTGATATCGCGACACAAAACACAGCGATAAAAATCGGGCTAAAATCTGATAAAGCCTCTGGAGTCGACAACATCTCAGTCCAGAAATTGAAATATTTTGCCTAGTTACTGTGTCGTGGTTGCTGCAACTTTACAACTGCCTGAAATCAGCTTCAATACCCCGTCTCTGGCGAAAATCTAAGATCATCGAAATCCCGAAGCCAGGTAAAGCAGCAGACTCTTCGTAGTTACAAGTAGTCAATGACCCGAAAATCTTAAACCAGTCTTACCAAGGGGTAACGTTTTACCCAATAGGTGCAGTCGCTCCATGTAAAATACTGGTAATTATATCTAGTATTTGGCAAAATACTGGTATTCAGCTGCATCCGGTAATACAGGAAACTGACCCTAACATGGTTGGGAAAAGGCTAAGCAGATGATGAGATGATGACTTCTCTATAAAACCATGTTAACGAACAATCTACTATCGTTCTACCGCCAAGTGTAAACTTCGGTGGCTACGTTGCTGCACTGCCTTCACAAACTCACAACTTGCCGAACAACGAAAACCCTATACCTATTTGGAAAAAATAAAAACACAAATAATACAACATGTTTCACATACCACCATAAAATAATATACTATGTAAAACTATGTAAAATAATGCTTCAAATGGACAAAATTAACTAAACATTGAATTATGTAGAGCTTCTGTGTCTTCTCTTCGTTGCTCTTTTCTTTTCTGTTCCTTTTTATATGCTTCATAGGCTGCATCATCCGTGGGTAGTTCATGTCTACAGAATGGACATGAATTGGTCTACAAAGAAAAAAGATAACTATTACACTTAACACTTTGATAAAAAAGAAAAACCTATTTGGAAAGTTGACTTTATGGGAAGTGGACTTTTTGGGCACTGTAGATTAGTGGTCGTTTTAGAAAAGGGGACAAAATGGGAAAAAGACATTTAGGGAAATACCATTTTGGGAAGTGGACGTTTTGGAAAGAAGTCGTTTTGAACCTAAAGGGCCTGATCGAAAGCGATGGATGAGGTCTATGATGGAATGAGCGTGCCCAGAAGATGTCTGTTCACTCTTGCTTTGAAGGCAGGTGGGGAAAATGAGGGAGAGGATGAACTAAGTATCAATATAATTTTAATGGTTGAAATAAAACAGCAAAATCATTATTATTGAGAGTAAATTTTTTGACTGTTGTATGAAATATGTTTGGTACAAATGTCCATACTATAATTTGATATCTTGAAGCTGATCTGATAATGGAGCCAAGAGGTAGATAATGGAACTTTTTTGTGGCTATGAGTAAGCCCTTCGAGTTTGGGATCACATGATTTGTTTTGATGAGTTCAATATATTGCACTTGGTGTCCGAGGGTCTGACGATGGAGCCAGGAAGTGGATAGTGGAACTCTTCCGTGGCTACTAGGTAACCCCTCGCGTTTCGGGTAGTGTCATATTTTGTTTTGGTGAGTCCAATAGATTGCACTTGGGAAACAGGTTTGTATTAACTTCATATCTTTAACACTTGATAGAGCGACTTCACAAACTCTCAAGCAATTAGCTTTAGAGTTCATTTGTGGGGTGTTGACACGTGGCTGTAACGCAATTCACACAAATAGCTTTTCGAGAGGTTTAAGGAAGAAGGGTTTTCATTGTATTTATCTGTCCCTAAAAAGCGGGAAGCATTACCTTTTCAAGCCATGTTAATATGCACTTGGCATGAAACTGATGATGACATGGCAGTTCCTTTGCTGCTTCTCCAATACTAAAGTTTTTCAGACAGATAGGGCAGCTTTTATCATCACTGTCTATTTTAATTTCTGGTAAATTTGAAACAACTTCTTTTGAAGCAGCTGGGGGTAGGCTAGAAAAACAAGCAAAGTTGTTAAGTGACTTTTAATTATAATTAATAATTACATCATTTAGTTTCGATAACGAAAACTTGACTGCTGAGAATGAGGCCCTGAGTTCAATCCCCAGGGTGGGCTATTAATATACTCATTTCCACCACATGCAAGTTTCTTCGTTCATCCCTTTTGTGGCTCAACATTCTGATCCATACAAGAGAGCAGGTCTTTTATTAAATCTGCCCCTTAAGTTTAACTCCCACATTCCCCATGCGAGATTTGCAGATTGTTCCCGTGACCTGCTGCCATTTCATCTATCCGGCGTTAATATGCTTAGCACTACAATCTATTTCAACATCACTGTGCAAGAGTGAACAGAGATAACGGAAGTCGGAACAGCAGAAAGAATCCCGCCATCTAGCGCCTACGACTATAATGGGCCTACCACACGCTCAAGCTTCAACACACTTTTGCCTGTGCAATTACACGGTTGGTCCACACAGTACATCGCGCGTGTGGTTGGTAATGGTACAGTTTTACCAACCACAAGCGCGATGTACTGTGTGCACCATGTACTTAACTAAAATAACAAATGATTGAACCTATTTTCTAGTATTTTTCTTGTTTATTTGCTGCAACAAATTAGCTAGTAATTGTCCATGTGCACATGTGCCTCTATTAATTTAATATTTATGGTGAGATACGTTCCTACCCATAACCTGGAAACTAAATATAGCATAACTTTTTGTTGCTTTACGTTTTGACGTTTTTTATTTTTGCAACAAATAAAACAAATCAAGACCTTCCTTTTGATGTATCATTCGCCTATATGCATCATTTTCTGTGTGATCACAGGCAGGATTCATTTATTGGTGGCCACTTTTCTAGAGACTCAGAATAAACAGAATTTAGCACTTCCTGAATTGATTAAATAAAAAGTAGTAATATACTTACGTAGGCCACTGTCCAATTATATCTTCATCATAAAACCCGAAATCTACAAGGAATCTCGCCATATCTAACAAATGATTTGGTTGTTGTCCATCCTGCAATTCTGCCCAACCCATTTCTTCAAAATATCCGGCCATAGTAACTTTCCACTGAAACACTGAAAAGTACTATAAATTAAAAAACACGGGGCCCTTTTTACACACTTTTTCCAAAAATCACAGACAGAATTAACCATATTACATTACATACATATTATGGGTAATAGATTAAGAAAGGCTCATTCTCTGTATAATCAGGATAAACAAAATGTAGTCCCAAAGCTTCAACGTTAAAATATAGATGGGCCGACCACACAGAGAACACAAAAGTAACAATGTGATATCCTTGAGAGTGGAAGAAAAAGACAGAGAAATCTCATAGCAGATGCTGAGAAATGATCTATCGAGGGAAAAGGTAAATTGGAAAAATTTAGAGGTGTTTGCTCAAGTGGTAAAACGGATCAATTAAAACAAGAATTCATGCAACGAAAATCACCTAGATAGCATAGAAACTTACCTGCTCAGTAGTAAATAGTAAGTAGGTATACCTATTATTATTTTACTTTTATCGTATTTTCATGAAAAAAAATATTTGGTTTCAAAGTATTTCTTCAAAGGAATTGAATTTATAGAATTTTATAGACCAGATACCACTGACAATAACAAAATAAATAAATCATTATTGACAAGTCACGATTACTCACGAATACTCCATCATTGGAATAGGTACCTACTCACGATGATGACATGACATTGACAGTTTGACACTTCTTGAACATAGATTCCCATAATTACTTTACTTTTTGACATACACACGAATAGGCAAAGGTTTCCTAAAAACACATTTAATTTTGTTTTTGCAGAAAATGAACTGATTAAAAAAACACCAACTCCAGAAGTCGGAACTTTTTTGTTTTTTTTTTCAATTTTATTTCTAAGCCGCGAAGCCGCGTGCATCAGCTAGTAGCTGATGTCCGCGGCTTCGCCCGCGTGGTTGGCGGTTATTGCGACCAAAAGTAATCTTTTGATTCCCGCAACTTCTGCAACCTCCAACAAATAAAATATTTTTCATTATGTTTTTGAGCAAAACCAGCCCCTAACGCTGAATGCAGTGGAGCGGTAACTATGGTTGCACACGTTATACAGTGTTTCAAAAAGTACTAGACCATTGTGATTGTAATGTGTAGGTAGGTACCTAATTGTCATAAAGCCTGAAATACACATGCTACTAGAAAAGCATGCTTGTTTGCTACTAGGTAGTATGCTCATTTCTTGCATACTATCTGAGTGTGTGCATAGGTACTTCTTATTAATAAGTCAGTCAGAGCGACATTATCTTAAGCCGCGTCCCCACTAGGGCCGTTCGGCTGCGTGAGATCGAGCCGCACATCCGTGCCTCGTGAGTGTGGACGTGAGTGAGGCTGAGCTGCGCGGCCTAACAGGAACATTAAGCGGCGTCTCCACTTACGCCGCGCGGCTCCGTGAGGTCGAGCCGCGTGCCTAACAGAAACGTTTCGGGTGACGTTAGTGGGGACGCGGCTTTACAGTTTTTTGTTTGTATACCACTGACAAAAACTCACAAACAAACATACATACATACATACATGAACGCTAAAAACATAACACTCTTTTTTTGGGGCAGTCGTGTAAAAAACAAAAAAGGTGACAGCACGATAAAAAAAACTTATGAACTAAGTAGTAAAACCAAAGAATATAAAAAAGAGGTTTTATGCGTCGTGCTAGTTAGCATATAGACCGGCTTGCGATTAAGTAGCATGCTTATTCACAAGCCTGCTCTTTTCGTACACGTGCTCTACCACCTCTACCTACTTGTATGCTAGTGACAGCTGCTCCAAACTAGCACGATTTTGTGCTACTACGTAGCATGTGTATTCCAGCCCTTATAATTGGTAAAATCCTAATAGATACGTACTTTACTAGCTGCTTTTTACTTTGGAATAGGCTGAAATTTAAAAAAAATTGATCATGTTTCACTCATCTGTCAGCGTTCTTTTTACATGACGCGACCAGTCATTCAATAAAATTACATACCTACTCTTTGCATTCAATTGTAGCTGTAGGTACTCTGTGTAGAAGTAGGTACTCTCTGAATTTATCCGGTTAATAATTAAAACGGTTACAGGTTGGTTTCTTTGCTTATTTGAGTTGAGAATTAAATTAAATAGGTTGATTCCAAAAGCGGTTATAGTAGAAAGTAACAATTTATTTGATCAAAACTATAATTATGAAATGTTCCTGTGGTTTTATAGTTTTACTGATGGTGACTAAGGTCATGAATCAGATCAGGAATTTTGGAATGAAATCATAAGGCAAGTGAATTGTGAGTTCTAGCTATTTAGGTATAAATCTTGAACTTACAACAACTTACGTAAACAAAACGGGTCATCGCGAAGCAAAACATAGTAAAACTGGCCAAGTGCATGTCGGACCACACACAATATATAGGGTTCTGCCAGTTACCCATCAAAATTTGTGGACTTACTAAACTGATTGGTAACCTCCCTGCCTACCTGCCTCCGAATGATGATTTTAATTGTAATATTAGAACAAACTTACATTGGCAGTTTTAAAATCTGTGGTCCCATACATTGTTTAGGAAAATATTTTGTACAAGTACCTACATTTTATAAGTTAAAGTAAGTACTTAGCTGTGATCGTTTTCCTGTTTCGTTATAATATAATTATATTACCATGAAATTTTTCACCCACCCAAACGCAACCACATAGTTGAGTCTACCACAAATTTTCACTTTAAAGCTTTATATTTCACAAACGAATTTTAAAGACCTATCCAACGATATCCCACACTATGGGGTTCGCGAGAAAAATAAAATCATCTCCACTTTGATGTGTAGGTACCTAGTTACCTACTGGATATATCCTAAAAAAAATTTTTTCGCTATTTTATTTTACAATTGTGTTGGCGTTACTCATCTGTATATTCATGCCAAATTACAGCTTTGTAATACTTACAGTCTTTGAGCAATAGTGCGGACAGACAGTAAGACATGGCGAAACTATAAGGGTTCCTTGTTGACTACGGAACCCTAAAAACCAACATTCAGATAAGGTATACGATACGCCCGTACGCGAGAAGTGTTACTCAATGTTTATTAGTTTCACTTCGCCAGTACTCAAGTGGAAAGTGGCTAGGCTGGTTGCCGAACTCGTGCTTCTGAATTTATTCTTGTGCGACGCACTACGATAACCGGTAAGTTGTTTTCAATACACATACTACAAAAGTAGTTGGTTCCTTAATTTTACCCGACTGCGGCGAAGTCCAAAAGGAGGGTTATTATTTTAGGTAAGTACTTACCGCACTTACCGCTTTTAGGTTTAACGTCCGGTTAATAATATGTCGTTACGACTTTTAATAGTTTTATTTGTGTCGACCTGTGAAAGTCACAGAAAAATAGTTGTAGAATTCATAATTTATGCTAAAAATAAAATTTAAGTCATCAAATAAAATCATTTTGTCTAAAAATTAACATTCATTAGTGTTCTATAAAATAACAGTTTTCACATTCCTAATACATAATTATATAAAGCGACTTCCGAGTTGGTGCCCCTCCTTCAAATGCAAAGGAATGGAGTCGCTCGATAGTAAAAAATAACAACAATTACTAATTCTCGCAAGTGGGTGTTGAAAAACGGAATTTGATAACCACTAAGATAACCCATTGCACACTTCCTTCAAAATGTACTTTCTGTAGGGTACTAATTCTATTTAAAAAATATCGCATCAGAAACCTCGTTCTATTTATATTCGTGACAAGGTTGACTCCAAATGAGTAATATTACAATAATAGGTCGGAATCTAGTACAGTTTTACTACCTACTTACATCGTTTCGATGACTTCATCCGAAAAATATTTCTTGATACTTCGATACGCATGTAGCATCTTGGTACATACGAGTAACTGTTCATGGTTAAGATGATTAGTAAGTACCTACCTAGTTTTTACACCAACTTAATAACAAGGTGGTTTACTTGATTCAGGTAGGTTTCCAATGAACGCCCAGTTCGTTATTTTGTCAAAAAGTTTGGAAGGTGTGGTCGAAATACACCTGTTTTTTTTAAATAACTAGTTATAGACCTATAATCTACGATGAAATAGACAACATTCAACCAACTAGTAGCCCAATTCTGGGCCAACACAATTTAGATTGCCATCGACACGCTTATAGTCCAAGATCCCAGGGCCACCACACGTCACGTATTTTCTTACGAACGAAATGTGGCCGATTGCGTAGTATTAGTATGTACTAAGAACGCATGCCTACCTGCTAGCTTGGTTAGACGGCCAATTTTCAGGTATCAGGTAATCAAGGTACCTACATAAAAACATTACGTACCTCACGTAAATTTTCAAAGCTGATTTTTACGTATATTCTAGGCAATTCCTTATAAATAAGTCGCCAATACTCCAAGACACTTTCCGTCGGCCGAATTGCTTTACAGACGCTTTAAAACTCCCAAAATAATTACGTAACTTCACGTAAATTCTGATGCTCCATTTTTATATATGTCCACCAGACAACTATTTTAAAACCTCTTACAAAAAGATAGACCGATCCAAGGGGCCAATCATCCCCTAAATTCAATTTTAATACCTCTGTGGGTAAGAGTGCGAGGGCATTATCCACGCGCATGAGACTAATTGAGACATGTATTAGGATATATTGACTTCTCTGTCTCTCTATCTCTCTCTTACAGTTGACTCATATCAATTAATCTATTAATCTATATATATAAAAATGAAACCCGTTTTCCGTTGTCACGACTTGGCATGAAAACGGCTTGACCGATTTGGCTGATTTTTTTTTTAAATGTTCGTTGAAGTTCAAGGATGGTTTTTACGGCGAGAAAAATTCGAATAATGGCCGGAAAAGCCCTAAAAACAGCCCTTTTCTTTTTCCCATACAAACGTTTTCTAACTAAAACGTAAAATCAATTTGAGCTTTAATACCGTACCCATAAAGTTCAAGTGTTAGTGGAGAGGTTCCGGGAAGGCAAAACAATTGAGTGACGTTCAGTTGTTCAGTCAACGAATGACAACTTCAAACAGACCATACGACATTATCACAATAATCACAAATAATTACTGTTTCTTTCCCAATAGAAAAACGATTTTTCAAATGGTGTTTGCGTATAATATAAAAATTAATTGCTGTTAGTTAGTCGTGCTAAAACTAGAGAACGGCTAGACCGATTTGTCTAATTTTGGTTTTGAAACATTTGTGGCAGTCCAGAGAAGGTGAGAAATTAGTAGTATGTAGGTAGGTAGGTAATAGGTAGGTGGTAGGTAGTTGTAGACCGATTTGGCTAATTATAGTGTTGAATTATTCGTGGAAGTCCAGGGAAGGTTTAAAAGGTGAGAAAGTGGTAGGTAGGTTGGCAGGGTAGTAGGTAGGGTAGTAAGTAGGATAGTAGAGTAGGTAGGGTAGTCGGTAGAGTAGTAGGTAGGGAAGTAAGTAGGTAGGGTAGTAGGTAGGTCGGGTAGTAGGTAGGTCGGGTAGTAGGTAGGTCGGGTAGTAGGTAGGTAGGGTACTAGGTAGGTAGGGTAGTAGGTAGGTAGGGTAGTAGGTAGGTAAGGTAGTAGGTAGGTAGGGTAGTAGGTAGGTAGGGTAGTAGGTAGGTAGGGTAGTAGGTAGGTAGGGTAGTAGGTAGGTAGGGTAGTAGGTAGGTAGGGTAGTAGGTAGGTAGGGTAGGAGGTAGTAGGTAGGTAGGTAGTTGGTATACAGGCAGGTAGTAGGTAGGAAAAAGGGCATTGCAACGCATGCCGGGAACAGCTAGTTATTAATATTAAAAGAAAATCAGTTAAAAATTAAATAATCATGTAAATAATTAAAAATAACAACTTCAAACAAACAAACAACTATATGCAACATTGATACCCAGGCTAATTTTATGCTCAGATACTGATATAACAGCCATAATGCTGGGAATTATGCATCATTTGAAAAATGGTGATTCCCACGTTTGGATTTTGACCGGCTGGCACTGGTAACAAGTAGAGGTATGTTGACTTGAGTACTATCTGCGAACAATTATTAGGACCGTCGCTGTGTCGAAGTTTACCAGCATTCCATGCTATCACAGGACGTGATTTTAACCCAGCATTTTTCAAAAAGGGCAAACAAAGACCGTTTCATATTTTGAAGAGTACCACAATTATGTATAATTATACGAAATCATTACTTAAAACTTATTTTTTTTTGTTACACAATTGACAATGTCAAAAACTCAATAGTGTTAACAAATTTATTGAATAACAGCAATTTTTTTAAATTAATTATTTATTGGGAATGAATTATAAAAAAAAATACAAAGTATAAATATATTTTTATCTCAACATTTCTGTGTAGTTCCTCTAATCTTCATTATAATATATTATCATATTTATCATCTATTAATGTCCAACCATTATTTTCGGATTTGGAAATATTTATCATCTTCATAGTTGCATTATTCCAAAGACTAGCAATATAGTTAGCCCGTTCGGAACTATTGTCAAAGTTCACTTTTACAAGGTGGTAAGTTGCTAGAATCGAAGTTTTTCAAATTTTTCCGGTTGAATTCTTCATTAATGTCAGAAACCATATAATTGTTAATAAACAGTTGGAGTCTGGCAGCATCTACATCAATGATTACAGGAACGTTGTGTATATCACAGATAAATTTGTGTATTATGTTGAATACACGTTCTTCTTCATCTGCATCACCAACAAAATCCAAGGAACCAAAACGGTGAAATGCTTGTTGGTACTCTTCATTTTTCTTCAAAATATTAAACGGTCTTTGTTTGCCCTTTTTGAAAAATGCTGGGTTAACATCACGTCCTGTGATAGCATGGAATGCTGGTATACTTCGACACAGACTCTGCTTCTTACCAGTGCCGGTCAAAATCCAAACGTGGGAATCACCATTTTTCAAATGATGCATAATTCCCAGCATTATGGCTGTTATATCAGTATCTGAGCATAAAATTAGCCTGGGTATCAATGTTGCATATAGTTGTTTGTTTGTTTGAAGTTGTTATTTTTAATTATTTACATGATTATTTAATTTTTAACTGATTTTCTTTTAATATTAATAACTAGCTGTTCCCGGCATGCGTTGCAATGCCCTTTTTCCTACCTACTACCTGCCTGTATACCAACTACCTACCTACCTACTACCTCCTACCCTACCTACCTACTACCCTACCTACCTACTACCCTACCTACCTACTACCCTACCTACCTACTACCCTACCTACCTACTACCCTACCTACCTACTACCTTACCTACCTACTACCCTACCTACCTACTACCCTACCTACCTAGTACCCTACCTACCTACTACCCGACCTACCTACTACCCGACCTACCTACTACCCGACCTACCTACTACCCTACCTACTTACTTCCCTACCTACTACTCTACCGACTACCCTACCTACTCTACTATCCTACTTACTACCCTACCTACTACCCTGCCAACCTACCTACCACTTTCTCACCTTTTAAACCTTCCCTGGACTTCCACGAATAATTCAACACTATAATTAGCCAAATCGGTCTACAACTACCTACCACCTACCTATTACCTACCTACCTACATACTACTAATTTCTCACCTTCTCTGGACTGCCACAAATGTTTCAAAACCAAAATTAGACAAATCGGTCTAGCCGTTCTCTAGTTTTAGCACGACTAACTAACAGCAATTAATTTTTATATTATACGCAAACACCATTTGAAAAATCGTTTTTCTATTGGGAAAGAAACAGTAATTATTTGTGATTATTGTGATAATGTCGTATGGTCTGTTTGAAGTTGTCATTCGTTGACTGAACAACTGAACGTCACTCAATTGTTTTGCCTTCCCGGAACCTCTCCACTAACACTTGAACTTTATGGGTACGGTATTAAAGCTCAAATTGATTTTACGTTTTAGTTAGAAAACGTTTGTATGGGAAAAAGAAAAGGGCTGTTTTTAGGGCTTTTCCGGCCATTATTCGAATTTTTCTCGCCGTAAAAACCATCCTTGAACTTCAACGAACATTTAAAAAAAAAATCAGCCAAATCGGTCAAGCCGTTTTCATGCCAAGTCGTGACAACGGAAAACGGGTTTCATTTTTATATATATAGATTAATAGATTAATTGATATGAGTCAACTGTAAGAGAGAGATAGAGAGACAGAGAAGTCAATATATCCTAATACATGTCTCAATTAGTCTCATGCGCGTGGATAATGCCCTCGCACTCTTACCCACAGAGGTATTAAAATTGAATTTAGGGGATGATTGGCCCCTTGGATCGGTCTGTCTTTTTGTAAGAGGTTTTAAAATAGTTGTCTGGTGGACATATATAAAAATGGAGCATCAGAATTTACGTGAAGTTACGTAATTATTTTGGGAGTTTTAAAGCGTCTGTAAAGCAATTCGGCCGACGGAAAGTGTCTTGGAGTATTGGCGACTTATTTATAAGGAATTGCCTAGAATATACGTAAAAATCAGCTTTGAAAATTTACGTGAGGTACGTAATGTTTTTATGTAGGTACCTTGATTACCTGATACCTGAAAATTGGCCGTCTAACCAAGCTAGCAGGTAGGCATGCGTTCTTAGTACATAGATACTAACACTACACAATCGGCCACGTTTCGTTCGTCAGAAAATACGTGACGTCTGGTGGCCCTGGGATCTTACTCTATTAGAAGAAGAACGAATTATCTATTATAAACTAGGTGCAATTCAAAAGAATTGTGTGATTTTTAACTAGGTAATAACAACGCACAAGAGAGTTATCGCTATGGCAGCATTATTTACTTTTGTTATCTAACTGCTGATAGGATGTACCTAGAACATTCGTATTCTCGAAATAATCACTATGACCCAGGTACGCTTGAATGGATGAGTACGTTACCTTGGCATTTTGATACTTTCATAATTATATCGAAATAAAATACGACCGATGTATGGTTTCTTTGACCCCGTCTCGATTACGTTACGTGGGTGCTGTGTTAATAGGTACCTAAGTTGGTGTAGATGTAACTTTCTCCGAACCTATATTTTGTTTTGGCTTCGTTATAGTAGCTGCTCTATTAGTAGTAGGTACCTACCTACCTACGTACCTATTAAGTACTATGTGAATAAACCTATACAACACATGGTCAGACAATCTAGAGTTCTAGACCCTCGAGACTCATCGTTGTTATATTTAGGTGAAGGTTTTAGCTTGCTGTTTAGCTTTAGATCATTCTACCCGCAAAGAGTCTGTTTGTTACATAATAATAATTCAAGTCACATCACGGTTCAGGCACAGAATACATAATAGTACTACGGTTCAGGTCAGGTACAAGTTGTATCAGTAGGTTTAAAAAAATACTTATGCTGCTTAATAGGCTGGTCTTTTTTTTTTTTTGGAGGGTGGGAAATCGTCAAATGACTCCTCCCGCTCTGAATGAATGCCGAGATACAAAACAGTACCTATCTATTATAAAACTGTATTATTTCTCTGTTTCTCGTCATTTCATGAGGCACCTTCATTTTTGCCATGTCTTTCTTACCACAGTAGATCCATCGTTTCTTTGGTCTTCCTCTACTCTTTTTCGCATCCACATTCATATCCAAAACCTTTCTCACGATATTTTCCTCATTTCTCCGCATCACATGCCCATACCACGACAACCGATGTCTACGCAAGTTTTCAGTCACCGGCGCCACTTTCAGACTAATAAATAAATAAACATGGGTGGTTTTTAGTCAATAGAAGTCTGACACTCCCTTCCGCTCCACCCAGAGCGGAGGCAGTCATTTGATGATTGCCAATCCATAAAAAGGGGTTTCTGAATCCAGACACACAGAACAAGACGCCCCGGGCGCGGCCGCCGCCGGGCGTCGCATTGCGATTCCCGGTCACCGTAGGCGCGAGCCTGGTGACGGTGAGCATTGTGTGACTCGACATCCGATCAGAATCAAGCCCGGATAGACAGCGCGTTGTGTTCCTCACGCGCCTCAATGAGTTATCAGCACGTTATCAGCAAGTTGTCAGCATAGATAGACGGAGCCTACTAGGGCCAGTGCCTGCCAGGGTTGCGGAATTTGTTCGAAAGAGCTACCGCGGTTCTAGAACGCATAGGGCATTAGAAGAAACGCGAATGGGTTTTAGTCAGTAAGAGTCACTCTCCCTTCTGCTCCGCCCAGAGCAGAAGCAGTCATTTCCCGTTGGGGCTGCGGGTTGTTTAAAAGAGATACCGCGGCCTCGGCGCAAGGACTAAGAAGAAACATGGGTGGTTTCTAGTCAATAGAATTCTGACACTCCCTTTGCCCAAGAGCGGGAGGGATTTTCCACCCGCCAAATAATAAAAAAAAGCAGTAATTTTGTTGATTTCCCATTCTTAAAATAATGGGGTTTGGAATGATGTACTGAATTTTCTCTCTGTATTATCAGCTACAGTATTTTTTTTATTGATAAATTATTTCCTTATGCCTTGTAACACCTACCTACCTACCTATATATATATGTATAATTTAATAAATTGGACTATGTCAATTTGTACGATTCGATAGTTTATGGTAGGTACATACAGTATTTTTTATTCATGAAGGTTTTCCTCATGCCTTCTCTACACAAAGAGCATTGAGTAACTTTGTATGGACTAGTGCCGTCGTTTTTTTTTTAGCGGCCACCAATAACTTTCAGGTTACTTTGTTGTGCTGTGTTAATTAGTTTTGTCCTAAGTGATTTTGAAGCTAAGATATTTGCAATTGAAAATTTTTAGAATGCCGTCTTCAATTTACTGTCCTGCGTAAAGAAATCTTAGTTATGATTTTAGAAGGTTGATTCTAGAGCTGGCTATACTGTTTTACGACCGTCTGTCAATGTGACGTTAGTATTGTGGGTCTTCAGGTCTTGAGAAATAATAATAACACATCACACTATTTTATATATTATTATAATATGATAAATAAACAATTGACTGCCTCGTTGGTCTAGTGGTAGCAAGCGCGACTACGGAGCATGAGGTCCTGGGTTCGATTCCTGGGTCGGGCAAAGTGTTATTGGCTTTTTCCAACAATAATTTATCAGTAACAGCCACGGAGTCTGGATTAGTGCCCGGTTGATGGCAATAGGCTCGCCCCCTATTACATGGGACTTAAACATAACTGGCGAAATGTGGGTGTACTATAAGGTACAATGTGCATCTGGATTGAGGGCCCATTTTTTTAAACCTTGCCAAACGAAATAAGACTCATAGGGCAATTAGTTAAAAATAGTTAAAACTTAAAGCATAGGGCCACGAATTTCTTAAACGTGAATTAAAAATGTTATGATTAAATAACTTGGGCCCTCAATCCAGACGCGTGCATAAAGTGGCATAGCCTAAATCTCAGTAAGTCCTATCACTGGGTTAATAATTTTTATTCAGGAATTTAGTTAAGAATTTCTTAAAGATTTTAAGAAATTCCCAAATCTGTAGAATGTGACATTACAGATTTATGGCGGTATTTCTAGGGCCCTCAGTTCAAATGTGTCTGTACTGAGGAATCTGCAAAACATGGATTTATCTGAAGAAATACATAAATGCGACTTTAACATGTTTTACATAAATACTTAGGTGAATTAGTTAAAAAGAAATAATGACAGAAAAGTTAATTGTTACGTAGTAAATGAAAGTCAAATTTTACTAAAATGTCTGAACTGAGAGCCCAACATTTTCGGCTTTATTGACTAGGCTCAACCTCAAAGATTAACGCAAATTAGAATAAGATTTTTAACTATTTTTTAATTAAATTTTAACATATCGTCCGTTCTTCTAAATATCATACTTTAAGAGAAAATTGATTTTCTTCTTTTATGTAAGAGAAAAATTTGTAGGGTGACCATAATGATCATAGTTAGTGCCGGTACATTTTCAAGATTGATCTAGAAAAGATCTGACAGTTTAAAATAAAACAATTAAATTTACCTAAGCATTATTTAATGATTTTTGTGATTTCGGAAATTGTATCTTAGTAATTAAAAAACTTTTTTGCAAAAAAAAAAACGACTTCAAAAACATAAAAAAATGAGAAACACAAAATCGAAAAATACAAAGAAGTGAAAAATTAACTTCTTTAAGAAAAATCATATTTTGTTTGTTTGATAATTTTTTGCCACCGACTTCAGACGCTGATTTTTCTTCTGAAGTTTATTTTTTACTTTTTTGTTTTTCACTTTTTGTGTTCTTCAATTTTGTGTTTTTTACTTTTTTATGTTTTTGAAGTCGGTTTTTTGTCCTTTTTTAGTTGTAATATCCTATACAAACGTTTACTATTCATTTAACATTCAAACTAGAAACCTAACCCTTAACCTTCAAGATTTCCTTATTATTGCTTTCAACTCCTAATCGTTGAGGAGAGTACCTTCCATAATCAGCTCACCTAGATAACCTAAAAGAATACAACCATTTATACGTTCCCATTATATTTTGTTAAAGAATTATCCTCCAACTCCTAACCGTTGAGGAGTTATACCTTCATCAACATGAAGTAATGACTGCTATGTGCGAATACTTGAAAAACTTTAGAAAAAGCACTAAACACGTAATAAGTGCCTATACAATTTGAGGGTTGCCCTCGATTTCTCTGGGGTGCAATCATCAGATCCTGATTTTCTTATCATGGTCAAATTCTTTTTTTGTTGAAAAGGAATTTTCTATATCGGTTCAGGGGTATTCGAGTAATCGGTGAATATACATATAAAAGATTTTTTTTTCTTCTTTCATTTTATGCAAACACTGGTAAAGCTGAATAAATGTTATTTTTTTATTTGCTTTAGGCAACTAGGCCCATAATAGTACCTTAAGGACAATAAGGACTAACATCACATTATAAAAAATAGTAATAAAAATAAATAAAATGAAAACAAAATTGTAAACTGTAGGTACATATATAATACGTTTAGCTGCAAATATTACGACTTTTCGACTGCGCTTGACAAAATGTACTGGTACTAACTATGATCATTATGGTCACCCTGCAAATTTTTCCCTTATAAAAAGTAGAAAATCAATTATCTCTTAAAGTATGATATTTAGAAGAACAGACGATTTGTTAAAATTTAATTAAAAAATAGTTAAAAATCTTATTCTAATTTGCGTTAATCTATGAGGTTGAGCCTAGTCAATAAAGCCGAAAATGTTGGGCTCTCAGTTCAGACGTTTTAGTAAAATTTGACTTTCATTTACTACGTAACAATTAACTTTTCTGACATTATTTCTTTTTAACTAATTCACCTAAGTATCTAAGTAAAACATGTTAAAGTCGCATTTATGTATTTCTTCAGATAAATCCATGTTTTGCAGATTCCTCAGTACAGACACATTTGAACTGAGGGCCCTAGAAATACCGCCATAAATCTGTAATGTCACATTCTACAGATTTGGGAATTTCTTAAAATCTTTAAGAAATTCTTAACTAAATTCCTGAATAAAAATTATTAACCCAGTGATAGGACTTACTGAGATTTAGGCTATGCCACTTTATGCACGCGTCTGGATTGAGGGCCCAAGTTATTTAATCATAACATTTTTAATTCACGTTTAAGAAATTCGTGGCCCTATGCTTTAAGTTTTAACTATTTTTAACTAATTTCCCTATGAGTCTTATTTCGTTTGGCAAGGTTTAAAAAAATGGGCCCTCAATCCAGATGCACATTAAGGTACACCTCTGCCTAACCCTTCGGAGATTATAGGCGTGATGTTATGTTATGATAAATAAAAAAAAATCTTTTAACTCTCTTCATCCATTTCGTTCTCAATATCATGTCGAATAATAAAAAAAAAAATGCCGGCTAGTCAGATTATTTTAATATCTGCACCATCCCATGTACCATATTGCTTATGGATGAGTAAACAATATTGTATGTAACTGATGGTTTTCATTTTCTATCGATAAAGTCAGAAGTCCGGTATCGATTCATAATGCCATGGAATCACGAGTAATTCAAATTACCCATGGACCCGGTAATGGGTCGACCCACTGGGACCACGGGTAACAGTCATATAATAGACATTACAGCATGCAGCCTAAGGTACGTTTCCCAATAATACATGGGCAATTAAATAGTGGCTCAATATTGCATCCAGCCCTTGTACAGCTCTTTCTACGAGAATGTACCCGTAATAATATGTCTGTCTAGAATTCTAGATGAATGTCCAATACGAACACCGCCAACACGATTTAGAATTCGTCGGCAACAGGTACACAAAATGCACTGTTGATTACATTCATAGATCTAATAAAACCAGTTTGGACCTACGGCATTCAGTTATGGGTAGCCTGCTGTAATTTCGATATAAATATCATTCAAGCAAATTAACAATGCACTCTGGTTCATTAGAAACAGTGACTTACACGAAAACCTGTACATGCCAACAGTGAAGGATGAGATAAAGAAATTCGCAGGCAAATACAAAACAAGACTGTACAACCATCCTAACCAGTTCGCTGTCCAGCTCACATTACCTGACTGTCTAAATCGTCTGAAACGGCGCAGAACCTTGGATCTCGGGGGCGTTGACTAAGCCAATATATTAATATGGAGGATGTTTCTAGTGGGGTACATCTCCTCAAATCTAATAACCGTTTAACACATCTGCTCGTTGAAGCTCAGAAGGACTGATTGCAAGATTCAAGACAATAAAAAAAAATTACATCCATGCGTTATACATCCAAATTGTAGAATGTAAGAGTCCAAAGAGCTATGCTGGGTCAGTCACAATACACAAACGATAACAATGTCCAAGGAAATGATAAATCGTTATAATGCATCGGCCCTTAAATAAAACAGACATCGGGCCAGGTAATCTTCGTATTTAATTTATTTTATTTAGAATTCTCAAAAAACTACGGCTGTAACCTAAAAAAGTGCTATGGAGTATACCTATAACTTCGTTCTGATTAGATTTAGAGAAATGTTTCGATAATAACTTACGAGTATGATCGCTTTATTCTGCTCTTTCAAAATATCCAAGTTTCATTACTGGCCGCGCAACTTCAAAACGACGCCAACTTTACTCAAATCCCTTTAATTGAATAGGACTTTGTCGATAGTAGGTAGGTACCTACTTCATACTCGTAAATTATGTCGATTTTATCAAATACTCATGAATTGCGATAAGCTGTTGTATATTTTTTATCGTTGGTAGATAATATTTGGAATATTTTACAGTTCCAAAAATATTTGGTGAATGTACAAATCCTTTTCATAGTAATACTCGTATCACAGATTAATATACTAACTGCCGCACTCAGAGAGCTTTAATGATTACTTAGGCCATCACTTAGTAAAAGCTTTGACAGTATTGTCATACAAAAGTATGTCAAATCATTACTAAGTGACGGCTTAAGTAATCATTAAAAGTCTCTGAGTACCGCAGTTAGTAATACATTTGCCTGTGTTTGCAACCTAGCCGAGAGGGATTTACAGCTAGAAATGCTAGAATATTTAGCAGAAAAAAATAATAGCTCAGTTGGTACTCGGTAGGGCGTCATGGCTGAACGCTGATCTGAAAGAGATATTGTGGGTTTTCACAAAATCTGTCGATTTTTGAGTACTTAGGTACCTACAGGGACATAAGATTTATAAATCTCAGAGGTAAAATGACAGAAAGGACTGTAGATGGATTCAAGTGCTTAGCTACATAATTATGTAAATCTTTTGCCGTGTAGTTTTATTTAAAACTTACTTTTAAATTAGCAAATCACTGCTCTGAGGGACGGAAAAGGGAAGGAGCATGGAGAAATGCGATGCGGTGCTGCTAGATGAAGCGCAACTCTAATGCTTTCTGTGGCTAACATTTATTTTTTTTAACCTAACCCGTTCTAAGGCCAAATAGGGTCCCGTCGGGACTGCGGGTTGTTCGCAAGAGATACCGCGGCCTCGACATAAAGGGCTAAGAAGGAACATGGGTGGTTTTTAGTCAGTAGAAGTCTGACACTCCCTTTCGCTCAGCTCAAGAGCGGGAGGGGTTATTCGATGAGTTTCCACCAGCCAAAAAAAAAGGGTAGTTCACAAAAAAAATCTTTCGCCCGTCAGATAAATTTCCAAAAAATATTGGACAATTTTTTTTCTTTTTGCACGTTTATAAACAAATAATGAAGACGATACAGTGCTTTGAAAACTCGTGTGACGTCATATTGTAAAACATTAGTATGACATTTTTACCGGCGAGTGACGTCACAAGCCCCCACTCAAATCTTTGAAGCGTTTTATCTTCGTCAATTTTTATTGATTTGATAAAACAAAACATACGTAGTTATCCAATATTTTTCGATAATCTAACAGACGGACTTATTAGAATCATATTTTTTTAAGTCAGGACACACACCCCTATTGGTTTGTTCTAAGCCTACCGGTTTACACTACGACCAACTTGGATGTAGACGATCGCAAACATAAATGCATCAAAACTTACCTCTAACTTACTTATATTGTGTACCTAGTAGAACCTACACATGTAGGTGTGGAAAATACCTGTAAATCAATTTTTAAATTGATAATTATCACTGTTATAATGATTATGAGTTTTTAATGTACATTTAACGTTAATCTTATACATTTATCAATAAAAAATAACGACTTCTAGACTACCATAAATATAACGTTGTAACATGCTATCCGAGGTTAAAAACCCCGCCCTACTTGGTTAAAACACCCTTTGTGAAGAATTTTTGAAGGGCATATCAAACTACTAGCAATTTTCCGCGGCTTCACTCGCGTGGAAGTCGGTGAAACTAAAAAAATGACGATTTTCCATACATGAGTTCAACGACAGTCACAGTGCACCTTGTATTGCAAAAAGAGACTTGTTCATGTTCGTCCTTCTAGAAAACTAGGCAAACGCAGCGGTTGCTTGGCGTTATCTTATCAGTCAGCGAATTTGAAATTTTTAAAGTAAACTAAGAGAGGCTTGAGAGGTTGCCTATTGCCACTTTCTAACTGCCCGGTTGTAGTGTACCTATGCTGATTTGTAGGTAACTTTTGATGATCTGATCTGATGTTCTTTTGTTGAGTTTAGTTTATAAGAATTAGTTGTACTTAAACAGCTATATAGTTGTATTATGTGATTGTAGCAATCGGATGCTTGGCTCGTCTGTCTAACATTTGATTTCTGTTTTTTCCAGAAAATGGGCAACATCATATATTCGATCATTTGGCTCTTAATCCTCATATTTATATCACTTTGGCTGGCTGGCATTGCTGCTGGTATCTACATTATTGTTCTTCCCTTCACAGTCTGCATAGAAGCGTTATCAGTAAGTATTTTATTTTATTAAATAAGCTGTTACCGAAGGTTGTAATAATAGTAGACTGAGCACCGTCTTGGGGCGGACAAATACCTGCCTTTCTGACAGAAACTACTCGGTGTTCTACCACTACTTTTGGGAGAGCTGGGGCTTTAAAGTCAGTCATGAGTAGATTTATCATGATAGGTACCATCCATCCGATTTGTCTGGATGTGTACATTTTCCAGACATAGTCTAAAAACAAAACCTACTGCTAACTTAAAGGAAAAATGTCCGTACTTTGTTGCAAAGGTCCGACTTTTTTTCAGAACTTTCCAAATTTCGATATGGTGGACCGAAGATATATTATGGGAGAGCTCGTGGCTAAATAATAGCATCTGTAAGGGTTATCACCCATTACTTAGCGTGTTTCCTCCCTGTATCAGGAAACACGTTAAACCATTGGGTCTGGCTGACATTTGTAGATGTTTGACAGTCAATGGCCCGAAAGTCTGACAACCAGTTTTACCAAAGGATATCGTTATTATTACCCAATATTAATATTGGATACGTATTTTTTGTTTTATCAAATCAATACAAATTGACGAAGATAAAACGCGTCAAAGATTTGAGGCGTCACTAACCGGTAAAAATTGTCATAAAATGTCTTAGAAAATGACGTCACACGAGTTTTCAAAGCACTGTATCGTCTTCATTGTTTGTTTACCTACGTGAAAAAAAAAAATACGTGTCCAATATTTTTTGTAAATCTATCTGACGGACTAATTAGATTTTTTTTGTTAACTACCCTATTGGGTTGTGGAGGTCAGATAGCTAGTGGCTTCATGTAAAATACTGGTATTCAGCTGCATCCGGTTAGACTGCAAAGGTCACAGACGGAGTTACTATTGAAAGGTCCATTTTACGCAATTCATATTATGCTGCTAAAGCGGCCATTTTAGACCCCCAGGTCTTAAATTAATGAATCTACAAAGGGCTTTTAATTACTTGGCCCGCCTAACTTCTGGCTATTTATTCGGTAAGTAGGTAATAGAAAGAAGTTTTGTATGAGACAAAATCTTGTAGGCAAAGCGTCACGCTTCTGAGATAAGCCATCATAACTCAACTGCAAAAGTTGTTTGTATTGATACCAGCTATTGTTTGGTACAGGCTTTATACAAAAAACAAGTTATAGTACGACTAGTACGAGAGGCAAAACCTATGCCACATCGTATTACGGATATACTGCGGTACTCAGAGATATTTAATGATTACCTAAGCCGTCACTTAGTAAAGATTTGACATACTTTTGTATGACAAAACTGTCAAAACCTTTACTAAGTGATGGCCTAAGTAATCATTAAAGCTCTCTGAGTGCGGCAGATAGACTTAGAATATCGTTAGATAAGATGAATTTGAACACTAACTGCTTAGGCACTACTGGGCAGTACCGGTCCTTAAGGTGGGGGCCGGGAGTCCTATCTGCCTCTGCTATAAAAAAAAGATGGCAGACGGTTCTATCACAATAAGTCTGATACTAAAAATGATATTAGGTTTCTCATTTTTTCAACCAATTTGTGCGTCACTAGTGGGCTGGGTGCATATGCATATTCAAAATGATGGTTCCCAGGATTACCTAAAGATGGTTTTCTTTCAGTCAGTCTGATTAAGATACGGACTGCTAGGAAAAGTATGATCATTTCTTTTGGCATATTCGAACGCGCGTTCAGGTATCAATTCTATCGATTTTATACAGTTTTATTCGTAAAACGATGAGACAAAACTTTTGGTCATGGGCTCTCGTACTATTTGCCACTACACCTATTCCTACAAAGAGAATTAAACCACTTGAGAGCTGATAGACCGATTTCGTCTAGGCACACGACTCACCGCTACGGGCTGGGGGACGAAGAAAATACAGCGGTTGCGATTGGTCGATGCACCAAGGTCAGGACGAATATTCCAAACATAGTGATTCGCAAGTCAGTTTGGCAACAATCATAAAAATCGACATCTATCAATTCTATTTTTTTTAAACTATAGTGAAAAATTTAACTTTATTCAAATTAAATCAATGCTAAAATTAAATGAAGCTTATTTAATGGACTGAAAGTATGACTTATAAAAATAATAGCAATAAGAATCCCTGTCGGATAGAACAATGAATTCTCATAAGTGAAATTCAAATTAAATTAATTTATTGTGCAATTAGGAATCACTTTTACACATTATTTAACAAGCTAGCTGGAGTCGAGATTTCCTAACTGATAGTCATAAGGAATGTCAAAACAAACTCAGAGGTCACTGTCTGTTTTAAAGTACAGAAATTAATAGCATCGTTATCTCTGCATCACCCTAAGATAGACTAGCATAAAATACCCAAGGTATTAAATTTCTCATCTCTGAGCTTTTAATAGTGCATAGAACATTAAATAAATTTGCTTACTAGATAAACTCGTTTGACCTAGCCGCGAAATTTTCCGTCTTGAAGTCTCTTAATGTTTTTGTTGTTTTTGTTATGTGAAAATATTAGATGGTCTATATGGCGCTTTATTTTGCGTTTTCGTGGAGTTAAGTCCTCAATTTGTGGCTCGACTTTTACGGTACGGAATTCTGCAAAGCAACAAAATTTGACTTCTGATAGGAGCACTATTGATATAACAGTTAACTAAACGAAAATTAACTTACGACAGAGACATAGGAAGTTAAAGGTACCTACATTATGATCATCAAATTTACATTTCTGAGAGGTTATTAGATCCTTAGTTTGTCCTTTTGATAATAAATCCTGTAATTATACATCAAGCATATTGTAACCTCTGATCACGTACCACGTCGTTAAAATGAATTGGCTTACTTTTGAAATAGTTAGATGGGAAGGCCCAGGTAAATTAGAACCATGCACATATAGATCAGCTGTATTATTTGGTAAATCCTGTAAATAATTATTTTTTATTTTACATGTAATATTAAACTGAAATAATGATGTATAAAATAAAACATACCAAAACAGGCAAAAATGGAGTCGGTGTGGCTAAACTAAATAAACGGCGTCGGTTCTTTAAAGTTTCAAAGTAATCTGCAGTGAAATGCCTTGAACAAACAACGCTAAAAATTTTTGGAAACCTTTTTTCCCTGTGGACTGCATTAATCCACTTTTATTTCAGTTCTAGAATATTTGGAAATGTAAACACTAACTGCCGCACTCAGAGAGCTTTAATGATTACTTAGGCCAAAAAAAGCTAGCCTAAGCTTAGCTTTGGCTAAGTAAAGGTTTTGACAGTTTTGTCAAACAAAAGTATGTGAAATCTTTACTAAGTGTCGGTTAAGTAATCATTAAATATCTCTGAGTACCGCAGTCAGTAACGTTACTTTTTTACCAGTAGGAAACAACGTAATTTTTATCGTCATTATTATATGTACAGACTTTGTTTTGAAGTTGTCACAACACTACCAGCATTAGTACAGATAGAAAGGGACAGATGTATTGACAAACCCTAGTGAGAGAAAGGGACTTTTCAAAAAAAAAAGACATCAACGCGGTGTACATTTTTGTGCCTTTTTACTTAAACAACCAGTTTAGCTTGAGCCCTGCAATTATTATTTATAATATTATTAACATAAATATATTTTACTTACCGATGAAAAGTTATGCCATCGTTTTTTATAGCTGGATGTTCTAGACGATTTCCCACACCATTTAACAGAACAGGAACTCATAACTGTCCATAATTATACAGAAATGTTTTGAAATGCATCAAAATAACCGCGTGTGCAGAGATCCATTAACTGGTCAATACTAAAATGGCCATTCATATTGTCATCTAATATAAATGCAATTTCATTTATGTGTCGTAAACTCGTGAGCCTGAGTTGCCCGTATGAGCAGTCAAGAGGCTATATAGTCATTGTATTCCTACCTTTATTCTAGAGGTAGATACATACCAAGTTGTTTAATTTTTTAATTACTTATTATTTTTTTTGTTTCAGGGTCTCACAGATTTTTTGCTGTCAGTGATACAGTTCCCGAGATACTGTGCCCAAGGGATGGTGGAAGGAAGAGGACTCAATTAGATTATAATATAAGCACTATTCTAGTCGAATTAACAGTTTTAACCTAATATCAAATGGCGCTAACTATGTTGTGAGTGACATGTAGGCAGGTACTTGTAAGTACCTACCTATCTATTAACGTTAAATTACGTTAATGACAACTGAAGCAACATATACGTACCTACCTACCTAATTTTAAATTAATGTCAAAGCAAAGTCTTGTGTTTTACACTTAATTTTTAAGTACCTACCAAATGTTCTAACATAGGTATACTTAATGAATGCTCTAAACTAAATGTTGAACACCGAACAATATACATTCAGTAGTTATGAATAAATAAGCAGTATCATTATTATGATTAAGCGATGACGTTGACATCCGTCGAATTCTAGTCTTTTATACCTTCTACAGCCAGGGCTGTTTGCCTGACGACTCAGCATTATCTACGGCGTAGTAACGGTAGAATGACATTTAGCTATCTTCACATTTGAAATCGAATTAGAATAATCTTTAAAAACAAGTTAATTAAATACACATTTCTATGTAAAAGTCTGATCAGTGCCTTGGCTTGAAAGGGTATCATGATGTGTCCTGAAATGAAAAGAGAGTGAATTTTGAAATTAGGTACGAAGGAATAAAAGGCTTGACTGTACCATTAACTTGAGATCAAATAATAATATATTATGTAAGCAAACAGGATGTAAACGTACCCTACACGAAGCCGTCTACCAAACATTCTGTTCATCAAACTAAGTACCTACCTAACTCTACGAAAAAAATATTTCTGGAAAACAACTTTTTTTTTGGGTTGATAAATCACGTTTTGCGGTAAAACTCAATGTAGCACACTCAAAACATTATGCTAATGGGATGCTTTGAATAAAAAACGGGTCATGGAACTCATGGAGGCAATTCGAGTAAAATTATTACCTTAAAACCGAATATTTAAAAAACGACTTGTGTAAAATTCGCAAGTTTGACCTCCAATATCTCTGTAACTAGAAGGTTCCCAGGTATGGTCCAGAACAAAAAAAAATATCACACAGACACGGAGACGGGGGCACCTTCCAGCTTCGTTAAGGGTACTTTTACACCCTTTATAATAATGTAAGTGTTACTTTAATAAAAAATCATTATTGTTAAAAGAAGGTATCTAATAATATTATATTGTTTCACACAGCACAACGTGTTTTATTTTATTTGTAACAAGAAATAAAAACATAAAAATTAGGTAGGTATATATTAATTATTTTTGGCCTATAACGTGAAATAAAAATAAAAATTTGCTGGATTTCATGTTATGTACACATTTAATCCGTTTATTGCCCGTGATCCACCCGCCTAGTCCACCTGGGTGTACCACGGGAAATTTAATTAATCGTATAAAAAGCTCAAGACTTCTGTAATTTTTATTTTCATTGGTCAATATTCGTGTGTAATTGAGATTTTTAAGGTATCTTAGAAATTAGGCAAAGTAATGTCTCATGTCTGTGACTTTGCCTAGTGCATTTACTACAAAATAAACCATTTGATTTTAGAAGTTCTTTAATAGGTAAAATTACACAAGCAATGTCTGGACAACATTTTATACAATCTCCATGCATCGACAAAGAACGGGTAGGGTTGTCATACAACAAGTATAAATTAAAAATTTAAAAAACCCCTGACTCAATTATTTTTGCGAAGCTTATTTAACCCATATGGTATTAATCTATATCTAAATAAATATGATTGTTAGAACAGAAATTCAATATTGAATATTTGTGCCTTTTACTCTATATTATTATAGTTGAAACCACAGAACAGATAAATATCTGTTCTGTGGTATAAACAAATATCTTCGAAGACATCGCAATGTAAAAATATTCGCGCGACTAAATAATTACACGCGGCAGTCATTCGCTAAGAAGCAATAAATATTAAACATTGGTTCTCCACTTTTACTACCTTAAATCAAACTGGGTCACCAAAATAGTTATTTGTTATACAAGAGTGCAAAGTTGCTTTTTAACCGCGTGTTCAATTTTGATGACCGAGCAAGCGAAGGATTCTAAAATTGAATCACGAGCGCAGCGAGTGATTCAAAATTAGAATCCTGAGCGTTAGCGAGGGAATCAAAAGAGCACGAGGTGAAAAATCTTTGCACTCGAGTGCAACACGTAACTTTTCATTCCACCTCAGCGAGGAAATGACTAAATGCAAAAAAAAAACGTTTACAATCACAAGATAGGTACACTTTTATTTCAGTTTAGGTATTAATTACTACATTATGACAGGTAAGTATTACAGAATAATCTTTAAATTATAACAAAATAATACTAAGGTATAATTAAGAAAATTTTAAAGTAACGTTGCTACAGTTATTTAAATTGAGTGTAATATTTTTGTTTGGTACTGTAATATTGGTGTTAGTCACTTGTGTACTGTTTTTCGGTAAACTATCTGTCATACTTAATAGTTGTACCGATTCATCGGATTCCCTTGGCGTGAATGTTGGAGAGAGAGGGAGATGGTTAGGTGTTTCATAACGGCTTATTTTTGATGTAGAAGGGCCAGTCCAAGGATCCGATTGAGGCTCTTTCAGTGTAATGGCTCCTACGATGCCTTCACATATTTTAGACTTATTTTGGATGGAATCCTCTATGTATCCCTCTACAACTGCATTGGACTTCCAGCCTCCGTGGCGCTTAAGGGACAGGAGATCAGCTCCGGAATCAGCCAAAAGTGTGGCTGAAGTTCGTCGGAAACAATGACCCGTGTACAACAGGGGTTCTGGAAGTTCAAGAAATGTTGCTATTTCTCGTGGGATACTGCCAATTTTATTAGTACCCATAGGCTGTCTAACACACTTTCCATTGCGATACTGTAGAAAAAATCGATTGATTGGAGTGTTAGGCGGGCGTAAGGCTTGATATTTCTCAACAATCGTTACGTATTCCTTGCGAATGACGAAGTTGCGGTCTCTTTTTGTCTTTGTATTAGGTAAATTAATTAATAGTAAGTCATCTGAATGTTTCTCAATGTTTTTGACATTAAGTTGTGTAAGTTCATTAGTTCGACATGCTCCGTTTATTCCAATAATAAGAACAACCTGTAACGTAAAGAGAATTGTAGTAGATAAATGAATAAAACTTAAGTAGATACTGAATGTGCAACTGACTTACTTTTGCCGCCAAATATACGGAATCGGGTGCTTCGTTAAAAAACTTTTCAATATCAGATACTGTGAAAACCTTCGATTTTTTGGTTGATGACCAGATGAGGCTCTTTTTAAAAATGCCACTAATTTAGGATAGGTATCGATATGTTTGTCTTTTTTCATCTTTATTGTTGCTTTTAGCATCGAATACGTACTCCATAGAGTGCTTGCTTTCTTGTTCTCGGATAATTCTATAAAATATGCCAGCAAAACGTTTTCTGAGAAAGTTTTGGCTCCTTTTGCTAGTCGCCACGTGTTGAACATATCGTACTGTTTTAAATACTTCTCGCGTGATTGTTGAGGGAGAAAGCTCATTTGCGCATTATTAACAGTTTCAGTCAATTCTGTTGGCGTCAAGCAAACTTTCTCGTCGCTAGAATCACTCATTTTAGTTTTTTTACTTGTTTTCAAGTTTCTTGTTTTTAATATAAGGTTTAACAATGACGTGAAAAAATGCCGCGTAAAGAACCGCGTACAAAGCAAATTGAAAAAAGAACACCAAGAAGGTTCCGAGTCTGAGTTTTTAACAAATAAAAAAAAAGTTGTATGATATATATTCGGCACCATAGAGGTAGCAGTAAATAGGTTTAATGTTTTTTTTAATTCACAAACTTAGTGCACACGATGTTCTAAATTCAATTTACTTTATCCTCTAGAGAATAAAAACGGCTTTTCCACTCAGATATTGAAGATTAAAAATACTCTTTCCGAGATGGTGGGATGAAAAATCAATTTTCAAGCTTTTAGTTTTAATTTCGTTAATTTATATTACTCACTGCGGTACTCGGAGATATTTAATGATTACTTAGGCCGTCGCTTAGTAAAGGTTTGACATACTTTTGTATGACAAAACTGTCAAAACCTTTACTAAGTGATGGCCTAAGTAATCATTAAAGCTCTCTGAGTGCGGCAGTCATTCCCTTTCAATTGGTATAGTGTACATTATTCTACAATCCCTTTCATTTCTTGCTACCCATATTGAGGGAGTTTAAAAAAAAAACGAATTATTTTGTGGCGGCGGCTATCTTGGATTTAAAATTTGTCATAGTGTATAGTATTCTACTAATCAAGCCCATTCATTTGATACTCATATTAATAAAGTTGTGAAAAAATATGTAATCCGCCATTTTGTGGCGGCAGTCTTGGACCGATTTACATCAAACATAGCTAAGAACAGTCTCGACTAATTCACTTTTCAAACAAAAAAAACAGAATCAAGCACTTTAGAGATAGCTGCAGGCTTCGGGGTAAGTGATAAAACTGTATTAATCCACTTGAAGCAAATCGGGAAAGTAAAAAAACTTGAACGATGGGTACCTACCTCATGAATTGAGTGAATCGAACTTGCAAACACGCGTCGACTGCTGTGTGTGTCGACCCTGGAGACCCAGCCAAATCCTGCCCTAAACGAAAATTGACTCAGAAAAAGTTACTTGTGAGTGTTTGGTGGACTAGCGCCGGTGTCGTTCACTACAGCTTTCTAAAATCTGGCTAAACGATTACGGCAGATATTTATTGTCAGCAACTGCAAACCATGAAGGAAGAACAGCTGCTAAACAACCGAGATTGGTCAATCGCTCTAGACCACTGCTGCTTCACGACAACGCAAGACCACACACTGCACAACAAACAACCACTAAGTTAGATGAGCTAAAATTAGAATGTCTGCGACATCCACTGTACTCCCCGAACCTTGCTCGCAACAGATTACCATTTTTTCCGGAAATAGGACAACTTCTTACAAGGAAAAAAATTCAACTCCGATGCGGCAGTCAAAACCGCCTTCAAAGAGTTTATTGATTCTTGCCCCCATGTTTTTTTTAGTAAAGGGATCAATGAACTACATATGAGATGGCAAAAGTGCATAGATAATAACGGTGCATACTTTGATTAATTAAATAAATTTTACAAAAAAAAACAGACTTAATATTCCTCCCGTACAAAACGCCAATTTCATATAGTAAGGACCTAATATTTATTGTAATTGTCGGCAAGACGTCGCAAGCTCGTAACGATGCTCGAACACCAGCACATGTTTTCGACATGCTCTCACCGCAAACAACAGTTGTTTGCGCACTGCACAGTGCACATAAATGAATTCTGTTATAAATATCGGAATCAGAACGGATGATCTTTCACACTCATCGTTGGTTATCTGTGGGCGTCGGTGGGTAGTGTTGGATGAAGAAACCAGATTCGTACACCGATACACTCAGTCAAGACTCCCAAGCACAGTAATAGTTAGATAAAGTATTACCTAGTCAAGATAGTGAGACACTCATAAAGTCATAACATAACCCTGTAGGTACGGTACGGTGAAGGAAAACATCGTGAGGATACCAGCATGCCTGAGAGAAATTTCTCTTGACGGCATGTAAATTCAATTCAGTGGCCATGGACGGCATGAAACCGTCCTGGGGGTCTAAGATGGCCGCTTCAGCAGAATATGAAGATAATAATATGAATTGCGTTAAAATTCGTATTCGATTACATATCAAGTCGTTTCTTTTTCATAAACTTTTTTTTTGTTGCAGGGTCTCAGAGATTTTTTGCTGTCAGTAGCACAATTCCCAAGATAGGTAGGTACTGTGCTCAAGGGATTATGGATGGAAGAGGACTCAATTAGATTATAATATAAACACTATTCTAGTCGAATTATCAGTTTTAACCTAATACCAGGATTTGAATAGAATTGAAAAGGGAGAGATTTTGGAAATTGATGAAGGAATAAAAGACTTGACTATAGCATTAACTTGAGATTCAATATAATTATATTATGTAAGTATACAGGGTAAACATATCTACCCTTCACCAAGCCGCCAACCAAGCATTCTGTACACCCAGGGCCTGTCCTAAGGGGGGTCACAGGGGTCATGACCTCCCTTAAGAACTTCAGAAAAATAGCAATTTCTCGGAAACTTTGTAAATTATTAACTTTCTGCACAAGAGGAACCATCCATTCCGGGGTAGTATGCTAAAATTTCGAGCTCACTTCGCTCGATAATGCATCTTACGCCTTTTTAAGTTTATTACAAGTTGACGGAGTTAACTTTTATTGCGGGTTGTTCGCAAGAGATACCGCGGCCTCGACATGAAGGGCTAAGAAGGAACATGGGTGGTTTTTGGTCAGTAGAAGTCTGACACTCTCTTTCGCTCTGCCCAGGAGCGGGAGGGGCTATTTGATGATTTTCCACCCGCCAAAAAAAAAAAGACGCATTACTTTGTGTAATTTATTTCATCACCGCTGCTCTCAAAACGGTGAAGGAAACCGTCATTAATTTCAACAATAAATACATTGCTTGACGGCAAACGCACCAAAAGCATGCCATGAATGTACCAAAAGAACCTAACCTATCCGAGGCTCGACTCACTTCGGTCGCTCTTCCGTTCTCGTCATCTTGAAACTCGAAATTCTAACTCGCCCCCCGAAATCGGACAACCATAAAGAGATCAATCTATCCGAGGCGAAATGCTACAATTTTCTCGCTCGCTAATACATTCTATTTCTGTATAAATGCACGAAAATAATCTAATTTATCCAAGGACCTGCACAAAAATTTTCGAGCTCACTTCGCTCGCTCTTGCATTTTCTGAATTCTCAAGTGTTTTCCGCATTAGCAATCTAAGTACCTATATATAACTCCTGTAAGTCCTGTATGAATGGTCAAAAGAAAATATAACCAACCCGATGTAGTACTAATATTGTCGAGCTTGCTGACATCCTGCAATTTTTTTGCAGTTTTTCTTTACAATTTCTGTAATAATAGACAATAAGGAAACCTCCCAAATTCAAACTGACTTTGAGAGCTTGCTACGCTCACTCATGAATCTTGACTTCACTTATTTGATAGGTTTTTCTATATAAGTCGACAAAATTACTCCTTGCATGAATCAACACAAACAAAGCCAAAACTTAAAACGACCTCTTTTCGGGAAACTGAACATGAACCCGAAATCATTTTTACCCACAGCTGAACAACGGAACGGAGAAAGTATAATATGCGTATAAGGTGAGAAGTTGTTTATTTGTTTGTGCGCAAACAAATCCCCTGAACGGTTTATCCGATTTAAATGCGATTTTCTGTGGTAATTGACAGTAGAACTGGGGATTTACGTAAAACATATTTAACTCTCTTTCAATTATTTGCAGTCGTGGAATTTTAGTATAAGTCGGCTTTCGTTGCCCCCCTCCCCTCATCCAGAACTGCATTTATTTTTTATCAGGGTAATCCTAACCACTCCTAACCAAATTCCTAGCTATGGGCCCCAACATTGTTGGCTGGGATCGTCCCGGTGTGCACATAGGGTGTAAAAGTACCCTTAACGCAAACGAAGGGCATTTGTTCTCCCCACCACTGCGATAATTTTTTTGTTCTAGACCATACATGGGAATTTTTTTCCTAGGAATCAACTTTATTTTTGCGTTGAAAAAACACGTTTACGGTATAACTCAATGTAGAACACTCAAAACATTGTACTAATGGATGCTCTGGCGTCATGTTGTCGACGACTGTCAGTGTAGCCAGACAACGTTGCTAAACAAAAGTTCTGCGCTGACTTTCAACATGTTGAGCAACATGTCGTGCGCCAAATGTTGCCTAGTGGATACAAGGCTTTACTTCGGTGAAAGAAAACGTCGTGAGGAAACCAGCATGGCTGAGAGATATTTCTCTCGGCGGAAAGAGGAAGTCAGAGAGGAAGTCCCGGAATCAGAGGCCATAAAACCCCATTCAGGTTAGGCACTAACCAAACTTAGAAAATCTCCTCTAACATTTGATTATGGTCTTTTTCAGAAAATGGGCAACATCATATTTTCGTTGATTTGGCTCATACTCTTCATATTTATATCATTTTGGCTGGCATTCGTTGCTTCTTTTGTCTACGTAATTCTCCTTCCCTTGACAGTCTGCATAGATGCGTGCACAGTGAGTATTTCATGTTTTACTTTATCCCAAATTAGCAGTAAGCGAAGGTTATAATAATAGTAGACTGAACACTAAATTGGGGAGGACAGATACCTGCCTTTCTGACAGAAACCACTTGGTGTTCTACCACTTCTTTTGAGAGAGAGCTGGGGCTTTCAAAGTCAGTCATATAATTTTACCATGATATCATTCGTCCGATTTGTCTGTATGTGTTTGTTTTTTGGCATTCTTCCGTCCAGACAAAGTTCAAAAAACAATTTACTTTAATTTTATTGGTCCTATTTGGCGCAGCCGTGAGATGCAAACACTTTTTTTTGTAAAATTTTTAGTTTCTTTTTATTTTTTGTTGTGTGCACTTGTGGCATGTGTGCTAAATAAATATATGTTTTCTTTCTTTTCTTTCTTTCTAAAGGAAAAATGTCCGAACTTTGTTGCAAAGGTCCGACTTTTATTCGATAGACCGAAGTTATATTATGGGAGATCTCGTGGCTAAATATTAGCGGCTGCGCGGGTCTATCTACAGGTTAAACCGCGCTTGCATAGGTTGGTCCGTGGATGACATAGCTCATAGACGTACCAAGGTAACATTTTTGTCCCTGTAGGTATCAGGGGGTCTAAAATGGCCACTTTAGCAGATCATAATATGAATTGATTTAAAAAGCGTAAAATGGACCTTTTAAAATACTTAGTAACTGCGTCTGTGAGCATTTAGGAAAATAGATCATAATAAGAAAAAAATATGAATTACGTTAAAAATCATAAAATGGTCACAGGCGCAGTTACTGTTATGAAAGGTCCATTTTACGCTTTTTAATGCAATTCATATTATGACAGGTTTCGTGCGTGGCTTGTAAGAATTTTGAAAATAATATGGCGGAAGTTAGGCAGACCACGCTTCATACAAAAATATTCCAACCTCTTGGGTTGCCAATGAATTGATTTTAAACTTTTTGTTGCAGGGTCTCACAGATTTGTTGCTGTCAGTAGCACAATTCCCGAGATACTGTGCTCGAGGAGTTATGGATGGAAGAGGATTCGGTTAGACTATAATATAAACATTATTCTAGTCAAATTAACAGTTTTAACCTAATATCAAAAAGCGCTAACTAATGTTGTGAGTTACATGTAGGTACTTGTACTTAGCTACCTAATAAGGTGGATGGTCTAGGGTAGCCTGCGAAATTCGAATTTATTACGTTTTTTGCAATTTGCAGGTCAGTGTCAGGTTTTATGTTGATTATAATATGATTCGTGCACGTAATGCGTAGGGACGCGGGCTACCCTGGAGCATCCACCATAACGTTAAATAACGTTAGCAAAAAAAATATTTTAAGATACCTAGACTTACATAAAAGTGTAGCATCATAATATTATTATGATTAAGCGCACAGTGGATCGACCCCATACAAGAGGGCGGAAAAAGAATAAAAAATTAAATATTTACACTGAGAAAACTGGTCTCCTATCAAGTTGAAATTTTGCTTGATTGAGTAAAAAACGATTAAATGAATCATTAATCATTTTGAAATAACAAACCACAATTGATTGTGAAAATCAAATTTAAATGACTGTACGCTTATAAAGTGAAATATATTTAAAACAACAAAATTTCTTATTTAATTTTGGTGACGTCATAAACCATTATTTATTCTAATAAGATAAAATGATTGGGGTATTTTAATCATTTGCATTTATTTCAGATAAAGAGCTACGTTATTGATGTAAATGTAGTTCATGATAAATCCTACTAAGTACTTGATTAGCAACATTAATAAAATATCTTTATTAGATTTATAAATGTCTTCATTTATATAATGTTCGGAAAATAATATGAGAAATCAATTAACTTTTTTAAATTAATAATTAATTTAAAATGGTAACTTCATCTTTATTTTTTCAATCAGTCGATGTTTTCTGTGTGGCGCGACTCGAGCGCGCGCGTCTGTTTAACCGTTTGTCGTTCGTGTCGAAACTTGTTATTTTCTTTCTTGATATTTTGCAATTGTCCCGTGTTAATTTAAATAAAATTTCTGATAATTTGCCATTAGTATATTATTATTTAAAGTGGTCCGGGTATCAAGTCGTGGCGGCAAGTGAATAGTGTTTGATGGAGGAAGCTGGCGACTTACTAGAGGCGTGGGGCCTCTCGGATTTAAAACCCATTTTCACCAGTAAGTATTTTGCATCTACTTTCCACATTACTTGCCATTAGGTACTGCCTAGTTTCTCTTCAGACCAATCACAATTTCGTAAGAATAATAAAATACCTACTGGCGGGAACTGGTAAGGGCGCAGTGCGAGATTTTTCTGAAAATTCTAGAATGGTAGGTAGGTACTGTGGATCGTAACCCCGTGGTTTACGCTCCACTGACTGGAATTATTAACTAGTCTATAAATCTTCTTAGTTTAAATTTCAAAATTGATCGATCGTCGTAAAGTCAGTGTTTCAGTTCAGTCAACCTTTCATGCAATCAATACTTAACTAAACTACTTAACTTTTAAAATTACATTTATCTTTGTTTACATTCCCTATGCTAAGTGGCGCCTCCGTCAGTTAAAAAAATTCGGTAGATTTTTCATATTCATTTTTCTATTTTTCTCTGTATATTTTTTTATTTTAAAATTTATATTTCATGTCACTTGGAAGGAGAGGGATAAGTTGCTGTGAAACATTTGGATATTAAAATTTCAAATACTTTATTGTTTCAGCTCGTGGAGGATTTTGACCAGTCTTATCCTATAATCACGCCAACAATTTGTACTTAAATTTTCCTTCTATAAAAATAAGATTGATTGAACTATTGAAGAAGAAGAACTCGAAAGACAGCTACTGTGATGATATCAAGAAGCTGGCAGATGGTAAGTGTCAACTCTTATATATAAGCTTAACACCCTTAGGTAATAATTATAATTGCGAAAGTCTGTCTGTCTGATAAGCTTTCACGATTAAACCGCTGCACCGATTTTGATAAAATGAATTGAGATAGCTGAAGAAAGACCCGTGGTCAAACATAGACTGTCTTTACCATGGGAAAATGTAAAATTAATTACTATGAATAGGTATATCTAATTTACAACAGGCGAAACCGCGGGGCGGAAAGCTAGTTATAGAGCCAACGTTTCTGATTCGCCCGCATGTAGTGGGTTCGATTCCCACCGGGGACACAAATCTAAAATTTTATTTTGTAAAAAAAAGGGGAATTATAAGTGCAGCCTCTAAAGTTTGTCTGCAACCCAGCGTCTTTTTTAGAGTCCGTAGTCAACCATGTCTGTCTGTCTGTTCGTCCGCGGTCTAGCTCAAAAACTATCGGTACTAGAAAGTTGTAATTTGGCATGAGTATACAAATTAATTACGCCGACAAATTGGTAGAATAAAATCGTAAAAAAAAATTTTTTTGAGGTTCCTCCCCTACGTGTAAGGTGGAGATGATAATTTGTTTTGCGTTCCCTATCGTGTGGGGTATTGTTGGATAGGTCTTTCAATAATACTGGGGGTCACAGTAGACCGTTTTTTGATTTAGTAAACCGTTTGTGAGTTATTATGCTTAAAAGTGCTAACTTTCGTTACGAGTCAAGTGAACTGAGTTATAGCATCGGTCTGGGTCACTGTTTCTGACATTGGTCGTTACACAAACCTCTGACAGCAGGGCTTGCAAGCTAACATGAGTGTGTCTGTGTGTGTGTGTGAGTGAGTGTGTGTATGTGTAATATCATCATCATTTCAGCCGAAAGACGTCCAGTGCTGGACATGGGTCTCCCCCAAAGGAGGGTTTTTGCTATAATCGCCACGCTTGGCAGGCGGGTTGGCGATCGCAGTGCGGTTGTTACAAAAGCTTAGAGAACACTGCAGCTGCCCATTCTCTGGGAAGTCCCTTAGTCGCCTCTTACGACACCCACGGGAAGATATGGGATGGTTATTCTTTACGTCCGACACCATACAGACATGTGTGTGTAATATATATTAATATAAAATGTTTCTTTTTTCAGGTGACACTGAAGAAAATAGAAACCTTGCAGCTATATTATCCCTAACGGAACTTATAACGCCAAGTATTGTGGCGCTGCCTACTAGTTCTGGAACAGAATCTTCTCCACCAGCAGCTAAGAAAAAAAAGGAAGGAAAAGAAAGAGGAAGAAAATAATCTGTCATTATTTAAAATAACGTGTTAATTTAGAATAGCAAATGTTAATTTTTTCAAATTTTTATTAATTTCCGGGGAATCTGGGAAAGAGTACAAACAGGGCCTTTTTCAGTTTTTTTTTTGTTAGCACTGTCTTTAAAAAACTCCGAATGTATGATCAACAGCATCAGTTCATGAAACTAAACATTTTTCACAAAAACTCAGTTAAAGACTAAAAATTTGTACCTTCCAGAGAATCAATCAGCATTTCCTATACAGGAACTAAATTAGAAATCAAAATATTTTTGACGTTTCCTGATAAAAAAAATTGTGAAAATTTGTTTAGTTTCATGGACTGATCACTCTGCGAAGTTTTCGGAAGGCCGTCCCTGACACCCGTTTATTCTTATGTTATAACAATTTCGTTCATTTTATGTTGATTATTTAACTTGCTGTTTTGAATAAAAATAAATGAGTCAAATTACTTGATTATTTTATTTCAGTAACACTTATGAATATTTTAAATTATCTTTATTACATTTAAGTTGTACGTTTGTTGCTATTGTTTGTTTTTTTGCGTTTAAGTTGTATGTCTTCTGTTACTATTAAGTTGTTTGTTTGTTGCTTTTGAGTTGTTTGTTAAGGCTCAATTTATACCGAAATCGAATCGAATTTTTGCAACGAATTTGTTTATAGCATAATGAACCTTGTGTAACGTACGTAATTTGTACGTTAACCAATTGACATAAAGTTCATTATGTTATGTAGAATATCGTTGTAAAAAGTCGCTTCGCTTCCATTCCGCGGCGGTGTAAATTGAACCTAAACAAACAACTCAATAGCTAAAAACATACAACTTAATAGCAACAAACATACAACTTAATATCAACAAACATACAACTTATTAGCAACAAACATACAACTTAATATCAACAAACATACAACTTATTAGCAACAAACATACAACTTAATATCAACAAACATACAACTTATTAGCAACAAACATACAACTTAATAGCAACAAACATACAACTTAATAGCAACAAACATACAACTTATAGCAACAAACATACAACTTAATAGCAACAACCATACAACTTAATAGCAACAAACATACAACTTAAGCACAACAAAGAAGTACTTAATTCAGATCAACACTTTTAATTACTTAACTTTAATGAGCTACATGATCTATATAAAGACGTACTTACATCAATCAATTAATTGTCATTATAAAATTTATCATCTGACATGATACTATCAAATAAATCGCCTATCGTCATAAGTATATTTCATTTTAAAACTTACAATTTTAATGATTTAATCTATCAGCGAAGATGTTGAAATCAATCAAGTGACTTTTAAACATTGGTCAAGTGCTTTATAAACGCAACAACTGCCATAGTTAGCATAAACAAGAAACCTAAACGCTTTGTTTAAAGGGCAAGTTAATATCAGTCAAGTTATTTATTCAAATTATACAAGAAAATTTATAAAGCGACTATTTTTCTACTTGTTTACGGTTTGCGACTGGCCAAAAAAGTAAACAAGTTCTTAATAAAATCTACAAAAATCATAGCGACATCCATGAAGTAATCTTACTACGGACAACTCAATGTACTTTATTACTGTAATCGTACACCTTTGTGCGTTCCTATATAAATAAGTTACATGATTGACGGAGACACATTCTTGATACATAATATCATTTATTTTTCTCAGTGTAGTTGCATTTTTCTATTGAAGGGCTACAAAAATGGTAACTACGCTTTTTTTATTTGACCAGCACTTTAGGAGAAAATCGATGAAAACTGTTATTTTTGTATGGAAACGAACACGAAAATGTCTGTATCCTCATGATTCGCTCTTTGTTTCGATTTGTGGTTTTCTTTACTGTTATTTTACCTATTATATGCCGCATTTTCTTCTTAATTCCCAGTAATTAGTAAATATACTAAATATACCTCTAATCCAGCAGTTACTATAGGCAAAATATCTGGGAAGGTGCACTCTTGGGCCATGTGTCCTTGAAGAAAATGTGGAATAAAATAGGTAAATAGCAGTATCTAAAGAAAACCGCAAATCGAAACAAAGAGCGAATCATGAGGGTACAGACATTTTTGTGATCGTTTCCATACAAAAATAACAGTTATCATGGATTTTCTCCTAAAGTGCTGGTCAAATAAAAAAGCGTCTTAACATTTTTCTTTTGCCATTCAATAGAATAATGCGAAGTCTGTATAATTTACTTTTTTTTAATTAAATACTTTTTCAATTTATAATTCTACGTCCGATTGTGCACCCTCTTGAAGGGGGTTGATCTAATGTGCGGCGTTGGCATAGATCTGTCTAATTCGAGTATTTTATACCTTCTACAGCCAGGGCTATGTTTGCCTGACGACTCAGTAGGTATTATCTATGGCGTAGTAACGGTAGAATGACATTCAGCCATCTTCATAGTCATCACCGCCATTTTGATTTTTTTGTAATCACGGCGCACGATGAAATTGGTATGTATTGGCAGAGGACACCAAGACGAACAAAAAATATTAGGTAACATTGTACCCCTAAGTGTCACGTTATCGAGATATTTCAAGGTAAAGTTTGACATATTAATAATATGAGTAGGTAGCATTGATATAAAAACCAAAGATACGGTCGTCCGAACATTTGCTCGACCCGTTCGCCATACAGAGAATCGGTGTAGTCTGCTTGTTAAAGTAACCTTGTATAAGCGGCGTGGTATTTTCGAGGTATAAAGAACATAATTATAAAGCTTTTAATAAAATTTACGACCGCACCCGAAGAGAGCCGATAGTTCACTTCGGCTTAGGAAAGACCGTTTTAGGACCAAGTTCGAGGCGTCATTGTAACATGCGGTCCGCCCAGTACTTACGCAGTAATATATAAGTCAATGGTAGGTAGATACAACAACGACCACTTTAAAAATAGACCTAAAAGCTTTACGTGTATAAGGGCGTTAGATTGTATTCAAATAATCGTTCCCAGGTTGATGATTATTATTACTGTTTATTGAAAGAGAGTAGGTAGGTACATTATATACTACTAGGAGCACGAGAAAACTATTCTTTGACGTAACATAGCGTTTCATTGTGATGCTAAGCGATTTTTTCGTGCGCATAATAATAATCAACCTCGGAAGTAGGTACGTAGTACATTATACCTCAATGCCTGGGAATGATTATTTGGATACAAATTAACGCCTAATTCACGTCATAAATCTGTTTTTAATGATTTTCGTTGAACTCATATAATATGTCGATCTTTACCTTCAAATATCTCGGTAGGTAATGTGACACTTTGGGGTACCTACCGTGTTATTCGACATTTTTTATTCGTCTATATGTCCTCTCCATACTACCTACCTACTACTTTCATCGTGCGCCACGATTTCGAAAAAAATCAAAATGGAAATTGATGAAGGAATAAAAGACTTGACTGTACAATTAACTTGAAATTAAATACCTATATTATGTAAGTATGATTATAATAATAATAATGTAATGTTATATTATAATATATATATTGTTATTGTTAATGTACCTACCGAAGAAACCAATAATGGAGTCTAAAATGGCCACTTTAGCAGATCATAATATGAATTGTGTTAAAAAGCTTAAATTGGACCTTTCATAATAGTAGGTAAATGCATCTGTGACCATCTAAGAAAACAGATCATAATAGGAATTACATTAAAATTCGTAAAATGGTTACAGACGCAGTTACTATTAAAGTGGCCATTTTAGACAGTGTATCGTTATTCAAAAAATAATTTAATATATTGTTTCACATTGCACATCGTGTTTTATTAAGTTGAGCCTTAAATATATCCTAGCCTAACCATCCTACATAACCTAGTAACACATCAATGTTTACAAGAAAAACAGGAGGCCTACTATGAACTATTACCTATTGCGATTCAATTGGCGACCGAAAATGAACTGTTTTGCTGTTTCATACCACGACGTTATTAAAACTATCCAGTTTAAGTTGATGCCAAATCAAGTCGGCAAATGAATCGTACAAACAGTAAGAATAACATATTTAGAACTAGTTAGTTATATGCACAAACGGGTTAATGGTAACATTATCACAAACAACTTTTAACTAATGTTACAGCCAAGTACTATAACGGTATTACGGCGCGGTACGGTATTTGTTTGTATTCCATTCCTTTTAAAAAAGGGTTCGTAGTTATCTAATTATTCTTACAATATTATGTCTTCGAAAACATGGCAACGATATGAAGAAGCAGTCGTTATGATTTTGTAGGAAATCGAGAATATCATCCACGCGTAGTAAGGGTATCGAGAATAGCTTTCCTCTTTCTGGGTGTTTGTTAGTACTATACATACTGCCAATTTAGCTGAGCATGTGAGATTCCAAATTCAAATCACGTTATTGACCAGCGGGTCATAATAAAATCCAGTACAACATTATTGACCGGCTACCTAATAATTGGTTTGGATAGGTTTTATTTGAACATATTGTATTAATAAAAAGCAACAAAAATTAAGTATTAAAATAGTTTTATTTTACACAGTTCCACTTATACATTTTTATTCAATATCAAACTGGAGCTCAGTTTTTTTTAAATTGACCACCAAATGAACAGGTGAGGTCAAACATTAAAAGATTACATGACATTATAACTAATTATAAGCACCTACACTTAGAAACAAAGATTGTATAAAGTTACGAGCGTAGGTACCCAGGCCTCACCGGTAGGCGACGCCTGGTTACTCCTACGCATACTATATATAGGTATACCTATAAATATTTTATTTAAATAATGTAATGTAACTAGTACATAAAGAGGTACCTACATGCAGAGGTGTGTACCTGCCTACCTAATAGTACATACACATTTCGCCAGATATGTTTAAGTCTCAAGTAATAGGGTCCGACCCTTTTGCCATCAACCGGGCACAAATCCAGTCTCCGAGGCTGTTACTGAAAAAACCCAATAACACTGGCTGAGAATCAAACCCAGGCCATCATACTCAAAATAAAATTATTCATTTAAATATTGTAGTCTTAAGGAACAATAATACTTTTAGCAAAAGTTTTATATTTTAAAATGTACACATTTAAAAAAATATTGTATAAAGGGCTTGGGATTATTTAGTCTGATTATTTATCTAACTTACACCATTTTATTTAATTTTTGAAACAGCGCGAGCGGCCACATGTTTAACCCTTTAAGCGCCAAGTTTTGCTACCTTCGACTGACCTCCAGCGCCACGTCACTTTAGGCATAAGTCAGAACAGTATATATTTTTCTTACATTATTAGTCATAAATCAATTAACTACGTAAACATAATCGGACCTTTAACGACAAACCGTTACTCTCTCGCCTTTAAGAATTGAGTTTCAATTTCGTAATTTTAAGAAAGATGGCTTAGGAACCAATTATTGAAAAAAATCGTTTAGTAACGGTTTGCCATTAAAGGTACGATATGCTTGTAGAGTGACAATATCAGTACTCAGGAGATGGGCACGTTGTTCGTTTTTTTGCTGGTGAGCTAGGACTCTCCACGAGCATGTCGTATTAAATTAATAATGTTCATTTAAACTCAGTAATTCATTATTGTATTGCAAAATATTTAATAGCTCTTCGTTTTCCAGCATTTTATTTTGCAATTAGAGTATAAGTAGGTACAATAACACGAAAAAGCCCTACAACACTAGTTACGCAGAGCGATAAAGCTTCACGTGATTTCACGGGTCACGGTGCTGAGGCAACTGACAATTATGTCGCAATGTACCCTCGAATCTCTATGGCCGCACGTAATATTACGGTGACGGCGGGACTAGTGAGGTTCTGTGTTATCGTGTTTTTCTATATTTTTATTGTAAAAATCAAATTATTTCAAGCTTTAATACACTTTATTGTAGGTATACAGATACTTTACTTAAAAGATTATTTTGAGATTGAAGAGATTAAATGTTTGTGTAAACGCACCCACAATACAGGAGAAATAACTAGTGTGGGGCAACGTATGTTAAAAAAATTCTTAAGCAACCTATTATTAAGTATTATCGGAATTGTCCCATCTCTACATACATACATACATACATAAACTCACGCCCTTTTCCCATGGGGGTAGGCAGAAACCACAGAACGCCACTTGCTACGATCCTTACATACTCCTTTTGCCTCGTCCACATTCATACATCTGGTCATACACGCACGCCGGTTACGAGTACTACGCACCTGTCCTTTTAAAAGAACGGCACCAATATGATCAGTGTATGTCTTTCTAGGGCGTCCCCTCCCGGCATTACCACTCACATCTGCCTTGTAAATACCTTTTGTTAATCGCCTTTCATTCATCCTTTCCACATGACCGAACCACCTCAGCATACTTTTTTCAATTTTTGTCACTACATCTTCTTTTAAACCGCAACGTTCTCGTATAACCTCATTCCTCAACTTATCATTCAGAGTTACACCACACATGCTTCGCAAAGAACGCATCTCCACAGCATTAATCCTACTTTCATGCTTCGTTTGCCACACCCAACATTCACTGCCATACATAAGAGTAGGCACCAGCACACCATTGTGAACAGCCAGCCGAGCCTCTTTTGACATCGACTGGTTGGTCACCACCGCATGCATAGCACCATTTACTCCATTTCCCGCGTTTACTCTCCTTTCTACATCTGCGTCAATCTTTCCATCTCTTGTAAACATACTGCCCAAATATACAAACTCATTCACTTGTTTCACACTCTTATCATTTATTTCCACATCACACACCGATATATCCTCATCTCTTTCAAATACCATAACATTCGTCTTGTGTACATTTACATTCATCCCTTTTCTCTTAAATGCTTCATTCATAACAGTTACCATATCTTGCAACTGTTCCGCTGACGATGCAAGAAGAACTTGATCATCTGCGTACAGAAGGCATTTGACAGGCAACTCATTCATCCTTAATCCACAGTCATTCTCTTTCAAATCTGTCAGACAACTATCCATGTATAGGTTGAACAGCCAAGGGGACGCTACACAGCCCTGCCTAACACCTTTTGAGATGATAAACCAGCCAGTGTATGCCCCATTTATCCTAACACAAGCACTAGAATCCTTGTACAAAGATTTTAGTGCTCGTACCAAGCACCTGTCCACCCCATACATAGATAGAGTCGACCACAGCTCTTCCCTCCACACACTGTCATAAGCCTTCTCCAAGTCTACGAAGGCACAGTAGACCCTTTTGTGCTTTGCCAGATGTTTTTCAGCTATGCACCTTAAGGAAAAGATCTGATCCATACAGCCCATACCCTCTCTAAATCCTGCTTGCACATCCCAAATCTTCTCATCTGTAACTCTTATCACCCTGTTTATCAACACTTTCGCATACAGTTTCCCAACAACGCTCAAAAGACTAATGCCACGGTAGTTTTTACACTCCTGCTGTGAACCTTTTCCCTTATATAGTGGTACAATTACGGCCTTGCACCAGTCATCCGGCACGCGACCATATCTCCAACACATATTAAAGATCCGGCACAACAGGCTTGCTACCACCCCGTCACCGCTTTTCAACATTTCCACAGACACTCTGTCATACCCTGCAGCCTTCCCCACTTTCATTCCTCTCATTGCTCTTACAATCTCATCCATTTCTATTTCATTCTCTTCAGCTAAGTCTGTCCCATCTCTAGTACCCGTAAAATTACGTGATTAGCGATACAGGTAGGGGCATGCATTGTTCACACTGCATTTAAACCACAAAATTCACAGTATTTACTATTGGAAACATTGAAAACTGCCCGTAACAATAAAGATACACCATGATATATCTAAAAAATTACAAATTTTGTTTACAGTTTGTGCGCATTAAAGAACTTGTGTGTGGCGATTCGGGCACTGTTTCTAGAATCCGTGATATTACGGTATTGGCGCTTAAAGGGTTCATAGCTGGCATCAATACAAACTAGTTCTGTCTAAGATAAAATCTAATAAACTGTCACGTTTTGAGATTCAGCCCAGATGCCAGCTATTTATTTTATGTACTACTCTTGTACATGACGTTTAAATAAATAAATATTAATTAATAATATAGTTTTTATGCTTGGCCGCTATTCTATACTAATATTTTCAAGAGATGAAATTTGTTTGTATGTAGGAGGTAATTAAAACAATTCAAAAAAATATTTCATGGCAAAAAGTTACATTGTTCGTGGGTGGTATATTTAATATATTATATTTGTATCATGCATATTAGCCGTGCTATCACAATTTTTGTGGGCGAAGTGCTAGTTTTTTTAAATAAAATAAAATGGTAAAACAAGCAGCGCGACAGTCACGCGGTAGAACCACATTCCTTCACATTTTATGAGAACAGTCGTTACAACCCGGCATTGCTTGTTTATAGTAGCGCGACTGCCGCGCTGCTAACGTCCTAATGTGAAAGCGGCCTTAGACAGGCCACGCTTCATGCAAAGATAATCGTTCATCGCTTTTCATACACATACTGCGGAATGCCTTACATAAGGTACACACCTCTATTATCTATGTCACATCACTTGACTAGTTATTGTGACAGTATAATAATGCATATCTTCCCTTTTAATTTTAAAGTAACATGAGCGTTCTGACTAACACATTGAAGAGAAATACGCCATATGAAACCTAAGGTGTCAATCAGGCAAGCAGCACTTTGCTGTTAACAGAGCAAACTTCAGCAGTGGACAGAAGCAGCTGCTACTGACGACAAAAGCAAATGCCAACAATCGGAGGGCAACATTGTTGTAGCGTCCTTATGATCTAAGATCCCAGAGCCCCCAAACATAACTTACTTTCCTACAAGTCCGATACATTTAAATTATGAGAAAATAAATAATGTCTGGAGGCTCTGGGATCTTGCTCTATTAGGCGTCAAACAGACACACACACAACACTTCACAGCAGCACTTTGCTGTCAAGATAACCAACTTCAGCTGTCGACAGAGCCGACTTTAGCTGTTGACAAATGCAACTTGGTTGGCGTTTACTGTCCACGTGTCAACGGAAACGCAGCTACTTTTGTCGACAACAAAGTGCAGTGTCTTACAGTACGCTATTCGTTTCATGTGTTTTGGGGCATTTTATGTGAAACCCTTCCTGGCCATTTTTATGTAGAGGACACGTCTTTTAGGTTTTCTCACTGTTGAGAGCTGATGCGTGACCGACAGCCTCGCACCCGAGAGTCCGTGTAACTTCAGAAATTATATTTGCGATCGAGCTTAGAAATTCGTCAGTGTAAGCCTTGCATTTTTCGATAGAAATTCTGAAACAAATATGAACATTTTAGGGTGGAATTCATAAAAATGAATATACTTTTGAGTACTATATTCTAACTACAGCAATTTGTATACAAATTCCGTACCCGAAGGGTAACCGGGACCCTATTACTAAGCATATGCAGTCAGGGGGCTATATCTCATGATCCGTAATAGGTAGACAATTGAAAATGCCAAAGAATATAAGTTGAACCCTTCTACGATGGTACGGCCTTCAATCGCGAGTTTGACTCACACTTGGCCGTTTTTTTTATTATTATCTAAAATAATGGTTACCTGTATGCAACCAGCAGGTCAGCGTCCAAACGTTGAATGTCAATATCAGCCTGCTCCAATAAAGCAGACATACTTCGAGAAGGATTCTTGGCCTCATGGTCAAGCATGCTAAAAAGAAAAAGAAATATATATAAAGGAGATATCACAGTGAGGGGTGGTTGGACGCGGAAAAAGAGTTTTTGGATTGACTTGACACGCCTTTCCCCACCAGTGGGACAGAGTATGGTCTTGTTACAAAAAAAATATTTTATCACTCGTTTAAGAAACACTCAATCACTCACTCGGTGATCTACATGTTTGGTCTCTCTTTTTTTACGTAGAATATTCATGAAATATACTACTATTAATACTGAAAACGGGATATTTACCATGTTTACTTCTTGTTTCGAGTTCCCGATATTTCGGCGCACACATAACATGGTAAATATCCCGTTTTCAGTATTCATAGTAGTGTCAGTGACCATTTCAGTTTAAAAACTTAAATTTCACAAAATATGTTTATGCATAATCACTGCGTATGGGGGTGAAATCATTTGAGTGTTACTTGCGGTCAATTTATACTTTAACCTACCCTTTTTTTGAGGTTGGGTAATCATCAAATGACTCCTCCCACTCTGGGCAGAATGGTAGGGAGTGTCAGACCCCGTCGGGGCTGCGGGTTGTTCGTTCGTTATGTGACGGGCAACTTGTCCTTCCTTAGTTAATTACGGTTACAGTAGCAGGGTCACTTATTAATAACTAAACCAGACTTTCAACTAGAAAATTATTATAAATCACTTAACAACCCCAAAACACATATCTTGACATAAGAAGTAGTTTTAATTCAGAAGATTTTGTAAATAGGGTAGTTGACAAAACCGTCAGATAGATATTTCCAAAATATATTGGACACATATTTTTTATTTTTTCACGTAAATAAAAAATTAAGACGATACAGTGCTTCGTAAAGTTGTGTAACGTCACAGTTTGGTACATTTTTTTTTAACAGAAGGTGAAGTCATAAGCCCTTACTCATGACCTTTGACACGTTTTATTTTCATAATGTTTATTAATTTGAGAAAACAAAAAACACGTATCAATTTTTTTCAATAATCTAACAGATGGATTAAACAGAATCATACTTTTTTTAGTCAGGATATATCCCTATTGCCATCAATCAATAATCCAGCCTCCGTGGCTGCGACCACTATTAGACCAAAGAGGCCTTCTCTGTCACACAGACAATAGTCTGCCGAAATATAATATAAAAGGTGAATATTTACCTTTCTAAGGATCTACTTAATCGAAGAATAAGAAGATGTGCTTTTTCAGCCCTTTTCAGTAGTTCATATTTCTGCGCAGTCGATCGCCCTGGCTCCAGGAATTCTTGATATAACTGATAGCTATACAAAAAAATATACATAATAAATATTTAATAAATGGTTTTTTTTAACATCAAAACGGTTCAATTTACTTACCATAAAACTTGTACTTGGCTTAGAGCCTCTTTTATTTCTCGTAGAAACGTATAAATCATGTATTTAAACTTTTTATTATTATCGTCAATCAAAACAGCGTCGCTTTGACTTTCAGGTTCATTGGGGGTAGTAGTATTTGCCACCTTATTAGTTTGTTTATCAGTTTGTTTCTCTTGTCCATTCGCAGCAAGACGTAGCTCTTTGTTATTTTTGATTAGTATTCGTTCAAACATAGGAAATTTAGTGAACGTTCTTATAATTTTTATTTGATTAGTTGGGACATCACTGTCAGTTCCTTTTTCAGATGTCATAATGGCATTCTGTAAGTTGTTTCCTTCTTGCTGTGAAACAGTTGAACGTTGTGTCTCTTTATCTTTTACTGGCGACATAAACTTGTTTATTGTAGTGTTTCTCAAACCTTTACTCAGTGGAAATGAAACATCAATTCTCCGAATAAATTTAATGGGTTTCTGTAACTCCTTCTAAAATAAAGTAAGTAAAAAATTATTATCTCTAAGTCAGTTATGAGTGTGATGACTTTCTTATGTTGTTGCCAACAATGCAATATTGGCGTCTTTGAGTAGGTCACGTCACGACACATGAACAAAGGAACTGGATCCTTTTCAGGGTTCCGTAGTCAACAAGGAACCCTTATAATTTCGCCAAGTCCGTCTGTCTGTCCGCACTATAGCTCAAAGACTCTTAAAGCTGTAATTTGGCATGAATATGTACAAATGAGTTACGGCGACAAAGTGGTAAAAACAAATCTCGAAAAACTTTTGTTAGGGTGTCTCCACCTCCAGTGCACATAAAAGTGGGGATGATTTGATTTTTCTCTTTAAAAATATTTCGAGTTTTTTTAAATACTTTTTCGATTAAAAGATTCGTTTGTGAAATATGTATGTATAACGAAATTAAAAGGGAAAACTGTCACACCTAAGAAGGCAATACAGTTTTTCATGTGAGGCCCGCCACACTAATTCCCAAACCACTGCAAGTCCTGGAAGCCAGAATCAACCGCGGCCATGAACTCAACACAGTCCCAGATATATCAGTACACAGAACAAACCAAGGCCAATATGCAGGCACAAAGGGACAATAAGCCCTGTAGCTTAGCACCACAGATAAATATAATCATTATATTAATCTGTCCTAACTCCGAGCGAGAAATATTTGATTCCAATTAAATAGGTATGGTAAGGAACTGGATCCAAAAAACTCTGACCTTCCCCCTTTACAGGACTCGGGCTACCTAGGATATAAACACACACACAACACTTGACGCATTCACTTGACATCTACAAATGTATAACGTTTTTTTTTTAAACGTTGTCCCACACTAGGAATTTCTCCTGTATCGTGGGTGCATTCACAGAAATTTAAACTCACATAGACAAATACCCAGACCCGAAACAAGTATCTATAGGCCACACAAATATTTGTTCTGTGCGGGGATCGAACCTGCGACACGTAGCGCAGCAGTCAACTGCTTGAGCCACTGCGCTAACCGTGTCGTCAATTATGTACATACTGTGTTGAGCAATAAATATTTGAATTTGATCATAACGCCTGTGATCCCTGGAGGGTTAGGTAGAGGTGTACTTAATAGTACCATTCACATTTCGCCATTGATGTTTAAGTACCATGTAATAGGGGGTGAACCTTTTGTCATCAACCGGTCACAAATCGAGGCTCCGTGGACAGTTCACTAATAATACTTACTTCAAATGTTGTATTTTCTTTAGGATTATCGATAGATTCTTCTTTGGTGGAACTGCTTTCAGGTAACGTTTCTTCTTCTTCAGGCGATATTATCTCGTCGTCATCAATATCTGCAAAGTTTTATAGGTTTATGTAGTTGAGTAAAATTAAATAAAGTTATAAAGGTCTATTTTTCTCAAAACATGAAATATCATTCATTCTCTTTCCCTTATACCAATTCATTTGGGGCCGGCGCAGCATGCCTTTTTCCAAACCTCTTTATTTGCCCGTTTTCAGCAAGGTGTTTGAAAAAGTAATGCTTTATCAAACGCTCATCCACTTTAAGACCAATAAAATCTTACATGAGAAACAGTATGGTTTCAGCAAAGGACGTTGTACGACTGACGCCCGTGTCACCTTATTAAAACATAAATTTACTGCTACGTGGGAAATCAGGAAGTAGCTCATGAATTTGTAAATTTCTTTAGTGATATACCATTAAAAACAACGGAGGCTCTTAATTCCTCACCTTTTTTTTTTTTTGGGGGGTGAGAAATCATCAAATAACCCCTCCCGCTCTTGGGCAGAGCGAAAGGGAGTGTCAGACTTCTACTGACTAAAAACCACCCATGTTCCTTCTTAGCCCTTCACATCGAGGCCGCGGTATCTCTTGCGAACAAACCGCAGCCCCGACGGGATAATTATAAACCCTTTTTTTTTTTTTGGGGGGTGGGAAATCATCAAATAGCGGGTCCCGCTCTTGGGCAGAGCGAAAGGGAGTGTCAGACTTCTACTGACTAAAAACCACCCATGTTCCTTCTTAGCCCTTCATGTCGAGGCCGCGGTATCTCTTGCGAACAACCCGCACCCCCGACGGGCGTCGGCCCTTGCGGGCCCCTTCCATGTTGCTGACATCTCTTTGAGGCGCGCGTGGAACAGGAACGCGCCGTCGTCACGGCCTGTCGTCGTCATAAGACGGACGGACGGCGAGCTTACCCATCACTCACCGTCCACAGGCCCGCGTCTACGGTGGCCGGAAGCCATCACGTGGCCCCCGACGCCCGGAACGCCTCCCGCTGGGACGGGAGGTTCTCTCCCTCTCACGTTCCGCCACCTCCTTCGCTAGCATAACTGCTTCGCAGAAGGAGGCGACGGCGACCCATTCCTCCTCGCCCCGGACCATGGCTTGCACCAGGGCCGGGCGCGAGAGGTCGCCGCCGCCGATCGCCGCTACGAGAACACGGCGGGGCTCCGCCCAAGTAATTATAAACCCTTTGGTGGTAATTAAAGCTTTCCGGCAAATAAAAATTAAACTAACCGAAGATCTATGGGGAATGTCTATCAAAGTTTGTACATCCATAGTTGAGACTATTGCACCATACTTAGCTTCAATCTTTAATTTGTGTGTAGACCAAGGAGTTTTCCCTGATTTAATGAAACACAGTAAGGTCATCAAATCAAATCAAATCAAACTAGCCATTTATGTCCCACTGCAGGGCAAAAGGCCTCCCTTCCCTCTTTCCACTTATCCCTATCCAATGCTCTTAAATGCCAATCCCTGCGAAAAGAGTCGAGTTCATCCCGCCATCTTCTTCTGGGCCTGCCGCGCTGTCGTTTACTGCTGTTTGGGACCCATTGTGTGGTTACTTTAGCCCATAGCTTCTCCGGCATGCGACAGATGTGGCCAGCCCAGTTCCATTTAAGCTTGGCAGCCGTGTGACCTACGTCGGCAGTTTGAGTTTTGGAACGTAGTATCGAGTTTTTTATTCGGTCAGTAAGCTTGACTCCAAGGATACTATGCTCCATTGCTCGCTGACAGACCCCGAGTGCGGACTTTTGACGCTTGGTTAATGACCACGTAAGTAAGGTCATACCTCTTTTCAAATCTGGTGACAGTATAATTATAGACCTGTATCCGTGTTGCCAGTGTTTAGCAAGGTTTTTGAAAAAGTAATGCTTAACCAAATCACAATATAAATATGGACAGTATGGAAACTACCTACAAACGCTCGAAACCGCACACTCACACAAACATGCGCATCGACGGGGCACTTCGGCAGACTTCGCAGTGCTCTCAGTTGTGCGTGCCGCGCCGAGACGAGTGGTCAGTTGGTCACGTATAAGTTCATATCTCCCGATATTTTTTTAAATGCAACGAACGTATTGAGCAGAAGAAAGTATTTTTAACCGACTTCCAAAAAGAGGGAGGTTCTGAATTCGTCTGTTTGGTTTTTTTTTGTACCTTATTTGTATCCGCATAACTCCCTCATTTATGAACCGATTTGAAAAAATATTTTTTTAATCGAAAAAGTATAATAATAAAGGTATTTTTTTATGTAATGGTTTTTTAATTCCTAGGTACGCATTTTCGGGTTGAAACGCGGTACAGTTCGCAGCCGCTCATGAGCATTACCCGCGCGCAACCTGTGCCGCAGCCGTGGATAGCGAGCGCCCACTCCAACGAGCGCACAAAACGTTATCGACTATCGTCCAACCGCGGCTCGCTCCCGCCAAAACTTGTAACATGTTATGCCGCGCGCGCCGTAATGACAAAGTTAAAGATCATAGTTCTACAAGTTGTTGTGTCCTAAACTGTTTTCCGTGTTTAAACTATGTACTTATATTTCTTTTGTTGAGATTAACCGACGCCATAAGATAACCTATTTAGATTGTATTTGTACGCTAGCTTTTTTTAATTCGATTGATCGATCACAACAGAATAAAAATGTTTTAATAAACAAATAAACAATATCAAAACAAGCTTAATTTTATTGAATCAATAATTAGCGAGAAGTTATCTAGGAACTTCAGCAACCGTGCATAAAAGGGACAACCCTATGGCTTCAATGGAGCGTAGGTAGTTATCGCATCAACTAGGCTTAGTTTCGGTACTGTCCATATTTATACTGTGACCAAATGCTCAATCATTTTAACACAAATAGAATCTTACACGATCAACAGTACGGTTTCACTAAAGGCCGTTGTACAACTGACGCCGGTGTAACTTTATTAAAGCACATATCTAATGCGTGGGAAGAGTCCCAAGATGCTGTAGGATTTTTTTGTGACCTCTCAAAAGCATTTGATTGCGTGAATCACGACACATTGCCTTTGAAACTAGAGCATTACGGACAAGGTAAACTTGCACTTAGTTTAGTAAAATCTTATTTGAGTGAAATAAATGGTGTTAATTCACAGGGTTTAAAAGTAAAAATGGGGGTTCCGCAAGGCTCAATATTGGGCCCTTTCTTTTTTCTGGTATATATTAATTATCTACCCTATTTATTGAAAAACCAACCTCAGAATAATAATTATGGTGTTATTTGCTGATGACACTTCCTTAACGCTTAGGTTTAATACATCCAATAAATAATAAATTAATTAGACGAAACGAAAATAACTGGCTTGCTTTCTATGAGAGAGACAGAGAAACACGCGCACGCCGCACGGCTTACAACTATAGCAAAAAGTGTCGTTACAACTTTTGGTCTTAATTTTTTCCGTCTAGCCCTCTTTCGCAACGCGCGATAAGGAACTTCGTTCCAATAACAGATGCAACTCAAACTCCGCGCCAAAACGGAAAACAGTTGTGCCTGTCTAACAACGACAAAAAAAAACAAAAATTTGAATTTGGAACCATAAACAAATCATCCATTCCCGATACTTTTTTGACTGAATGTATATTTTGACTATAGGCACTTATCCTTGGCGTACACCTACACATCTTGGGTTAAACCGGTTTCTTGTATTTTGCCGGCAAAATTTTTACCTTTGCCTTTAATTTTTAGCTTTGACTTTTAGCAATATTATTCAGTAATGCTTGCAAGTACGCTTTTGAAACTTTTTGTGGCTATTGTAAGCGTCAAGAAGGACTGAATACAGTTTTCAGCGAGCTTAACGTTATCTCATTTAGGCGCTACGAATGTTTTTCGGTTTTTTAGAAACGCCCGATTACGTGAAAGTTATAAATGTTTTCTTAAATCTAATTCTGTCTCAAATACGCACCAATTAAGAGCTACTCGTGTCTGTTTATTCTACAGACGCACATCCAATGGTTTTCGAGATACACGATTCTGCTAAACGTTACTCCAGCAGGAAATGCAATACCTCTAAAACCTGAAGACGTACCAATTATTATTCAGTGCACATTCTTAGACAAATAAGCTATCTGCCCATGTACAATATTTCTCTCTTCGATCATTTGTTTAGTTAGAATCTTCCTACTGGAACCACGTTACTCCAGTTCCACTCATGTCACTCTAGAATTTACTTTCCTGCTGGGGTAACGCACACCGGTGATGGTGGCGCATGTGTCGGATCATTTAGCTCCCTTCAAAATGATTGACCTGAATGGTGCTGATCCATGCGTCATGTTCGTGATTCGCATTTACATTCTTCATTATTTTCTTGCATCTATTAGTAATGCAAAACAGACTTTACAACTGTTCCATAAATACTGTTTCTGTTTGCAATTTGAAACTAAGTCGCCAAAGATTACCTACCAGAAAAAGTATCATGATGTGACAAATCATCTTGTCTATTCTCGCTGAAAGAGTTGTTGCTTTCCATGATCGGATTTCGTATATCAAATAACAGTTTCTTTAATGATTCCACTGCGATTTGTATTTCTTCACAACCGGCCACCTCCTAAAAATACAATCAGGTCTATTTTAAACATATGTCAGATTTCAAATTCTTTCCTTTAGCAAATCAGAACAGATATATTTGAAGTACTGGGAAGGCGATTGCATAGACACGTCTATTCAATTATGTATTTATAAGAAACAACAAAATAGCTTACATCTTTATCAATATGTAAGCCATTTTGAATTCACATGTGGATTGAGTGATCCTCTCTTCAATCTTAACGGAAACGAGGTGGATTTAGTTAAAAATTGTTAAAACATTATGACGAAGTTAAAAAAAAACTAATTAACTAAACTTCGTGATAATATTTTAACAATTTTTAACTAAATCCACCTCGACTTTCGTTAAGATTGAAGATCACTCAATCCACATGCACATTTATCAATGGCTAATTGAAATCCACCGACAATTATTTAGCACATGTTATGATTATTTTGGAACTCCGTTATTTTTCCAATTCATATTATTGCGACAAAAAAAAGTCACCGATACCACGCAGCTACGTTTAATTTTTCCTATATTTTGTCGATGATTTGACAGCAACAGTAATTTATTTTTTAAGTAAATCTTGTTAAAATATTGTCCTTTACAATGTTTTTAACAAGATTTACTTTAAATGCTGAGGATACATTTCAAAATCTCATTCTATCTGGATGAACATGTAAAATTGCAAATCTTATTTAATTTGTCCCAGACTTACCGTTATCTCTTCAAGCAAATGCACGCTGTAACTATACATTTGCATATAATATACTGGTGTCACGTCAATTATTTTACCTGTAATTTAAGAAAGCAAAATTGTATTGAACTTGTATAATGTTACTGGCCAAACCCATTTTCAGGGAAAATTTGTTTGTCCCAGGTCAAACTAGGACTCATCACATAGAGCAAACCGTTAAACGGGTTAGGTTAGGTTAGAAGCAAGACCAACAACGCGCGAGCCGAGCGAGCGCTACATCCGGGTTGGATGCATCGTTGCTTTGTTTAGGTTTGTGTATAAAACGGTTTGGTCATGGACAAACTAATTTTGCTTGAAATAAGTCTAAGCCGGTATCATATACATAGAAAAAAATCTCTTTACCTGACTCGTCACTGACTTTGAACAGAATATCTGATAATTCATTAGCTGCTGCAGCAATACCTTTATTCCCATGGAATTTTATTACAATGCATTGCACTGCCTCATATAATGTCCAAGGGGGAGGCATAGATTTATGTGTAAACTTTGGGTCTTGTTGTAGCACTTCACTCAAAACCTCTTCCATTATCTGAATTAACCTTGAAATCCATTCGTCGCATTTAGTCCTCAAATACTGTTCCATAGCAATGCTTTCAACTTCATACATGACTTTATTGTCAACGCGCTGTTGAATTATCGAGTAAGTTAAGTTGCTATAAGTGCCATCATCATATACATTACTCTCAATATTGGATATTATGCCGCATGTTGATGTTTGCTCAATAGTAACGTTTTCTTTGCTGGTGGCATTTGGTTCGGCGTTAATACTCGAGTCCATAAATTCAAAACTCTCATCTGAAATTTTACTTTCAATGCATAATGCAGAGTTATTCTCTTTATCTGGCAGTGTGTATGATATCTCATTATTTAGCACATTGCTTTGAGATTCTACATTATTCGTATTGATTTGATTATTTGAAAGAATTTGTTCATTGGCTTGAGATGTGTTCCTCCTTCGACGCCATTTAAACTGCTTCTTTTCAGTTTCAACGGAATGTGTTATTGGCTGATGCGATGTAGCGCGCTTAAGGAGTATTTCTCTCTTTTTAGCGAGAGTATTTGAAAGTAAGGACACAGAACGTTTTGCAATTGGTTGTGACTGAACTGTTGAAACTGCATTTGGTGATTGTTGTTTTACCACATTCACCGTATTAGCATTGATTTCTTCCATATCTGTTTGAATACTAACATCTGCGGTATGTTTCAATACTATCAACTCGTCTGGTTTATCTGGTGTATTATTTTGTTTCGGTGAAATATTGACAATGTGGTTAGAACTTTGAGTAGCACTTACAGGACTAGTGTCTATGTTACGTAATACATTATTTGGCACAATTATTTGGATTTTATTACAGAGTTCATTTGTCATGAAAGGTGTTTTAGGACCAGTTGATTGTGACACCGAGGTAGTTTTATTTGAATTTCCCATTAAAAAGGTTTTAACATCATTGATACTAAATATATGTATATATGAGGAGTCTATATTCAAGATATGACTATCGTTAGAAAGAAGGATCTGAAAAAAATATTGTGTTATAATAATTTGGTTAATTCGTCTATAGTATGTCTTTTTAACAATAGGTATGGCAAAAGATACAGGAAAACCAAAATATATTCCAATTTGCAAAATAATACATACAAACATACAAAATTGACCATAAACCATGAACACCACGAACCATGAACCATGAACGGAAACTTAAAAAAATATGGGTACAAAGAAATTGCCTTAAAAGGATGTTGCGGTTTCGGCTGAAAATTAAATAAAAACCCGGCCAAGTGCATGTGGGACCACGCAGAATGTAGGTTTCTGTAGTTGCCCATCAAAATAAGTGAACTTACTAAACTGAACCAACCTGCCTACCTGCCTCCGAACAATGATTTTTATTGTAAAAATAAAACAAACTAACATTTGCAGTTTAAAGACCTGCTCTCCCATAAATTATGTACAGGAAAAAAATGTATACAAGAACATTTTATAAGTTGGTCATTAGATTATTTTCTTTTTTTTTTTTTTTTTCTTTTTTTTTTTTTTCTTTCTTTTCTTTTTATTATTACTCGTAAACTTGTTAAGCCTACTTAGTTGTGATGGTTTTTTTCTTTTATTTTCGATATTTGCTACTATTATGATTTTTTTTACACGCTTAAACACAACCCGTATATTTCATTTCATTTAATTATTCGTCAAACAATTTACATTGTATTCGAGTTTTACAAAATAATTAGGTACATCAAATCACACAAAAATAAACAAAAAAATATTACTATGTATGTCATCAACCTAAAACCGTTTGTACATGTCAAACCATAATAAGCACAAAAACAACCATATCTATTCCATTTTACGTACACAAATCTGCTGAGAATTAAATGTCATATCACTTAAATTATTGTTTATATGTCCAACCATAAAAAGCTCAACACAACCATGTCCATGTTAGGTAGGTACTGTACATTATTTTTATTTATCCAATAAAATAAGCTCAAAAACCACCATGTCTATTTTATGTTTCGGAAATTAAAAGAGAATTGAATGTAAATTAAACGACAGTAAAATATAATATGTCAATTAAATGCAAACTAATTGTCAATTAAATGTCAATCAAAAGCAAATTAAATGTTAATCAAATTTACTTTAATTAAAAAGTGTTTGAGCAAACTCGCAATTTTTTTAAAGACCTATCCAACGACATTCCACACAATGGACATCGCGAAAAAAAAAATCATCCCCATTTTAATGGGGATACCCTAAAAAAATATTTCCAAAATTTTATTTACCAGTTTGTCGGCGTATGATGGATGGAGAGGCAGAGGAAGGCGAAAGAAAAGATGGATGGATTGTGTGAGGAATGATATGAAAGAGAAAGGAGTAAATGCCACCGCCACCGTGACGTCTAACAGGGAGAATGGAAAAAGAGGACGTGTTGCGACGACCCCAAATAGAATGGGATAAGGGCAGGAAAATGAAGATGTCGGCGTAACTTATTTGTATATTCATGCCAAATTATAACTTCACGTGAACGAAGGTAGCGGGCAACAACTAGCTTAAACTAAAATAGATAATACTCACCAGATGATTCTTGTTATCTAATAGTTCTTTGCAAGTTGCAAGTATAACGTCTGCCATACCGTCACCTTCCACTTTAGATGGCTCTTTCGCTGTAAGGTTCAAGAGTATATTGTTTAGCGTGTTTCAGCAATACAAATATGGTTATACATTCAGTCAAAAAAGTATCGGGAATGGATGATTTGTTTATGGTTCCAAATTCAATGTTTTTTTTGTTGTCGTTAGATTGGCACAACTGTTTTCCATTTTGGCGCGTTTGAGTTGCATCTGTTATTTATATTAAATACAGTGCTGTTTTTAGTTATATTATATCTAGTGTGTATAGCGAATTTCATTATGGACAAAAACATAAAGTTTGTTATTGCAATCGAGGCGGAATGAACACCCGAGCTGTACGGCGAGGGTGTTCATGGGGTCGAGAAATGCAATAACAAACTTTCATGTTTTTGTCCATAATGAAATTCGATGCGATGTACCGTGTGCACCGTACATCGCGCGTGTGGTTGGTAGAACTGTATTACCATTACCAACCACACGCGCGATGTACTGTGTGCACCGTGTAATCGCGCAGGCAAAACTGTGGTGAAGCCTGTGCGTGTGGTAAGCTCATAATATGCCTACCACACGCTCATGCTTCACCACAGTCCCAGCGCAGGCCGGGACTGTGGTGAAGCTTCTCGCACGAAAAAACTGAACACGGAAAGCGCTACCACACGCTCAGTTATGTACGTGCAGGCCTCATTCTTACCGAAATCGACGACGTGTAAACAATGTGTCTCAGTGAAGAACTATTTCTTTAATCCTACGATTTAATTTTGAGATTTATATAGGCTTAAAAATTTAGTTAAAAAGTCGGGATCATACGTACGTAGGTCTGCCATTTTTAAATGACGGTCGACCACTTACGACAAAACGTACCGCATCGACCGACGACTAGCCTCGATTGCGGTGTGAACACTGAACGCTCAACCACACGCACAGACAAATACGCGCAGGCCAGGCTTGCGCAAGTAAACTTTCTAGCAAGTCGAATGTATGTCCGCCGATATCTCCGCCAATTGTGGACCGATTTTCAAAATTATTTTTTTGTTCGAAAGGGGTTACTCCCGAGGTGGTTCCATTGTCACCAAATGGGATCCCTGGGAATTCGAGGGCAACCCTCAAATTTTATAGGCACTTATGAAGTTTTCCATATATTTTCTAAAGCTGTTCAAGTATTTGCGTCCGATAATCATAATTATCATGTCGATTCGCCGATGATGATGGAAGGTAGAACTCCTCAACGGATAGGAGTTGAAAAATTATACGTATCTATGTAGTGATAGTTGTGTTCTTTCTGGGTCTAAAGTACAGAAAAAAAATTTCAAAAAAAAACTGTGTGTGATGGTAAAAAAATAAATTTTGAAAATCCCAATACAGTCCGTTTGTTGTTAAACAATTTCTTATTAGATGAAGTACCTACATTTTTTTTTCCAATGTTTATTAATACCTATATTGGATGCAAAAACAGCAACAAGACATTAAAGAAAAAAAAAAAAAAAAAATAACATTTTTTAGAAATATCATGTTTTGTTAATTTAAAAAAAAAAACCTAATTAACAAAATAATAAACTTTTTTTTTTTTTTAATTCGGATTTGGAGTTCGTGTGGTGACGGACTCAAAGAATACCACCACTCCATCTCATCCAGTGGGTGTCGTAAAAGGCGACTAATGGAATACTTAGAATATTTACAGTCAAGGATATGCACAATAGCATTCCCAAGGAGGGTTGACGTCAGGCAGGCGGCCGGTCATAAAACTCTAGCCAAAACCCAAAGCAGTATGACTTTAATAAATGGAAGTAATGTTAGGGCTAGGGCGTACTCCTCAGGCGACGCGCAGGGGCAGCACCCGGCCACTGCGGAAAGTGGACAAGGGTTGTCGCACCAGAACGGGTGGGTGCGACGTAAGACGCAAACTCGGAGAGTAAGGGAAGTAAGAATGAGGTGTGCGAGCTGGAATGTAGGTACGATGACTGGAAGAGGAAGAGAGCTAGCAGATGTTCCAAAAAGGCGAAGGATAAAAATAGCGTGTCTGCAAGAGACTAAGTGGAAGGGTGAAAAGGCAAGAGAGATAGGAGAAGGATATAAGTTTTATTATTGTGGCAGCGATGGCAAGCGAAATGGTGTGGGAATAGTTCTGGATAGTGAATTGAAAGAATGCGTGGTGGATGTCAAAAGAGTGAGCGATAGAGTGATAGCTGTAAAAGTGATTTTTGATAGTTTGGTAATGAATATAGTTAGTGTGTATGCACCCCAGACAGAAAGTGAAGATAGCGTGAAAGAAAAGTTCTGGGAAGACTTTGACCAAGTGATGTTGGATGTGCAAGAGAGTGCGGAACTATACAGGGTGTAAACGAACCCTTCACGCATCCGACAACCAAGCATTCTGTACATCAAACTAAGTACCCCTACGCAAAAATTTTTGCTGGGAAATGACTTTTTTTTTTTAGGGTCAAAAATCACATTTTACGGTAAAACTCAAAGTAGCACTCTTAAAACATTGTGCTAGTGGATGCTTTGGATAGTAAACGGGTCATGGAGGTAATTTAAGTAAAGTTAAAAACTGAAATACTAGTATTTACAAAAACATCTGTGAAAAATTTTGAACTTTGACCCCCAATATCTCCGTAACTAGGAGGTTCCCAGGTATGGTCTAGAACAAAAAAATGATCGCAGTGGTGGGGAGAACAAATACCCTTCGTTTGCGTTAAGGGTACTTTTACACCCTATATGTGGGGGGTGATTTTAACGGGCATGTTGGAAGAGTGAAGGATGGATATAAGAGAGTGCATGGGGGTTGGGTGTACGGAGACCGTAACACTGATGGGGAGGCACGACTACAAGCTGCTTCTGCTTTCGACCTGGCAATTACAAATACGTGCTTCAAGAAGAGACGAGCACCTCATAAACTACAAGAGTGGCCACCACGGGACGCAAATTGACTATTTTTTGGTCAAACGGAACAATCTCAAATGCGTTACCAACTCTAAAGTGCTGCCAGGCGAAGACTTAGTCTCGCAACACAGATTGGTGATAATGGAGGTAAAAGTTAGTGTTCTTTCTAGGGGAAACAAAGAACGGCCTTCGTCTAAAACCAGATGGCGTATGTTAGATAACGAAGAATGTACAAGTATGTTTCAGAGCCAGGTAGTAGGCAAGATGGTTGAAATGAAGGATATGGAAGGAAAATCTGTGAGTGTTGGAAAGAGATGGCGGATTGTATTAGAAGAGTAGCAAAAGAGGTGTTTGTAGAATCAAAAGGGAAAGGTATAATAGATAGGGATACATGGTCGTGGAATGAAGACGTGCAAAAAAGTCTGAGAGAGAAGAAGGTTGCGTTTAAAGATTGGCAGGGTGTAGCGAACGGGAACGACAGTTTGAGAGAAGAAAAAAAGAAGATTTATAAAGAATAAAGAGAAAGGCAAAAAAAGGCGGTTGCAGTGTCCAGGGCTAAGGCGTAGGAGAAGTTATATGACTCACTGGACAGCCCTAGAGGCCAGAAGGAGCTCTATCGCATTAGAAAAGCAAGAGAAAGGAGAACGAGAGATATGAATCATATAAAGTGTGTGAAAGACGGCGCTGGTAAGGTTCTGTCTAAAGATGATGAAATAAAAGGGAGATGGACGGTTTATTTTGAAAAGCTAATGAATGAAGAGAATAAATGCAGCGGTGTGCTTAAAGAGGTACAAGTAAACATGAGAAATTAGCATGGATGAAGTGAGGAAGGCAGTGCAAAGTATGAAAAATGGAAAGGCCTTGGGCCCTGATGAAATACCAGTAGAAGTATGGAAGTGTTTAAAAGGAGATGGATGTATGTGGTTGACTTTAATTTTCAATAAGTTGTTGTGTGAAGAAGCGATCCCACAAGAATGGTGCAATAGTTCACTAGTGCCCATCTTTAAGAATAAAGGTGATGTGCAGGACTGCAACAACTATCGGGGAATAAAGCTCATGTCACATAGATAGTATGAAAGTATGGGAGAAAGTAATAGAGAAAAGATTGCGAGAGGAAAGTGAGATAACTCAAAATCAGTTTGGGTTTATGCCAGGTCGAGGAACAATGGACACCACTTTTGCACTCCGCCAATTGTGCGAGAAGTACAGACGTGTGACACAAGAACTTGCACATGGTGTTTATTGATCTGGAGAAAGCGTATGATAGGGTACCTCGGGATGTGTTGTGGTGGACCTTGAAAGAGAAAGGTATACCTGGGAAGTATGTAGAGTTAATTCGTGCGATGTACAGACAATCTTGTACCTACGTCCGGTCAGCTGTTGGCAACACCGACAAGTTCAATGTGGCTGTAGGCTTGCACCAAGGGTCGGCTTTGAGACCGTACCTCTTCCTGTTGATTATGGATGCTTTGACATCGGACATGCAGGAAGAGGCACCCTGGTGCATGCTTTTTGCCGACGACATTGTTCTTGTCGGTGAAGATGGACCTGAGATCCAGAGTAGATTGGAGAAGTGGCAACAGAAGCTGGAGAATGAAGGCTTGAAAATCAGTAGAACTAAAACCGAATACATGTTCTGCAATTTCGGCGGTCTCTCCAGCCCTGGAGTCATAGCGCTAGATGGCGCGTTTCTTCCGGTCTGCTCCGACTTTCGGTATCTCGGTTCACTCATGCAAAGCGATGGCGAGATAAACCGTAGTGTTAAGCACAGAATTAACACGGGATGGATGAAATGGCGGCAGGTCACGGGAACAATCTGCGACTCCCGCTTTCCCCTTAAACTAAAGGGGAAGATATATAAAACAATGGTAAGACCTGCTGTTTTAAATGGATCAGAATGTTGGGCCACAAAAGGGATGAATGAAAGGCATTTGCATGTGGCTGAGATGAGAATGCTTAGGGGGATGTGCAGTGTTACGCGAATGGATAAAATAAGGAATGAGTACATAAAAGGAAGTCTGAAAGTGGCGCCGGTGACTGAAAAGTTGTGTGCAAATCGGTTGTCGTGGTATGGGCATGTGATGCGGAGTAATGAGGAAAATGTTGTGAGGAAGGTTTTAAATATGAATGACCAAAGAAACTATGGATGGACTGTGTTAAAAATGATATGGTAAAAAAGGAGGTGTCTCATGAGATGACGAGAAACAGAGAAGTATGGAAGAGGAAGACATGCTGAGCCGACCCCAAATGAATTGGGATAAAGGCAAGAGAATGATATTTTTTTTTTTGGATAAGTTTTTAAGTACCTCAACGAGAAGACCTCCACGAAGCGGAAAGATTTTAGACCAACTATTAAAACTTTTATTATGCCGTAATTTTTAAAAACAGAGATTGGAAAATAATTAGTTAATTACCAATGGTGTAACTTTTTGAAAAATCGACATAATTTTTTTTTCACCGAGGTTTTTTTTGATCTAGTGTGTGTATTACACCATAATTTATTCAGATTTTTAAATTGTTATTTAATACTGTAAAAAAAAATTTTTGGTGATATACCGGCTTTTTAGACGTCGCCTATGCCGTGACGACCCCGCGGAGCCCTATTTCGCACATCTTTTTAGGAGTTTTACTTCTATTTAACACGTTTTTGAACTAGTTGACTAGACTAGATGATAGAAGGTAAATTAGGCTTAGGACTGTCTACAATAAAATTGATTAAATGTTATTAGTAACGTTGGGTCGTTGTTTTTTTTTTTTGGTGACATGCGTCATATCACATTAAAAAAAAAACGCCAACTAAGATGTTCCTGAAGAATTTTTCGTAGTCCCCATAACACGAGGGACTGCCGGGCTACTATGGAAACTGAGGAGAAAGTTCCAAGCCAGAGCGTACAAGCTCCAGCAACCGGGTCCACCACACCCGAAAACGTTGTAGTCGAATCTGAGGAGTTCCATGATTCAGTGGATTTTATCTCGGATTCTGACAGGAATGATTCTCGAGCCGAAAGAGACGTAAGCATTGAAAGAGAAGTAAGTGAAGAACGAGAAGCTGAACCAGCTGTAGAGGGGCCTCGATGCCTTCAAAGGATCAGAGTTCCAAACAGACGGGAAGATTTTGAATATAATTTTCACAGCGTGCACGATCCTGTATTGGTACAAGATGCAATAGACCGCGGAGATAAGGACCTGTGGTATCATACGACTCGCTCATCGAGAACGGAACCAAGAGGAGCGAACATAGTCAAATGCAAGTGGCTATTTAAGCTGAAGATTGGCGTTGCTGGGACAGTGCAGCGCCACAAAGCAAGACTGGTGGCTAAAGGGTATTCCCAGGTGTGGGGACTACTCCGAAACCTTTGCACCAGTGATTAAACTGTCGTCGGTCCGACTACTGCTAGCGCTATCGGCAGAAATTGGATTGACAGTGCATCATATTGATGTCACGACCGCTTTCCTTAATGGTGACCTTGCTGAAGACCTGTATATGGAACAGCCAGAGGCCTTTATCACGAGGGGGAAAGAAGGAAAGGTTTGCAAGCTGAAGAAGGCCATATATGGTCTGAAGCAAGCAGCACGATGTTGGAACGTGAAGGTTCACGCTCACATAATTGAGATAGGGTTCACGAGGTCAAATTATAACCTATGCGAATAACATTGATGAGATTTAGGCCGTGAAAGCGAAGATTGGCAAAAAACTGCCTGGGCATGGAGCTCACGCAAAGGAAGGGAGAAGTGGAGCTCAATCAAAGAAATATCATAAAGAAGATCCTCCAAAAGTATAAAATGGAAGATTGCAAAGTTGTCGACTCCCACAGAGACTAATCTCAGATTGGAGAAAGGCGATCCGACTGGAGATATGAGCTACCTACCAGGAGATTGTGGGTTCACTCATGTACCTGTCCTGTGGCACATGACCTGACATCACATTTATAGTGAGTTACCTGAGTCAGTTTAATCCTAGTTGGAATTTGACTCACATGGCTGCACTCAAGAGAGAGCTGACGTACCTAAAGGGTACAGTAGATCACAAATTGGTCTACAAGAAGACTGGCAATCCTTTTAAATATCACGGGGGTAATATAGGGGGGTTACATTTTGGTAATTTTTTGCCAACCAACTTCACGTTGAAGGTTGCCCTCGATTTCTCTGGGATGCCATCTTCAGACCCTGATTTCCTTATCATGGTGTATTGCTTACCTTGGGATATCTCCTTTCCAACAATTTTTTTTTTGTGTCGGTTCAGGCATCTTCGAGTAATCGATGAATATACATAAAAAAAGATTCCGACGAATTGAGAACCTCCTTTTTTTTAAAGTCGGTTAATGAGCTTTACCTTCTTTCATCAGGTCAACGTCAACCTAATAGCCTGAAAGAATACAACTACCGGTCCATAAGTACGTATAATTTTGAAGGAATTTTCTTTCAACTCCTAACCGTTAAAGAGTTTTACCTTCCATCATCAGCGCATCGTCATGAGATTATGATTATCAGATGCAAATACTTGAACAGCTTCAGAACATATATGTGGAAAACGTAATGTGTGCCTATAAAATTTGAGGGTTGCCCTCGATTTCTCAGGGATCCCATCATCAGATCCCGACTTGGTGACAACGGGACCACCTCGGGAGTATACCCTTTCAAACACAACCAAAAATTGGTCCACAATCGACGGAGATATGCGCGGACATACATAATAAAACAATTACACAAACAATTTTTGGAAGTCTGTTAATAAAATCCTCAACGTATCAAAGAGGCTATCTTTTAATGAATACTAGTTAACGGTAATACTATGTGGCGCTTTTGTTTAAATATTACATAAAAAACAACAAATCAGGTATCTCATTAGTGGTAACATATTATTATGCTGCCTGCATATTTTGGTCAGAAGCCAGAAACTTAAGTTGGGATACTATACTAATATTCCACTTTTTCTTTCACCTGAAAGGCTTTCTTAGAAATACTGAAACATTCACAGCCTTTGCACAAGATCATCTTTCATCATAGTGATATTATTCCAATATTCACGTTTGAATGCTTTTTTTGGAGTTCACCTGGTATCCGGTCTGTGTGTTTTAAATTGAGCCAAGGTGTGTCTGCGTGTTTTAACTTGATTCAGTTACATGGCTAACTTACCTAAATAGGCATAACCAATCTCAATCTGTTGGGATAGAAATCGTAGAATACGTTTTGCTTGTATATTTTCTGTGTCATTGACATAAGTTTGAAGCTTTTCCATTACGCGTTTTGGAACCATAAGGTAGCATTTTTCATCTGTAACAAATTATTTACAAATTTAAGAATTATAAACACATTCTATTTGAATGCTTAATCACAAATTGTCCTATTTTATTACCGTCCTGCGTAAAAGAAAAAAACAGTTGCCAAATATAAATAACTAGCTGATGCTCGCGGCTTCACCCGCGTGGATGTCGGTCAAATTATATACTAAAACCGTCCGCTTGAATTCATTTTATCTATTAAAAAAAACCACTTCATAATCCGTTGCGTAGTTTTAAAGATTTAAGCAAAGATTAAAACTTTACTTTTATACTATGTAGTGATGACGTAGTGATAATGTTTCTTCCTGACCGTATTTTCTCCATGAGTACAGACACAGGTCTCTTCCCTTATTCTCGTAATACCATGGGATGACAAACTGGCACGACCAGAGAGAAATCAGGTCTCGGACCAACGGCTTAACATGCTTTTCACGGCACGGGGTACCACTCAGACACTCAAGGCTGCTACTGCCAATGGGTTCATAAATGATGGAGTTATAACGTTTCTCCCCTACATAGTCTCGATTCCTACCTTGTCATAACCCGATAATATCCGGCATACTTAGTTCCCTACTAAACGGTTCTGCGAGCGATAGAGGTCAAGTGAGCGTGCTCATACGGATTTAGTTCTGATTTCTGACACCCGAGCACCGGTTTATTTGGCGCTGTCTGTTGCTTTCTTTGTTGACATGAAAAAAGTTGGCATTTTTGTAAAAAAATTAATTCAATTTTATTAGATCAAGATACCTATTTAATTTATTAATTTTTTTTTTTTATTATTTATTAAATATTTTTAGTAAAGAAGACACTATGTAGAGTGTAATTTTCCCGAAGGGAAGCCCATGGGAATTTATGGGAAGTTATGGGCACGCTATGTCCCTGTTAGTCAGGCTTTCTTGCAAATTTATGGGACAAATTATATCTTTATCATGAATTGAATGATGATTCATGATTTTTTTTTTAATTACCTGAATCTGTTAATGTTGTCAGAAATTTGAATTCATGTAGCAATACCTCTAGATCAACAACAATAAACCAAGCATTTGAATTGGAATCTGGGGCAGCTAGACATTTTAAAGGTTCCAAATCAATCTTAGAGGGAGTTGTATGTAGTGGTTTTTCTTTACATCTGTTCTCCTGAAAAATAAATAATTTTAAAAATCAATTTTAACTGTCTTAATATTTAAAAAATAACAATATAATCTCATTATTTTACGTACCATTCCAGAACCCAAATTTTTGGAATGATTTCCTTCAACTTGATTAACAAAGTGAGCAGCAGTAACTGGTTGCCTCGTATTATTATTTGCTATTAGTAAACCTGATACTAAAAATCAATAGGAAATTTAGTTAAAATAATGATACTTGTTAGTATTATAATAATAGGTATTACAAATATTTTAAAACGAATCGAATCATGATCCAATCTGGCTAGATGAGGTATTCTTGAACCATCTCAGATAGAATGCGAGTGTGGAGCCCAACTCACGATATGCCACACCTCCTATCTTGCCCGTTGTGCACAAGTACAACTGCACATTCAAGAACTTAAATGAAGCAAACAACAAAGCTGACCAGATTACTTGATAGACCAGATTCGATAAGAAGAAGAATAAAACGAAAAAAATTACCTCCTGGGTTAGTAGATTTCTTATTGAAGAATGCTATTTTCTTCTCTCTTCTGTTCAAGAATAATAATTTTTGCCTTAAATCATTTTTTTTCCTTAATTCCTTTGTTTTGTCCATAGTCCACTTTACACCTTGGTCATGGCTAAACTCTCTTGGATAATATGTCTGATCACTCGTAATTGACTGACTTGCATTTCCTAAATTATTAAAAACAAGTGCTGTTGCAGGTTGTGACACATTTTGTGACAAGCCAACATTCAGGGGCAACAGATTTTGGTTCGCTACAGGTGCTATTGCACCTGCAATTAAAACTTGTTGTACATGAGGAAGATTCCATACCTTGGGATTATAGATGGTAGCAGTTGTATTTAAAAAACTATCATTGGCGCCCTGCATTAGGCCTGATATTTGATTAAAAGGAGTATGAAAAGTGTCATTACTATTCCCCACATTTGTGTATGTTACAAGTGACGACTGTTGTTCTGAAAATTTATTCATTACAAATTGTTCACTTGAGACTGACGGTTCTGCAGATTTCTTTAAAGTACCAGGTGGTTTATCGTTTGGCTCTGGACATTTTATAGGTTCACCACCCTGTAAGTTTTGTAGCTGTTTCGTTGCACGTTTTGCCTTTTCAATCTATAAAAAAGGATATCATATTATGGAATTGATATTTAAATAAACACAAAAAACATCATACACCATGTTCCCATTTAGTACAGTGTTTTAGTTCCATTAAGTATAATGTTTTATATAATACAGTGGATTCCATTTATTGTCATTGGTTGTAGCAACTTTTCAGTTATATGTGTGATGTATACACCTGTATCTCTTGAATTTACAGTATACTCTATCTATTATGAAATTCGTTTGGATCTAGCAACATGGGATGGAACGCCAAATTGGGATACAGGTATGGATTACATTGTGTGGTGGACCAAACCCCTTGTGGATGAGTCTGACTCACACTTGGCCCGTTTTCATTCAATGAAACAGACAATGTGAAGGATAGAACTATAGTGATTTTTAATTTTTGATAAAATAAAGAATTTAACCAAAATACATTTCTTATCATTTGTTTGTATGTTTAATTTAGCAGTGTCATTTGCAACATTCTGAGTGGTAACCTACTTGTCACAGTCAGTATGTGCAACCTGTCAACTTTTTTGCTTCATCCTGTAGTGTTCTTAAAAGGTATTTGTTGTTTTGTATGTGTGTCTGTCTGTCGCATCGTGGGACATGCATGACTGTGGGTGTATGAGAATTTACTGTCTTTGCTTGAAGCATTTGTGCTCTTCAAATATTTTTGCGATGTGTTTTTTTTCTAAGAAAAATTGTGACTAAAAACACTTCAAATATTATAAAAGTGTATTTAAAGTAATCTCTTAATCATGGCGGTATTATCTAGTAACCAAAACTTGACAATAGTGACACCAAAACAACAATTGAGCTTATAATGAATGAAGGGAAGGGAATAAGGGAAGTGTATGACCACATAAGAAAGCTGAAGTCTGAGAAAAGTCCAGAGCCAGATGGCATAATAAATGAAACCATCAAAGTAGGCTCACCTGTTCTACTCTACCTCTTGAACCAACTGTTCAATATGATACTAGATTCCAAATTGGTTTCTCAGCAATTGTGTAATCATGAGATACAAAAAATTTAGCCCTACAGAAAGGTAATTACAGGCCAATCAATTTAATGGCAAGCACATACTGTTAAAACCGTCTTTTCAATACAATTCCACCACTCATTCTACATTTAATATCTCTGAAACTATTTGTTCCCGACAGATGATATCATGATACTTTGCTAATCTTTCTTTTATATTAGTAGAATCCTACAATAAAAATTACAACATCCTTGGTCCATGCATTCATTTAAGTGACTACCCCATTACTGTTATAAAAGATCTATTATAAAAATAACATCCCTGTAAATGAAAACAAAATCAATCATAGTTCTTTCCCTGCACACTTGACTGTGTTGTTTTCATGACTAGACTATTACTATAACTCTTTCAAAAGCACTGGGGGTCAGAGCATATACAAAAGGGTCCATTCTTCTGTAAGCTTCAGCTACAAAATCATTTTGTACATGTGCTTTCATTATCATTAGGTAAAACCGAAATCCATTATTTCGTACTTGTATTTTTAAATTAGCTAAATTATGTTTCTATGATATGGTATTACCAAGGCAAAATTTGTTAAGTATTATAAATGTGACATTCAAAGAAGGTAAATAAAATATAAAAGGACAACAGCTGCAGAAGAAAAAAAAATTGACTTGATTAACAGCAATAAATATTTAGGTTTTACCTGCGCATCGTCGATATCCCAAACAGCTACTCCAGTACCAGTGTTAAAATAGTATGTCGATCCTGGATGCGATTTAGATTGGCATATTATCCAAGAATTGCCCACAGAAGTAACTTTGCGCCTGGTATCACTCATAGTACAATACTGTAGAAAACCTCCACTGTTTTTATTTGTAATTTTAACAGAATCCTGTTGCTTTGTTGAGCTCTGAGCACCAAGTGCAACACACGTATTATTCTTTTACCCAACAAAAAATCTCCATTCTAAGAACACACGCCAAGATCCAAAGAGTTTAATAATAATACTGCTGTCACCAAGCTGTCACTGTGATTACCTACCACTCATCAAGCTGATCAGTCAGTGACGCTAGAGGTGGGCGTTGAATCAATAAACCGTTTTTTTTAACGACTTTTCATTCGTCAACGTGTTAACTGATATTCATCAATGAAAAAACAGGTTGAAAATATCAGCTGATAATTTGAGTCAATGCACTTGACGCATTAGTTAAATTATATTTTATTCATTTCTGAACTCTGAATTTCGATGTGAACACGGTCACGTCGTCGTGTCGCATAAAATTCACATAGAAATTAAATAATCTTAATTCTTATCAAATCAATCTTCGATATATTAGATGCAACAAAATTGTTAATTTATCGAAAATTCGAAACTGTTGACAACGTCAACTTCAAAAACCTGCTAATAATTTAACAGTCTTAATATTCTTCAATATTTTTTTTGTATTCGCAACCGCAGACCAACAAAAAAAAATTGGTTGCCTGTAAAGTCGGTATACGGGCGAAAGTTTTACGTGACAACGAAAATAGAAGCGCAAGACATGAACCGGTGTGTCAATTACGGTAACAACACAGTAACCATAACCATTCGACAGCTAATCGATGGACTGTAGGTCTGTAGATTCTGGTAGGTATGCAGATCTTAGTGAAAAACAACTTCTTCTAATAGGAAGACGATTATGTTTCTATTATGATTAACATACTGACTGGTGGAGTAAAATAAAATAAGAATGATTTTTATTAAATCTGTTTATTGGTGTGATAATATCATTATGATGAATGATGTTTATTTTGCAAGAGGAGCTCGTGGCTTAACAAGAACAGAGTGACTGTTCTTGTTAAGCCACGAGCTCCTCTCTCTCTCCTCTCGGATCGATATTTAGGTTAAGCTGCGCTTGCCTAGGTTGGTCTGCGGATGGTTGACCGCCCAGTATTATGCCGAGTTTCCTCCGTGCCTCGGAAAGCACGTTAAGCTGTTGATCCCGGCTGTCATATATAGATCTTTGACAGTCGTTACAGGTAGTCAGTAACCTGAAAATCCTGACATCCAGTCTTACCAAAGGGTATCGTATTACCTAGTGTTAACTGGGTTGTGGAGGTCAGATAGGCAGTCGCTCCATGTAAAATACTGGTATTCAGCTGAATCCGGATAGACTGGAACCCGACCCCAACATAGTTGTGAAAAGGCTAGGTAGATGATGATGATGTTTATTTTGCAAATAGGTTTTTACATACACTTTTACAAGTCACTTTTTATTAAAACTAGATGGGGTCGGTGTTTCGTTTCTGACTACTTTGAGACGAAACTTCCGAAACAAACTCAGCTCTGCCTGTCGAGGCTGCGGGTTGTCCGCAAGGGATACCGAGGCCTCGACATGAAGGGCGAAGAAGGAACATGGGTGGTTTTTAGTCAGTAGAAGTCTGACACTCCCTTTCGCTCTGCCCAAGAGCGGGAGGGGTTATTTGATGATTTCCCACCCCAAAAAAAAAAAAAAAGGTCATGGTCTCTTTTAAAGTCCAGACATAATCTTGGTATACACACATGAAGACTATGCAGATTAGTGTCTGAGATGGTCATTTGAAGAAAGCACCACACAGATTTTAGTGGACCCGTCCAGTCGGTGCAAGCATGCTGATGTCTTATTTTCAGATCACGTATAACAATCATATAAGTCTGTGGGACGGTAACTCGGTTCTGTGAACCACGGGCCAGAGCACGGTCACTCGAACAGATATCGTTCCAGCGCAGCGAAGGAACTAGTATCGGAAACTATTACGCAACGGTACAACACTATTCATGTTTGTAAACAAACGAATAAAATTAAGAAATAACAAAAAGGTCTCTGGGACGGAAATAAACCCAAACATTAACACTATATCAATAAATTAATGATCGCTTAGCATTTTTTTCATCGAAAGTGTATTACTCCTAGATACTATTGCATGAAAACCGGCTTCTAACCTGTGCACCGACAATTGAGGTTGATTTTTCTGGTTTCTTGCACCACACTTCACAATACAGCACGCAGGCATATTGAATTGCTGTTTTTTTAATAAGTATATGCAGTTTTATAGGTAAACTCTTCGTAATTTTGTCACAAATCTCAATTTATCAAAAAGTAAACAACTATTTGACAGCAGAACTACCACGAAACTCGCCGCATAACATGGCGGAAACGGCACCTACCTACTATTGTGTGACTCGTAACACCAAATGTTGCCATTATGAGCAACAACTGAAATATTGTTGTCTCTTTCATCAAATACGATTACTGTATTAGAAAGAACGAAACAAAACGATATTTCACATTCTGTATCCTATTTCACTCATATTTGTATAAGCAAATGTGTCTATAGAATATCGTGGCGGCTCTATATTTTTCCTTACTCAATGATCCTCACTCACTGAAGTCCTCATCAAACAAATAGAAACACATCTGAAGTTTGTTTTTGTATCAGTTATATGTATTTTTTTTACATTAAATAAAATAATAATGCCAGTTAAATGCGAAAATTATAAGATATCGTTTAACAAATATTAAAGTTCCAAATTATTTAATTCTTATAGCTATAGTGTTAAGTTGAATCCGACAAGGTAGCCCGCGATATTCGAATTTTTGCAATTTGCCGCTATTCGCGATTCGCGACCGTAACAAACGTGACTGAGTAATAATGATTCGATGGTCGATGGCGTAGGTATTGAAACATTTAATTTTGATATCTTGTTTTTGAGTGTTTTTTTCCTGACCCTGTAGAGGTAACTTTAATTTTCTTTAAAATACTACGAATAAAAAACTTAAATTAAAAATTTAAAAAACCCCCGACTCAAAAAATACGTAATAAGTCCAAAATCATAAAATAAAACTATAAAAAGTAAGAAATAATATGACAACATAAAACATAATATTATTATTTTAATTATTATAACGTTATCGTGTCGGGGAGCCGCTTATTACCATACCACATACCTGCTTACATCTAAGTATCTTTGCAAAATATAGAGCGGTCCCCCGACACGACAAAGTTTTATTGAGCAGAACCAAAACTTACTTCTGTTACTTACGCTGCAGCTACTTGTTTTGTGATTGTCCTGTGCCTATGACTTTTGCCGGAACGCCCATACTGATCTGCTCTTCTCCAACTTTTTAGTTGGAGAAGACGTACCTTGTCCAAGGGGATGGCGAAGTAGACCGGGACGTAACGCAACGGATCAACACCAATGGCGGTACTCTCATAGAAGCTGAATTAAAAAAAAAAAACAGTCGATACAAAAACAAAATATTATATCTTCAAACTGCATACCACGCGAAAAACGGAACGTATTGATGCGACGTTGTCAGGTTTACGTACTCAATAAACTGTATCATTCCTTAAGGTGAATGCTCCAACTAGCCCGCGAAATTCAATTTTTTTTACGTTTTTTGCAATTTGCAGGTCAGTGTTAGTTTGTATGTTGATTAGAATATTAATTGCGGCTGTAAGACGTATGTAGTTACATAAATATAATCATCAAAATCATCAATACAAGCCTCCAACTTCATAAAGGTGCAGGAACTTGAAAAAGTCATTTTTGCACCTTTATGAACTTGGAGGCTTGTATTGATGATTTTGATGATTATATTTCTGTAACTACATTACGTCTTACAGCCGCAATTCATATTTTAATCAGCATACAAACTAGCACTGGCAAATTGCAAAAAACGTAAGAATATTTGAATTTCGCGGGGTGGTTGGAGCATTCACCATAAATAATCAAGAAAATACATTCACGCGCCACTCGCACTGCGACGTTGCCAAACTTCATCTTATGTCTCCCGAGTCCCGACCCCGGCCGATCGATCAGACAGGTCGTTCGGGCATGATCGGGCTAGGCTAGCCCTTTCCCTGTCACACCCACTAATTTCTATGTAGCTTTTCCGACCTCTCTATCCTACGAACATTTTTAGCGCTGTTTGTTTACGTACTTTTTGCCGATTTTACGACAGGAATGTATAGGATTTAAAGCAAAGCTTCTGGTTGAAATTGAATGTTTGTATTTTAAGTCAGTGTAAGATTGCGAGAGAATGTGAATTTGTGTGTGAATAACAGGTACGCGATTGAAAGGGCAAAGGGATTTCGATTTAGTTCTTGATTTTCTTCTTGTGGTGCTCCGGGCGTCGGGGGCCACGTGATGGCTTCCGGCCACCGTAGACGCGGGCCTGTGGACGGTGAGTGATGGGTAAGCTCGCCGTCCGTCCGTCTTTTGCAACGACCGGCCGTGTCAACGGCGCGTTCGTGTTCCACGCGCGCCTCAAAGAGATGTCAGCAACATGGAAAGAGCCCGCAAGGGCCGACGCCCATCGGGGCTGCGGTTTGTTCGCAAGAGACACCGCGGCCTCGACATGAATGGCTAAGAAGGAACATGGGTGGTTTTTAGTCAGTAGATGTCTGACACTCCCTTTCGCTCTGCCCAAGAGCGGGAGGGGTTATTTGATGATTTTCCACCCACCCAAAAAAGGTATGTCAATGCTGATACGTATCTGTAAATCTATCTAGTAAATCTATATAGCCTTTTTTTATGTTTCACTAGAGCAAATAAAAGTTAATAGTTTTTTTAAATTACCCCCAAATTATCGTTGTGTCCATAAGTACACCGTATTACTGGCCCAGGTACATAGGTTGTGTTGTACCTTAGCCTTTTTTTTTGTTTGGCGGGTGGAAAATCATCAAATAACCCCTCCCACTCTTGGGCAGAGCGAAAGGGAGTGTCAGACTTCTACTAAAACACCCATGTTCCTTCTTAGCCCTTGCGGCGAGGTCGCGGTATCTCTTTCGAACAACCCGCAGCCCCGACGTGATCCCAAAAGGGCCTCAGCTCAGCATAATGCCAGGTGGCAACACAATGTGCACCACGTGACGCTGATTTTCAGCTGCTGCCCACGAGTGTCATGCCATACGCTCGGAAATATAAACAAACACATTTTAAATTTCTAAAATATTTTGCAAAAAATAAAAAACCTGCGACAATGAAGTTTATGAAATAAGCGGTTCAAATTCTTTAAAATATTGCTTCGAACAATACAACTAGAATTTCATAAGGTTTATTAGGAGTGAATTGGCTTAATGGTTCCTACGGCAAATTGCTAACCAACGTAACCCTGGGTTAAAAAAACCAGTAAATGACATGTTTTTGTTTACACCGTTGTTTGGTTTTAATTGTTATCTTTTTTTTACTTTAACGAAAGTTATTTAGAAAAGTAATCTGGAAATGTTTCTTTAAACGGGCAGTTTGTTGCACGTAGGAATTAAATAAAATGATTGCATGTGAAAAAAAAACTCTTGTGACGTCAAAAGCCCTCACTCATGATCTTTGACACGTTTTATTTTCGTATTTTTTTATTAATTTGATAAAACAAAAAAGACGTATCCAATATTTTTCGATAGTAAAAAACTGACGGACCAAACAGAATCATATTTTTTTAGTCAGGAAACGTCCCCCTATTCTTGTCGGACTAGTGATACATAGGTACCTGTTTTCTTGTAGGACATTGTTTCATTCGGGCAGAGAACACACTAACTAACCTATTATCATTGATATAAAAACTAAAGCCGAACATTTGCTCGACGCGTTCGCCATACAGAGAATCGGTGTAGTCTGCTCGTTAACGTAACCTTGTATAAGCGGCGTGGTATTTTCAAGGTTTACAGAACAAAAATAAAGCTTTTAATAAAATTTACGACCCCACCCGAAGAGAGCCGATCGTGGACTAGTACAATTCGGCTTAGGAAATACCGTTTTATGACCAAGTTCGAGGACATGCGGTCCACCCAGTCCTTACGCAGTAATTTATAGGGTGTAAAAGTACCCTTAACGAAAAACGAAGGGCACTTGTTCTCCCCACAACAAATATTTCACTGCTGTTTTTGTAAATACCAGTTTTTCAGGTTACAACTTAAATATTACTTAAATTACCTCCATGACCCGTTTACTATTCACAGCATCCACTAGCACAATGTTTAAAGAGTGCTACATTGAGTTTTAACGTAAAATGTGATTTTTGACCTCAAAAAAAAAATTGGTGTCCCAGCAAAAATTTTTGCGTAGGGGTACTTAGTTTGATGTACAGAATGCTTTGTTGACGGCTGTGTGATGGGTTGATTTACACCCTGTAAGTCAATGCCTATTATGTAATCTTTTTGTCCTACAGTTAGTAATGAGAAAAATGTTCTTGTCGCTTAACATTATACTGGTTAATTAGTCGTTCAACCTTAACAACAACAGTTTAATGATTAAAATGGGTTAAAATACCGTAGGCTTAGTCGATGTTGGCTGCTCTGGGTTAGTAATCATTTTTGATATCCTCGTTATCGATACATGTTAGAAACTCTTTGATCAAACCATACATTTTGTATGACAAATATATTTTGGAATAATTTACTTAAAAAATGATTATCATCAGATTTAACAAAAAAAACACTGTTAATAATAAATTTTTGAGATTCATCAAATCAACATATTTTATCCTTGCTACCCCTGTTACCTACCACAATCGAGAGTTTTCGTTCAGGAAATTGTTGGGCGTCTCATCAATCAAAATGAAGCTACTCACGGAAATCTAACTTGATAGTAGGAATCAAGGGCGAAAATCGACCGTGGATCCCGGACTATATAATAGGTAAACCAAAGAGAATTCTTTGGTTTAAAGATCGAACTTCAAAATAATTTAATTGACAATCTATGACAGACAGATTAACCGTTTGTATTAAGTATACTATTAGGTACTCTTTGGACAGAATTTAAAAATCAAGTCAAGTCTACACACAATGTGGGGTTCCGTAGTTGCCCATCAAAATTTGCGGATTTGCTTCCAAAACATGTCATGATTTTTAACGTGACAAAAACAATTTTTTTATTAGCAGTTTAAAAAAAAAGGTGCTCCCATACATTATGTTTAGAAAAATATTTTTTGCGGTACATTTTATTAAATGTTCATAACATAACACAACAGCACGCTTGTAATCCCCGAAGGGTTAAGCAGAGGTGTACCTAATAGTACACCCACATTTCGCCAGTTACGTTTAAGTCCCATGTAATAGGGGGCGAGCCTATTGCCATCAACCGGGCACAAATCTAAACTCCGTGGCTGATAATGATATCAGCCACGGAGTCTAGATTTGTGCCCGGTAAATTCTTGATGAAAATACACAATAACACTTTGCCCGACCCGGGAATCGAACCCAGGACCTCATGCTCAGCAGTCGCGCTTGCGACCACTAAACCAACCAGGCAGTATTTGGTCGTTACTCGTAAGTAAACTTGTAAATCCTACTTAGTCGCGATAGTGTTCCTTTTAATTCCTCCTTAACACAGGTTATCTCCTTAACACAGGTTATCTCCTTAACACAGGTTATTTTGTAACATAGGTAGCTATGAGGACAGTCAAGGGCGAATCAAGGGGGGGGGGGGGGGCACGGGGCACATGCCGCCCCCCCCCCCAAGACGGCTATGGAGTTTCCAGCACAGTACATACTTACAGGCAAAGCAAATTACCAGAGTTGTAAAATAATAGTACATTATGGTATTTAAGTGTGCAACGTTGGTGAGTAGAATAAAAAAAAGAATAAGTTTCTTTTTTTGCTTTTCGCGGATAGTGTTGCAGCCACGTAAAAAATGGGGAATTCAAAGTTTTTTTTATTACAGAGAAAACAAAAGTTCTATTTATTAAAAACGTATTTACAAGTTGAAATTATCTATTAAAATTAGAAGTTGCATGAAATGAGCAAGCAATAGGTACATTAATTTATTTGTAGTATTGAACACAATCTTTTTAGTATCGAAACTTTATTAAGAACAAAGCAACTCAACCAATAAAATTACAAAAAATCCTATAACTCACTTGTGAATAATGGCAATGAAAATTTTACAGTTTGATTACAGGTGTCATTATGTGCCTAATTGCGGTGAAATTAGAGGCACTTTATGAGCAAGTGTGTTGAAAAAAAAATAACTGAAAGAACATTAAGCGAAACTCAGAATCAGAATAAAAATTTTCTGGGGCCCCGGGGCACAATTGTAATCTAGTCAACAAGTACTTTTTGGTTCATTTTTTACTAGGTACTTACGTGTTTTTTGAAAAAAAAATTTTTTTTCTAAAAATACATACCTACACACTTATTTTTTGGTTTTAATCTTTTAGTCTATAGCCGATCGCCATTGTTAGATGCGCGCTCAGAAAAACTTATTAGTTTAAATAGATAATTTCAACTTTTGTATACGTTTTCAATAAATAAAACTTTTGTTTTCTCTGTAATAAAAAAAACTTTGAAATCCTCATTTTTTACGTGGCTAAAACACTATCCGCAAAAAGCAAAAAAAAGAAACCTCATCCTTTTAGTCTATGGCCGATCGCCATTGTTAGATGCGTCATTTTAACTGTTGAAAACATGTTGAAAATGATTTTTTTGTGTTATTTTCTTCACAAGTGTGTTGAAAAACGTCGTATGATACACGTGTGTATTGATGATTACCGTCCTCGGCTCTCTTAAGACCCTCACCTAACGGCTCGGGTCTCAATGGCGCCTCAGCGGTAATCACCAACGTTACACACTTATACCATAATGTACTATTAACTGAATAAAATAGGTAAAAGTAATTTTGACTGAACGGGTTGGTCAAAAGTACTTTTTACTAGAAAATCAGTCAAAAGTAGTTTTAACAGTATGCTTTCGACAATATTTTTTGCTGAAATTTAGTTAAAAGTAGTTTTGGTCAATAGAGCTGATTCAAAGTAATTTTGAGTAACTGATACTGTAAAAAGAGAGGGTTAGTGTTTTGACTGCAACATATACTTGAAATAAATGAATTTTATTTTATCTTCTTCTTTATAATAATTCTACTGTACGTGTGTATGTCACTGAACTCCTCCTAAACGACTGGATCGATTTGGATGAAACTTTCTGGGGATATTTCAATGGGTTCTTGGATGGTTTGAAAACACAATAGGGTAGTTGACTGACTAAAAAAAATATGATTCTGTTTAGTCCGTCTGTTAGATTATCAAAAAATATTGGATACGTGTTTTTTGTTTTACACTAATTAAATTTTTTTGTCAAAAAACCCTATTGGACCCGGTAGGTGGCGCTGGTGTCCGGGCAGGACGACGTCCGCCAGGTCCGCTAGTTTATTATATACTACCACCGAGATTTTTTCCACATAAGTACCTAAACACCTCCGTGTTTAATAGATGGTAGGAGAGGGACACTTGAGTCTAACAATAATTAGCACTTTCAAGCCGAAAAAGTATTTGTACAAACTCGCAATATTTTTGAAAAACCTATAATTATAATACAACGACATTCTACACTGTGGGCTACGCAACACAAAGCAACATTCCCACTTCACGTGTACTGGAGATACCCTAAGAAATACTTTTCGAGATTTCATTTACCACTTTGTCAGTGTAACTAATTTGTATATTCATGCCAAATTACTTTTTTCTTTTGAGTCTTTGAGCTAAGCTGATGATAGACAGACAGACGCGGACGGACGGACATTATGGTGAATTTATAAGGGTTCCTTGTTAACTACAGAACCCTAAAAATGAGGAATCATTGACAGCCATTTATGTATAACGTACTTACTACGTAGTACATTATACCTCAATGTTGACAGCTTGTAATATTTGAATGTCTTTGATTGATTGTGGTTTTGTCGCGCTGGAACTTGTGAACAAAATGGTACTATTTTGGATTCCTCTTGTTCTAGCACTGTCTGGTAAGTATTTTTTGTTATTTTAATAAGATACCGACATAGTAATTAATAAAAAAAATACATACTTATATGTAAGCTTACTGTTAGGATCGAACTCCATCATAGCAGAGACGAGCGGAGATGGTTGTATTTATTTTCAACTTAAAACAAACGTTAATTGGTTTTTCTATTACCACTGTGATCCATTCAGTACCGGGTGGTATTATCCGGTTCATCGTGTACCCTTTTTGTCGAACAACCCTCAGCCCCGGACCGATACTGATATCTCTTTGAGGCTCGCGTGGAATACGAACGCGTCGTAGACAGGCCTGTCGTCGTCTTAAGACGAACGAACGGTGAGCTAGTCCATTTTTCACCGTCCATACATAGGCCCGCACCTACGGTGGCCGGAAGCCATCACGTGGCTCCCGACGCGCGGCGACGCCCGGAGCGTCTCCCGCGGCGGCTGGGACGAGAGGTTATCTCCCTCTCACGTTCCGCTACCTCCTTCGCTAGCATCACTGCTTCGCAGAAGGAGGCGGCGGCGTCCCATTCCCTCTCGCCCCGGACCATGGTTTGCACCAGGGCCGGACGCGAGAGGTCGCCGCCGCCGATTACCGCTACGAGAACACGGTGGAGTTCCGCCCAAGCAGGGCAGACCTGCACGGTGTGCTCCACCGTGTCCTACGCCTCGCAGTAGAAGCATCCTTTCCTCCCGCCTGATTCGGTGCAGGTACCTACCTCCCGAGACAACCGTGTACGGTGAGGACGTCAGGTCAAAGGTGACGCCACGGCGCCCCCGTGGCGTCTCTCCAGCGGGGACTTAGGTATACACTATGAACCATTTGACTTATTTTAGAAAAACTTGTATTAATTACAATAGCAAATATTTTCAGGTTTTTTGCAGGTTGGTAGTTTATTAAATAACTTAAAATAAATCAAAATTTTTTTTAGACTGCAATAACGACCGCGCTAGAGCTCTTCAAACTTTTGGTGGTTCCGTGGTTCAATACCTACCACCCTACCCTACGCACAATCGCGTTAGGCTACCGCTCTTTTACAGCCTTCTACAGGCTAAAGTTTGTATTTATTTTTAGGCTCGAATGCCGAGGGAGAGTTCGGGATTCTTCATAGTCCTGATTCTCTAATATTCAAACCAAAAGGTGCAACGGTGGAAAGCACGCTGAAAGAGATATTTGCTGCTGCTCTTGGACTTTCTGTTTATAATGTACGTATTTTATTTTAAGAACCGCTATAGGGTCAACCACTTTTAAATATAGCTATTAGGTAATTTCTCTGTGCCCTGTGTATTATGTTGGAACCCGGAGGAATGCCTAAAACGGTTGAACTGTTAGGAACATATAAGTTTTTCTTGTTCCGTGGTCAACAAGGAACCCTTGTAGTTTCGCTATGTCCGTCTGTCTGTCCACATCTTAGCGTAGAGCCTCTTATAAACCAATTTCATAAATCACTAATTCGACTCGATTTTTATTCGCTTAGTAGTTGTATTTTCCTCGGGAGTGTTTAGTTGCGTGAGCAGGAATCACTTGCTACACTTAAGAGCCAGTCTTAATTCCTGGTGCGTGTGTGTGTTGTGTATGTATACCGTGCACCTTGTCACAGCTGAATAAGTTACTCTACCTACTATTACGAGTTTGTAGACCACAACAGCTCTGTTCACAGGATGCAGAATGGGAAGGCTTGTATATCATGGACCCTTTCAACACCCCTGAAGCTGCTGTGGACGTTCACATTGATGGCATTTCCGCAATTAGTGAACATGTAAGTGCCAAATAGTTTGACAAGTTTAATTTCTCAATTTACCTCGGCTTCATCCTTATTTAACACTAGCTGACCCACGCAACTTCATCTGCGTCACTTAATATAGCTCATAACCTTTTTCGATAAGTCGACTATCCAACATAAATATTATTAAATTGAGTTAAATCGTACTCGTAACTACAAACAAAAAATCTTACCTTTCCTATTTACTTTAGATTAGATTGGCTTCGATTATATTATTAAAATGACAATTACTATAGCTGTCTCTTAGAGCCCCCGGAGGCCAGAATCCCCACGTACCTATCCGCACCGGACCGAATGACTGCCGCGCGCGTAATTATTTTGTCGCGCGGATATTTTTACATTGCGATATCTTCTAATGTATTTGTTTAAACTGTATAGAGTAAAGGGCACAAATATTCTATATTAAATTTCCGTGCTAACAAACACATTTATTTAGATATAGATTAATACCATATGGGTTAAGTAAGCTTCGCAAAATATCATTCTTTTTAACCTAACATTTTAATAGTAAAAAATGGTTACAGTGAGTCTATCTTAAAAGATAGACATATGCTGTCGCGAACTTTTGAAGTTGAGTAGTGTCAAACACTACTTTAGTACAGTAGAATCCCGATTATCAAAAAAAACCTTTTAAACCACCCCTTTTTCCAAGATGGCAGCCGAGGGACAAGGACTGCAACCCCACAAACTTGGATTTATCTTTAAACTGACCCTAAAATAATGTTACGAGCTGGGTATGGAATAAATAAATACACTACCAATTAAACACACGAAATAACTTCACAAACCACTTATACACAATCGCAAAACACTCCTGAACACTTTATCGCACTTGATATCTCTTCTAACCTTTCGTTGTCTCACTTAAAAGTAGACTGCCTCGCTCCGACCTCTGTCGGTCCTTTTATACCCCAAACACACAAAACATGTTCGAGAAAATTCCCTATTCAACACATGTTCGAGAAAATTCCCATCAACTGCCTAGCCTTTTCCCAACTATGTTAGGGTCGGCTTCCAGTCTAACCGGATGCAGCTGAATACCAGTATTTTGCATGGCTGCCTATCTGACCGAGAAAATTCCCTATCTTCTATAATATAAAAATGGGTGCTAATTAAACCGGCTTCTTTTTAATAGCATTTTTCGCCTCTAAAAATCTACATTGCCTTCTAAATTACTAAGTACATATGCCACAAATCCACAATTAACGAGCATCTAAGAATTCCTATCTTAGCCACTAGTTAAGTTCTATCTGAGCCACTCTAAATATAACTCAGCATGGTGGTTATTTTTTACCCGACAACGGCGAAGTGACGCGCGCTCGCTTCGCTCGCATATTAAATAACACTAATATCTTCTGTCCCCGAAGTGCCGGGCCTCCGCCGGCCTCCTTCGTCGGCCTACGGCCCGGTGCCCATGCCGCCCATTAGGGTGCTAATTAACTAATGTTAAAGCTATAAAATGTAAAATGGTTATGAGATATAAATTCCGTGGCTGCGTTAGTAAATTAGGTGTCTATGTAATAAGTACAAGTTACGATAATTGATGATCTTTATTTGACGCTTTCTGTAAGATATTTAGTTGGCATTGTAAACAGACGAATTAGCTTTTTAGAGGCTATCTTATTTTCCCGTGGCTTAGTCATAAAATTAGAAGTTTGATCACGTGGCCATTAAAAAAATCTGTTGCTCGATTTATTATTTCCCTATAAAAATGAATCGCAAAATGTGTTTGTAAGCGCATAACTCAACAACGCATGGAACGATTTCGATAATTCTTTTTTTGTTGTGTTTGTTATTGCCAGGAGAAGGTTCTTATGAAAAAAGAAAGTAGGTAGTAGGTAGGTAGTAGGTAGGTAGTAGGTAGGTAGTAGGTAGGTAGTAGGTAGGTAGTAGGTAGGTAGTAGGTAGGTAGTAGGTAGGTAGTAGGTAGGTAGTAGGTAGGTAGTAGGTAGGTAGTAGGTAGGTAGTAGGTAGGTAGTAGGTAGGTAGTAGGTAGGTAGTAGGTAGGTAGTAGGTAGGTAGTAGGTAGGTAGTAGGTAGGTAGTAGGTAGGTAGTAGGTAGGTAGTAGGTAGGTAGTAGGTAGGTAGTAGGTAGGTAGTAGGTAGGTAGTAGGTAGGTAGTAGGTAGGTAGTAGGTAGGTAGTAGGTAGGTAGTAGGTAGGTAGTAGGTAGGTAGTAGGTAGGTAGTAGGTAGGTAGTAGGTAGGTAGTAGGTAGGTAGTAGGTAGGTAGTAGGTAGGTAGTAGGTAGGTAGTAGGTAGGTAGTAGGTAGGTAGTAGGTAGGTAGTAGGTAGTAGGTAGGTGGTAGGTAGGTGGTAGGTAGGTGGTAGGTAGTAGGTAGGTAGTAGGTAGGTAGTAGGTAGGTAGTAGGTAGGTAGTAGGTAGGTAGTAGGTAGGTAGTAGGTAGGTAGTAGGTAGGTAGTAGGTAGGTAGTAGGTAGGTAGTAGGTAGGTAGTAGGTAGGTAGTAGGTAGGTAGTAGGTAGGTAGTAGGTAGGTAGTAGGTAGGTAGTAGGTAGGTAGTAGGTAGGTAGTAGGTAGGTAGTAGGTAGGTAGTAGGTAGGTAGTAGGTAGGTAGTAGGTAGGTAGTAGGTAGGTAGTAGGTAGGTAGTAGGTAGGTAGTAGGTAGGTAGTAGGTAGGTAGTAGGTAGGTAGTAGGTAGGTAGTAGGTAGGTAGTAGGTAGGTAGTAGGTAGGTAGTAGGTAGGTAGTAGGTAGGTAGTAGGTAGGTAGTAGGTAGGTAGTAGGTAGGTAGTAGGTAGGTAGTAGGTAGGTAGTAGGTAGGTAGTAGGTAGGTAGTAGGTAGGTAGTAGGTAGGTAGTAGGTAGGTAGTAGGTAGGTAGTAGGTAGGTAGTAGGTAGGTAGTAGGTAGGTAGTAGGTAGGTAGTAGGTAGGTAGTAGGTAGGTAGTAGGTAGGTAGTAGGTAGGTAGTAGGTAGGTAGTAGGTAGGTAGTAGGTAGGTAGTAGGTAGGTAGTAGGTAGGTAGTAGGTAGGTAGTAGGTAGGTAGTAGGTAGGTAGTAGGTAGGTAGTAGGTAGGTAGTAGGTAGGTAGTAGGTAGGTAGTAGGTAGGTAGTAGGTAGGTAGTAGGTAGGTAGTAGGTAGGTAGTAGGTAGGTAGTAGGTAGGTAGTAGGTAGGTAGTAGGTAGGTAGTAGGTAGGTAGTAGGTAGGTAGTAGGTAGGTAGTAGGTAGGTAGTAGGTAGGTAGTAGGTAGGTAGTAGGTAGGTAGTAGGTAGGTAGTAGGTAGGTAGTAGGTAGGTAGTAGGTAGGTAGTAGGTAGGTAGTAGGTAGGTAGTAGGTAGGTAGTAGGTAGGTAGTAGGTAGGTAGTAGGTAGGTAGTAGGTAGGTAGTAGGTAGGTAGTAGGTAGGTAGTAGGTAGGTAGTAGGTAGGTAGTAGGTAGGTAGTAGGTAGGTAGTAGGTAGGTAGTAGGTAGGTAGTAGGTAGGTAGTAGGTAGGTAGTAGGTAGGTAGTAGGTAGGTAGTAGGTAGGTAGTAGGTAGGTAGTAGGTAGGTAGTAGGTAGGTAGTAGGTAGGTAGTAGGTAGGTAGTAGGTAGGTAGTAGGTAGGTAGTAGGTAGGTAGTAGGTAGGTAGTAGGTAGGTAGTAGGTAGGTAGTAGGTAGGTAGTAGGTAGGTAGTAGGTAGGTAGTAGGTAGGTAGTAGGTAGGTAGTAGGTAGGTAGTAGGTAGGTAGTAGGTAGGTAGTAGGTAGGTGCATTGCAACGCATGCCGGGCACAGCTAGTTATTAACTAAAAATGAATAAAGCATTCACAAAGAAAAATAACTAAAAAATTAACTTTAAGATAAAAGAACCAACAGGGAAGAAGTTACTTTACGCCCTCGGCATACCAACAAACTGCTCTGTAGTTTGGCAGAAGTAAAATGTACTGATAGTCCGGTCAATTTAGACATCCAAGGTTACAAAAATTCCCACTTGGCTGAATATTGGTAGGATTGTTAAATACACTATTATAAAGGAAATGTGAAAAGTCCTCATCGATGGCAAAAAAAATTCTCGGGGTCGGGTCGGGGGATTTTCAGCAAAATGGTAAGTAAGATTTTATAGGAAATGGGTGTCAAGAAAACAGCAGCAATTTGAATTTAAATACGATGAACATTGACTCGTTTATTATTCAAATATAAAATTACCCACAAGGAAGGTTATAGTAACTGCCTCCTAGCACAGTTTCGATAGAAGTGAGAGAGCGACTAAAGCCAACCGTCTTTTTTATAACAGACGTTTAGTGACAGTGTTGCCAGTATAAAGAAAACCAAAGATTAATTTTTGTATAATAAAATCGACTAAATATCAACATTCCCCCTCAAAAATTAATCATTAATCAACTAAATACAGATTAATTTTTATACAATCATAATCACCTATATAACCAGAATACTATAAAACCTTCCAAGTGATTTCTGGGGAAATTACAATATTATGGCCCAACATTTGTTGCAAGGACTAGGAAAACCCAGAAAAACCTAGCCAGACCAAGATTCATCAAGATGAATAATTATATTTAACTTTATAATTCATTATTGATTATCAATTACACCAACTTATAATTAATTTTTATTTATAAATTATAATAGAACAATTCATTAGTTCAATTAATTTACAATAAATAAATTACCACAATTAAAATCAAAACTCAAAATGTACACAATACATACGTAACATTATTGTAAACTTATCTCTGACTGATCTGCCTTTTAAGCAGTTGATAACAGCTTGTAGCGGTTTTGTTAGCACATCCGCTATTTGTTTACATATTATGTTACTCCATTGCAAGCCCATCTCATCTCTGAACTGCTACAATAAGTCCAACAGTTTGTAGCGGCTATGTTAGCACATCCGCTATTTGTTTACCTGTGGTTACATAAAATAATTTTAATATATTATTTTCAACTTGTTCCCTCTAGAAATGATACTTGATGTCAATATGTTTTAACCTTTTATAACTAACAGGATTATTTGCTGTACTAATACAACCATTATTGTCTTTTAAAATAGAAATTGCATTGACAATATTGCAACAGACATTTGCCTCTTTGTATTCCAAGTTATTGTACAGTTACTGTATAGTTTTAATTTAAATAAATAATCTGTGGTATTTTTTTTTCTATTATTATCATCATAACCACCCAATCGGAATCTACATGTCCACATAATACCTATGATTAAATTCATCACATTTTTTTTTTTGTGACTTAATTTTAATTTTATAGTGCCCTTCAAATACCTAAGCACTCTTTTGAGACATAATCACAACTCTTTGTTAATTTTGTTTGAGTATCTGCTCGAAATATTAATACTAACACTTAAATCAGGGCGTGTACATAACATAAAGTACATTAAACACCCTATAAGGTTGCGGCAAGGTGTATTATATTCACTATTTGCATTTAGAGTTTCGTAATTTGGTTTATTATCTAAATGTGTACTAATGGGACTACAGTACTACAGTCAGACATACCAAATTTTCATAGGAAGAACTTTGATCTAAAGTTATTGTATGTAACATTACTTCGAGAAATTTTAATACCTACGAACAATATTTAAATCTACCATTTTCAATTTGCTCTTTAATTAAGTTGGTTTATTGATTTTCGGTTAAAACATGTGAAAACCAGATCGTCGACATAAAGCAAAACGTATATATTTTTATGAATATCGCCCTCATCCAAAACATATACCTATATATTTATCAACTGATGAATTTACAAACCCTGCTTCTTTTGACACTAATGAAATAATTCGAACCAACACTTAACAGCTTGTTTTTATCTGTACAGAGTTTTATTCGTCTTTACTAATTATACCCTCTGGCACTTTCATTTTTTTTTTTTTTTAATTGCCATTCCAAAATACGGTTTTTTTTACATCCATTTATGATGTATTCATAAATTACATTGATTTGCAAAACTAATCATACATCTAAAAGTTTCAGTTTAAACTGATAAATACTTTTGACTAAAGCCTTTGGCAACTAGGCGTGCCTTTTATCTTAATGGATTGTCAAACTCATTATTTTTAATATTAAATATTTTTATTTTATTTATTTTATATAGATAAATCTATGGTGTGCAGTTTCTTGTGCAAATATGGTTTAGTTTTTCATTAAGTTTTGTTAACATAAGTTTTGTGTGAACTGTTTTGTTTTTTTTTTTTTTATTTCATATAGATAAATCTATCGTATTGCTAATTTGGTTAAGTTTCTCTTTAAGAAAACAAATGTCTTTAAACCGAAATATCCACTTACACACGACTATATTTCTATTACTAGATTTCTGTACTAATGTCCAGGTATCGTTAGCTAAAAGTGAATTAAATTCGTCTTCAATTGCACCTTCTCTTAAAGTACTTTCAGCCCGATTTTTAAATTCGTTAAATGAACTAGGTACTTTGTATTGAATCAACACAATAAAATATTATTGATTTCATTATGAAACAGGAGGACGACCCTTAAGCCTAACACTCCTTCCCAATCGACAAGAATCGTCGATATTTTTATCACAAGAACTACGACATCATGGTTTGGTTTCACATTTGGCTTTAGTACGTTGGAATCATTATGGTCTTATATCAAATTATCTGATTTGGATCCATCTGATTTTAAACCGTCCAACTTTGAACAATCAGTTTAGGAATTTTATTATCAGATTTATGGACTGTCACTGCATTGAGGTTTTATTGACACTGATTTTGACAACACGTCATAACTACCATCAGTTTTGTCACGGAAATGTTAGATTTCATTCCCTTCATTACAAAAATTACCCTCATTACTATGACATCCTGACCATTTCATATTTGGCGCGTTCCGAGTTCCATACTTTATAGCCACTAAGTACATATCCAACGAGAATACCTTTCCATGATTTTTCATCGAATTTGTTTTACTAATTTTATTATTCACATAATAAATGCGGTAGAACCAAAAACCTTTAAATAGTTAATCCACCATTTAAATGGTGGTGATTTTGTTTTGTTTTTTTTTTTTTTTTTTTAAGGGGTAAGGTTTATTAAATATACTGCAGTTAAGACTACATCACCCCAAAAACACTTTAGCAATTTAGCACTGCTTTTCATAGCGCGGGTTTTTATTTTTGTTTTACCGATTCGTTCGGAAACGTCATTTTGCTGTGTTGTTCTTAGAATAGTAAAATGGTATGATATTCTTTCAGAAACACAGTAATCTTTCATTTCATTAAACAAATATTCTCGACAATTATTTAGTCTCAGTTTTTGCCACAAAATCAGTAAAAGCAGTGAACACGTGAGATTTCTATGTCAATAAATACACAACACAATAATGAGTGAATTGATCGAAAAATAAAACAAAATAATTCCTATTATCGACTGTACAAAGAGTGATTGGCTTGGATGTAAGTTCAAAATGGTAATCGTGCCTGTTTCCAGTTTATGAAAGCTACGCATAATTTATCATTGGGTGTTCCGTGTTACCACCTCAATTTTATTTCATCAATCATATAGTTATTTTTCAGCTCTAAAACTTTTGTCTACTAAATATGGCCTAACCGTTGATGCCATAAATCGTAATTAGCACCATCACGGTTGCATGTTTGAGAAACAGGTTGATTAACTTTAACCACAAAATTCACACAACGTAAACAATTAATTGCCATACCTTTTATCAGTATTTTACCGTCCTTACAGATATTGGTTCCATGCTGGTTGAAGGTCAATCCGGCACGCAGCATCTTGTTTACTGACAGCAGCTTGTATGAGAGTACCATGGATTGCTGACAACTTGTTATGTCCTCAGTAGCTGTAAAAAAAAATCACCGTGTTTAGCAACTAAAATTTTCAACGGTTTAATTAAATCTGTAAAGTTAATAAGAGTAGGACTTCCCTGTTAATGATGTGGTTCGATGCCCCGGAATTTAGCAGGAAGGTTACTTGGTTTTCTTCTGCGCCACCTTCATAATTTCCAGGCATAAATGCGAACCCAGAAACCTCACTGGAACTTGAAGCACCCTGAGTCAGCTCCACTACTTGAGCTGTGCGGGGTCGGTATCCACAATGGTGACACTTCGTGAAAGATTCTTGGCCTTAAACTTTTGTTGGTTATTAGTTTTAGGCGGTGTCCTCGTGTTTCTTTTGTTGAAGTTTTGAGTTTTAATTTCGACGTAAAGAATCTTGCATTGAGATTTTCTTTAGCAAAAACAAGGAAAGCGTCTGCCAAATACTCGATGATTACACTCTTCGAAATCCGGTTACTTCTCTCCCAAGCGTTTAACCGTATTATGGGTTCATCGTCGATAACTTTGATGACATCCATCTCGGCTAGCAACGCTCGAATACGGAATTTCCACATGCTGCATCTCTCACCATCGAAAGGTTTAATATTTCACTTGGTCTTCAAATTGTCCATGATGTATCACGTGTTTTTACAAGCACTCAATTATACACACGTGGTTTTAATAGCACTCACTTATACCCACGTGTTTTTACCAAGCACTCAATTATTATACAAACGTGTTTTTACAAGTACTCAATTTTACACACGTATTTAACCAGCACACAGTAAGAGCAACAGTATATCAAAGCAGTCCTGGGCCCATAACCTATAGGAAATGGGTGTCAAGAAAACAGCAGCAATTTGAATTTAAATACGATGAACATTGACTCGTTTATTATTCAAATATAAAATTACCCACAAGGAAGGTTATAGTAACTGCCTCCTAGCACAGTTTCGATAGAAGTGAGAGAGCGACTAAAGCCAACCGTCTTTTTTATAACAGACGTTTAGTGACAGTGTTGCCAGTATAAAGAAAACCAAAGATTAATTTTTGTATAATAAAATCGACTAAATATCAACAGATTTATCATAAAATTAGCTCAGATAAAAATTATAGATCAGATAATTATCTATAAAAAATGTCTAAATACTTTTTTATAACGATTCAAAAATTTGAAAGAGTTGTAATCGTCATAATATGCACACGTTTCCACGCCACCTTTGAGGTAGTGTAATTAGCGCGTTTTTTTTTATGTGGTTTCCTCGGTAGGCCTATTCCACTGATCTTTTATGATTCTGTTCAATTTGAAACTATTGAATAACTGTAGATATTGACAAGGGTTGAAAATGATGAAAGGAGTGTAAATTAAAAAAAATAAGAAAATTTATCCATCTGAATCTAAATTATCATTAACTTCTGCTTTCTCTTGTTCTTCTTCTTCTTCTTGTTTATCTTCTTCATTCTGGGTGTTAATAAATTGTCCCAAGAATGACACATCGCATGTCTCTTCGTCAACATCAAATGAATCTTCAATTGTTGGCAATTCAACATTGGAGTATGACCGGCCTTGACAGTTTGTACATGCTACAGAACAAAACAGTCCAACTTTTTTGCAACCACATTTAGCACTACATCCCTTTTTACAGTTGCAAAAAATGGTGTTTAGTAGTTTTTCTGGTGCAGGTGGAAGTAAAGTTTGAACTGGCTCTAATGAATTGTCGACCAACTTCCAACCCCAGTCTTTTGGGTCTAACTGATTACCAAGCCACACCTGAACTTGGTAATATACCCAAAAAAGATGTTGATGAGCAGCCGCTGAGGTTGGAGGAAGACATGCTAACTGCACTTGTTTTTTATTTCGAGTATTTTTAACGAAACATCCATAATATCTAAACTAATCTAAGCACGTAATTTTTTAGGAGCTCCTTGTGGAGTTGAATTACTCTTTTTAAAAACTTCAGCACACTGAACAAAATTTTGTTTTTCAAACATTTTAAAAACAGTTGTTTTACCTCTCCTGCAAAATGCAGATGTTGAATCACAACCAGTTATTGCATGTAAAAATAGTGCATGATTTTGACACTTTGCAAAAGTCGATAAACTGTTTGATGAATATATTACAGATTGTTGTTGAGCTTTTCCAGGTTTTAAGAAAAAAATAGTTTTTTCGATTGGAGTTCGAGCAGTGAGTAACACGAGTAAGTCCACATCTTCACCTATTATATGTTATTATATATTACGGCTTCAGTGATGTATATACGTGGTGTACTTATACATATTATGACGATTACAACTCTTTCAACTTTTTGAATCGTTATATCTCAAAAACGGTGACTCTTAGAAAAAAAAGTATTTTGACATTTTTTATAGATAATTATCTGATCTACAATTTTTGTCTGAGCTAATTTTATTATAAAACTTACCATTTTGCTGAAAATCGCGAAAAACCCGTTTTTGTGACCTTTGACCCCGAGTAAATTTTTTTCACATTTTCTTTATAATAGTGTATTGAATAATCCTACCAATATTCAGCCAAGTGGGAATTTTTGTAACCTCACCCCTATTTTTTAGTCTAATTTGACCGGACTATGAACTTGACTTAATGTTCCAAATAAACACTTTTTCATTTTTTTTTTTTTACGGTCGAAATTGCAATGGCAATTATGCCGCTGACGCCGCGCGCGCATACCTACTGGAATGTATTCGACTTTGTAGGTACCTACACAGTTAGTATCGAGATTTCTTGACGATTCCAGATGACCGTCCGTAACAATAATATATAATATATCTAAAAAAAATAAAATTACGTCCTCTAACAAATGCACGCTAAGCCCAATAAAATGTTACATTTGAATGGACCAAGTAGGAATCTCTCTTATTTTCAGATTGCATTGAAGGCAGAAATATTTCCGTTACTCGTAGATGAGGATGAGCCGGATACGTTCGAAGGTGTAAAGCTCAGAATTAAACAGCGCTTCGATGTCGGAGGCAATGAAATCGTAAATTTTAAGCTATCTGAAGCCACTAAGGTAAGTAAATGGGTAGTCCTTCAAAAAGCATTCTCTGCGTGCGGTGCATTAACTACTAATAGACGAGACGGTGAAGATCGACCTTCACCGCTCTGATAACCAGATGAAACGTATTTCTTATCAAATATAATTTATAAACAAATATGCCTTTGATAACTTGCCTATCAAAAAGTGCTCATAGCTATTTTTAATTTAATTAATTTTAATCGATTTTCTTTGAGATCTTGTATAAATGGTATGACTTCAAATGGCCAAACAGCCCAGTTTGGCGTAGGGTTAACTATTAAATTGACTTCTTGTATTTGCTCGTAGCCAATTTGTGTGTATATTTATACAAACTGAAAAACATTCTACGAGTTGCAACAAGATTTTTTTTAACTAATACATGCATAAAATACTTCTTATCATCATCATCAGCCCACACCAATCCACTGCTGGATTTATACCTTTTCAATCGCACGCCACTCCACCACCACTACCTGCTACCAGTCAACCTGCGAAGATCGTCGCTTCACCGAGCCTGTGGGTGTCCCACCTTACGCTTGCCGATTTGCTGTACTCAAAAAAAAAAAAATTTTTTTTTGTATGTTTGTTATCGGATATCTCCGTCATTATAATGAGTCGATTTTCAAATTTTTTTTGTATTGTAAGAGTATACTCCCGAGGTGGTACCATTGTCACTTAGTCAGGATCTGATGATGTGATCCCAGGGAAATCGCGGCAACTCTCAAATTTTATAGGCAATTGTTACGCGGGGTCTGGCCACGGGACATTCGCCATGCGTGCCATTCGTGGTGCGAACGGCGAGGCGTCTAACGACTGAAACAAACGCATAGAAATGTACTGATCAAGCCACGTGGAGCGGCGAACGGCGAAACGACCGGCGAAATGTACCGAGCGAATCGCCCGGGCGGCTGGATGGCGGCGCGGCCGGCGAGTGAAACAAATACATGAATCAGTACGGTCGAGCGGCAGTCGCGGCGACTTGGCAGCGGCGACTAGGGCAGTGATAGTAATTCACTGGCCTACAACCATTTTGGTGCCGGGTATTTTAGACCTGATTTTAAGTATGTCTTACATGGTAATATCAAAAATGTTAACAACTTTTTTCAGTCAGCCCTAGTTCCTGAGACAAATGACAATACACTTTTCAGTCAAATGCAATATTTTTTTAATTATGTAATTATCCTAATCTAAATAGTTCAGTTCCGGGTACCTAACGTACTAAAAACAATGTCTATTTTGTTTCTGGCGTAAGAGGTCACAGTTTTAACCTAACCTAACCATTTTTTTTTATAATTAACCTACTCTACTTTTTATCTTAACAAATAATTTCACCAAACGTTTATTGTCTGAAGATTGTTTGTTGTAATAAATCATTTGATTAAAGACCAAAATAATCATAATGACATTATACTTGGTAATATTTTGTCAAGTAAAAATTTGACCAAATAAAAATATGCGTACTTACTAAAATCATTCGAAATATTGCAATGGTATAAAAAAAGGTTGCTAAAATTTGTTTGGGTAATGAAATTTTCTCAAAATCTTTTCGCCAAAACGGCAGGATCCCATTCTATATTTCTCGTACTTCTTGTGGAATTTTCGAATATAAAAATTTGAATACCTCGATTGCTATTCAAATCATGGACTCCACAATCTCTTCAAAGTATGTCTTGAACCAAAAAACTATTACTTTCTAAGCAATACCGAGATAACTTTGATAAAGACATTTCGCGGACTTCCTTACTGGTCGCGGCGGCGAAAACGAATGCCCGTGGCCTGCAAACGATGACGCGCGAATGTTCGCCTCGCCCCCGCATCTCTGTTCGCACCGCCGATCCCCGTGGCCAGGCCGTTAGTTGTTTTCGCCGCGAATAATTCACTGGCCTACAACCATTTTGGTGCCGGGTATTTTAAACCTGATTTTAAGTGCCTATGTCTTATAATTATGGTAATATCAAAAAAGTTATCCGCTTTTTTCAAATCGTGGACTCCACAATCTCTTCCAAATATTATGTCTTGAACCAAAAAACTATTACTTTCTAAGCAATATCGAAATAACTTTGATAAAGACATTTCGCGGACTTCCTTACTGGTCGCGGCGGCGAACGCGACTGCCCGTGGCCTGCAAACGATGACGCGCGAATGTTCGCCTCACCCCCCGCATCGCCGTTCGCACCGCCGATCCCCGTGGCCAGGCCGTAAGATTGTTAGCTTTTAAGCGTTTTGGTGAAAGACTCAAGCTTAAAATATATTTCTGAATAAATAAATAAATAGGTAATACGAATAAGTAAGTAGCTAAGTAGATAGGTACTTATTTAAATACTCGAATTTAATTTTCAGTTCAGTAATATGAAGACAGTATTTGGTAAAGTGGATGGTGCATCTTACTCGTCCAAAATGAATCAAGGTGAATTGAAGCATACAGTAATGGAAGATGGTCAGTTTTTGAGCGAGCTAAGAACTTTGCGAGCTGTTATTGAAAAGGTATACTCGTTTGGGTACCTAATACCCATTTTTAGGGTTCCGTAGCCAAATGGCAAAAAAAACTGGTCAAATTCGAGTGGGACTTGTCCACATTTTGTGTCAAGTTTGTTTGTCATAGTGAACGACAAAATAATATCTGCGGTTTTTTAAATGTGCTCTATCTCAAAAACTGCTAAGTAGGTATAGGAGATATCTCGTTCAAACTAATTTTGGTTGAAAGTGTTTACTGTGATCTACAGCATATATTTTCATTTAGATTTTTACTCTCTTATTTTAAAAGTTAGAGGACTTTGGAAGTGTCTTTGAAACCTCAATGTCATTTTTAAAGACCAATTGTTGTTGTACCAGTTTCAGTTTCATATTTTTTTTTATTTATATCTTTTATACTTCTATCTACCTCCCAAGTTCTAACTGTGTAGGCTTAATAGTTTTCAAATAAAGTGGCAGTACCACGTGCACGTGCGGGCTGTCAATAAATTAAATAGGTCTATAAAAAACCGGCCAAGTGCATGTTAGGAAAATATTTTATACAAATACATTTTAAATGTTGGTCGACGATTACTCGTTAACTTGTAAAGCCTACTTAGCTGTGATAATTTTCCTTTTAATTTCGATATATAAGTACCTACCTACTATTACCATGAATCTTTTCATACACCCAAAAACAACCGTTTCTATAGCTGTAACAAAAATTAGCCATTTACCGCCTTATTACAAAAGGTAATTGGTACCTGGTTTAACTTAGACTTGGTTTATCTCGCATGACGTCTCACTTCAATAGTAATCAAAAGAAAGTGATAGCATGCAAGATAAACCAAGTCTAAGTTAAACCAGGTACCAATTACCTTTTGTAATAAGGCGGTTAAAGTCTAATATTTGTCAGCGTCAGGATGGCTGGACCAAACGTGATATGTCCTTGAGACCATGTATACTTATTTCGTGATAGACTTCTTTCGTGAAATGGACTTTAAACTCACGCCCTTTTCCCATGGGGGTAGGCAGAAACCACAGAACGCCACTTGCTCCGATCCTTACATACTCCTTTTGCCTCGTCCACATTCATACATCTGGTCATACAAGCACGCGAAACTGTATGCGAAAGTGTTGATAAACAGGGTAATAAGAGTGACAGATGAGAAGATTTGGGATGTGCAAGCAGGAATGGGCTGTATGGATCAGATCTTTTCCTTAAGGTGCATAGCTGAAAAACATCTGGCAAAGCACAAAAGGGTCTACTGTGCCTTCGTAGACTTGGAGAAGGCTTATGACAGTGTGTGGAGGGAAGAGCTGTGGTCGACTCTATCTATGTATGGTGTGGACAGGTACTAGGTACGAGCACTAAAATCTTTGTACAAGGATTCTAGTGCTTGTGTTAGCATAAATGGGGCATACACTGGCTGGTTTAGCATCTCAAGAGGTATTAGGCAGGGCTGTGTAGCGTCTCCTTGGCTGTTCAACCTATACATGGATAGTTGTCTGACAGATTTGAAAGAGAATGACTGTGGATTAAGGATGAATGAGTTGCCTGTCAAATGCCCTCTGTACGCATATGATCAAGTTCTTCTTACATCGTCAGCGGAACAGTTGCAAGATATGGTAACTGTTATGAATGAAAATGTGACTTTCAGTCACATTTTTAGTAAATTGATATTAAATAGTTTTTACTAGAAAAAAAAATAAAATCGTATTTATCGAAGATAGGAAACACCTCCGTTTTTAATATTGTTTCTTCTAGTATCATTTTTGCACTCCAAAATCGAACAAAACGGCATTGCAATGGAAAAATTAAGTTGGCGGCAGACTAGCGACTCGAAGCGATGTCAAAACACGACTGTGATCGAAAACCTGAGAGTACGCGGAACACCGCGCAATTATCACAGACGTGCCACGCCTACTTTGCACTTCTACTGTTCTTTCTGTTCTGTAATGTATAGCACAGGTCTTAAAACTGCAAATGTATGTGTTTTATTGTTTAACATTTAATCAATTTAATTATTGAAAATAACATTTAATCAATTTTTAATAGTAGATCTGTTGAGATTCTGGTACGGGGGCCAAACTAATCAAGTAAACCGGCCAAGTGCATGTGATCACACACAATGTAGGGTTCCGTAGTTGCCCATCAAAATATGTAAACTGATTAACCACCCTGCCTACCTGCCAGGTAGGCAGGGTGGTTAATCAGTGAGTTCAGAATCCTACATTGTGCGTGGTCCGACATGCACTTGGCCGGTTTACTGTCAAGGTTTTTTTTCAAAAAAAATAATTTTGCGTTTATTATGTCATTGTGTTGGCGTCTTGTTAATCACTAAGTATTTTTGCAGGTCAAGGATGGAGTTTTGCATTCTGACAACAAAATTGATTTCTTCAATTTTCGTTTTCGGAGTCTTCATACTTTGTCTGACTACTATGGTCCATTCTCCAACCAAACCAAAGAAGCTATGATACTTTTAGGTAAGTAATTAAGGATAGGTACACCTAAATTAAAAAGTATAGGTAATGTTGTTTTTTCGGTAATTAGGACTTATTGTTTTGGAATCCATTAATAATCGAACAAGTTATTTGGTATGCCTACAGTCAGCTTGCTTGCCTTTACTTTTAAGATTACACTGTCTCTTAATGCCAAACAAAACAATGAAACGACTTTTTTTTTGTTGAAAAAATTACATTTTACGGTGATACTCAATGTAGCACTCTTAAAGCATTGTGCTGGGGCTGCGGGTTGTTCGCAAGAGATACCGCGGCCTCGACATGAAGGGCTAAGAAGGAACATGGGTAGTTTTTAGTCAGTAGAAGTCTGACACTCCCTTTCGCTCTGCCCAAGAGCGGGAGGGGTTATTAATTTGATGATTTCCCACCCCCCAAAAAAAAAAGTGGATGCTTTGAATAGTAAACGGGAAAACCTGAAAAGTAGTACCTACCTATTAAAAAAACAGCTGTGAAAATTTTGGAACTCTTACCCCCAATATCTCCGTCACTAGCCGACTAGGGGGTTTCCCAGGTATTGTCTAGAACAAAAAAATGATCGCAGTGACTGGGAGAACAAGTGCTGTATGGATCAGAGTGCTGGGCTTTGAAAAAGATGGATGAAAAACGATTGCATGTAGCGGAGATGAGAATGTTGAGATGGATGTGCGGAGTGACAAGAATGGATAAAGTGAGGAATGAGTATATTAGAGGAAGTTTGAAAGTGGCACCTGTTACAGAAAAATTTAAAAGAAGTCGTTTATGTATGGTCATGGAGGAGGGATGAAACGCATGTGACTAAAAAAGTGATGGATATAAATATTGATGGATGGAGAGGTAGAGGAAGGCCAAAGAAAAGATGGATGGATTGTGTGAGGAATGATATGAATGAGAAAGGAATAAATGCCACCTTGACGTGTAACAGGGAAGAATGGAAGAAGAAAACGTATTGCGCCGACCCCAAATAGAATGGGATAAGGGCAGGAAGATGATGAGTGACTGGGAGAACAAAATGCCTTTCGGCTTTGTTAAGGGTACTTTTACACCCTTTATTTAACCCTTAACCACAGACGTGTCATTTCATTACACTACCACTGACGTACGAATGAGATTCGTCAAGTATTTACTGAGCCTTCAGGCCATCAATCGTAATTTAAGTTTGTATTCACTTTTAAGTAATATAGAAAAAATATTTATTAACTAACATTCCTAGTGGTATTGAAATAATAACCAAAAATATTTAAAAAACAAAATAAAAAAACTTTGTTCTGCTGGAACTTTTTCTTTTCGTTTTTATACTAAAGTTGGAAAGGTTTTAAGAGATCAAAATCACATTAGCAGCTAATCAATTATTTATCCACTTTTTAACGACAGTTATTACAGGTCGGTTTTGAACACTGCAAAACGTGTAAACGTGACAATGGAATTCATAATTATTTATTCACAAATTAGAGAGGACCCTAAAGAGTTACTTAATAATAGACACAAAATAGACAGAGCATTTGTGCAATTATACAATGTAAATATGGTTAGGTTGCCTTTAGACTGATTCGCCCTATCCCCTCGTACTAGAATTATAAAACTGTATCACGAGCGGATAGTCTTCCTCAACCCAAGAACAACAGATTCTCATAAGTTTTTAGTGCCAAGTCACATAGCAGTAGTTTGATTACATTAAAAATCATACCTTTATTAATTCCATGCATAATCTCAAAAAAAGAACAAAATAGTATTTAGTGCAGTTAATCACAATAATAAAAAATATAATTAATCACTTATCAAATAAAATTAAATAGTCAGAAATCCTAATTAAAGAATATTCTATATTAAGTAATCACAAAAATCAAATGTAAAAATAAAAATAATCAATCAATAGTAAATCACATAAATTCTAAATAAAAATAATCAAATTTACATAATCATAAAAATCATATATAAAAATTAAAATATAAAATCAATAAATTGTAAACTTTCACATAAATCCTAATGAAAAATTTTTTTATTTAAAATAATTATAAATAAATTCAATCTATTGTAAATTCTCACAAATTCTTTAAATCAACTTTAAATAAAATCAAAATCAAAACATTTATTTCAAGTAGGCCAGTTACAAGCACTTTTGAATGGGAAATAATAAATCGAGCAACAGATTTTTTTAATGGCCACGTGATCAAACTTCTAATTTTATGACTAAGCCACGGGAAAATAAGATAGCCTCTAAAAAGCTAATTCGTCTTTTTACAATGCCAACTAAATATCTTACAGAAAGCGTCAAATAAAGATCATCAATTATCGTAACTTGTACTTATTACATAGACACCTAATTTACTAACGCAGCCACGGAATTTATATCTCATAACCATTTTACATTTTATAGCTTTAACATTAGTTAATTAGCACCCTAATGGGCGGCATGGGCACCGGGCCGTAGGCCGACGAAGGAGGCCGGCGGAGGCCCGGCACTTCGGGGACAGAAGATATTAGTGTTATTTAATATGCGAGCGAAGCGAGCGCGCGTCACTTCGCCGTTGTCGGGTAAAAAATAACCACCATGCTGAGTTATATTTAGAGTGGCTCAGATAGAACTTAACTAGTGGCTAAGATAGGAATACTTAGATGCTCGTTAATTGTGGCTTACTTAGTAATTTAGAAGGCAATGTAGATTTTTAGAGGCGAAAAATGCTATTAAAAAGAAGCCGGTTTAATTAGCACCCCTTTTGAATAGTCGAACAAATACTAATAACTAATAATAAAATAAGTCCCAGTCTCAAGGCATAATAACTGTGAGTGTGCTGTTTGAGTATTTGCGTCTGATAATCATAATTTCATGTGGCTACGCTGATGATGAAAGGTACTACTCCTCAACGGTTAGGAGTTGTATGAAAATTTCTTCGAAATTATACGTACTTATGGGCCGATTGTTGTATTCTTTAATAAAATAATGAAATTCGTTTTCTAGAAATTAAAATAATCAATGAAATATAAACTTTAACAAAAATCCTAATTAAAAGATAATAAATTTTAAAAAAATCACAAAAATGAAATATAAAATGTAAAATTAATAGTACATTTTGATACAAGTGCGGAAAGTTTGTTCTTGCATTCGAGGCCGATTGAACACCTGAGCCATAAGGCGAGGGTGTTCACTGTTCATGGGGTCGAGAAATGCAACGGCGGGGTCTAATCGCTCGCTCACTCGACCCCGCCATCCCCTTCTAACCTAACCTGTCCGTGTCGGGGTGCCCTAAGTCCCGAGCTCGCTTCGCTCACTCTTGCATCCAAGTTTTCCTAGCAGCGGGTTCGCAGGGTATGTCGGGGTCAATAATAATAATAATAATAATAATGTATTTATTGTCACAAGATTTAAGTACATTGCACTATATTTATACAGATTAAAGTTCTCTTTAGTTTAGGATTTAATACATTAGGTAAATAAGTACAATAAGTTCAACCCTGTCCCCTAAACTAGGCTAGGCCTGTATCTTAGGGGGCAGTGTCCTGCTATTGGGTATGCTTATATAATTTTATTTCGGCAGACGTGCCAGTGGACTGTGTCAAGTGGGTGCATTTTATCGTATAATATATAATATACTTGGTTATATGCATACATTTTATGGCAAACGTAGTGATATATTTGGGTAGTAATGACACAAAACTTTGCTAGTTAAAATTTGATGCACGCGTGGCCTTTTTGGGTTATGAAAAGTTTTAGTAGTGCAGGCATGACTTAAATCCACGCGCGCGCGTGGATTGTTTCCACGCCATTATGCGCAAGAGAAGTACGTCACTGGTGCGGCGAGTGCGGGGGAGCGCTAACAACATGCTGGCCGCGCTCGCGGGAAGGCTTGATTGCGCCATCATCTCCCACTGTTCTATGCGACATGTGGCAGGTCGACGCAACTGACAAAATAATAAATATGTAAATTGATATGCTTTATTTTATTGACGGACTATTATAATTTAATTTGATTATGTGAATGAAATTTTTGATGACTTATTGTAATTTAATTTGAGAATGAAATTTTTTTATTGTAGTGAATTTAACTTTTTATATTATGTAATGTGACTGTTGAATTGTATGTCGATTATAATATGAGTCTGTGATACTCGAATTAAATGATTTTGTTATTATTATTATTTATTATTAAATAGCCCGAAAGATTTTGGTACAGGTTTCATTTATTTGTACATGTTATATTTTTTTAGGATGAGGCTGTTTAGGGTAACGATTGCTTTTTTGGTGGTCATTCAATTTCATCCCATTCTTTATTTATTCTAAAAGAACATAGGCACATTGTTCACTTAACGAATAAATACATAAATAAGGTAACATATAGTCCAGTAGCTATATACTGTTATATAGCTACTGGACTATATGTTACCTGGACAGCACGCTTAAATCAGTAATTTTGGGCGACGGGCCTAAGAATTTAGGTAGGTTCATCTTTCGATCAGGGTTTCGATCTTTTCAATTACATAGGTAGGTACATACCTACTCTATAAAACGCTGAAATAATCTGTTTTTATAGAACTTAAATTATTGTTTTGTTAAGGTGATGCACTCCAAGATCTCACTAAAGCATTTGTAAAAGCTTACGATGGTTCCGTACTAGTCATCGTTGTCACCACTGAAGTCAGTCATGCGTCACGTCGTTCTGCCAGAGCGGTGACGGTGGAACCTCTCGGTCACTCAGAAAAGTGGCCGTATCAGTGGCTAAAACAGCAACCCAGTCAAGAAAAAAAATCGAATGTGGCCCAAAGCGGTCTCAGACAAGAAAATAGTGACAAAACAGATAGACGAGGTGGAAGTCCTGCTTATTCAACGGGAATGTTAAGTACCGGTGCCAATGAACCTGTGAGTGACTTGGCATTAACAGAAAATGATGTCATCACAGGTGGGCCAGAAGGAAATTATGATTATTCAATTATACCTGACGATGACGCTAAACTTGCGAGAGCCTTCACCTATCCAGAAATGTCCGACGAAGATAAAAAACGTGATGTAAGTTTGTACCAGCAATATTGCAAGTTATTTTATTTTTTAGTAATCTTTCGTGAAAATGTGCTTAGTATGGATTGCTCGATTTCAAGCTCATTCGAAATTTAGTTCTTTCATGTCTACGGAACAGAAAAAACAGTGGAAGTCAAAAATACGTAAATACATAGTTTAACCATAGAATAATTACATATATGTAAAAATACAACAATACTTACAACAATATTGTATTGCGTTCCTACTTAATATCCTGGCTGCATTTCGGTGACCTTTTCGAGGAAACCGAAGGTTTTGTCTGTGCAACAAGGGACGAAGTTATAATGACGAAAACTACCGGAAATACATTGTGAAAGATGGCGTGGTTCACAATGGAAGCCACACTTCCTACAATGGAAGCTCTTCGAAAAGTAAAGTATGAGAAGAGACAAAGTAATCAAATCAAATCATTTAGTTTTGCTGAAAACACTGTTACAATGATGTTATAAAGTTTGCATTCCAATCCAATTTTAAGCATGCTTATGATGTCAATTTATCAAAAAAAAAATTTTTTTATGTCCATTAATTGGTCTGAACAACAAATTCAATTTTATAGACGTTGTTTTGAGAAATGTCCACATGTAGTAACGATTACCATATAATAAACGCCAGGGGTTTCTTTTTTCGACCAATAAAACTTCCTGACGGATCAATAATAACAAAGCAACTCTTTCTATTAGTTTCTATACATTGGTATGCTTACAACAAGATCCATGAAATCGCAAGCAATTTTTCAATTGATAGGGGATACTCATACCTACTGCAGATTCCATATCGTCATGGTTAAAAAGATGGTTAAGAGAGATACATATCGCTCCTAAAGAAATTATAACTGACGACTCATCTGTTTTGATTGCTGCGAAAGTATGCTTTTACAACATATAAAATAAAATTTCAAAAAAACAACCAATGTTTGAATCAAGTTATAGAATACGATTTAAAAAAAAAATTCAATACACTTCCTCAAAAACTAGCTCTTATTGCACTGCGATTAGATTCGAAATGCAACATATTTCGCACCCGTGCGGTGATCTTATTTTTCCGCAACCAAGGGCGGGAAAGAAAATTACCACAGAAAACAATACCTACCTTATATTATGTCCAAATCGATTAAAACATAGGAAAGAGGATAGGACCGATGTGGCATATCAACCTGTCCACCATTTGGATTTATTTTCGTAATTGCGGCCCTCGATAAAAGTGGTATACAGTATGAATAGAGGACATACACGCGATCAAAAAATGTCCAGTAACACAGTACCCCAAAGTGTCACGTTATATCGAGATATTTGAAGGCAAAGATCGACAAAATTTGTCGATCTTTAATGTGTTCAACTGTACAACGCGAACGCATTGACTTAGATATTACTGCGTAAGGACTGGGCGGACCGCATGTTACAATGACGCCTCGAACTTGGTTCTAGAACGGTCTTTCCTAAGCCGAAGTGAACTAGTCCACGATCGGCTTTCTTCGGGTGCGGTCGTAAATTTTATTAATAGTAGATTATTAACCAAGGGGATAAAGCAGTGTCTTCTGTCGCGGGTGACGATTTAAATCGCGAGCGTAACGAAGGACTCGAGGTTTACTCCCGAGCGTAGCGAGGGTGTTAAAAACTTAAATCACGAGCGAAGCGAGGTATTTAAGACGAGTGCTGAGTGTAGCGAGGGATTTAAGTTCACCCAAGACTAAGACAGCTTTATCACCGAGGAAAATACTCTACTTTTCGTACCATTTGCGAAAAAATTAACACAATAATACATAATATGAGATAAGCATTTATTAAAAATAATGACAATTAAAAGTAAAAGTTAACATTCGAAACATTGGTCCAATTATTGATAGAGAGAGTTACATTTTTGTTTGGTACATTTATTGTTGATGAGTTGATTTGAGTATTTCTCTGTTCTTGCGTCTGAGGAACTTGCGTTTCATTGTAGATAGTATACGTCGGAGATAGTGGTGGTGGTGCATCGTGAGTTACGGACGAAGATAAGATGCCGGAAGTTGATGGAGGTGGCTCTGATGGATTAAGTTTTATATTTTTGTTAATTTGACTGCTTAATATGGTTTTATTCGCCATTGAGCTTTCGATATAACCCTCAGCTACTCTGTCAGAGTTCCAACCACCGTGTCTTTTTATTGACGTAATATCCGCCCCTGAATCCGCCAAGAAAGTCGCCGAAGTTCTTCTAAAGCAGTGACCGGTGTAGAGTTCAACATCTTTAAGGGTGGGTTGCACCATATTACTATAACGATAACCAAACCGTAACAAGCCATAAAAGCATTAAAAAAGTATAATTTGATGGCTTGTTACGGTTTGGTTATCGTTATAGTAATATGGTGCAACCCACCCTTAGTTTTAAATATTTAGCAATTTCCTTTGGCATATTGCTAATTTTATTTTTGCCGATGGCTTGTCGAGTACATTTCCCATTCCGATAGTTTATAAAAAATCTATTGTTTTCCATGTTTGTGGGACGTAATGCTTGGTATTTATAAATGATTTTAGTATATTGACCTTGTACAATGAATGACCGATTTTTCTTTGTCTTAGTTTCCTTTACATTAATCAGCAGTAACTCATTGGAATGATTTTCAACGTCCTCCACTTTTAAGTTTACAAGTTCACATCCGCGGCAAGCACCATTGAGTCCAAAAATTAAGGCCACCTATAACAAATTCAGATTAAATTTTTCCTGTTAGTCTTTTCTACACACTGTGTCTATATTTCTTATCCAACTTTCCTCTCGCAGGTCTGCTGGAAGAAATTTCTTATGAAATAAGCAGTACCTTTGTGCTCTACTATTTTTTTTTTGTTTTGTTTTTTCCTTTTTTTTGTATTTTGTGTGTACATAAATAGATAAATAAATAAATAAAGATAAAAAACAGGTAAATATATAGAATAATTACCATTACTAAGATACGAAATATTCATAGTTAAATCATGTATACTTACTTTTGTGGCAAAAAAAATTTCGTCAGGAGCTTCATTAAGAAATTTTTCCACATTTTGAGTCGTAAATATTTTAGACTTCTTTCCGCAGTGCCCTTCTGATTTTCTTTTTAAAAAAGCCAGTAATTTCGTGAATCTATTTATTTCAATGCTGTGTTTGATGCTTATTGTAGCTTTCAGTTTTGAGTATATGCACCAAAGTGTATTCGGATTCTTTGTCTTGGATAAATAATCAAAATAGACAAGAAGTACTGATTCTGAAATTGATAGGCATTTCGCACTTCTCCACGTTGAAAATTCTTCATAAGTTTTTAAATAATTTTCCTTGGATTTTGTTGGAAGCAAATTATTTATAATTGCGGTAGCATTTGCACTGAAGGAATCCGACAATTCACTGTCACTGTCGCTTTGATTTAACATCGTAACGTATTTTTAGAACATTAACTTATTTATAAAAATAAATCAAAATAAACTTAACGTTTATGTATTTGAAGAAAACAAAAACGCGGCAAATTCCTAGACTAATATTTTTTGTCGGAAAAGCAAGCGGCATCAAGCTCATACGGCCTCGTCGGTTTTCGTAATTTAATTTAATAATCAACTGCATAATAAATGCGTATTCCTTATTCAAAAAGATGTATAATGCTTTACATACAAACTCAATGGTGTAAACACAGATGTAGTTCAGTATAAATTTCGGTAAGTATTCCAAATTTAAATCACATTCTCCCCCTAGAGGATGAATGAAATTCAGTACAATTTTCTTTCCCTGTTTTTAACAGATTAAAAATGACTATAGTTATGTTCGCTTTTTGTGGCATAGAATGTCACTTTTTTGAGCAAGTGGTACGAAAAAGTTTTATTTATGTTTTTTATACCTCGAAAATACCACGCCGCTTATACAAAGTTACGTTAACGAGCAGACTAATTACACCGATTCTCTGTATGGCGAACGCGTCAAGCAAATGTTCGGACGACCGTATCTTTAGTTTTTATATCAATGGTACAACAACAACCATTAGAAATAGACTTATTACGTGTATAGGCGTTAAATTGTATGCAAATAATCGTTCCCAGGTTGATTATTATTATGCGCACGAGAAAATCGTATCTCGTAGTCGTGTATCGTTTCTCGTGCTCCTAGTAGTATGTAATGTACCTATAAACACGAAAAAGGTCTATTTGTATGTGGTCATTGTACTCGTAAAGTCCATTTCACGAAAGAAGTCCCGCGGACAATTGTGGAACTAAATTTAACAGATCGGCCATGTTGTCGTTTGTCGATGTTATCAAGGTGCGTTTGTTGTGGTAGATATTTTGTGAGTTTATTATTGGATTAGTGCGTTATAAGGTTTATTTACGATGCCAAAAGTTGTGAAACAATATTATGTCGCGCGACATACAGCGCTGCGTCTGCGGGACTTCTTTCGTGAAATGGACTTTATGTCGATCTTAACCTTCAAATATCTCGGTAACGTGACACTTTGGGGTACCACGTTACTGAACATTTTTTGTTTGTCTATATGCCCTCTATCTATACATACCACTTTCATCGTGGGCCGCGATTTGATAAAAAAAAAACAAAATGGCGGTGGATCCGATAAACAAGCTCCCATACAAAAAGGTTAAAACCCCTCTAAAAAAAAATCACCACCGACTATAGAGCCGGCAGTGTTTTTTTTTTTAATTTTTTTTGAGTCTTTACAGCATAAATATTTTTTGAATATTAAATTGTGTTTGTAAAAAGAATACTATAAATGAACATGATTATTTGAAACAATATGATCAAATAAACATTTGTTTGTGTTCTTAATTTTAAAAAAAATATTTTATATTTTTCCTATGAGGCTGTTTAGCTGCTTCATACTTTTGCTTCTTCTTCAATCAGGCGAAATCTAACCGCGGAAAAAAAGCAAATGAAATCATAGTCTCCTAAAAATTGATGACAAAAATACTTATGTAGCGTTATTAGTTAATTTCTTCGAAAGTGTATTGAAAAACGTCGTTTGATACACGTGGTAATTTGTTATTGCATTTATCGACCCCATGAACACCCTCGCCTTACGGCTCGGGTGTTCAATCCGCCTCGAATGCAGTATAATATTTTGCGATATAATATTTTTATGTTCATTAAAGATATATTTTGTTTCAAGACTATGATTTCGGAATACGATTCGGACCAGAATTTTGTGAAAGAGACAGCGCTATACAGTTTACATTCCTAGTTGATTCTTCCGTGTTAAAGCAGGGAATAGTCAAATTTTACAAATCGTTCGTTCTTTCTTCGCACTAAGCAGGAGTAAAGCAATATTGTTTTACTGAATGGGAAAAGGTTGATTTCAACTAAACATTCTATTAAATTAATATTAGTAAATAAAATCGTACTTTCCGATGGACAAACCTCAACACTAAAGACCAAGTAAGCGTAACAACAGTTAATTGTGGCATGCGTGCCACGCCTACTTTGCCCTTTTCCACTGTTTTTTCTTTTCCGTGATCAAGGCAGTGCACTTTGACGATAATGATTTCAAATAGTAAGGATGCAGGTAACTTTTTCGTTTTTTTTCGAGAAAGTACGGATAAGGCTCCGCACAAACGGGCCACCGACGCTGCCACCGGTGGCTGTCACGCGCACATCCTTTGGTACCGCACAAACGAAGGTGTTTAGTGGCTGCCGCAAGTGGTCGTTGGCCGCCACTAGTAGTCGGTGGCCGCTACCAGTAAGTACACCAGTAGTCGGTGACTGGTGGGTTGTGGTTACTGGGTGCATGTAGCAGGCACTGAGTCGGGGTGGCCCCGCCACCAGTGGCGTGTCGCGGACACTGAGTCGCCAGTAGCCGCCACCGATGGTGGATCACGGACGTTTAGTCGCGAGTGAACGCCACTCGGTACACGTGTGCGGCGATATCCTTAAAAAACTTTTAAAAATCATGTTAACAGTTTATCGCCAGCCATCGGTGGCTGCGAAAAGTGGCCTGTTCGCGCGGGACCTAATTCAATTAGATTTCAAAAGAGGAATCTTGTGAGTAGTAGTTTTATGATCTTTTCTGATATTATTGGTACATCTTTTTAATGTCTTATTTCCTTGTGTTGCCAATGTAACGTATTACTTTTTTTATTAGGAAAACATTGAGAAAGTTCTTGAAGATAAAACTGCCGGGCTCTTCTGCCTCTTTTTTCATTTTGGTTTGGCATGGTACTTCGCCATGTTAGCAGTTATTTATGTCCTCTGCGAAATGGATCCAGGCAGCGACACAATTATTTACAGGCTGACTGCCCCTAGGCCACTGAAAGGACAATAATAGGAATATAAACTTGCAATAAGTCTGATACATCAATAGTGATAGTGAAGGTTTGTGTCAAACTTACCATGGCACACTTGAGACAAGTTTAAATAAATGGTTCTAGTTTCCAAGCAACAAGTTTGTTTGGTTTTATAGAGTAATACTATCTTTTCGATCCTCGTCAAATTCAAGGAGGTACCTAACTTTACTGATGATTCTCGACCCAAATCAATAATAAAATGGGTAGCTGATATTTTTTCTAATAAACGGTAAGTGTGAACCACCCGTGTAAAAGAGATTTGACATGTGGTTACAAAATAAGAAATAGTGAACGATTTATAGATCCGTGTGCGCGGTTCTCCTTTAATTCGTGCGAAGAAGTGTCAGAAAAAAACTGGCCAAGTGCAAGTCGGACTGGCACATGAAGGGTCCCATACAATCGTAGTAGGGAAGCTCCCTTTAATTTGTATTATTTCTTGTTAAAGCGGCAACAGAAAAATATATATAGATAAGTTTGTTTTTCATAGTTGTTGTATGAATGACAAAGTTATATTGGCGGTTTTTTAAATGTGCTATATCTCAGAAACTATTTGCTACATACCGTTCAAACCAAAGGAGATGTTTCAAAACGGGCCCAGTATAATATGTACAGAACCTCGAAAAATTGAGAAAAATCCGTAAAATTCGGGAAAAATACAGATAAATTGCATAAATGCATATTTTTCTTGTAATAATTTCACATTTATCATGCATTTATCAATTATTTTTATCAACTTTCAATATGGCGTCTCGCGTATTTAGGTACTCTGTGGTTAAAAACAATGACAGTAAACCATCATCAAGGAATCTATATACTAAATAGAATGCGCACGTGCAACTCAAAAGCGTTCCGAGCAAGATTACGTCGTAAGTAGATGTCATCTCTTTCTAATGTTTAAAATTAATAGTTTAAGTAATTTTGAATAAACTGCTACCAATGCAAAGCGCAGTAGGGCGGGTGTTAGGAAATTATATAAAACAAAATAATAACTGTTCCAAATATTAGTACAAAAATTTTGGACACCCTATTAGAAAGAGATGACAACCACTTTCAAGGTACTCGTAATATCGCTCGGAACGCTTTTGAGTTGCACGTGCACATTCCATTTAGTCTATAACTTCCTTGAATATGCCAGAAATAAACATGTCAAACGTCAATATTCAATCAAAATGACAGCTTACCGCCATGGCGGGTTTTTGTTGTGTGGTGCAATAATAATTTAAAGTGTACATTCTTGTGCTTTTTTCATTATTTAAACTTCATGCACAAGAGTGGAACACATTTTTTTATTTTATTTTAATTAACTTCTATAGTGCAATCTATCAATCTTGCACATTTTCAGCAATATGTGTACGATGCTATTTAATGTTACATGAAAGCCGTCCAGTGACTGCTGCACTCCGTTTTTTCTTGTGCCTCTCAAAGAAGGTCTTGTGGAATCTTTCTTTTCAGTCTGCGAGCAACTGTTTGGGTGTTCATTAAATTGGTAGCCAGTATATTTGGATGATTATTGATTCGCTTCTTGTCCTTTCTGAGATTTCTTCTATAACACTTCTGACGCAGAGGTCGTGACGGAGTCTAGTGTTTGAGACATACCATGGTGCGTTTGTTATGATTCTTAGTATCTTTGACTGGAATCTCTGTATTATTTCTATTTTTGAATTTGCTGCTGTTCCCCAGAGTTGTAGGCCATAATATGTCCATATGGGTTTAATTATGCACTTATAAACATTGACTTATATATTACTGCGTAAGGACTGGGAGGACCGCATGTTAAAGTGACGCCTCGAACTTGGTCCTAAAAAGGGCTTTCCTAAGCCGAAGTGAACTAGTCCACGATCGATGTTCGTGTGGTGTGAGGGCCCGTTTGTTAAAACTCTGTGAAAATGTGCTTAGGATTTAGTGAACATTCCCCAACAATTGTGAAAGTTGGAATCAAATTTTGTGAAAGTCATCTAAGCGAGTTATTGACTGTAAAGTTGGGCCCTCAGTTCTCACATAGAGGATTGAGGGCCCACATGTACCTGAAAAACTATGTACACTACAGAAACAGTCTTTATGCCAAAATTTTACCTAATGCCGAACCAAAATTTGTGAAATCAAGATATTATAATATATATACGCAAAATTATAAGATATATACGCAAAAATTTTTGCTGGGAAACGATTTTTTTTTTTGGGGTCAAAAATCACATTTTACGGTAAAACTCAATTTAGCACTCTTAAAACATTGTGCTAGTGGATGCTTTGAATAGTGAACGGGTCATAGAGGTAATTTAAGTAAAATTATAACCTGAAAAACTAGTCTTTACAAAAACACACACCCTATTATATACTTTTACACCCTATATAGGGTGTAAAAGTACCCTTAACGCAAACGAAAGGTACTTGTTCTCCCCACCACTGCGATAATTTTTTTGTGTTAGACCATACCTGGGAACCCCCTAGTTACGGAGATATTGGGGGTCAAAGTTCCAAATTTTTCACAGCTGTTTTTGTAAATACTAGTATTTCAGGTTTTAACTTTACTTAAATTACCTCCATGACCCGTTTACTATTCAAAGCATCCACTAGCACAATGTTTTAAGAGTGCTACTTTGAGTTTTACGGTAAAATGTGATTTTTGACTCCAAAAAAAAAGTCATTTCCTAGCAAAAATTTTTGCGTAGTGGTACTTAGTTTGATGTACAGAATGCTTGGTTGACAGATGCGTAAAGGGTTCGTTTACACCCTGTATAGTATAGGTACCCTTTTTTTTTTACATTTTTAAAGGGCTGTCAATTGACAACTAGGGCTTGCAATATCCGTTAATTTTTACTATCCGGATAGTACGGATATAAATATTTTACTATCCGGATTATCCGGATAATACGGATATTTTTTAGTTTTTATTATAAATAAAACACACACGTTTGTTACACGTTTTAATCAGTCTCTCAAGCAAAATGACAAAGAAATAAGAAACTAAACCAATATTTCAAGTAATAATTACATAAAAAAACTAGTACACTTTCTACAATTATACAATGAAACACTGATCATACCGCACAAATAATTTGTATCTATTCTTTTCATATTCTTAAATGGTTACATAAATATCCTGTAGCAGAAAAGTGTCCGTTTCGATTGCTCGGCCACATTGTCGTAGAATTAAAACGACTACGTCAACATTACGAAGGAATTTGTAGAACACTAACAGTGCAAACCGCAAATTCGTAGATATAATATTCAGAAAGTTATAAAGGTTTAACCGTGGCCGCGCGGTTGAAACGTGGAGGACCGCGCGGCCACGGAGTTCTCTCAAACGGAGCTTAGTAGAGGTTCCATTCTTTTTGTTAAACCACTGATACGATTTCGAAGAAAATGTAGATAGTATAAATAAAGGCCTAATGTTTGTAATTCATGACCTACAGTACTTAGAAGTTATGGCCGCGCGGTTGAAACGCGGAGGACCGCGCGGCCACGTAGGTCTCTTAAACGAAACTTAGTAGAGGTGCCATTCTTTTTGCTAATCACTAATACGATTTCGAAGAAAATGTAGACACTATGCATAAAGCTCTAATGTTTGGACTTCACGACCTACAGCACATACATGCTATGGCCGCGCGGTCGAAACGCTCGGTAACGCAGTTCTCATGAACGGAGCTTAGTAGAGGTACCATTCTTTTTGCTAACCTCTGATACGATTTCGAAGAATATGTAGACAGTATGTATAAAGCCCTAATGTTTGGACTTCACGACCTACAGCACTTTAAACCTATAGTACAAGTTAGAAGTAGGGTGACTAAGATTTAATGTCCGTCAATCAGACATTTCCGAAAGCCTCGTTTTTACGTGCATATTATTTCATCGTAATCATCATTTCAGCCGAAAGACGTCCACTGCTGGACATAGGCCTCCGGTATATTATTTATTATGAGGAAATAAGAATGGTAAATTGTATGAAGAAGTACTTATGCCAAAATTTTAACACCGTATTGGTATAAATACTGTTCTTAACATTTTGCAAAAGAAATTACTCATTTAATCATAGGACTCATTTATATTTCTCTGAATAAAATAAGCAACATCATAAAAAATGTTTTTATTAAGGTATTTACCTTCTCATGCATTCTTTGTTAGAACATAAAATTAAACAAAAACAAAATTCTAACTATAATTAAATAAAGACAACAACATTTTTTTAAACATAACAGTAAGGTATTGGACAGAAAGTTTTTTTTTTGTATTTATTGAGTCTATCACATACCTATTGTAACAATCACAGTTCGTTTCCATAATTGTAACTATAATTATAATTTGACAAATTCTTATGCATTCTTAGCCAAATCATGATTGAAAAAAAAACAACAAAACATAAAGTTTACAACTAAAAATTAAACAACGACTTCAACATTTTTAAACATAAAGATATGTATTAGACAAAGTTTTATTAAAATGTACTCTACTCTGAATATCATATTTTAACAATCACGTTCGATTTCATAATTGTAACTACAACTATAATTTGACAATTCGACGATTTCAAACTTATACATTGGTTTTTAAAAATGACATAGAGGTTTTAAAACCATTTTTTTCAAAGTCAATCGTTTGAAAGATGTAAACTTCCAAAGTTGTAAAATGTTTCCCCCCCTCGCTAACTTTTTAAGTAGGTAACGAGAAATTTAAATAAAGAGCGTAAAATTAAAAAAAAAAACTATATGGATAAAAATTAATAAAATTTAAATTAAATTGTTTATTCATTAATTCACCAATTTAACAATTCTAAATTTAAGTATTTCATAAGTTTAAGTTTTATACATTAATGAAAGGTTGAAAGTGGGCGAAATTGACGTAAACCGGAGTCCCCGTTTTTGAACGTACTTTGAATCCTCTGGGAAAGTTAAAATATTGGTTCTACAGTTCCGAGAGTCAGCAGTTTTTATTGGAATCGGAAAACTTTTTTAAAATTTGAAAAATGACAAACGGTTTTTGAAATATTTGCAAAAAAAATAAATTATTATAATTAATTCATTACTTCATTATTCTGCTTTTAAGTGCAGTTTAATTAAAGCTTATTGTTCAAAACTTTATATTATAATTTTATATTAAAAATATACTTAGATATTTAACTTAATTTTCAATGAGACCATAAGTTAAGTTGTGCAGTGTTATAGGCCGCGCTAAGCTTTCATGAGCTTTGGTATTATTGTCGTCGTAACAAATCCAATCATCTTCGATTAAGCAGTGACTCTTGTAGTGACCGATGTTACCCACACACGGGGGAAAGTATTCTATCGCGTCTATTAACTTGAATGTTTTACGTCCCGTTTTTATGTACCGTGGTATGTCAATGAGTATTGTATTTTGAATTCCATTTAAATGAAATAGAGCAATATTACTTACTTCATAATTGTATTGAATGCTTTCGTTTTTACATTCTGAACAAAATTTTAATTCAGCATTATCGACAACGATGGCGTCTTCCAGGCTTTTGATTCCAAACATGTTAATAATATCTAAATTAAGGGATATAAACACAATAAATCTAGATATATCCTTTCCATAATCGCCACATAAAGGCGTTACACATTTCTTAGTTCGTTTAACACTGTATAAGAAATCATTAAGAATATGCTCAAAAACAAAAGCCATATTGCTATTACAATCGTAACAATTGTTTTTTTTCTCGTAAAAGTCCGAAATTATATCTTCTCTTAGTTTGTATGCTTCGTTTTCATTTCGAGTTTTGGTTAAAATATTTTAAAAATTAAGGATTAAATTATTTTTGCTAGTGTTGAAAAGTTCGCGTATATAAATGTTTATTTGGTATCCATGTGCCAACATAGAAAACACAGAATGAAACGCACAGGTATTTAAAATGTTTGTTTTTGAATCAACAGTATTTCCGTTTTTCAAAAATAAGATTGATGATGATGTTTTATTATTAGCCTCATATCCCTCACCCTTCCAATTTTCAGTATATGAGGGCTCCTCTGCAAATATCGAGTCGGAAGTAAAGGTCTTTTTCTTTTTTACGATACTTGTTTTGAGTCGCTTTGGTCTTCGTTTTCGACCTTTCGAATTAATGTTGTGTTGTGTCATACTATCAAGATTTTTTAAACAAACTTTTATTTCTCCTTGTAGAAAATTGTAATGGATATTAAGAAACTCATCAAGATTGTATCTGTGTATACGAGTTTCAAATAATAAATGCTTCAATGTTTTGAAGTAACTCTCTATAGCTGAGGATGAAGGAGACTTATTTTGTGTATCATACAGAGGACACATTACATTGCTCCACAAAGGAAGCTTGATTAGCAACCTTCTCAATGTTGATATTAGGTTAGGCAGATAATATTTGTTGAAATTTTCAGTTGGCGTCTGACATAAGTCTTTTAGTTGCTCTACAATCTCATCAAACCAATCCAGTATATCATCTTCGTCAATTATTGAGGTTTCGTGATCAAAAGTTTCTTTTTCGTCGTCATTTTCTAAAACAGGATCTTCCGTTTCGAACAATCGTTTTTTAATATTTTTCATTGCCGATTCACAAATCTTATTGGTCATGTAATCGTATTTGTAACTACATATTTTCACCACATCCGATATTACATTTTTAATTTCATCAAAATTTTCAGATCTTTTTATAAATAAAATACAGCGAATAAAAAACGTTTTGATTGGAATATCTACATTTTGAAAACAGGGTAAATTGTAAACATTCTTAATAAAATGGCTGGTGTCTAATCTAAGAAAAACTTCCGGTAAATTTGAACTAAGCTTTCCCAGTACTAAAAAGGATTGTCTCAAATAGTTTTTCACTGTTTTATACGTTGTAAAAGCATCTACATTCGCAGCAATCAAAGCAGATGAGTCGTCAGTTATAATTTCTTTAGGAGCGATATGTATGTCTCTTAACCATCTTTTTAACCATGACGATATGGAATCTGCAGTATGAGTATCCGTTATCAATTGAAAAATTACTTGACAGTCATTAATCCTTTCTACAAAATAATCTTTGTATAAAATATCTATAAATCTTGGTCACCCTACATCTAACTTGCATTATATCATTTATGTGCTGTAGGTCGTGAAGTCCAAACATTAGAGCTTTATGCATAGTGTCTACATTTTCTTCGAAATCGTATTAGTGATTAGCAAAAAGAATGGCACCTCTACTAAGTTTCGTTTAAGAGACCTACGTGGCCGCGCGGTCCTCCGCGTTTCAACCGCGCGGCCATAACTTCTAAGTACTGTAGGTCATGAATTACAAACATTAGGCCTTTATTTATACTATCTACATTTTCTTCGAAATCGTATCAGTGGTTTAACAAAAAGAATGGAACCTCTACTAAGCTCCGTTTGAGAGAACTCCGTGGCCGCGCGGTCCTCCACGTTTCAACCGCGCGGCCACGGTTAAACCTTTATAACTTTCTGAATATTATATCTACGAATTTGCGGTTTGCACTGTTAGTGTTCTACAAATTCCTTCGTAATGTTGACGTAGTCGTTTTAATTCTACGACAATGTGGCCGAGCAATCGAAACGGACACAGCAGAAAACACTCTTTCTGCTTCAACGCTGGTCGGTGGTATTGATAAAAGAAGATTGTAAACCCTTGCTAAATTCCTGCTCCTCTGTCTATTTCCATCAAATAGTGCCATCTCTACTCGAATTGTGGTGTCTAAATTATTTGTTGAAGAAGTCGGTTGCTGCGCAGAAGATGGCTGACTCATAAACCGGATCATTTCTTCCTTATAACTGTTCATGATGACACTTGACACTTTCTATTTTATGACCGCGCGAAAGTCTTTCAAAAAACAATTACTACTTCAAAACGCCTGCAGCTATATTAGGTTTAAAAACTCTTACAAAAAGCTCAAAGACCCCAGAGAATTGGAGTCCTATAAAAAATGTGTTATGGTGTATTATGGCATCGTAACATACTCTTTCGAATCGTATAAGAATCTTATAGGAAATACAACTATCCGTAATATCCGTAAAATCCGGATAATTATGCAAGTCAAATCCGGATTTAAAAATCAGCGCATATCCGGATAGTACGGATATCCGGATAGCCGGATTGTAAGCCCTATTGACAACGCAGCGCTACCATGGTGGCAGATGCGGCTCTTAAATTTTCTTATCGTATTAACGCTATTAATAAAGTCTGCCACACGAGCAAATCATATAGATTTTTTGTTCGCCAGCACCCTAGCTAAAAGAAAAACAACATAGGTATTCATATAAAAAGTAATAAAAAAAAACAAATCTAATTATACTTAAGCGTTTCAATGTCTGTTCAAATGAGAGCGCTACAGGCTTTTGAAATTTGGAAGGGAACCAAAGAACAAAACCAAGTCAGGCAACTTTGAATTGATTTCGTTATAATGTATGCACATTCTTGAAACCGGTGAGTGTCTCCCAATGTTACTTCAAATGGGTGGCGGTTGAAAAAGTCTAGAAATTGGTTATCTTGGAAGATATCATGGAACTGACAGCATGACACGTTCTAGCAACTGTTCGCATTCAATGTGACCATTGATAACTTTATAGAGAAATACTATCTGTGGAACTCTAGAGATATTTAATGATTACTTAAGCCGTCACATAATAAATATTTTACATACTTTTGTATGACAAAACTGTCAAAACCTTTACTAAGTGATGGCCTAAGTAATCATTAAACCTCTCTGAGTGCGGCAGTAAGTCTTGGATAGTGCGACGGTTTCTAAGCGACTCAATTTGAAAGAAAGCCAAACGTTGTTGTGATATTCCTGGGAAATATATGCAATGTGTCTTGTAAGCGCTCGCTGGATGCTCTCGAATAATTTTAGTTTTTGCAGCAAACGAATTGTGACACATATTTTGATAAACAACTAACCTAAGCTAACATTTGACAGTTTTGTCATACAAAAGTACCTATGTCAAATCTTTACTAAGTGACGGCTTAAGTAATCCTTAAATATCTCTGAGTACCGCAGTTAGTTGCGAGCTGCTTTTGTTACATATATTATGAGAGGTGAACTTCAGTTTTTGGTCCAACGTTACTCCTAGGTCACGGATTTCTGAAACCTCTTGCAAGATAATGTTGTTATTTTTGTAAGGGGAAATTAACGACTGTAATTTCCGACTGTAGCTTAAACAAAAACATTTTTCTGCATTCAAGGTCATACCATTACATTCACACCAAAGACTGATTTGATCAAAATCAAGTTGGAGTAGACTGGCATCTGCTGGTGACTCTATTATTTTATAAATTTTGAGATCATCAGCATAAAAAGAAAAATCGCAGCTAATTCGAGAAGCGAGATCGTTGACAAAAATAATGAAAAGGAGAGGACCCACGTGTGAACCCTGTGGTACTCCAGTCCAGACTTAGCATAATACAAACTAGACTAATGACCTCCCACTGAAACTACTTGTTTCCTTTCGCTCATATATGATGTAAACCAGGCAAGAAGGGACCCATGTAAACCATTTAAATATAAAAGTTTATTTTAAAAAATCATAGAAAGATTCGTCAATAATGTTAAATACAAAAAAGTTTATTCAAAAAAATCGTAAAAATATATGTTTAATTCATAATACTTAATTACCTATAATTCTTCTTATTTTTTCCTAAGTTAAGTATTCAAATATTGTGAATAGGTACTAGCTGTTGCTTCGCCCGCTACAGCTCGAAAATTATCCCACGGGAAGATAAAATCGAGATAAAACTATCGTATGTGTTAATCCAGGTTATAAACTGTCTGTGTACCAAATTTTACCCAAATCTGTAGTCTTTACGTGAAAGAGTAACAAACATCCATCCATCCATACTTACAAACTTTCGCGTTTTTAAAGACAGACCGACTAGTAGCGATTAATGAAAAGTTTTCATTAAAAATCCTTTTTGAACGTAATTCAAACTTATGATCATGCTTATGGATAGGGGATGCAATTTCGCGAGATTGGGGCTCTGGCGAAATCTCACGAGTTTATGAACTTTAATACCGCGAGATATCGCGGGATTGACAGTTTTGTGTGTTTATTCCTGCAAATCCGACTAATATTAAATTAAATAAATTAATATGAAAATGTACCTATTTTATTATTATGGTATTATCAAAATGAAAATTCAATTCAATTATTTAAATTATTAGAGTGAGTAATTTGTATACGGATTAATAAAACTATTTAACAAATATTTTGTATAATTTGTCTTCACCTATTGTAACAACCTTATCAAACAAATTATTGTGCACGTTCTCATCTCAAGAAGCTTTGTCTCTGTTCTCTCTGTGATTTCTCTACTCATGTGCTCAAGTGCTGTGTCAGCCTGTGTCGATGGTAGTGTTGATGGTCACGTGGTTTAATTTTACAGATTATTTCGTACTCGATTGCAATTTTGCAGATTATATTTTTAATCATTGTATGGCATAATTATTTCACTGAAACTATTTTTGTTTATGAAAGCAAATAGAAAGATCGTTCTTAAATACATATTTAAATGTATGGCACGTTGTACTCCATATTTTATTAGGTACTTACTTGTTCTCGCATACGTACCTACATTTTTCAGGGAGGTCCGGTGAACTGGACAGTGAAAACGATATGATTAATTTATGACTGATTTAAATCGAAAATGAGTTTTTCTATGCTTTGTAAATTGTTAGCGCACTCTTATTTACAATCATCAGGGAGATCCGTCCAAGGATTGTCAAGTGGTGTAGCAAATTTATTTTTGTCTTTAGGTTGGTATCAAAAAATAATATTACTTATGGCAATCCAGAAATCATATGACAGTCAGTCGTATAATTCCGAACAAAATGGCTGTAGCCATGGGTCTGTTTTGGATTTCTCTTGTTTTATCCGTAATTGGTAAGTAAATTTTAAAAATGTATTTTAGACAAGCATTCCCTACGCTTACTTTAACACACTGTTATAAATTGTAGGCTCTAATGCCGCCGGAGAGTTCAGTATCCTTCATAGTCCTGACTCACTAAAATTTTCGGGATCTGGAAAAACCTTGGAAAGCCTTCTGAAAGAGATATTTTCAGCTGCTCTCGGACTCTCGGTTGAAGAGGTATGTATGTGATGGTGTATTGCTCGATTTGACTTCTTTTCCTGCTCCTCTTCAGTAGTAGAACATCGAAGAGTATTACGATGTCCTGTCCACTCGAAAGACTTCAGGTTTAAATTACGAAAACTACGCATCCATAACATAGTCTATAAGCTCCTTAATAAGAATGTTTTCATAAGGGCGAAGTTTGGTCTGAGGCTGATTAAAATTGTTCAAGTATTGTAGCGTATTGTAATTAGTGTATTGTAATTTCTGTATATTTATACAGAAATTAATTTCTGTATATTTATACAGAAATTAATTTCTGTATAAATATACAGAAATTAATTTCTGTTTTGTCATAGCCAACCTGAATTGCTAGTTTAAAGTTATTAGATTACATAAAGCCACTTTGAACCACTTGAATGCTGACCATGGAACGGGTCACGTACTTGTATATAAAACAGTATGTGTCATCCCAGCAAAATATTGTCTCCAAACGAGACCCTGTTTTTATTGCTTTGGAAATTTTAAATTTTAGGCATAGATGGGATAGAATTTCCATTAAGAACCAAAGATTAGGAAGTTCATATTTTTTTTGTAGATAGTACTCATAAATAGAAAGCCTTTTGCAAATTGTCAAGTCACAGAAATTCACGGTTTATGAGACATAATTGTTTAAAGTTTCCAACTTTCCATACAAATTGGACAATAACACGCCATTTGTAAATTTTTAGGTTGGACAAATTGACATTGTAGACGTCAAAGTTGACATTCTGTTATTGGTAAAAGTGAATTTTAGTAATTTTTTGTTGTGTTTTTTAATAAAATATTTTTTTTAGTGTGAATAATAATTGTTGCTGTATTATGCAATCAAATTGCTATTTTTACACTAAAAATAACGAACGGGGCGGTTAGGTTCGTAGGGGATGTCGGAGTCCAGTGAGTGCGCGAACTGAGACCCCGACCTACCCTGCGAACCCGCTGCTAGGAAAACTTGGATGCAAGAGCGAGTGAAGCGAACTCGGGACTTGAGGTACCCCGACTCGGACAGGTTAGGTTAGAAGGGGATGGCGTGGTCGAGTGATAGAGCGAAGCGAGCGAGTAAACCCCGCCATCCCCTTCGTGGTTTTTTTTTAAACCACCCAGAAGTAGGAGCCCCGCGAAAAAGGGGCTCCGTCGACTAGACCTACAGGGGTTAAGTTCCAATAATTTGGTTTTCTCAAGAACGGTGCGTCGCCTTTACATGGCAGTGGTGCCAGGGCACAGTGCGCAACCCCCCTTCACCCTTCCCCTGTCAAACGATACAAATTTTTTACCCGTTTCGCGTTTTAGCGCTATTCTAACCTCAAAACTTTAACCATGGATGTCTCCATAACCATGGGGTTCCGGTGTGTGGGGGTGGTATTGGGGGGTAGCCGTCCTCCCCCCCTCTCCGCCCCCACCCCCCTTTTATAAAACGACGGTTCTTAATGGAAATTTTAACCCATAGATGTCCCAAACCTAATTATAGTACTCATAATCACCTGATAAGACAGCACTATACATTTTGTTTTATTTTTGTGTATTTAAAACTTTGTATTGTGTTTAAAGAATTCAGAATGGAAAGGCATGTATGTCACAGACCCTTTCAACACCCCTGAAGCTGTTGTTGAGGTATATATAGATGGAGTCTCCACCCTTGGTGAAAACGTGAGTTTGATTTATTTATTTTATTCATCTTTAGAAAGCTTATGTCATCTGCCTTTACCAACTATGTTGAGGTGTTCATCTAGTCAAAATGTACAATGTAAATGTATATTTTTGATACAGTGACTGCCTATCTGACCTCTACATTTCTGTTGGTACTAGGTGATGCCACTTGGTAAGACTGATTGCCAGACTTTCGGTTACAGTCTAATAATTATGTCTATGTAGGATAATAAAGAAAATTTAAAACCCATAATTTTTTTTTAATGTTGGCAGTCAGTTTTTTTTTAACATTTTGTGATCGGCTTGATAAGCCCATGACAGATTTGTTGTGGGAGTTTATTGACATAAGAGAGCTGTTCCTCCATTGAGAAAACTGTCTCTTACTTTTGTTAGTGATAAAGTCCCATATAATTATGTTGTCTTTTGAGCCTTCTCACATTTATTGCTTAGTATGAGCTTTTATGCTTTTGCTTGGTGTTCTACTTCCTCCTTGTTTTCTTTTCTGTGTATTCACTGGTGCAATTCACTCATTCTGATAAAAAGAGGTGCATTGGTTATAGTTTTTAGAGCTTTATTCTGAAACCGTTTTGAAGATTTCCACATTAGAGTTTTTTTTTACTGATCCCCCCCAAAGCTCAATGCCATATGTCCAAACCGGCTTGATTATAGTTTTATAGATGAGTATCTTATTTTCTATTGTGGTTTGCGATTTTCTGCCTATTAGCCAGTTTAGATTTCTAAACCGTCTGTTTAACTCATCACGTTTTTTATGGATATGAGTTTTCCATGTTCTTATCTTGCTTCCTATCAAGATGCATGCCCAAATATTTTGCCGAGTCTTGCTTGATGAGACTCAGCAAAATATAGGTAGTTTTGTTTCCGAGTTTAACTGTTGAGCAGTTGTCTTACCTCAAAAGTGACATGCACTGATTTGTTGGGGCTGGCTTTGATGCGCCACTTTTCCATCTAGACTCTGTAAAGTTAATGACGCTTTGCTGCTTTGCTGGGGTTTTCATGGTTAAAAAGTGCAGCGGTGTCATCAGCAAATGTGGCAGATAGTAGGTATATTGTGCGTTGAGGGTATATTTGCGGTGTACATAAGATACAGAGTAGGGCCCAGTATCGAGCCTTGCGGTACCCTGGCTTTTATATCTTGAAAGGCAGAGTAGGTGTCATTGATTTTGACTCTAAATATTCTATCTTCCAAATACAAATACATAATTGACGGCACGGTTGGCGCAGTGGCCGAGAGATTGGACTGCTGCGCTGCGTGTCGTGGGTTCGATCCCCGCGCGGAACAAATATTTGTATGGCCTACAGATAGTTGTTTCGGGTCTGGGTGTGTTTGTGTATGTGAATTTAAATGTTTGTAAACGCACCCACGATACAGGAGAAATTCCTAGTGTGGGGGCAACGTTTTTTAAAAAGAAAAATAAGATTTCAAAAGCAGGTAAAAGTTATGTGGAAGCTGGTTTTTTATTTTGAAAAGTAAGCCTAAGGGCCTTTTTGTTTTTTGGTAGAAAATCATCAAGTAACCCCTCCCGCTCTTGGGCAGAGCGAAAGGGAGTGTCAGACTTCTACTGACTAAAAACCACCCATGTTCCTTCTTAGCCCTTGCGCTGAGGCCGCGGTATTTCTTTCGAAAAACCCGCAACCCTGACGGGGAACTTGTCCTCCCTTAGTCCCGACGGGAGGGGACACCCCCTTAGACTTACTTTTCAAAATGAAGAACACCACCACCCGCGCGGCATATTTGAAAGGATGTGCCAAACCTTGTCGAATGCTTGTTGTATGACGAGAAAAATAGCAGAATAGTACTGTTTTTTCTCGAGAGCTTCTCTTTATTTTGTTGCCAACTCGGTGAATTTGTTCTATACTAGAATGACCAGTTCTGAAGCCAAACTGATGTTGAGGGATCAGATCGTTTTCGTCAAGTATTCGTTTTAGGTCTTCGTAAGATGATCTTCGATTCTTAAGATTCTTTTGGTTCCTCACTCAATATGTCTTGCTATACCAAATATTAAAGCTAATACTCGTTTTAAGCTTGGGGATCCAAGTTTGCTTATTTGTCTTGTAAGGTTTCCTCTTTGATGTCTTTGAGTTACTGCTTTGTTAGCAACTGCTTTTTTAGACACCTTGTCTTGGTAATGTCTACTACTATGCCACACACTCTTCTGAGTCGCCTCTATTCCAGGATCATTGTTTTTATGTTCTTGGGTACTTGCGGCTGTTTGTATTAGATTTGTTAACGTTGCTGCATATTTTTCGAAGTCATCTTTTGTTTAAAGAGACAATTTCAAGTTGAGATTTTTGTCTATATGTATAGCTCCTAAATATATCCCAATCGGTTTTTTTGTTGTAGAGTCGCTCTTTCACGGATCTTTCAATTATGGTGGTACTTATTGTGGTTATTACGGGTGTGCGTGTGGACTGAACTGCTGTCTAGACGAGTTTCCACACTTAAGGATTGATTTGACAATCCTTTATACACAAAGAAGTCTAGAAAATCTGTTGTTTTATTTGGGTCTGTAGGCCAGTACGAGGCTCCACCTGCACTTAATACATATAGTTGGTTTTTGTCTATTCTATACCTTCAAATATCTCGATAACGTTATACTTTGGGTACCATGTTACATGACATTTTTTGTTCGTCTATGTGTCCTCTATTCATACATACCACTTTCATCGTGAGCTACGTTTTCGAAAAAAAAAAAACAAAATGTCGGTGGGGTCGATATGCCCGCTTCCATACAAAAAAGTTCAAACCCCTTACACGAAAATCTCCAACAGCATTTTTACGCGTGTTGACAGTTGACAGTCACTTGACAGACAGTTGAAACAACTGATAGCTGCTTGCATCCTGTAGCTCCCTATTTAATTTTCTGCTTGCAGTATTTAAGATTTGTTGTTTTATAAGTAGAATTTTTAAAATTGGCTTTTTTTTTGTCTTATTCTACGCAATGGCTGTTTGGTTGCTTAAAAAGTGTTGGTGAGAGTTGTTAAGGTAATCATTTATTTGGACACATTTTGTTGACATCTCAAGCTTTTATTTGTTAAAAACTAAACTAAAAAATTAAATAGTTGATTGCAATCTAGAAGGTTGTCATGTCCATTTATGATCTTGTATGTTTCGGGGATCGTGGAGATCTATGTCTCCACAATCCCTGGAGTTTTTTATTTCAAAAACAATTATAAAATATTATTGGTAATTATTACAATAAAGAAATGGTAGGTAATACTTGACAACATGCAACTTATTATTTATAGTCTGGATTGAAGTCCAAAACCTTCCCGCTGGCTGTAGATGAGTATGAACCAGATACCTTCGGAGCTGTGAAACACAGAATTAAGCAGCGCTTCACTAGCGGAGGCAACAAACTTGTAAACATCAATTTATCTAATCGTTATGAGGTAAGTTTTTTGGATCCCCACATTTCGACAAAAAATTCTCCTACTGCACACTTACTAAAGTCATTCTGCTTCTCGAATTACTCTGAATTTGCCATGTACAATTTTTACCTCATGGATAATCTCTTCATCTTAAAAGTTTAAATATGTCAACTTCAATCCTATTAGTATGACTGTGATGAACTTGTTTATTTGGTATTTGTTTTGATTTTTTTTCTTTCCCACTGCTAGGCAAAGGCCCTTCAAAGATTACTAAAATTTAATTTGAGACAAAATGTTATTATTTTGTTAATTTTTTCAGCTGGAATCAGGTGTTTTTGGTGAGGTCACATATCCCAAATCGACTAAACAAATTCTTAAGCACTTGAAACTCACCGTAGATGAAGACAACAATTTCCTGGATGAGCTTGAGACTCTGCAAGCCATTATTACTAGGGTAATTATGTTTTTTGCAGCAGATATTTGTTTTTACTAATAGCAGATATATGTTGTACTTAAGATTATTGATAATGTAATACTACGTAATTTACAGGTCCAGAATGGAGCTATCATTCCAGACAACATTATTGATTTCTTTAATCTCCGTTTCCGATCTCTTCATCCGTTATGTGACTACCATGGTCCCAACTCCCTTCAAACCAAAGAAGCAAAGAAACTGTTAGGTAAAGTTTTTTTTATGACTAAGATAAACATACTTATAATAAATATTTTGTTTTAAATACAAATTAGTGACCCGCCCTGGCTTCGCACAGGTGCAGAAAATGACAAATTTTGGGTTGTTGTAATTGTTCACGGCAATTACGAACAAAAGAAAATATCAAACAGTCAAATTAGTTGAGCCATTCTCTAGTGATGATCTGTCAAATATGTGGCAATTGACATTTTCAATAAGTTTTAACAAACAATTTCTTTGTTTTCGTCCAGGTGATGCTATCCAAGAACTTAACAAAGCATTCGTCAAAGCCTATGATGGTTCCGTATTATTCACCGTTGTCACGACAGATGTCGCCCACACACGCCGTCAAGCCCGGTCTGTCGGGGCTGATGGAAAACAAATCGGCGAAGGACCTGTTTACGAATGGAATGTAAAGGAATATAAAGCCGTAAGTTCAGCTACTGTTCTGTTAGTGTGCTGTGTTTTTTTTAGTTTACTCATAATTCCGATTTTCGTTCTTAACACCCATCTTGCAGAATTTTCTTCTGCTACTCCTGAGCCGTTACGCGTCAATTAGCGCATCTAATACAAGCATACGTGGTGCAGGCATCCATTATGCACCAGCTAGACTTGATTTTATCTTAATATTACATAAAATATTGAATAATAAATTTAAATTTTTGCTTAAAACACTTTGATGCTAGAGAATAATTTCATTTTCAGGATAACAGCACCAGTGACAGCTACAGGGATGACTACCCTGCAATCTTCAACATTATTCTTTGGTTTGTTGTGGTTATGGTATTCACTCTAATCGCAATTGTCTACTCCCTTATTGATATGGATCCCGGCAGAGACTCCATCATCTACAGGATGACTAGCACAAGGATGAAGAAGGACAATTAAGTCCTTTTAGAACTTGCATCCATTGTTATTAAGTTCAAAATGCAGTATTGGATGTTTACTCATGTTTACCTACATAATGGAACAAGATAAATCGCATTATTGTTTCACAGATTGATGACAGAAATTCATTCTAAAATTGTTGATATCTTGATGTAATGTGTAAAATAGTGTTATTTTAGTTGTAAAGTAAATAATGTGTTAGATGCAAAACGCATTGTTATTTATTTACAAATCAAATATTTATATACATATTATAAGCTTAAAATAAAAATACTTAATACATACATTTATTAATTCATTACAGAGAATTATAGTAATATTTTTTGCAGATTTCACTTCATATTGTTTTTAAAGATTGCTGTTTTTTTTTTTCAATTGAGATAGGCAATTATTAAAAAAAATAAATGTAATGTACACTATGATTGTGTTCTATTTTACCACTTCTGTAGGTGAATACAAGTATTATGTTGCGCTTACGCTAATGCCAAAGTTAGTCAAGTTCACCAGTTTAGTGTTGATATTATGTGAGTAGTGTGTGTAGGTACATCGTAGTGTGAGGTACTGTTACGATTTGGTGAAAATAAAGTACATTCCCTGTAAATCTGATTTCATTTATTGATTTATCATCACCAAATAAGGTGTATAATAGTGGTAATAAATATTTGTATGGCCTGCAGATAGTTGTTTCGGGTCTGGGTATTTGTGTATGTGACTTTATATGTTTGTAAACGCACCCATGATACAGGAGAAATTCCTAGTGTGGGGCAACGATTTAAAAAAAAAAATAGAAAAAAAAAAAAATACTCATAACTGGGGACCGTTAATAAAATAGTTAACTTCGTTAATCGTTAATCCGTTAATATGAGTAAAATTGCATCTTTATATCGTTGCGTTAGTGAACTTATAAAACCTGTTGGTTTAGGTTCTGGAACAAAACAAAATAGTATTTTGTTTTGTTAAATTACGAATTACACAAGTATTTTGAAAATACTTGTGTAATTCGTAATTTAATCGGCGGGCATAAGGTGCATATTCCCCTTCATGAACATTAACATGTTGAAGTTCTCGTCTGAAAGCGAGGCTCGTTTTGGTGTTAAAAATAAAATGTCTTACACGCAAATGATCACTGACAGTAATTTATAATAACAACAAACAAACAAAACACTCGTCACTCTAAGTAATGAAATGATCAAACGAAACAAATATCTTCCCAGTTTTCTTTCTCACTCGCTCGCGCCGGCAAAATATATCCAATTTTGATCTTGTTTCGTTTTAGGCATTGGATTAACGATTAACGGACTTCTGCATGTTAACGGAAGTTAACGTGTCCGTTAACATTTTAAAAAGTTTACTTAAAAGTTAAAACGTTAATCAAAATGTTAACTTCGTTAATTAACGATTAACGAGTTAATGCCCAGCTATGGTAATACAACATGCAAAGTTTTCGTTAGTAGCCACGTTACCACGTACTGGCTGAGCGAGCAGCCACGGACGTTTGCCGCGCGAGGCCGCTTTTGTCTATGCATACCGCGTGCGCCAAGGCCGAGGCCAAGGGTGAGGAGCCAGATGTGCATCTGGATCGAGGGCCCATTTTTTTAAACCTTGCCAAACGAAATAAGACTCATAGGGAAATTAGTTAAAACTTAAGGCATAGGGCTATGAATTTCTTAAACGTGAATTAAAACTGTTATGATTAAATAACTTGGGCCCTCAATAAGTAAGTAAGTAAGTCCTATCTCTGGGTTCATATTTTTATTTAAGAATTTCTTAAATATTTTAAGAGATTCCCAAATCTGTAGAATATGACATTAGTAAAAAAGAAATAATGACAGAAAAGTTAATTGTTAAGAAGTATGTGGCGACAACGACATCTATCGCAACACATGAGAACTAAAATGACAAATCCTGCATCGCGCTATCAAAGTTATCCGCGACATTAGCTCATATAGAAAATCCCGACTTAGGTACATTATGTCGGGCAGTTAACCCACCAGACACAACGCCCGTCTGGTCGGAGGATCCTACCTTTTCTATGGGGATAAGGAACTTTACACCCTGTTCTTCATCCCCCAAACTAGTGACCCCGAGCATGAACGTCAGCGCAGCCTTCGTGCAGCTACTTCATCATCACATCCTCAAGCCTTCGAGCAGCGAGTCATACCGTCAGCCAGCAACCACGGCTTCAACGGGTATTCTGACTACCAGCATGCAGCGCAAGCGCATACCTGGTCGTCACCCTCAGCCTCATCAGCGACCTTGGCACAGCACACTGCACTTCGGCCGGTCAGCAAGCAGAGACGCACTTCTCTCCTGGTCGACGCAGCAGCCAGCTACTACGCAGCACTGCACCACTCCAACTCACTGGAATATATGCAGCATCACCCCGACTCACTGGGGCATCACCGCAGACAGTTCCGACTCACCGAGAACTATGCGGCATTCGGTTCCGACGCACTGGTGACTGGAACCTTCCACTGGCCTGGCAAGCATCAAGACTCAACCTGCTATCAACCTCCGGTCTCGGACGGGAGTGATGTGGCGACAACGACATCTATCTCAACACATGAGAACTAAAATGACAAATCATGCATCGCGCTATCAAAGTTATCCGCGACATTAGCTCATATAGGGTGTAAAAGTACCCTTAACGCAAACGAAGGGTATTTGTTCTCCCCACCACTGCGATCATTTGTTTGTTCTAGACCATACCTGGGAACCTCCTAGTTACGGAGATATTGGGGGTCAAAGTTCCAAATTTTTCACAGCTGTTTTTGTAAATACTAGTATTTCAGGTTCTATCTTTACTTAAATTACCTCCATGACCCGTTTACTATTCAAAGCATCCACTAGCACAATGAAGAGTGCTACTTTGAGTTTTACCGTAAAATGTGATTTTTGACCCCAAAAAAAAAGTCATTTCCCAGCAAAAATTTTTGCGAAGGGGTTCTTAGTTTGATGTACAGAATGCTTGGTTGACGGATGCGTGAAGGGTTCGTTTACACCCTGTATAGAAAATCCCGACTTACATATGTCGGGCAGTTAGCCCACCAGACACAACGCCCGTCTGGTCGGAGGATCCTCCCTTTTCTACGGGGGATGAGGAACTTTACACCCTGTTCTTCATACCCCCCAAAAGTAAATGAACGGACGGCTGTGTGAAGGGTTAATTTACACCCTGTATAGATACGATAACATGCTACAGTACCCGGCGATAAATATTGCACATCGACCTTTGGTGAATTTTGTACAAAGGTGTATTTTATACAAAGAATAAAAATAATTATCAAAAGAAGATAATCATAATTGTTTTAACAGCTAATAGATACCGGACTGTTAATATTTCGTGCGACAGAAATAACGCTCTACGAAGCCGATTGTCTCTTTCCGAAGGTCGATGTGCAATATTTATCGACGGGTACTGTACTAGTCGGTTACTTTGCCTTTTATTTTATGCGTTCAGGCTCAGAATGTCCCTTTCCCAAAATGTCCCTTGGTTTAAAAAAGTCCCTTTCCCGAAACGTCCCCTCCCCATAATGTCCATTTCCCAGAATGTCCCTTTCCCGAAACGTCCATTTCCCAAAATGCCCCCTTCACGAAATTACACTTTCTCAAAATGTCCCTTTCCTACGAGAGCTACGCTTTTAAACTGGGAATATTTAAATAACATAAGCATAATCCGACCCGTGCCGTGGTTGTTTTAATCTTTTTAAGTTGTTATTTACGAACTACCTCCCATTTTGTTTTAAACTATGTGTGAAATATAAATTAAGTATGTTTATTTGTTACTTACCTACATTAGTATTAAGATAGCTAGATTAGTATAAGATAAGAAGTGTTTCAACATCCGGACAAACCTTCTGAGGTTTTTGTGATGTTTCTGTTTATTTTTTGTTTTGTTCTTTATATAATAATAAAAAAATAAAAAAAAAAAAAAAAAAAAGTAGTCAATCAAGTTTTAATCACATAATTATAATGTAAAAACGTCAAAAGCCATTGCACGTGATACCTAACTATTTACATTTTTACATAATGAAAGTCCTAGTAATGAATTTAAATGATATAGGTACCTAGTGTACCTACTGTATTTTAATGAAATAACCCTCCTTTTGGGCACAGTACACAATCAGTAGCACAATCTCACAAATATTATTTTAAATAAAAACTGTGCCACTGTGACATATTTTGTTTGTAGTTTTCGTAAGTATTTGTTATATTTTTATCGAAGTCGATGTCTCGCGGCCTTGTTCGATTTGCCATATTTTTAAATGAAGAATTGCTAATACGATTATCCCAATTTTTTTTTAGAATACCTCCAAATCGCATCATTAAAATTATGGTATGGTGGTATAGATTAAAATGATGGAATTTTCAATAAAAAAAAACTGATTTTGTTAATATTTAGAACTCATTTTCCCAGTTTAAAAACGTAGCTGTCGTAGGAAAGGGACATTATGAGAAAGTTTCATTTCGGGAAAGGGACATTTTGAGAAAAGGACATTTCGGGAACGGGTCATTTTGAGAAATGGACGTTTCGGGAAAGGGACACTGTGGGAAATGGACATTATGGGGGGGGGGGACATTTCGGGAAAGGGACTTTGAAACCAAAGGCCATTCTGAGCCTGAACGATTTTATGCAAACACTGTTAAAGCTGAATAAATATTATTTTTTTATTTGCTTTAGGCAACTAGGCCCATAGTAGTAGACCTTAAGGACAATAAGGACTAACATCACATAATACAAATAAAGAAAACAAAATTGTAAACAGTAGGTACATATTATATAATACGTTTAGCTGCAAATATTACGACTTTTCGACTGCGCTTTACAAAATGTACCGGTACCTATTAACTATGATCATTATGGTCACCCGACAAATTGTTCTCTTATAAAAAGTAGAAAATCAATTTTCTCTTAAAGTGTGATATTTAGAAGACCGGACGATATGTTAAAATTTAATTAAGAAATAATTAAAAATCTTATTATAATTTGCGTTAATTTAGGATAAAAAGTGGTAATTCTCTTTATTTCAATCTTTTAAATAAATCTGTTTTTAAGTAATTTGCTTATGACGCGTCTGGTACGTCATTGGCCATGAGTTGGTTAAGGTCAAAGAAAGAAAACAAAAAAAACAAATATTAACAAATTACTATATTTAAAGAACTATTAGTATTATAAAAATATTATGAGTATTAATTATTTATTTCATCTTTTAGTAATTGATGATCAGTACCCACCCGTATAATATAGCACCTTCAACTCGACTCTTCAGAGAATAAGCGAAGTATGACGCGACTTCGCACGTTTTTTCTAATGATTAGAAGTCACGCGACTATTCCGGACATGACGCAAAACTTCCGATCAGCAATTTGGTCCGATTGATGTCATGTCATCATTGTGTTTGTGTTACGTCAATCGATTAGATAAAATGACATTATTTCAACCGGTACCGGACGTTTTGCGAATCGGACATTCGGTGTCTACCCTTATTTACGCCAGTTTCAATACAAGTTATAGTTGTTTCAATTAATCTTAAACGAGTTTTTGATAGTTAGCCTATGTTATGTAATTAATAACACTACATAAGATACTTACATAAGTTAGTAAAATTATTAGTTTCAAATATATTAAATAATAATATATTTTTCCCTTATTTAAAATTGTATTTACGACTAGGCAGATAAGCATGTACAGTACCCGGCGATAAATATTGCACATCGACCTTTGGAAAGAGACAATCGGCTAATTTCGGCTTCGTAGAGCGTTATCTCTGTCGCACACTACCTATGTGACGTTTTGTTTTGTCAGTCGTTGTTCAAGTGCGATAGAGTGCGGTCGCGTCCAGTTCAAAATATATTTAGAGTTGTTAACACCCCCAAATTTAAATAATTTAAAGTTGTACGATAGCATCTTTAGGAAAAAGAGGGAAACCTTTACGAGTACAAATATTTTGTAACCGAAGCTGACAGATAAAAAAAAAATGAAGATGAAAATGTAAGTTGTTATTTTGCCACTGCAGTTTCAAGAAGAACTTTGAACAATATATTAAACGAAGTCAGTACTGAAACACATTCTACTGAAATTTAGTTCAGCACTCCAAAAAAAGGGAGACCAAAAAAGCAATTTCATTATAATTTTATAATGTGAACATGGTTTTTTTATTTTATTTTACCCCAACCTAAAGCCATCACTTATAGAAAAATTGGTGTATTTTATACAAAGAATAAAAAGAATTATCACAAGAAGCAAATCATAATTGTTTTAACAGCTCCTAATAGATACCGGACTGTTTGTATTTTGTGCGACAGAGATAACGCTCGCGCTCTAAGAAGCCGAAATTAGCCGATTGTCTCTTTCTCGATGTGCAATATTTATCGCCGAGTACTGTAGGTAATATTTTAAGGCAGGCAGAATTAATACTAAACTCATACATTTTGTTAATGCTAAACGCACATCAAGATCTTAGTCCGAAATTAATAAGTGATTAAATAATACATTATTGAGAATAAAAAACTATAACTTAGCAAAAAAAAAATGGGAATGCAAGTTGTATTGATGTTTCCATTTTGCCCCAATGTACTTTATTAAAAATAATCTTTATATTTCTGGTTAGAACAGATCTGTCAACTGCACCTGCTGCTGCTGCTATCATCAAAATATATAATTGAAATGTTTTCAATGTTGTTCCTTTTGTAATGGCGATAACCATGGAATGAAACCTTCTCAAACTTGGCACACGCAAGTGCTGGAAGAGGGGCAGTCCTTTATAAAGTCACATTATTAACAACAAAAGGGTGTGTTCCCTCGAGTATGTAACAATTTTCACTGACTGCATTCTTAGTTATTTTAACGTTAGTAATTAGAAGTAAGGAGTTACGGGGTAAAGTGTTGTGTTTAACGGCGGATAGTATAGTGATGCGCACGACGCAGTCTTCGGCGCAACTCGGCCGGGAACTTCTCGTAACAGCGACGGCAAGCGGGACGCTCGTCGTATTCATAGAACTTGCTTCTCGTACTAAGTGCTGCATCGCACACAGAGCAAGCGAAGTGGTGTACACACCAAGCCTTGTTCAGAGCCGTGAAAACTAAACGAAAAAACAACAAGTTATTTGAGGATATGTTTCACCAAACTATTAGTCGACTTGGCTGCTGCAAAATACTTACCATCGCCAGCAATCACCTGGTTGCACACATAGCACAAGTTGCCAAACAACTGGTGGTAATGCTGTTCACAGTAGGCTAGCCCCTTCTTCTCATAGTGGCGATGGCCATGGAAAGGCTTCTCACATTTGGCGCAAACAAAGTGCTGCAAAAAAAGTAATCCTTAATTTTACAACAACATCAATTATCTCAGGCTACAATGGCCCATGGATTTATAGTATTTATTATATACTTTACTATCGACCCTACCCTGGCTCTAAAAGGGTACAATGTTGCAACGGTGCAAACAAACCTTCTTCGTGTATAACTCTTATCTATTGCTGAAAACTGCAATAAAATCCGTTGCGTAGTTTAAAAGATCTAAGATTCTAAGCGTACAAACAGCTGGAGCGACATTCCTTTACACTATTCAAAGATAAACTAGCATACATGTGTATAGTAAATACATTTTTTTTATTAGTACGTAAGTGTGTGTGTTTGTATGTTAAAGTTATTAATAAGAGAAAAGTAAATTCTGTAGCAAGTCAAGTTACACACCTCAACATGCCAATGTTTCCCCAGGGCAGTGACAATTCTCTCCTCGATAGGACGTCGGCAAGCTCCACAAATGGGAATACCCATTTTATCATGGCAACGTAAGCAGAAGAGATTATTCTGAAAACAAAATACATATTAAAACAGGGAAAATATTATTTGATGCTTGTTGATTTATTGTCAATGAGCACTTTTATAAATAATTATTTTTTTAAATAAATTATTAGAAATTAACTCCACTTCATGTAACATCATAATTATCTTTAAACATTTATAGGGTGATGTCGGGAACTAAACGAATTGGACGATTTAAGACGTATATTAGTGCAAACCAGATAATAATTGTAGAATATTATTATTATGAAAGCGGTCGGCGGGGCTGTATACTTATAATGCAAGCGAGTCTAACGCCCCGCGCGGAGTGGCAGCGAGTGGCTTCGAGCACAATATAAATATGGAGAGACATTTTTTATAGATAATTTTATGAGGAACAATTTTTGTAATGACCTCTATTGACCTCCGAGCAATAGGTTGCGAAATATTTGCAAACAACTGTTTTTCGTGACCTTTTGACCTTTGTAACTTTTTTAGCCGGCACGATATCGATGTCGATTTTTCACATCTTCATAATATCACCGAAATAAAGGTGGGTGTATACAAAAATTCAGCCCACTAGGAATTTTTCCACAGATGAAACCTAAAATGACTGGACTAAATAAACGAAATGGGAATAAAACATAGTGTATTCTTAATAATATTGTGTTTTAATTTTTTTTTTTATTCTCAAGCTGCTCCTTTTTCCTTTTAAAAAATTATATATTTACCACATCATTGGCAGCATATCCAGGGCGGTTTTTGACCTCTCTAGCGGTATGATCAAGCTCCACGCCACACGTAGCACATGTGAAGTGGTAGCCGTGGTATACCTCGCCACGGTAACGTAACGGCTCACCGTCAATAACGCCACTGCGAAACAATTTCCAAATTGATTTATAGGGACTGCCTCGTTGGCCTAGCGGTCGCACGCGCGATTTCTGAGCATGAGGTCCTGGGATTCATTCCCGTGTTGGGCAGTGTTATTGGGTTATTCCGTCACGAAAAATTCCGTCAGGAAAACTATTAAGTAGCAGTCACTGAGTCTAGGTTTGTGTCCGGTTGGTGGCAATAGGGTCGTCCCCTATTACAGGGAACTTAAACACTGGTAAAAATGCAGGTGTATGAATGGGTAGACCTCTGCCTAACCCTTTGGGAACTACAAGCGTGGTATTATGTTATTAACTAGGAGAAATCTAGATTTTACTTACTGGCACTTATGGCACATGTAGTTAAGCAGCCCGTCGGCCTTAATTCGTGCGTTGCAAGTGTGGCACAGGGCACGCCCACCGTTTTTAATAAATCCTGCATCCGCAAGCTCAACATTACAGTCCTCACAACGAAAGCATGCAGGATGCCAGTTGGCATTCATCGCTTTAATCACGCGACCAATCACAAATTCACCTGAAACCAACATTTTGAGTCGTATTATCAAAGTTAAAACTTACGGTGCCAAGCACCCAGCATATGGGTCGAACAAAACTCCGTTTCGAGACGTCGCCGCGTCGCTATGAGTGCTATGGAATGGAAGACGTGTGCTCACGCGGCATACAATAAAAATGGATAATTTGAACTTTGCAGAAAAAATGTTAAAGTCAAGTTATATCACGAGAGTTATCAGTTGGTATCCTTATTTTTTTGGTGGGTGGCAAATCATCAAATGACTCCTCCCGCTCTGGGCGGAGCGGAAGGGTGTGTCAGAATTCAACTGACTAAAAACCACCCATGTTCCTTCTTAGCCCTTTGTGTTACGGGGCAAAATGTAATGATAGATAGCACTACCTATTCAGTTCAGCATGAGTTTTTCTTTTGAGGAAAAAATCATGCTTTTATGGATACTAGTATCATAATTGCAAAAAATACAATTTGTGTGTAGTAATAGACGAAGGGTGACAAGGTCCAAATATGTCGGCCATGATATTGTATGGGGGAATCGATCCGACACATTATTTCAGGGTGTTCTCGTCTCGCTAACCAAGTGCACTTGCATAGATAAAACATCGTTGCCTTGTGCTTGTGGAATCAGAAGTGCCATACCATATAATTAAGTATGCGCCCGACCCAGTTCTCGATAATGGTTATATCACGTTGTATTGGGATCGATCTATCGTTACTGATAGGACTATTGTTACCAATAAGCCTGACATTGTGGTGATAAACCAATCAGCTCGTCGTACTCGATGTGAGTATGTGACCATCCTGCATGACGAGAACCTCGTGAAAGCTGAGAGCGAGAAATAAATGAAATATCTCGACTTGGCACACGGGGTTGTCCGTATGTGGAATGTGAACTCTGCTACCATGGGGCCGATTGTGTTTACGGCCAATGGCTTAATAGCCAATAGCCTCGACCAACATCTGAGGAGGCTCTCGTTTGGCAGCTGGATCAGAAAGCAGAACTTCGGGACACGGCGCGTATTGTTACGAGGTACCTCTCAAATGCCCTGGCCCTGGCCTGGCTCGGACCCTGTTTCCGATGCTGATAGGCTATTATTTTTTTTATATTATTTTATATAGGAATATCTTAAAATCTTTTAAATGTGTTTCAGAATAATAAATAGCATAATAATATTTTAGTTATAAAATAAGTACCGCATTTTCCGCAACAAGGCGCAAACAGCACTTGGAAGTCACGTTCACAGTATTTGCGACCTTCAAACTCGTAGAATACACCTTCAGGAAACACACGGAAACATTGTGCACATCTGAAAGATAACAATATTAAATAAATCGACAAACATCCTTAACAGTAGCAGTTCACATTGTAAATTCAATGTTTCTTATAAAAAAAAACCAGAGAAACTTACACAAAGCAGTTGGTATGCCAAAGTTCACCATTAGAGTTGACAATCTTTTCATTAGGTTCAAACCCATCCCCACAGCGGGTGCAGAACATGTTGTCCAGAGACATTGTTGCTAATCTAGAAAGAAAATAAAAATACATTTTCAAAATAACTGTATTGAGAAATTCTCAGACCCGTTACACTGGTTTTTAGAAGGTTCTCCTTCCTTGGGTACACTTGCATAGTGTGTACAGAGATAATATTTTCTATGAGGTACTTGACACTACCAATCAAATAACATACTTTTATGAACTTATTAAGTGCTTTGATTTTGCAAGGCAATAGTAACCTGTGACATCTAAACTAAAACGAAATTATTTATTACTAGCTTGTGCCAGCGGCCTCGCCCGCGTGGTGTTCGATAATTGGGACAATTATCGAACACCACAGGATCGTACTACTGGGATAAGACGTATCCTATGTGTTAATCCAGGTTATAGACTATCTGTGTTCTAAATTTCATCCACCTCCTTTCAGTAGTTTTTGCGTAAAGGAGTAACAAACATACACTCACACACTCACAAACTTTCGCCTTTATAATATTAGTGTGAAAACTAAACTAAATTGCTTCTCAATAAAGGAAAACTTTAGTAGATTCAAATGATTTCAGTAAGTGCAAAACAAACCCCTTTCAAAGCAACTAATATTACAGTTAACACTTTCTGAGCCAAGAGGAGCTCGTGGCTTAATAAGAACTGCCACTCGGGCCGATCTTTAGGTAAAGCTGTGCTTGCCTAGGTCGGTCTGTGGATGGGTGACCGCCCAACATACTGAGTTTCCTCCGTGCCTCGGAAAGCACGTTAAGCTGTTGGTCCCGGCTGCCATATATAGATCTTTGGCAGTCGTTACAGGTAGTCAGTGACCTGCAATTCTGACATCCAGTCTTACCAAAGAGTATTGTATTACCTAGTAGGTATTAACTGGGTTGTGGAGGTCAGATAGGCAGTCGCTCCATGTCAAATACTGGTATTCAGCTGCATCCGGTTAGACTGGAAGCCGACCCCAACATAGTTGGGAAAAGGCTAGGCAGATGATGATGACTTTCTGAGCCAAGTAAATTTTTTTTTTGTTTGCCAAGTCGTCTATGGTTACTTAAAGCAACAACTGGGAGGCAGGTCGTGGGGACACAGACATATTATAATTATTCAACCATATGTTGAGTGTCTGGCACCAATTTTTTTATTGCAAATTAATCAGTTTTCAGGCCTGAAATAATACAAATTTCAGAGAAGTTGCATCTTGGAATAATTGGTTAATGGTGTCTGTCTGTTAGAGGAGCTTGTGGTTTAATAATAACTGCCATTTGGATTGATCTTTAGGTTAAGCCGTGCTTGCCTAACTCTGTCTGTGAATGGGTGACCACATACATACAGTTTCCTCCATGCCTTAGAAAGCATGTTAAGCTGTTGGTCCCGGATGCCTTATATAGATTTTTGGGAGTTGTTACAGGTAATAGTAGTGACCTAAAGGCCTGAAAACCAGTCTTACCAAAAGGTATTGTATTACCCAGTATTAACTGGGTTGTGGAGGTCAGATAGGCAGTTGTTTCATGTAAAATACTGATATTCAGCTGCATCCGGTTAAATTGGAAGCCAACCCCAATTAGTTAGGAAAAGGCTAGGCAGATGGATGGTGTCAACTACCTAGAGACAAAAACAGGCCTATGCTATCCGCAGGTCAGGGACATTTTTACACTAATACTTTTTCAAATACAGCATTGTTTGGTTTTCTAGTCATACTAAAATACAAAGTGTAACAGGTAGTCAGGGTCAATATTTTGTGTATTGTTAAGTATATTAAAGACATTTTCCTGATGATGAAACAGGTCAATTCATATTAGATGAGTTGTTTAGGTTTAATATGCTTCTTGGTATTTGGAATATAAGAGGAAAAATATTACAATTAATCTGGTGGTACCAAATTATTGGTTTTTACTGTAAGTTAGTTTACTAATATCTACATAGGAGGAATATGAATAATGAATGATTATATCGTTAAAAGCCTCGTATATTATATGTTTAAATGAAGCAAATTAATGAGGCCTAGCTAGGCCACGAATTATTTAGCTTGAAAGTAATGAATGTGCTATTCTTATTAGAAAAACGTTAACTATGCATGTGGAGGTGTGGTGCCAGATATGAGCAATCAAGGTAGGTATTATAGGTATGTTAACCACTCCCTCCCACGACTGCAGATGTAGCTTACCCTGGCATTTTCCCCTTCAGTTGTTTACTATACCAAAAATACTATGTGTTCTTCAACGTATATTCTGTCAAAAAGAAGAACAGTTGGATAAATAAAGCTAAACTTATGGACACTTCATCTCCGTGATTTCCTATTATAGCTAAGAACACAAATAGAAATGATGTAACGGTGTCATAAAAATAGTAGGAAATAAATAATAACAAAAACATAACAAGATTTACTTACATATGGGGTCGGTGAAAATGATGAAACTATACTTCTTTATAACAATAATCTGAAAGAACTATTATTTTATTCAAAATAATAATATTTTTTGACGTCAACCATACAAAAAAATGAAATGGGTGACTAACTAACTGTAACTAAAGTTTAGTGTTGCCAGTTGCCACATGCGCCAGATAACATAGTGTCCAATGTGTCCATCGATTAACTGTCAAATGTTTATGGTTTGGTTTACTAAACTAACCATAAACAGTTTGCAAACCTAATAATTATTTATTATTTAGATAAGAAAGGTAGCTTCACAGCTAATGTTAATTATGTTTGCTAACCTAATAATATGCATAATAATATGCTTTCCCTGACTTTTATAATACAGGGTGTAAATCAACCCATCACACAGCCGCACAGTGTGTTAAAAACCCGATTTTTGTGTCATCCTGTTTTTATTTAAGAAATGGATAGTTACTGTCAATTCTAGTACTACAGTCTAACTCCGGCTTGAATACGACTTAAACTTGATTTTTAAAAAAATGTCAAAGTTTCGTAATATCCGCGATCCGAAAAATTAAAAAAAAATCATAATAAAACAGGCGAACCAATTATTTCAATTTTTATTAATTCCAATAATTGTTGGCATAATTACCTATAATTACACAAAGTTTTGTTGCTCTTGTGCAAATGGGTCCCTATAAATTTTTTTAATTTTTCGTTTTTATTTTTTTATTCGAGTTTAACAGCGTAGTAGTTCGTAATTCTTATACCAAATTATAGCTTAAACCCCATTCTATGAGCGATATTAAAATCACAACCTAACTCCTTGTTAATCAGGAGTTAATGATTTTGTTTATAATTTTTCAGGGTTGTCACTTTGTGTGTATCCGAAAAAATATAAAGTATGTCCAAGTGTAGTGTGTTTCTGTCCAATAATTTAAATGAATATTTAGTATGTTTTGGTTATAATTACAGTTGTCTAACAACGTATGCGTCAACGTAAAAAAAAATTGAAATAGTTGGGCTGTTTTTTTAGGGTTCCGTACCTCGAAAGGAAAAAACGGAACCCTTATAGGATCAATTTGTTGCCCGTCCGTCCATCCGTCTGTCTGTCTGTCAAGACTAAAAAAAGGGTAGATTCTAGCTTGATACCTCCGTATCAAGCTGGAATTTATATCAATTACTCAAGTCTATACCTTCGAGCTGTTGAAAAAATCAAACTTCTAAGCCATCGCACTCAAAATATACAGCCGTTTATGCCGCAAATTTTCGACACACTCAAGGGAATCAAAACCTACAGGGTACTTCCCGTGAACTTAGAATCTTGAAATTTGGTACGAAGCAACGTCTTATAGCACAGATAAAGGAAAAATTGCGAAAACCGTAAAACTTTAGGTACATCATATTATAATAAAAATATTTTACTTATATACCTACAGGTTTGTACGGAACCCTCGGTGCGCGAGTCCGACTCGAACTTGGCCGGTTTTTTTTATTATTGCGGTTATACTGTTAAAATTATTCATCTTCATTACTTATGACTATGAACTATTAAGAACGAAAATATGTATTAATAGTTTTTAATGATCAATGAACTTTCCTTCATACTCCAGGGCTTAGACTGTCTACAACACAATTGATTAAATTAGTAAAGTTTGGTCAGTTTTTGTTTTTTTTTTGTCATGGGAATGACACTTAAATATCACGGGGGTTATACAGGGGGGTGAAATTTTGGCCATTTTTTGCCTAGGACGCTCCGTTTTCGAGATATTTCAATTTCAATTATTATTTTATAAATTTTTTAACGCCCATAACTCGGAAACGGTGCATCGTAGGACCATGCTTCTTAGAACCAAAATGGCTGCGCTAAGTCCCTACTTAACTCGACGGCGATCCGCAACGCTGCGCGCCGCTCGCTACGTTGTTATTTTGTTATACTTACTATCCCGTTCTGGCCCCGCTGTTAACCGTTGAGCGTGTTGTTGAGTTAGACATTATAATTATAACACGTAGGCAGCGTCGGTATAACATATGTTATTCGTTATGAACAAATAACACTTTATGTTTTGGGGTTATTCGTTATATTAACCACCACTAGTATATATATTATATATGAAATTCATACATATAGAAGTGAAGACATTACATTACTCAAACTAGTCATAATATCTAGTAACATAATATCTTATGCACTAGCACATCCAAAAAGACGTAAAAAAAACATATATTTAAAACAGATAAAGTGACAACCCTAAGTGCGGATATTTCGGATATATCTAAAAAAAACTATAACTCCTGATTAACAAAGAGTTAGGTTGTGATTTTAATATCGCTAATAGAATAGGGTTTAAGCTATAATTTTATATATGAATTACGAACTACTACGCTGTTAAACTGGAATAAAAAAATCAAAACGAAAAATAAAAAATAAAATCATATCTCGCGATCCATTTGCACTAGAGCAACAAAATGTTGTGTAATTATAGGTAATTATGCCTACAATTATTAGAATTTATAAAAATTGAAATAAATAGTTCGCCTTTTTTATTATAATTTTTTTTTCATTTTTCGGGTCGCATATATTACGAAACTTTGTCATTTTTTTAAAAATCAAGTTTAAGTCGTATCGAAGCCGGAGTTGGACTGTAGTACTAGAATTGACAGAAACTATCCATTTCTTAAATAAAAACAGGATGACACAAAAATCGGGTTTATAACACACTGTGAGCCGTCAACAAAGCATTCTGTACATCAAACTAAGTAGGTATCCCTACAGAAAATTTTTGCTGGTAAACATTGATATAAAAAAAAAAAAAAAAATACATACACACGAACATAGAACCTCCTCCTTTTTTGAAGTCGGTTAAAAACTAAAGATACGGTCGTCCGAACATTTGCTCGACGCGTTCGCCATACAGGGAATCGGTGTAGTCTGCTCGTTAACGTAACCTTGTATAAATAAGCGGCGAGTTATTTTCGAGGTATAAAGAACATAAATAAAGCTTTTAATAAAATTTACTACCGCACCCGAAGCTAGCCGATCGTGGACTAGTTCACTTCGGCTTAGGAAAGACCATATTGGGACCACGTTCGAGGCGTCATTTTAACATGCCGTCCGCCCAGTCCTTACGCAGTACCTAATATAAGTCAATGCTGGGAAACGACTTTTTTTTTTTGGTCAGAAATCACATTTTACGGTAAAACTCAATGTAGCACTGTTAAAACATTGTGCTTGTGGATGCTTTGAATAGTAAACGGGTCATGGAGGTAATTTAAGTAAAGTTATAACCTGAAAAACTAGTATTTACAAAAACAGCTGTGAAAAATTTGGAACTTATATATTCTAATTAGATGGCACTTCAATGTTTAATTTAGAATAAAAAATGGCAGTTCTCTTTATTTAAATCTGTTTTAAGTAATTACGAACTATAATAATTTAAAAAAAAATTTAAAAAAAAATCGTCATCTGCCTAGCCTTTTCACAACTATGTTGGGGTCGGCTTCCAGTCTATCCGGATTCAGCTGAATACCAGTATTTTACATGGAGCGACTGCCTATCTGACCTCCACAACCCAGTTAACACTAGGTAATACGATACCCTTTGGTAAGACTGGATGTGAGGACTTTCAGGTTACTGACTACCTGTAACGACTTTCAAAGATCTATATATGACAGCCGGGATCAACAGCTTAACGTGCTTTCCGAGGCACGGAGGAAACTCGACATACTGGGCGATCACCCATCCACAGACCAACCTAGGCAAGCGCAGCTTAACCTAAAGATCGATTCGAGTGGCAGTTCTTGTTAAGCCACGAGCTCATCATTCATCATAATTATCACACCAATAAACAGATTTAATAAAAATCATTCTTATTTTATTTTACTCCACCAGTCAGTATGTTAATCATAATAGAAACATAATCGTCTTCCTATTAGAAGAATTTGTTTTTCACTAAGATCTGCATACCTACCAGAATCTACAGACCTACAGCCCATCGATTAGCTGTCGAATGGTTATGGTTTGGTATATTATACTAACCATTTGACAGTTAATCGATGGTCACAATGATAGCCACTAACATTTAAAAAGATACGCAATAGCCCTGCAGATATAACCGAAAGCGCAAACGTTGCATTCTTTAATTTTGTTCAGAAAACCACTTTAAATTAATTTTATTCTCAGGTATCAGAAGAAAAGTAAATTTACTCATGGTTTTCTGTTACAACGAACTGTTAATTATAATTCAACCGTGATATCTACTAATACTCGTAATACTATTAAGTAGTACCAGTTTCGATACTCGTTACAGTAATACTATGTTCCATGATTGACACAACCCTAGCATTGACAGCCATTTTGAGTACCTTCAAGGTTGTAGGTATGCACCTTTTTTTTGTAGGTATTTCTAGTCCATATTTATATATGTCTATGGGCTAATATTGTCTATAGATTTGTGAACTGACACTGACGTTAACTGTACTGTTTCGCGGTTTTAGTTAGTTTTATTGACATTTCGTTTGTTTTTCCTGTGAAGTTGAGGTGAGGTTAATTTGTATATAATCATGGAAACTTATACAGAGAACTTAAAATCTGCTAAAGAACTAGTATTAGACGAACACAAGTTAGTAACGTATATTTCGCTTAGCAAGGAACTGTGTATTCATGTGAACGAAGCTAAATCTTTACTGAGTGAATTAGTACAAGACATAAGAATTTCTCAACCAGAAATTGACCTTAGTGTTTCTTACGTTATTTCTGGTTTACTCAACAATAACAGTGGATGTGTTACTGTATGTTCTGAAACAGACTTAGACACTCTGAAAAAAACATTAAAAATTATATTTTATGAGCATGTTTACTGCGTTAGTCGAGGATTAAAGTATGTGGATAACGTAGCTTTGATCGCAATAAACAAATTTGAAGATCTCCCCTTATGTACCGGCTTAATAAAAGCCAACTCTTGCTTGAAGAGAACTAATCATGAAATAGGAGACTTGATTTCGAAAAATCATGCTCTGAATATACCAAGTATTCAACAGAAACCTAAAACAAAAGAAATTAAAAAGCACGAAGAAGCTAAATCAGTGAGTGAGAGTAATTTAGTACCTAAGGCAGAATCTAAAATTCCATCCCCCAAGAAAGATACATCAAATAATCACAAAACAAACGCCAATAAAAGTGCTGCAAAAGGTATTGCAGGATTTTTCAGCAAAGTTAATAGTGATTTCACACTGGCCAAGAAAGCTAAAATTCATGAAACTAAGACAAAGGTGGAGATAGAAATCAAAATTGAGCCAACAAGTAATACTAGCAAATCACCTGATACAGCAGAAAAAAATGCTTCATCAAAAACTGTGAAACCTAAAGTAAACAATAATAATGCTCTCACACAGATTAAAAAAACTGCTAAAGTAGATAAAAAACGTAAGCGCCTTTTACATGTGTCTGATAGTGAGAGTGAAACAGAGCAAAATGATCCTTTTAATAACAATGAAATGGATATTGGTCATGAATCTGAAGATGAAATACCTCCAACACCAACCATAAATACAGTTAAAATAACATCAGGTATAGTAAATCCCAAGAAAAGGAGAAAGATTGTGGACAAAACATATACAGACGAAGATGGTTATATTCTAACGAAGAAAGAAGAAGTGTATGAGAGTTTCTCAGAAAATGAGGATGAAGAAAAAGATTCTTCCAACCAAATAAAAGAAAATGGGAAACAAGAAAAACAAAGTGGACTTGAGAAAAATAAACTAGAAAAATATCATGGTGTACATGTGAAGGAAAATACTGAACAAGTGAAAGTTATTAAAAATGAGCTTTCACCTAAGAAAACTAAAAGTAAGAAAATATCTCCACCAAAAAAAGGGAAGCAGCCCTCAATTAGTAACTTTTTTAAAAAGGTCTGAGGTCTGTTTAAATCAACAAGAAACAATCATGCTATTCTTTTAACTGGTGTGTATGCTATTATTTTCTTTCATGTATTAGATATTTGGTTCAATTATGTTTGTATAGTAAAACAACAAACATCAATTTATGTTTTAATTTTATTGTTATAAAACATGTTCATTAAATATGTTAAAAAATCAGTATATTTGTCTATCTCTTTGTTCCAATAGCCACAATCCAGTCTGGATGAACTTTCACATCTACCAGATATGAACATTTTGTGTTGTAGGTTGATGATTGAATATCTTGACTTGATAGTTGCCTGCAAATTAGAAAAGTTCAGTGAAAAGTGAGGTATTTGGCTCTCAAGTTTAGCCTCATCAAACAGTATTTTTTACAAAAAAAAACATACTTAGAGGTACAATCCGACATTATTTTAACAATGCCATCCATGCCAGTGGAACATAGTAGAGAATTGTCAACAAATGGGTCAATGGGATCTGGGGAAACTCTGTTAGTCAAACTAGGCTTGCCTATAGATGACCAGTCTAGTGCAGTAACCTTCCCATGGTGACCTTTATACTCATGAATACAGTTGCATCCTACTAAATCCCAAACTTTGACTTTCTTGTCATCACCTAGAAAAAAGAAAAGACTTCAATAGGAACCTAGAAACACCATAAATAAATAACACCAATAAAAAGATAAACAAATTACCAGCACTGGCTAAATGAGATCCGGAGGGAGAGAAGGCAAGTGTCCTGATAATGCCGCGGTTACCGCACAAGATGCGCACCAGTCGCGCATCAGATACTATCCATAAACGTATGGTACGGTCTGCACCTCCGGTCGCTATGTATGCTTCATTTGGGTGGAATTTTACACACTGCAACAAAGCATGGTTATTAGAAACCCCATTTTATGCAAAAAATGCATAATAGTGTTTGCACATTCCGAACGGTGTCACTGACTCTGGCAGGGCCACCATCATGAATCTTAATTTTAATAACACAAAAAAATTGTCGCTAATTTGTCCCCAAATATCAGAATTTGTCGCTCACTGGTTCAAAAGATATAAGGGTTTATAGGTGGCCCTGCTGGAGAGTCTCCCCAGCAGGGTCAAATTTACATCTCAAAATCTAGGGCACCTAGCGAAGATCTGTTTTCTCCTATATTTTGTCCCCAATTTGTCCACATTTGACACCAAATATCAGAATTTGAAGGTCACTGGTTCATAAGATATAAGGGTTTATAGGTGGCTCTGCTGGAGAGTCTCCCCAGCAGGGCCACATTAATATCTCAAAAACTAGGGCACCTAGCGAAGATGTGTTTTCTCCTATATTTTGTCCCCAATTTGTCCAAATTTGACACCAAGTTACAGATTTAGTTGGTGTGTAATTAGAAAGATATTAAAGAATTAAATTTCCGCATACAGTGGTACAAGCAAGTACAAAATACTGTATGTAGTTTATAGACAGTATCTATCTATGACGTCTTATGTAGGAATGTTTGTTTCGAATTAAATAAATATAAACTTATTCTATCATTTCGACCCACCAAAGGAAAGCTGTTTTTATTGCCTATAAACAAATCTACAATAAATATGTGTAATTATTTATCTAACACAATGTGTGCACCACCAAGTCGGTGGCAGATTGATCGCTGCGCTCCGTTTCATTTACGGTAAGTAAGAGATGGATTACTAGCCTTGTTCTGATTGCAATATCGCATTGTTTTTCGAAGTTGGTATGCATTGTAGGCGCGTTTTATGCGCCTCTCGTACAGACGAACTACTTAGAACGAGTTGCCCGTCACGTAAGTTAAAGTCACCCAGTTTAATTAAAGTGGAACCTAGTTACGAACTCGAGTATTGTTATCTCTAGGTATTCCGCAAATACAAAAATACGAGGAAAAGGGCGAGATAGAAAAAGGGAGTCACCTGCTGCAACTCACCCGGTGTGCGCGGCACAGCGCGCATTCTAATTAGTCGCAGATAACTCTTAGGTTTCTCTTTACGTTCTTCAGACTACCATTCACAGGATATTGATTCATGGGCAAATTATCATCCACAATGCAGTAGTTCCCATAGGTCTTTTGTCAGAAGAGGCCCAATAAAATATGACCAAAGATATTAAGAAATATCGTGAAAGTTTTTCGATATTTCTTAATCTTATTTTGAAATTTTTCAGAAAACAAACTATGCAATATTTCTATCAATTCATATTACGAGTCTCAGAAAACTGTCACCAAGACCTACCGTAAAATCCTTTCCTACAGTTGTCATAAATCTCCTAAAATAACCAGAAATTATGAATTAAACATTATATTCTTATTGTTGTCAATTAACTATTAATAACGCTTTATTTAAAGTATTTTTAGTTTTGTTTTATTATAAACTATTAATTTTAGAGAAACTAAAAAATAATTTACAGTCGCAAATAGACTTCATGGAATATTAGCCAACTTTTGGGCAAAATTCCCCTGCGTCGGCGTTCGCAAATAGGTAAATAAATAAACTTGCTTTATGGGATTTTTTCTTTAGTCATCCACCGGGAGTGCAGCGAGGTTAGTTTGCGTAAAATTCAATTTTATAAGAAATTCATTTTTATAAAATAAAATTTGATTACAATTGACAATATGTTTTCAAGGTGTAAGTACCTATTTTAAACATTTAACTAAGGGAACGATTATTTTTTATTATTCTAACGTAAATTAGTTTAACATTGTAAACTGGTAAAGCAGTTGCACGCGACTGTACATCTTGACACCAAAAAGCCCAAGAGCAAGGTTTAATGTTTTCACAGAAGCTTAAGCCACTCTAATCTTGTAATTTAAAACATAAAAACATGTATATAATTGAGAATTTATCTCTCTGGGACAATTTTCTAAGGACTTTAGACCGATAAAACTAGAAGTAAGTATATTACACATATTAATAGAAATATTTATCCTTGGCAATTTTTCGTAAAATCTTTGATCTGGCTCTTGGACTATAACTTACTAATTGAACTCATTATATCTCCTAAACTAAGACCCGATTAAATCTGTAACTTGGTGTCAAATGTGGACAAATTGGGGACAAAATATAGGAGAAAACACATCTTCGCTAGGTGCCCTAGTTTTTGAGATATAAATTTGGCCCTGCTGGGGAGACTCTCTCCAGCAGGGCCACCTATAAACCTTTTTTATCTTTTGAACCAGTGAGCGACAAATTCTGATATTTGGGGAATATTTGGACAAATTAGCGACAAAATTTTTGTGTTATTAAAATTAAGATCCATGATGGTGGCCCTGCCAGAGTCAGGGACACTTCCGAACGAACTATTTACATTTAAAAATGTAGGCCCCTTTACATAAAAAAACTAAGTGACTGTTTTTTTTTTAAACTGGTTTTGACTGAAAACTCCGGAACGGCTGGACCGATTTTGACGGGACTGACTGGCACATAGCTGACATTGTAAGGATGTTTTATATTTAATAAGGAATGGTTTCTCGCAAAAAATATTAAAAACCTTGTTAATGGTAACAAAATCCGATTTAAATATTAAAAACATTTAGTAACAGTAGTAAGATCTATGCTGTCGGAGACCGAAAACTGAAAGGAGGTGGCCTCCTTTTGTGATATAGTGATGATTCAGGAGGAGGCTGCTGAGCAGGACGGTGATGGCAACCGCCTCGATGCCTAACACGCCGAATAACTTAAAGCAGGTGGGACATCGGAGTCGAGGGCGTTCAGAGTGGCCTGAGAAAAGACGGCGGTCACGTGCTGCCGTGCACATGCACAGCGAGTCAGCGAGCCGGTCTTACCTTAAAGACTGGTCGCATAAGTTAGAAGGCTTCCACAGGTGAACAAAAAAAAGGGTTGTCTGTAAAGTCGGTTTATGGACGATAATTATACGTGATAACGTCATAAGAATACCTACCCTACATTGATGAAAAATTGGCGTCACAGGCCGAACGCTTAGGCCGATCGTGCCTCTCTATCGCTTGCACCCTCGGCTCAGGCGGAACGTGACAATGTGTCATGCTTTTTCGCGCGTGCAGCCGCCGTTCATGGCCTTTTTATGTCAAGGGGTTACAATTGACAACAAACAGTCTGGTTGTTGACTGTACCTACATCACCATGTAATTCAATGTATCGTAGTTTTTTTTTTTAATTAGCTGTCATATTTACATCTGGATGCTGTTTATAAACTGAACACTTACTGTGACATCAGCCACATGGCCAACAAATATACGTATTGGAAAAGTTCTACAAAGAGACCACAGTTTTGCGGTCTTGTCATGAGAGCCGGTGACGAAGAGTCCGCTCTTCGACACATCCATGCACCAGATAGGGTAATTATGACCTCTGTAACAAGGAAACATTAAATTGAAGATTGTACAAGGAAAGTAAAAAAACTGGCCTAGTGTGAGTCGGACTCGCACATAAAGGGTTCTGTGCCAACGTAGTAGGGAAGCCTCCTTTTATTTGTTGTTTTAGCGGCAACAGAAATACACATTTTGTGATAAGTTTGTTTTTCATAGTGTTTGTATGAATGAGAAAGTTGTGCTATATCTCAAAAACTGCTAACTATATCTCGTTCAAACTAACTTTGGTTGAAAGTTTTCATTGCGATCTACTGCATATATTTTTTTAGATTTTTACACTCTTAGTTTAAAAGTTAGAGTACTTACACATTTTACCACTTTTGAAGTCACTATCTTTCAAACGATTGACTTTTGTTTAATTAATCTTTATTTTTTCGTATAAAATCGCAAAGCCTTTCACAGAATACATCTACCTACCAAGTTTCAACTGCGTAGTTTTTAGTTTCCGAATAAAGTGGCTGTGACATCCGGACGGACGGACGGACAGACAGACAGACAGACATGACGATATTATCTATAAGGGTTCCATATTTTTGCCATTCGGCTTCGGAACCCTAAAAAGGACAAAAGATGATTAAATATTGCTTTAACTTGCAAACTTGTCCCAGCTACAGGGTGATTCAGCAAGTTCTCAACCTAGATATGAGTAGAAATGTTAAAATGTTATTTTTATTTCTTAACATATAAAGAATCTAGGTGTATATAGAAAAGGGGATAGAACCAATGTGGCATAACAATCTGCCCGCCATTTGGTTTTATTTTCGAAATCGCGGCCCACGATGAAGGTATGGATAGAGGACATATTATATAGACGGTCAAAAAATTATCCAGTAACACGGTCCCGAAAGTGTCACATTACCGAGATATTTGAAGGTAAAGATCGAAAAATGAGTACAACGACAATCATTTAATAGACTATTACGTGTTTAGGCGTTAATTAATTGTATCCAAATAATCGTTCGCGGTTGATTATTATTATCCGCACGAGAAAATCGCTTCGCAACACAATAAAACGCTCGTGTTTCTAGTTTAATAAACAGTAATTACTGTTTATTGAAAGAGAGTAGGTAGGTACACTACATACTACTAGGAACACGAGAAAACTGTTCTTTGAAATAACATAGCGTTTTATTGTGTCACTGTAGGACTGCCTCGTTGGTCTAGTGGTCGCAAGCGCGACTGCTGAGCATGAGTCCTGGGTTCGATTCCCGGGTCGGGCAAAGTGATATTGGCTTTTTCCATCAGGAATTTATCAGTAACAGCCACGGAATCTGGATTTGTGCCCGGTTGATGGCAATAGGCTTGCCCCCTATTCCATGGGACTAAAACATAACTGGCAAAATGTGGGTGTACTATTAGGTATACCTCTGCCTAACCCTTTGGGGATTACAGGCGTGATGTTATGTTATTGTTCGTCTATGTGTCCTCTACCCACACATACCAATTTCATTGTGGGCCCATGATTTCTACAAAAAAACAAAATGGCATTGGGTCGATATGCCAGCTTCCATACAAAAAAGTTCAAACCCCTTTAAATTAAATATCTCTATAAAAACGATTTACAAAAGTGCTCATTGTGTTGTTTTCCCAACTCCCAGACAAGTCCAACATATTATAATTATAAAGACGCTCCCTCATCTGGAGGAATCTCCAATAATGTAACACTTTATTTAACATTCGTTTTCGAGCATTAGTGAGTGAGGCAAACTGAGCATTATAGGTAGTGTGCAATGTCGATTTAGATATCAAATCGACTCTTGGATTGTTACATTATAGGCGAATATTCCATTGAAGGAGCTATTTTAATGTTTGACAAAATAAACCTGTAAATTGCAGCACAGGAATAATCAGCAAGACGCCAAGTTCGTATGGTGTTGTCATGTGAAGCTGATACAACTAACTCTTCTTCTGCGAGTACACTAATAGCTTGTACTGGCCCAGAATGCCCTCGCAATGGTACCCCAGCGCCTATTTGTCTGAAAGTTAAAGTAGATTATTTACCTTACCATTCCACAACTCTAGCACATTGTTTTTACAAAGATGACATCATGCAACAATGGCACATGACATCCATTCTCATTAAAATTTCTCACAGAGTTTGTACATTTACTTCTGCTGGGTGACAATAAAATAAAGGTAAGATTGGGTTTGTAATGTAGGTACAGTCGAACAAGCTAATAAGTATACAGCCGGCTATCTTGCATTTACTTTTAAGATTATACAGATATATTTAGAGACTGATGCTAACCGATACAGCGTTTGACATCAGTCGCTGAATGCGAAACGCTCTCATAATTGTGTTAGTTAAGAACTAGTGGGTAGGTGCAAGCTTCTGTACGTCAGTCCAAATATATCGGTGGTTCTAGATGCGTGTTTCCTTTACTGACCCTAGACATTACAGGGTTCAAGGTAGGTATAGGTTTTATTCAACTGTTAACGTAAGTACTTACAATGTATTATCATCAGGCACCAGTTCATGTGGTACATAACATGCTAATTCCACTTCGGAAATATTTCGATTGACTCTTCTGTTGACATTGTTTTGTCCCAGATCCCACAACCGGATTTCTGAGTTGCTGAACCCTCCACATAACATGTTACAATACGGATCGGTTTTTGCACAAATTAAACTGTAAATAAACATAAGCATATAGTTTTATATGTATAGTCTTAGGCTGATTGATAATAGGGATGTTTCCTGACTAAAAAAAATATGATTATCGAAAAATATTGGATACGTATTTTTTGTTTTTTCAAATGAATAAAAATTTACAAAGATAAAAAACGTCAAGGATTTGAGTGGGGGGAGGGAGTTGTGTCGTCACTCACCGGTAAAAAATGTCATACTAATGTCTTACAATATGACGTCACACGAGTTTCCAAAGCACTGTATCGTCTTCATTGTTTGTTTACGTAAAAAAAGAAAAATATGTGTCCAATATTTTTTGGAAATCTATCTGACGGACTAATTAGTTTTTTTTTGTTAACTACCGTATTGGGTGCATTCTTTGAAATACTAATTTTGACAATTTTGGTCCCAATATCATCTGCTTCGCTTTTTCCAAACTATGTTAGGGTTGGCTTCCAGTCTAACCGGATACAGCTGAATACCAATATTTTACCTCTATCTGACCTCCACAACATAGAGCACTGGATGATACAATATGGCTACTGACTATATGTAACAACTATCAAAGATGTTAACTTACTGAGTATCTGGTGCAGCTATTTTGTACAACTTTAGAGGTGCTGTGGATTCTCTAACCCCTTTTATTGCATCTTGGAGCTCCATCAGTTCCTTATCAATACTTAGGTATTCTGCATGACCATTACAATCAGCAAAAATATCTGGAAAAATATTATGACCTGAAGATTGTGTATCAATTAGGTAATGTTACTTTATTCTTCAGAAAAATATAATTTTAGAGTTTACCATTTGTGTCTGTTATTTTTTCTTCTGAACTAAATCTAGTGACACTTATTTCTTCATCCATTTCTTCTTCCTCATCTTCCTGTAAGCATGATAACCATAATAATTATAATACAGCTTTCAGTTTTAATCATATTTATCTGTCCTGTTACATAACTAAATTATTACATAAATAAATAATTCTGAAAATCAGTTCATAATGACAGAGTTGTCACGCTTGTACTCTTCCTTATTGCGATACTTTATGTGTGTCTGGGGAGATGATTGGCTTCTCCGATTGGTCTGGCTGCTTACAAAAAGTCTTGAAATAGTCCCCTGAATATCATACTTATATAAAAATCAATACTAAGAATGTAAGTGAGTATTACTTTTACCTGCCTTCATTCAGCACCTGGTACCTGACAACTGGTATGCATTCACTCAAAGTATATACTAAGTTACTCACATTACAATATCCCATTCATAATATTTCTGAGAAAATAAGTAATGTCTAAGGGGTTTGAGATCTTGCTCTATAAGTTAGTGTTAATGATAATAATTCATTAAACTATCTACTGAGTACCTTTCAAACATAAATATTCTTTGAAAATGTAAAGGTGTAAAAAACAATGGAATAGTAAAGATCTGATCATGATCTGAACAAATTAACAAAGGAGAAAGGGTAACAAATTATGGGGATGTGTGGTTTGATGCAGTTTATGTGTATGTTGGTGTAAATGGTTTATACTCACAATATTCTTTTTATTAGGGTCATTGTTAATATCAATGTGAAACCATGTTTGAAGAACTTGTATAAGCAGGACATGGCCATTTTTAGCTAAATAAGCTTTTAACATATTTAAGGCATCTTGAGATAGAGTTATATCATATTTACATGACCTGAAATACAAATCAAAATGTAATATAGAAAAAGGAAAACCAGGAACATTTTAACAAAGTAGGAAATAATTATAATAATGCTAAATTGAAATATACATAGATTACCTGAATGCAGCGATAGATGGTCTTGTTTCAACCTCCTGTAAGGTATAAATGGAGCCAATGTCGTCCAGTATTTGATTCATATAATCTTTTTCAGGAGTTTCATTGTCAATTGTGCCATTTTGTAAAGAATTGAAGAGCTGCTCTAAGCTATTTGGTCTGTACAATGCTGATGGCAGATTACCATCAATTGGTTGATGATATGACAACTCCCTTTGAGGTAATGCAGCTGAATGTCTTTTCAGGAACATCTGTGCTGGGCCTCCATGACCACCCCGTAACATTTCTAGGTATAAATGACAAAGTAGTGGGCAAAGCAAACCAAGAAGTTCATTTTTCACTTTTTCTTGCTTGATTTCTTTTATGAAGTTAACCAATCTGAAAATAAATGAATACTTCAAACTTAATTCAGTTATTTAGGTTTGTACCGATTATTGCAGAATTGCGGGTATGATATTTGTGCGGTGGCATGTAGATACTATAACTTTGAAATATACCATGTGTATGTCGCTAACTCCCGCCTTTCATTGACTTTGTAAGGTCCATCCATATTATTGTAATCAATTTTTGATTTAATTTTGTGATTTCAAAGGGAACTTATTCAAAATGAAAAATCTTTTCAGACTCCTTTCATTTTTTCTAGAACAGGACAGTTAGAAACAACGCTATTACCTTGTGTACTGTAAATCGTATTGTCCGGAGTCATTGTTAATGCAAGAAAATAAAATGGAATTAGCGCGACTTGCTTCACATTGAACTATCGTCGCCACAGCCATTTGTTCAGCACTTCTGCTTAGATTATTATTGTTGCTAAACACGTCTATGTCCTGAAATGTAAGAAAAAGAAACAGATACTGTTAGGGCAATCGCTTTCTTAACAAATTTCATTCAGGTAAATGTATTACTCACAGGATAATTCCGACGTTCTAGGTAGGAAGTGACCGCAGCTTTAATTGCATCATTTCTAGTCTTTTTCATTAAAGACATCAGTTTTTAAATTAATATTTTAATAAAAATAACCAAAACAGACAATTTTTTAATATTTTTGACATTCACAATCAACAGAGACAAAGATCACAAAACCAAACGTAGATGCAGTGTTGCCAAGTTCAAGAAACTAAAAAATAAAGGGTTGCACCACAGAACAGAAAGAACAGTTCTTTCTGTTCTGTGGGTTGCACATTCTGTGGTGATATTATTGTTTTATCCCTTTAAGGAGCAAAAAGTAATTGAGATGGTTAAATAAGAATAAAACTAGACTAAATAAGTTTTTTTTAATACTTTAAACAAACATGCTGCGCCGACCCCAAATGAATTGGGATAAGGGTAAGAGAATGATGATACAAAATTCAAAACAAAAATATTTTTTCAGAAATTGTTACTGAAAAAATATTTTACTGAGTTTTCAGATTGAAGCTTTTTAGATACAAAAACACAATTACACAAAATGGGTTATTCCGAACTTTGAGTCTAAAAATACACAAAATGGCTATAGGCTTATTAACTGTTAACAATAAAAAAAAAACTTTTTTGCAAAAAATAAAACCGACTTCAAAAACACAAAAAAGTGAAAAATAACTTTAGCTTCTGAAGTCGGTGACTTTTGTTTGTTTTATTCAGTTTTTTTGTCACCGACTTCAGAAGCTAAAGTTATTTTTCACTTTTCTGTGTTTTTGAAGTCGGTTTTATTTTTTGCAAAAAAGTTTTTTTATTTTTCCATTTTTAGTTGTAATGTCCTTTACAAATATTTGATATTCATTAATTTTACGTTGTTAACAATACATGTCACGGTAATAGGCTTATCCGTAATAAAATGGAACTTAACATACCTAACTCTCGAAATCTGGGCGTCCTGTACACGTCTGCGTACCCCGTCAGAGCATACAGGCGTGATGGTAAGTTAAGATGTTGCGTGAACAATAAACATCCAAGCGATTGCAGCAATCACGACAGATTTGCCGTCTATTTTTGAAGAGTTCTATTGTATATCTCCGAAGATCAGGATCAGATCTTCACCAAATTTAAATGGGACCACCTCAGGAGTATACTCTTTCAAATAAAAATTTTGAGAATCGGTTCACAAATGGAGGAGAAATCAGTGGTAACATACATAAAAAAAAAAAAAAAAAAAATACATACACACGAACATATCCGTGGCTGGCGTGAACACATTGACATGTCGACTTCTATGTCTTTTTTTTTTATTGGCTTATTACATCCTACGGATTAAGAATTTATATGAAAAAAATTGACAGTTATAGATATACATAATTTTTGGAGCAATCGACTTTGAGAATATGTTGATATCTCTCATTTTGACATGTCTAACTTAACAAAACCTCATGTCAAATTAACGATTCACATGTTTTTGTGATCGAACATTGATATTTTGTTATATCAACCTATACTCAGTACCCAAAATAATATTCGTCATTTGATATCTCAACTTATACACTTAAAAGTTTTCATAAAGTACTAATTTTAAATTGACAAATTGAGATATCAAGTTATGGCCCACCGAAGTATTTCTGTTTAAATTGCGATATATTGAGATGTCCAGTTACTGACAACGAAGTTCTGAACCCTAAATGTAATAAGTATAGGAATCACTACATGTTGTCCGTTACAAAAAACTTTAACGTTAAATGCATGTTTAGTTGACAACTTATGTACCCAAGTTGTATTAAAAGCCCGTCGGGGCTGCGGGTTGGTCGCAAGAGATACCGCGCCCTCGACATGAAGGGCTAAGAAGGAACATGGGTGGTTTTTAGTCAGTAGAAGTCTGACACTCCGTTTCGCTCTGCCCAAGAGCGGGAGAGGTTATTTGATGATTTTCCACCCGCCAAAAAAATAAAATAAAAAAAATTGTATTAACGAAAAAATCGAGTTATCAACAAACTTTCGTAAGAAGTAATAATTTTTAAAATATCCTCGCTCGTGTGTTGGTAAACAAACGTCAGTTTAGAGTTCAGAAGCCACGCGCGCGCGAACCGCGAAGCGAAAGTAGGTACCCTTTACTTTTAAAAAACTGGACGATTCTGGGGACAAATTTCTATGGCAACCTATTAAATGGCTGCAATATTAAAAACAGGGTAGAATAAATAAATTTCCAGATAACCCTGGATCGCGAACCCTCTTTCAAGTCAGTAAATTTTCGGAAAAGAGGAAAAACCACCATAGATGTCTTTAGGTTGAGCCAAATCTCCAAGGAAGCTTTGCCAATCAGTGCAGAAAAAAAAGGATTTGATGGACATGATTGACCTGATTGACAGAGTTTTATATTAATATAAAAACTGTCGGTGACGTCTCTGCATCTACTATTCCAGATTTGGACGAAGACAACCCAGATGAAGAGGATTCTGAGGTCCAATAAAACATGAATGGTCTGCGACGAGGTTGAGGAGTTAATGTATGGTTATATTAGTTGTTTCAATTTTTAGTTGTGTTAGTAACACATTTGTGTCTGTATGATGACGTTGTTTGTGGTCCAATAAAACAATGTTTTTATTACAAAAATACTAGGAAACTGATAGTTTCGTGGTGTTTCAATTAAATATTTGTTCAGTTAGAACAACATTACTTGATTTGAGTAAGTAGTAGGTATTTCAGCAAACTAAATATTTTTTATGTTTGTCATCTGTTTGCTATCCAATTAAAATAATGTGTTTGTCATTAAAATAACATTGTTTACCTAATAATGAGGTGAATAAGTTGAAAACTGTTGGTGAACAAGTTGACAACTCGGTGAATAAGTTGAAAACTGTTGGTGAACAAGTTGACAACTCGGTGAATAAGTTGATAACTTTTCGGTGAACGACTTGACAAGTCTATTATTATGCAATCTATGGAAAATTTCGATTATTTATTGTCGTCATTTAAAAGATGGCATAAAATAACCTTTAAAACAACTAAAACATATATGTTAAACTAATTTACCGTTTTACCAGAAGACGCCAAAACTTTAAAATGGCCGCCCTGACAAATTACAATTTTAGACATGTCAACATATTCACGCCAGCCACGGATATAACCTCCTCCTTTTTTGAAGTCGGTTAATTAAGAACTTCCGTGAGATCAAAGGTGCTGTGATAAACTATTTGGTATGAAATTCACGGAAACAGTTACGTTTTTCTGTGAGAAATAGCCTTTATATTTTTTTGGAGGGTGCGAAATCATAAAATGACCTCCCGCTCTGGGCAGAGCGGTAAGGAGTGTCAGACTTCTACTGACTAAAGACCACCCATATTCATTCTTCGTCCTTTGTGTCGAGGCCGCGGTATCTCGTTCATTCGAACAACCCGCAGCTCCGACGGGCGCGGCCCTTGCATGTTGCTGATATCGTAGCGTGTCCTGCACGGGGTTGCGACAGTCGCTCTCTCCATGGCGCCATGAGATCGCACCGGAGGTGCGCCATTCACGAAGGCGCGCGAGGACTATCGCCTCCAGATCCCATGGCGGCAATCTGGCAAGGAGGCTCACTACCTCGCCGGCCAGTTTAATTGAAGTGGAACTTACTATGAATAGTTACGAACTCGAGTGTCGTTATCTTTAGGTATTCCGCAAATACAAAAATACGGGGAACAGGGCGAGATAGAAAAAGGGAGTCACCTGCTGCAACTCATCCGGCGCGCGCGGCTCAGCGCGCATTCTAATTAGTCGCAGATAACTCTTAGGTTTCTCTTTAGGTTCTTCCGACTACCATTCACAGGATATTGATTCATGGGCAAATTATCATAAAAAATGCAGGGTAGTTCCCATAGGTCTTTTGTCAGAAGATTGTTTTAAAAAGAGGACGGGCGTATGAGTTCATATTAATATGTAAGTTACCTTGATTTTTCACGTCACTAGCGTGTTTGTGTGTGCGTCCTTATATACCAATACACAGCCGCTACCTACCAATGTAGTCCGTCGATGTGTGATAATTTAAAGGCAATAAATCATTTTATATTTCGACAACAGAAGTTTTATTATTCTAACCTAAATTAAGATAAAATCAAAACACAACCCATCCATACTCACAATCACCTCAAAGTACACAAAAAATAAACACACAGCAAACAACTTTTTAGAAATTCATTTTTATAAAATATAATTTGATAACAATTGATAATAATTATGTTTTCAAGGTTTAAGTACCTATTTTAAACATTTAACTAAGGGAACGATATTTTTTTATTATTATTCTAACGTAAATTAGCTTAACATTGTAAACTGGTAAAGTAGTAGCACGCGACTGTACATCTTGACACCAAAAAGCCCAAGAGCAAGGATTAATGTTTTCACAAAAGTTTAAGCCACTCTAACCTTGTAATTTAAAACATAAAAACATGTATTTCATTGAGAATTTATCTCTCTGGGACATTCCTAAGGACTTTAGACCGATAATACTAGAATTATTATGTCAAACCTTTACTTAGTAACGGCTTAAGTAATCATTAAATATCTCTGAGTACCGCAGTAAGACCCGATTAAATCTGTGGCTCGGCGACAAATTGCGTCTTATTGACGACTAAAAATGGGAGAAAACACATCTTCACTAGGTGCCCTAGTTTTTGAGATATAAATGTGGCCCTGCTGGGGAGACTCACTCCAGCAGGGCCACCTATAAACCCTTATATCTTTTGAACCAGTGACCGACCAATTCTGGTATTCGAGGACAAATTAGCGACAAAATTTTTGTGTTATTAAAATTAAGATCCCTGATGGTGGCCCTGCCAGTTCACTGTTTTAGGATATCCCACAACCTCGAGGCTTGTGAAGCTTATTGGCAGTCCGAGGGAGGATATTAATATGATATTTGGAGAAATTAGGGATGACGGAACTTTAAATGAAATATATTTTTAAAGATCAAATAGGTTTATTTAGATAATCATTCGGAAGTAGTCAAATTGTTACCAAGACAACTTATAACAACTACAATCAAAGTAGCAAAAAAATTAACATTGGATAAACATATTACTTTCGATGAGTTTTTTATATGCAAAACCCATTTTCCTTTATCTCTTAAAGTGTACGAGTAAGTGGTATCACCATCAAAAACTTAACTAATAAAATGTATGAATATCATTAATTGTGTCATGCTCCGCAGAACCACTTCCACTATCTTTATATTATAATTTTAGTGTATGTGTGTATGTCACTGAACTCCTAAACTGCGAGACTGATTTCGATGAAACTCTCTGGGGATATTTCAATGGGTTCTTTGATGGTTTGAAAACACAATTGGACCCGATAGGTGGCGCTGCTGTCCGGGCAGGATGACGTCTGCTAGGTCCGCTAGTAGTATGTAAAAAATACAAAATAAAATGTAGATAATTTTTATATTTTTGTAGCTTAATATCAATTATTGTGTATTGTTAGTTTCTTGGAAAATATCAATTAAAACTGGTCATGCTACAGAGCATACTTTCCAGCAGAAACACTTTAAAATACCAGTTATTTCACGCTGATTATGCACAGGTGATAATAAAAACAAATGTATATTTATTGTATACTAGCTGTTCCCGGCATGCGTTGCAATGCCCTTTTTGTAACTACATACTTACCTACCTACTACGTTGTATATTAAAGAAATTTTGATATGACGTATGGTCTGTTTGAAGTTGTCACTCAATTGTTTTACCTTCCCGGAACCTCTCCAGTAACACTTGAACTTTATGGTACGGTATTAAAGTTCAAATTGACTTTTAAGCATTATTACGAATCGTTTGTATGGAAAAAAGAAAAGGACTGTTTTTAGGGATTTTCCGGCCATTATTCGATTTTGTTTCGTGGCTGACTTTATTCTTCAATAAGTTGTTGCATGAAGGAGCAATCCCAGAAGAATGGTGCAATAGTTCGCTAGTGCCCATTTTTAAGAATAAAGGTGATGTGCAAGACTGCAACAACTATCGGGGAATAAAGCTCATGTCACATAGTATGAAAGTATGGGAGAAAGTGATAGAGAAAAGAATAAGAGAGGAGAGTGAGATCAACCAAAATCAGTTTGGGTTTATGCCAGGTCGAGGAACAACGGACGCCACTTTTGCACTCCGCCAATTGTGCGAAAAGTACAGACGTGCACACAAGAACTTGCACATGGTGTTCATTGATCTAGAGAAAGCATATGATAGGGTACCTCGGGATGTGTTGTGGTGGGCCTTGAAAGAGAAAGGTATACCAGGGAAGTATGTAGAGTTAATTCGAGCTATGTACAGTAAATCTCGTACCTACGTTCGGTCAGCTGCTGGCAACACCGATGAGTTCAGTGTGGCTGTAGGCTTGCACCAAGGGTCGGCTTTAAGCCCTTACCTCTTCTTGTTGATTATGGATGCTCTGACGTCGGACATACAAGAAGAGGCACCCTGGTGCATGCTGTTTGCCGACGACATTGTTCTTGTCGGTGAAGATGGACCTGAGATCCAGAGCAGATTGGAGAAATGGCAACAGAAGCTGGAGAATGTTGGCCTGAAAATCAGCAGAAGTAAAACCGAATACATGTTTTGCGATTTCGGCGGTCTCTCCAGTTCTGGAGCCATAGCGCTAGATGGCGTGCTTCTTCCAGTTTGCTCCGACTTTCGGTATCTCGGTTCTCTCGTGCAAAGCGATGGCGAAATAGATCGTAGTGTAAAGCATAGAATTAGCACTGGATGGATGAAATGGCGGCAGGTTACGGGAACAATTTGCGACTCCCGCATTCCCCTTAAACTCAAGGGGAAGATTTATAAAACTATGGTTAGACCTGCTGTCGTGTATGGATCAGAATGTTGGGCCACAAAAGGGATAAATGAAAGGCAATTGCATGTGGCTGAGATGAGAATGCTAAGGGGGATGTGTGGTGTGACGCGAATGGATAAAATAAGGAATGAGTACATAAGAGGAAGTCTGAAAGTGGCGCCGGTAAATGAAAAGTTGTGTGGTAATCGATTGTCGTGGTATGGACATGTGATGCGAAGGAGTGAAGAAAATGTTGTGAGAAAAATGTTGAGTATGAATGTAGATGGCTATAAGAGTAGAGGAAGACCAAAGAAACGATGGATGGACTGTGTGAAGGATGATATGGTTAGAAAGGAGGTGACTGCTGACATGACGAGAAATAGAGAGGTATGGAAGAAGAAGACATGTTGCGCCGACCCCAAATAAATTGGGATAAGGGTAGGAGAATGATATTCGATTTTGTTTCGCCGTAAAAACCATCCTTGTACTTTGGCCAAATTGGTCCAGGCGTTGTTGAGTTATGCGCTTACCAACACATTGAGCGATTCATTTTTATATTATAGATTAAGATAACATTTACAATTAATTTATAATTATTCATAAATTGTTAATTTCTATACTTCTATATTTGCTTGCACACAGAATTGGCTATTTGACTACTGTTAAAAATTCACGAACATTTAATGTTATTTCAAAGAACCAACTTAAATAACACGATGTGTGAAAAGAGTAATAAAAACGATCAGAAAATGGCTTAGATTTTAACTAATTTTAAATGACGTGTTAGAAAAAGACAGCGCTTTACGAAACGTGACGTCATATTTCATACCGCCATAGTTACGTCAATGTTACGTACCTAGTACAAATGGCAGTTTCGCGTGGTAAGGATAGAAAGTGCCCCCACCAAAAACTTCTAAAGCATGTTACTACTCCATTTTTTTATAGATATCATTACTTTTTTCGCACATCGTGTTATTTCAGTTGGTTCTTTGAAATAACATTACATTTTCAAAAATTTTTAACAGTAGTCAAATAGTCAATTAGCGTGAAATAACTGTTATTTTAGAGTGGTTCTGCTGGGGAGTATGCTCTGTAGCATGACTACTTTGAATTATTAATATTTTCCAACAAACAAACAATTTACAATAATTGATATTAAGCTACAAAAATATGGACATTCTTCAACATTTTATGCTGTAATTTGTACATACTATAGTCAAAGTGGTTCTAGTGCGGAGCATGACACCATTAATTCATTATTGTTGTAATATTAAAACAGAATTCATCATCTGAATTTCTTGCGCCTGTGATAGATAACATCATATACTTACGGAAGGAATACAGATGGTCGATTTATTGAATTTAGGTTTAGGATTCGGATCTTTATAGCGAACATCAAGCGCCTTAGGAAAAGATGATCAGTAGATATAAGATAAGTAGAACATACTTAATATTATTTAGTACTTAATGTAGTAAAAAAAAAATTGTTACTATGACAATTTATAACAATTAACGAAAAATAACAAAAATTTACTTCAATTAAAGAGTTTTTCATTAACGTTGAATAAACATATTATTTTCGATGAGTTTATTGTAGACCAACTGATTCTCCTCATCTCTTATCTCTACTAATGGCACTGAGTCGTCGTGACTTATAACCTTCACATTGAATGGTCCTTGATCCAAGAATAATTCAGTGTATTGTTTTCTTACATTGCTGATATCTATATCTGGATTTAGTTGCACTCCAAATAATTTAGCTGTAATAGTAGCAGGTGGAAGTCTCGCCCATTCCTCGTTAATTTCCCTAGTGTCAGCTAAAGGAATAACACTCATATTGCCATAGTCAACATACTTAACTTTGACTTGGTTTGTCTTTTCGTTATACTGCAAAATAGATGCACGATACCATTGATTGTCTTCAGGGAATATTGCTACACACGCTTTATTTTCGAATAAACCGCTTAGGGGTGGCAAGTTCACACTTCCAGTGTTTATTTCCTCAAACATTTTGTCATACACAGTAGTAGACTCATCATCAAGAATTAAATTAAGTTCTAATGTATGAATATCATTAATTATTGTAATATTACAACGGAATTCATCATGTGAATTTCTTGCATAGGTGATAAAACTTCCATTCAGGGATAATTGCTCTTGTTCCATCAATGTGTTCCAGTTTGCTCCCTTTAGGGAAATAATAGATGAATCCGGAGATGTATAAAACTGCTCAGCAGTAGTATCTGCATCATCAACCACAACGTAATCGGGGCCGGAATCTGATTCAATAATATCCTCTTTTATTAGCTCCTTGTTTATTTGCTCAACGGGAGCAAATTTCGTGACAAGGGGCTTGCTGCCATCTCTGTACTCTGCCATGGAAAACTCTACTAAATGATCATTCATCCATAATTTATCGTATTTTAATTCTATAGGTATAACTCCATTAACCGGTTCACCAGTTACTTTGACGTAACATTGTTTTTCAACAATAGTTTTATGTAAGTAATCCAATGTGATTCTTTCCCACTGTTCGCCAAGGGGACGTATACGATCCAAAATACATTTGTGCGCTTGGATTGGTACCTGGTGGAGAGGAATACTTTTTCTCATATTTTCAAATTTACATTTTTCTTCACATCCATAGTCAATGTAATGAATTAAACATTCAGAATTTTCTTTGTTTACTTCTATTACTCTGCCTCTATAATAACGGCTGTCTAAATAGTATAACGCAACACATGGCTCTCCAACAGTCCATTTATTGAATTTAGCTTTAGGATCCGGAACTTTAAAGCGAACAGTAAGCGCCTGACTAATGAGGTCTAACGTATCTTTTTGACGTACGTCATGTAAGAAGATCACACCGTCGTTGTTTATGTCCCTGCAATAAAGGAAAGCAGTTACTTACAAATAAAAATTGATTGCTATCAATTTTTATTAATAATGAATAATATTTACGAGTACCTACATATTGCAGAGAGCAACAGTTCACGTTATTTTAAAAAAGAAACAGCTAATTCTAAGAACAGTGCGTATTTTTTCAGCGTAGACCAGCGTGTTCAACGCGCTTTAAGCGAGATTCGTTCAGAAATTTAGTGGCACCGTGAACTTCCATTATCTACGCGCACAAAATAATGCAACGTATGTACAACCAGATTCGGCTATAGGCGCGATGCGAACGTGGCTAGCTTAAGAAATACGCAGTGTTATATATAACTGGTCGGTAAAAAATGCACCAAAACATCATAATAACTATAGTTCATTAGTAACGTTCATTCATAAGTAAATTTACACTCAACAGAAAAACTAAATTTAAATTAGAAAAATGGTTACGTTGGCAGTGCAGTAAACTCCATATTTGGCAGTGGTTCTGGTGGTAACCAGTCATTTATATACGTAACATTTGACTCTCGGTCCTTTCTAGACCAAGGATTGTTATCTTCGTCCTCGAGGAATGGCTGCACCATTCCTATTTGCGAATTTACGTTCATATCTTCATCAGCTTCCCCTGTGTTCAAGGGTGCCATAGGTATTGGTTCTGGTTCTAACTGCAACCATTCATTGACAGATCCTGTGATGTTGAGAAAGGATAAAGTGTTTTCAGTATCCTCAGCATTTTCTTCAGTTGTAACCTGCAGAAAAAAGATAAATGGTTAACAAGCAATAAAACATTCAGCGAAATGCGCTGTATGTTTACTGGCCAGTGTCAATACTTACTAAATGAAACTTACCACTTGCGTTCTATCAGGTACACAAAGGCCTCGTTCAAGTATTTTATCATTCAGACAACGCCAGCTCGATATATTAGGTTCCAAAGCACCTCCTTGTTCAGTGTGATACACCCATAGTTGGACAGGCATACTTTTGTCTTTAAAGTTGCCTATTTTTGTGATAAAAAATCTTTTATACTCATCAATGAACTCATTTAAACAGTCCTTTGTAATTGTAGGCCACTGTTCACCCACAGCAGGCATAATTCCATATAGATGGCATTTTATAGCCGCGTCGCCGAGCGCGGAAAACTCAGGTGTCAACTCTTTCAAAGCAGACTTGGGAACAGTTTCAATACAAGCGAAATCACTGTAAAACACCTTGGCGTTATCATTTTCCAATTCAATTATCGCAGCACGACGCCAAGTCTGTGATTGAATACATATTGTGGCGCATCTGTCGCCAACCTGCCAGTCTTCTTTACCTTTGATTGTATCATTTTTATCATATGTTTTTTGCATTGTTTCGAACAATTCTTGAAAAGTCTGTTGCTGATGAACGAAAGCCATGTATATTAGTGAAGGTGACTGGCAATTCAGAATTGTAACCTCCAATCTCAGAGGACCCTTATCTTTTGCCTGCAAATCGTCGTCGTTTCTCTTTCCAGGCATTCTTTCGTTTACCTCTCTCTTCAGAATAGTTACTTTTGATTTCGCTGGAGCAGATGTTTTAGGTTTTTCAAGCGGCGACTTATTTGTTAAAAACTGTTCCTCAACTGGAGTTTTGTTAAACATGTAAACGCTGTAAAATAAGATAAGTACTTTTTGTATATACACACGAATTCCAATAAAGTTCATTCTTGCCCGCGATAAGACGTGATGGATATCCATCACTATACACTTTCTAAAAAAAAGAAGAAATGAGACGGTGGGCTGATGATTTAATTCAAGTATGTAGTAGGAAACGACTGGATAAATTCTGGTAAAGACAGAGAGTTATGGACGAAGATGGAGGAGGCCTTTACCCTTACAGGGGTCCATATTTCAATCACAGATAATAATACTACTAACATAATTTAAGCAAACTTATTAAAAAATTACTAACAAAATTTGAAATGTACAAAAGAAATATGGAATAAACAGGCTTTATTATTATTATACACTTTCTAATCGTTAATCGTGTTTGTTTGAGTCTGTTTTGGAATAAGTAGAAAATTATTACCCAAACGTAATGGCGAATTTATGTTTGATCATCTCATTATTAATGCAAATCACATTGTCGTTGTCTGGATGGTAGTAAAGAGTAACGCCAATGGATCCTTGACTGCGGTGAGATCTGTTGCGGTTGTCCTCTACTCGCAGTTCCAGTAAAAAGATCATATATTTCTGTAGAAGCTTCACGGACGCCGTGCTCCATTTCTTATTATATGGCGTTATGCCAGCCAGATGGCACTCTGTCGCCTGTTCGTGAAAACATAAAATATATTACCTTCACCCTAAAGGGGACGACACGATTTCTAACTTTTCGGTTATCTAGCCACGAAAAGTTAAAAATCGAATAGTGTCGTTTTGTGTAAAAAAAAAACATTATTTACATAAAAAAAATATGCATATTATATAATTGGGAAAATTGTTTTTCTTCTTGCAATTAAACATGCAACTCTAGAAATGTACAACACAGTACATGGTTAATTAAACAAAGTGGTTAATTTAATAATTTGAGTTGATTCAATTCCCGAAGCAGACTAGTTTCCAAACATTTTTGAGTTTAGCATAATTAGGGAATATTTAGGTTGCTTCCGGGCCGCTTTGACGGTTAATACAATACTTCGAGGAAGTCACTTAAGTATAGTGACCTCCCTGAAGCCGAAGTTAGCAATTATGTTGGAACAGCATAAATTAGTGGTAGACTTACAAGTGCACTGGTGGTGGTGAACTTGGGGTGTATGTAGCGCAGAGCGGTCCAGTGCACTAGCACCACGAGCCCGAGGTCGGGCAACGTGACGCGCACGCGGCTTCGCCCCGGTAGCTCGAGCACCACGCCGCGCGCCCACGTCACCTCCGGCGGCACAGACTGGCAGTTCTGCAGGTTCACCGCGCAGACCATACCTATTTCGACACCGCAACAGCACAGACCATCATCATTAAAAAAACCCAGTGACATTTTTAAGTGGCTAACAATTAGGTTAAAAATTAAACTTCTTCCAAATCCTAAATTACGGCTATATTAATCGAATAAAATCAGAACATCAATTTTATTTCGTTTATTGTTTTTATTTTCGCGGGCAGTTGGTAATAGTAATATTGTTACCTGCCACCATTTCTAAACTTATATTAATTCGGGGCACACAACGGGGCAGACCATTTGAGGGTGTGGGAACAACCGCTTAGTTAGTGGGCACAGGTTATCTCATAGGTACAGGTCGCGCCATGTAAAAAGAACGCTGGGGGGCAAGCTGCGCATTAGGCGATGTATCGGTCGATAAGGAAGGCGCGGGGGTGGTCATGCGATGCCTATTCGCCGGTACGCTATTGGTCCATCAGTTTTCCGAAATGGTTTTATATAAAAATTAAGAAAAATGATTTACGACGTATATTGTTTTATGAAGAGAGAGGCTAATAATAATATTGTTGATAATTTAAAACAATGCATGAAACGGACCGCAGAGGCAACAAAATGTTCTGAGTCTACAGTGAGTAGAATTGTGATTTTAATTGAACACATTTACAACACACACACTAAACATGTTTTAAGTCTGTTTAATGATATTATATTTAATATATTTTTCAATGTCAACGCACTAATAAGCAATATACGAAGACGCAAATGAAAAGCTAGTTCGAAAATAAAACAATAGACCTAATACTTTCGGGCGCGAGTGTACCCATGCGCGAACAACCCCCCCCCGCTTTCCCCTCATCGTTCATTTTATGTGGCGCAAACTATACTACTATTTAGAATTATTGCTTTTCATTAGCGAGACCTTTCTGTGTTTTTTTTTTGCATTGTTTGCAGTAGCTATCTGAGAGCACAGGTGTCGACCGCGGTTCAAAAAGATATTAGTGCGATAATAAAGATAGACCGTCGAAATTTTCTTTTTTCTTACCTATTTCTGGTAAATACACGGATCCAAGGTTAGAACCCAGACTATACTCTTGTTCCAAATCTTCCGTGAGTTTCTCGTAAACGCTTTGGAGATGTTGCTGGAAAGGATAATAAATATCATTAAGCTGTTATTTACAAGAAATAGTCTTGATATTACAAGCAGATCTATGTAAAAATGGTCGGATGTAAAAAACTCTCGGTATTTGTACATCCAACCTTTTCCTTCTGATGTCAATTATAGTCTTCTGTTAATTAAAATAATAAAACTTACTTTTCTTACGTAAAATTTGTCAGGGCTGACAACGTGTATTAGGAACACCGATTCTGATTTTTTTTCACAATAACTCTCATTGTGACTTGGATATAGCTTCAGTTTCCCTTTTACACCCTTGATTGCAGGATACTGAAAAAAAAAAGAACCGAAATACAAGGTCTGAAATTTCACATAGCATAAATTTCCATAAATGATTATATTGTAAAAACAATTACCGGAGCTCTCGGGTTAGGCATTTTCGCACGATCATGGAACACTAATGCATGTGCTAGACTGACCCCGTTTTCGAATGTGGTGATGTCACACTCTAGTTTGAAATCAACGTTAGATATTGGTATAATTCGGCGGATATGAATCACAGCTTGTTTGCTAAAATGAAATAAGTCATTATGATAATAGAATAAAGAAGGGAGATACAGATTTAATAAACAAGGTTAAGTTTTAAGTCTACATAAACGAGATCTAGGTTTAAGAAAGAAAGAAAGAAAACATATTTCTTTAGGGATCATTCCCACTAGTTCTACGATTCAAGGTGGTGCGAAATCGTAGAACTAGTGGGAACAAAAATTCCCACTAGTTCTACGATATAATTTAAGGATGTTACAAAATCGTAAAACCTGCGGGACTCAAGTTTCTCATTCGTTCTATCACACCGTTTAAGGTGCCGTAGTAGCAACTACGGCACAAACTACCAAGAGAATAGAAGTAGGCAGAAAGTATTAAAAACATTATTTTTTGGAGAAGATAAAAAAAGGATAGGTAGTAAAGTCTCTTAGGCGTTGCACAGAGGGGGCTCCGGACAGGTCTTTTAAGAGGAAACGGTGCCTCCTCCCATGTGCGGATGGTGGCCACCGGGGTGGTTTTAGTGCGGTAAAAATCCCACACTCCCCGGTCTTATCCCCAAAGGCCGGTCGCCTTTTGAAGGTTTCCCCCCGAGAACAAAAAAAAAAAAAGGTAGTTAAGTCTCACGAACTACCAGGAGAACAGAAGCAGGAAGGAGGGAGGTATTGGAATCTTTAAATCAAATCTAAATTATTCCTTAAATATAGAAATGTATATAGATATGATTATTAAATGAGATGTCTAATAACATACAGTATGCAGTGATGACACTAATAATTCACCATTTGGCCTCCTGGTAGTTTGTGGAACTCTACTGTCCTGGTTTACTATCTCCAACAAAAAAAAAGTGCAGGGTATTAGAAAGGAATAATTTAGATTTGATTTAAAGATTCCAATACCTCCTGGCTACTTCTATTCTCCTGGTAGTTTGTGCCGTAGTTGTACCATAAACTGTGTGATAGAACGAATGAGAAACTTGAGTCCCGAAAAACGTGTAGTACTAAAAGCTAATTTAAATGATTAACCCAATCAGCCTTTTTAGAATCCCGTAGTCAACATGGAACCCTTTTTTAGTTTCGCCGTGTCTGTCTGTCTGTCCGTCCTAGCGTTAAAAATGCCTAAAAATTTCAATTTGTTTTTTTCTGTATTTTTCGAATGTTGCATTGAAATATTCACTTTTATGAATCTTTCGGAAAGAAATAGGAATTTTTCGAATATTTCGCTTCTTTTGCTTTGAAAAATTAAAAAAAAACAAGTTTTATTGAAATTGGGCACTTTGGTACTCGGCCGGAGTCGGAGACTTAGCGCAGCCATTTAGGTTCTGAGAAGCATGGTCTTACGATGCACCGTTTCCGAGTTAAGGACGTTCAACATTTTTGTTAAAAAAAAATTAAATATCTCGAAAACGGAGCGTCCTAGGCAAAAAATTACCAAAACTTCACCCCCCCTGTATTACTACCGTTATATTTAAGTGACATTCACATGACCAAAAAAAAATACTAATAACAAGAATAACATTTAATCAATTTTATTGTACACAATCCTATGCCTACAACCCACCTACCTATATTGTGTAGATTTAAAACATGAAAGATTCCAGTTTCTTTCGAATCTTTCCGTATTATTCGAAAAATATGTGGTAGAACATTGGCGTGGTGGTGAATGGTACATAATATCTACGACTTTAATCCTTGCATTTGATTATTCATGAAAATAAACATAGGTACGTGCATGTGCAATAAACTGTTTATTTTTTATGCAGCCATATTCCAAAACATTTATATTACCTACTACACATTACATGTTTATTGGAACGAAGTTCCTTATCGCGCGTTGTGAAAGGGGGCTAGACCATTGATATAAAAACTAAAGATACGGTCGTCCGAACATTTGCTCGACGCGTTCGCCATACAGAGAATTGGTGTAGTCTGCTCGTTAACGTAACCTTGTATAAGCGGCGTGGCATTTTCGAGGTATAAAGAACATAAATAAAGCTTTTAATAAAATTTACGACCGCACCCGAAGAGAGCCGATCGTGGACTAGTTCACTTCGGCTTAGGAAAGACCTTATTGGGACCACGTTTGTGGCGTCATTTCAACATGCCGTCCGCCCAGTCCTTACGCAGTAATATATAAGTCAATGGGCTAGACGGAAAAAATTCTTACGAAAAGTTGTCACGACACTTTTTGCTATAGTAAGCTATTGTAAGCTGTGCGGCGTCGCATGTTTCTCTGTCTGTCTCTCTCTCTTATAGAAAGCAAGCCAGATATTTTCATTTCTACATTTCTTTTTTTTTTTTTTTTTACATAATAAAAAATAATAACAATAACTTCGTTCCATCCGGGTGTTCCTTGACACCTCTCAAGTTTTTTTTATGAAAAATTATAATGCAACATGTAACCTCGTGGAGTGCCTGGAGCGTTGACAATATAAAAATCTCAGATTACAGATTCAGAAAATGTCATCATCATCATCATTCTCCTGCCCTTATCCCAATTTATTTAGGGTCGGCGCAACATGTCTTATTTTTCCATGCTTCTCTATTTCTCGTCATGTCAGCAGTCACCTCCTTTCTAGCTATGTCATCCTTCACACAGCCCATCCATCGTTTCTTTGGTCTTCCTCTACTCTTATAGCCATCCACATTCATACTCAACATTTTTCTCACATTTTCAGAAAAAAAAATCAGAAAATGTAATTCTAGAAATATTATAAAATGTTTGGCTTCTCTTTTCTTCTATCAACAACCATTATATAATGCCAAGTTTGAGAATATGGATGGAACAAGTAAAAAAAAGAGTTATGAACATTGACTTATATATTACTGCGTAAGGACTGGGCGGACGGCATGTTGAAATGACGCCACAAACGTGGTCCCAATAAGGTCTTTCCTAAGCCGAAGTGAACTAGTCCACGATCGGCTCTCTTCGGGTGCGGTCGTAAATTTTATTAAAAGCTTTATTTATGTTCTTTATACCTCGAAAATGCCACGCCGCTTATACAAGGTTACGTTAACGAGTAGACTACACCAATTCTCTTTATGGCGAACGCGTCGAGCAAATGTTCGGACGACCGTGTCTTTAGCTTTTATATCAATGGTTATGAATCATGTTAAAACTAGGCAATAAACCTGATTTATTTAGAGTGGAAAATAAAACTACATTCATCAGCAATCACATTCCTATTATTTGGTTATTTAATTATAGACCGGTTCGCAAAAAAGAATAATGTAATGTCAAAATTATTTGATGGGTTTTTTACTTTTTTGAGAAATGGTGACTTTTATGATAAAAATAGCTCAGACAAAAATTGTAGATTATGCAATACAAAAACTGCCCTTACAGTTTTTCCTAAGATTCTCAAATACCTGAGAAAAAGCGTTTCTCAAATGTAGTAAAGTTGCGCCTTGTAGGTCATTAAATACAAAGAATCGCAATAATAAGAGCCTTGTCTAGGTCCAATGTAATGTAAACAATTTGACACTTCTCGTGAAGAACTGTTTCTATCTAAGTCTTTCTAAGGTGTAAAAAGTAACAGGTCGGGGCTGCGGGTTGTTCGAAAGGGATACCGCGGCCTCGGTACAAAGGGCTAAGAAGGAACAAGGGTGGTTTTTAGTCAGTAGAAGTCTGACACTCCCAACCGCTATCTCCAGAGCGGGAGGAGTCATTTGATGATACGCCACCATCCAAAAAAAAAAAATGTGTAAAAAGTAGAGAAAATTAGTTTTGTCGACTGATTTACAAAACGCTTTTAACATTTGCTTTAGCCTTAGGATATTTTACAAAAAATAGTATCAACTGGTATAGCAACTATTTTTATAATTCTGCAAAAATCAAGGCGGACTGGGTTGGGTGGTTTATTGTGCCTGTGAATGTAGCTTCGCAACATAGCTTTAATCTTCTCGAATAAGTTAATTAAAGCAAACTTACTTGTCTATGATATTTTGAATGAGGAATGAATCTTCATTGGTCCAATCGCATATTTTGGGCATACAATTAAACAAAGAACAATTAATAGCCAGCGGATAAGGACACTGTATTTGCGATGGAGGTAAAAGACGTAACCTAAAATAGAGAAAATATTCGTTATATCACGCAATACAATCACACAATTCGTTATATCGAAAGAGGCTTTTCTAATGAACGATTGTATAAAGACTTACCTTTCAACGGGAACAAACTCAGTGCTTCCGAAATCAAAACAGAAAACTTGAATTTTTGAATCCTTCTTAGTCATGTCTACACTAAGAACACGGCATCTTTGCCATATATTATCAACCTTATTGAAAGCCAAGTATGTTTTACCTGCGAACAGAACAACATAAAATGAAAATTCAGTTATTCAAACTAGGCTGCTAATCAGCACTTTTCGAACGTCAAATTTTATTTACAAAAGACAGTCTACCAAAACGCCCTCCCTTCGACACTTCCTAGTGTTTTAGCTGGTCAGACGAAGTGGCGGAACGAACTCCCCAGTAACACATCTGTCTGCTAGGTTAGAAGAACCAGACTTAATACAATAGTGAGGTGTAATTTTATATTACGATTTACTACAGACACAAATGAAAAATTAAAAGTATACAATTATAAAAATAAAAAAAATATATACTGGAGTGACGTAACATTTATATCTCGGAACCCAGGGCCGGTCAATGAATCCTCATAAAAGCGTTTTGACTGCATTGGTAAAAGCCCAAATAAAGAAGTTAAAAAAAATGTGCGCTTTTTTTTTTTTAATAAAACAATTTACTGAAAAATGAGAGGGACAAGGGAACCGACTCTTGCTAGAGCCAGTCTGCGATGCTGAGACACTAGTATTAAACCAGCCCCTAAACAATCTCTCTCAGATTCAGCCTGTCCATTTGTTGTCCCCTCCCCCCTCAGTGACGTTCTAAGCCGTCATAATGTATAGTACCTGGATGACCGAAATTTTCTTGGTTGTTTTGGTACATCGTGTTTTTTGGGAATGAAACCTCTTGATCGATTTATCGCCCCCAAAACCCCCTGCATACTAAATTTCATGAAAATCGTTGGAGCCGTATCCGAGATTCAGATTATACTATATAACAAGAATAGGGTATATGCATGTATTTATTTTATATTTTTAATTCACTGTTTACACCGTTTTAACACGGTAAAAAATATAAATCTATACATATAATAAATCTGTAGAAAAATCTTTTTTGTACATCGAAAATATTTAAAAAAAAAATTGTCAGGGTATTAAAGTATAACCAACAGAACACATTTCCAGCATTTTTGGAATTTTTATCTGTTTCGATGACTAAGCATCACGTTAAATTTACGAAACGAATGTAGGTCACTTTTATACATAAATATTGTGCGTAACTTGGGCTATAACTTAGTCTTTGTTTCATCGTAATCGGTGCTCTCTATCAAAAGATATATGCATTTATAGTTTTCAAGAAGAACTTATCATTATGGTCAAGAATGAGACAAGCAACGACATCTATTGAACGAATATGGTACTTATTAATAAATGCCTTCACAAGATCACTTTAAATGAGTTATGATAGCAAAAGGTACGTAGATATTAAATCGGTCTAAATGACGCTGCTTTCAAAGTCTACATAGCCTAAACCCTATAGCGTGTTTGATCGCTCTTTTTTAGCAGTTTATCTTTCGACAGATGGCGTTATTCATTTGATGTTATTAAATAAACATATGTTTCGTGAATAGTCAACAAATAATGATTTACCAATTACACAGTATAAAAATACTATTTTTTTTAAACTAAATTAAAATTAGATAAAACCCACGACATATTTTTTTTGTACCGTGTGGGAATCGAACCTGCGACACGCAGTGCTACTGTTAATCGTCCAGCCACTGCACCAAACATGTCTTTATATAGATGTGGTGTGTTGTTGTTAGCCCTATGTGTCGAGGCCGCGGTTTTTCTTTCGAACAACCCGCAGCCCCGACGGGCGTCGGTCCTTGGGGGCCCCTTCAGTGTTGCTGACATCCCTTTGAGACGCGCGTGGAACACGAACGCGCCTCCATCGTCATAGGACGGACGAACGATTAACAGCCCGTTACTCACCGTTCACAGGCCCGCGCCTACGGTGGCCGGAAGCCATCACGTGGCCCCCGATGCCCGGAGCGTCTCTCGCGGCGGCTGGGAAGAGGGGTTGTGTCCCTCTTACGTTCACCTCTTTCGCTAGCATTACTGCTTCGCAGAAGGAGGTGACGGCGTTCCATTTCAGATTCGATGTCCCAGATTCGGTACAGGTACCTCTCGAAACAGCCTCTAATCCCCCCTTTTTTGTGGTTCGTAAATTATCAAATGGCTCATCCCGCTCTGGGGGGAGCGGAAGAAAGTGTCAGACTTCTACTGACTAAAAACCACCCACGTTTATTCTTAGCTCTTGTGTTTCGGGGCCGTGGTATCTCTTGACAACCGTCAGCCCCGGCAGACGACGGCAGCAACAATTAAGGGGCCCCAAAGGACCCCTTAATTGTTGCTGACATATCTTTGAGGCGCGCGTGGAAGACGAACGCGCCAACGACAGTACCTGTCGTCTATAATGTACCTGTTTAAAATTTCTTCAAGATCCGTTCGACCGTTCTGACGTGGTTGATTAACAAACACCCATCCATCTAAACTTTAGTATTACACATAGTCAGTACTTTGCATTACCCTCTTCTTATTTTCTACAGCGGCAGTAAGTTAACGCAGGGCAATGATTTAATGTACTTTTATTTAAGCGACGCATTTTAGTTTCCGACAAGCACGCGAACGAAGTCGCGGGCACAGCTAGTACTGAATAAAAATTATGATAATAAGGTAAAAAAAAATATTAAAATAGAGAATAATTTTAGGCTGTTTAAACGCCGCCATTTTCGCGCGCTCTGTTGATGACGTCAAACAGCAGTGCCACTGACAGTCCAGTCCATTGTTTACTAACAGGTGTTCTCGTTCATATCTAATTTCACCATAGAAAAAGCTCAAAAGCAAACTTATAAGTATTGCGTTGTACCTGAATGCAAAAACACTACCAAAAGTACACCTGATAAAGTGTTTTTACAAGTCCCGGTAGGTGCAATAATACGTAAGAAGTGGTGTAAGGTTATGCGAAGAGGATCTGAATTTAAATCAGCAACAACAATCCTAAACTTGACAGACTGTAACATCACATTGATTAGATTTAGCAATAACATAAAGTGTATTCTTAATTTGTACACATAAGATATAATTTTCTGCTAAATAACATAGAAATACCCTAATAAACTTGACAGACTGTTAATAACATCACATTGATTCGTTTTAGCAATAACATACAGTGTATTTAGGTAGCTTTGTTTGTTTGTTTTACAATCATAAAAAATTATAGGTTATGTTTACTGCTCATCATTTATCATTGTATCTATGTCTAAAATAAGTTACATAATGTGTTCTAATAGAATAATTACCTTGCAGCTTTTACTCCTTTTACTTCAGCGGACGTAAAATTTGGATTTGATTGTATATAAGTCGACTGCATGAATGCATCTATTCTCGGCAGATTATCCGATTGTGCTTTTACAAAACCACTTTCAGTCATTGTCTTAAATGATTTCTAAACTCGCTAAGATGTTAAAATTACACTAAAATACAAAATTAATTCACAACACTAACGATAATACTTTGTTTTATAATCAAAGACCTACAATGCCATACAAATGTAAGCAGTACGAAGTTGTTTATATGCTGTGTGACGTCACGTTTCGTTTCACCAATGGTGAAGCGTTTTAAAAATTTGAATTTCGCTCGCTTATTTTGCACTTTTATTTTTGATTTTTAATAATTCAAGAGACATTAATCACTAAAATAATGGTTTAGATTATGTGTCCTGCCATTGAACATTCGGAATAAAAATATTTAACCAAATTTAAATTACATACATGCATATTCCCTATTGCTTGTATAAAGGTATTAGATAGATACGTTTTTTTTTTTTGTTGTTGCAGCTCTTTATCTTTGTTGTGAAATAATAAATTAACATTAAAGTTGAGTTGAAAATATTGTTTATTACCTCGTAAACATTTTTTTTCCCTTGTCCCTCCCATTTTTCCAGTAAATTGTTGAATTAAAAAAAAAAGAAGAGCGCGCAATTCTTTTTTAACTTCTTTATTTGGGTTTTTCTCAATGCAGTCCAAAAGTTTTTATGAAGATTCATTGACCGGCCCTGGATTCCGAGATTTTACAATATCAGCCTTACGGCACTCCACTAGTAGCACATCAGTAAAAAACGAATTACAATACCTTAATATTGCTTAATTCTAAGAGGACTACTGTAGGATACCATTACTCTGGCTGTCTACAAATACAAACATTTAATAAATATTATGCAAAATGCTTACCCGGAGTAATATGATTCAGAGACGGCCTGGCGAACGATGTAGCATTTCGAAATTCCCGTAACATATCTTTGACTAGATCTTGGAAGCACGCTCTTTGCACAAAGAAATTGTGTGGATTGACAATATGTGAAATGTAAACCAACTCTTGGGAACCTAGAATTGAAATGGCCCATATATTATTATCATTAAATTTAATAAATAATGTTTCATTGTCTAAAAATATTAAAATACCTTCACATAACTGCTGTGGATGTTGATTTTCGGGAGATGGTGAAACCGGTTGACCTACAGGCTGTTGCTGATAGTTATCTAAAAATAGCCATAATGATAAACCATAGAAAATAAAATACATAATAATATAGATTCGAAGTACTTTGACATAAGAAGTCGTTGGGACGTCTTACAAAGCAGACGTGTCGCAAAAATTGTCACTGATTCATGTAACTGAGGGTAGTTCAAAGTGAACCTAAACTGTACTAATAACAAGAGTCAAAATAAACTGTACCACGCATAAGTATTTACGACAATATTATTGTGAGAACACAATCATCATCGACGGTTCACCTGCGCGAGAGCAGCTCTTCGCCCCCGCGAGAGAGAGACGGGCTCATAATTTTCTGACCTCGCACCAGCAATCGCAAGACGTCACAGAGCAACAGTAGCACCAAGCACTGAGTGAGTAATATTTACAAAGATATCATGAGTAAAGTACGCTCGCCTACTGGAAGTGGCTCCGGCTTCGAACGCAGTGACTCGCAACCGAATTTGATATCAAACGTTTCTCAACCTGAATTTTCGGGTACTTCAAAAGTGACCCAGCGCAGTTGTAAACGCAAGCAGTTGGATGATAACGAATATATTCGAACTGAATTAAGTGAAATGCGTAAACAAATGTCTGAAATGATGACAATGCTAAAAACCATCACTACTACACAAAGTGAGTTCACAAGAAAAATCCCTGAAGATGTTACAACAATCAAGGAACGAATTGACGGTATTAAATCCACTACCGATAATCTCGCTGCTGAACAAGGCAATATCACTAAGGAAAGACAACTGCAATACCGAGAAAAAAGCTGAAGAGATTAACCAGGCCGTTCAACTGCTAAATTCAGAGAGACAATCTCCTCCAGTTTCTCTCCCCATTGAAACACAAGAAAGCATTATTGCAGAACTCAACGAACGTGAATTTCGAAGCAAAAATATTATTATCAGTGGTATAGCAGAACCATCATCATCATCGAATAAGGAAGAACGCATAAACAATGATAAAAATGAGGTCGTTATGCTACTGAAGTCGATTGATAAGGATTATCCCGAACCAAAAAGGATCATGCGGTTGGGAAAGTATGATCCAAACAAAACTCGCTCAATCAAAGTATTTCTAAAATCTCAAGAAATTGCAAAATCAATACTGCGTAACCAAAGTACTTCAAAACATGACAATATTAAAATATATTCTGATCAGACACCTAAACAGCGTAAATACCTGCAAAATCTCAAAGATGAACTTAATCGCCGACAGGTTAATGAAAACAAAACACTCACAATAAGATACATTAACGGCATACCGAAAATTGTGGTGTTACAATCAAAAAACGAATAACCACCGCACCTACTACAAATAAGCATACTAATCCTAATAACGAGAAAATATCCTACCAAGTGGTCGATAACTACAGCAGCATTGTAACCTCAAACAAGTCTTTTAAATTTCTGTACGCAAACATGCGAAGTATTGTAAAACCTAGTAAATTTGACGAATTAAAATGTGTGATAAAAGCTTTTCCATCTTGCTTACACGCAGTGGTCCTAACAGAAACATGGATAAAATCAGATGAAGAAGGCAAAAAATATCAGATACCAGGATACACACATTATTATAACTTTAGAACTGACACGAGAGGCGGTGGCGTCTCAATATTTGTAAAAGATAACTTGAAACATAGTCAGACTGAGGAAATTTGCCAAAACTACAACCATTATCTTTGGATTCACATCGAAAACTATACTCTAGATATAGGTGTAGTATACAGAAAACCAGAACAAACAAACGTCAAAACCTTTTTAGATACCTATTCTCAACAGCTAAACAAAAATAAGCGGGGTCTGGTCTTTGGCGACTTTAACTTCAATCTATTAAATACAGAACGTGCAACAAAAATGTATAAAGAAGTCATCAAAGAAAACGGATATGATTTTTTAAACAAAATAGACGAAGACTACTGCACAAGGGAATCAACAACATCAAAAAGTATTATTGACCACATCTGCTCGAATCTTAAACTGAACAATTTCCACTTAGCCATTATCGATACACCCATGTCAGACCACAAACAAATCTACTTAGAATTAAAACGTTATAAACCAGAACCTCTGAAGAAGATTAGTTACCACAATATTGACTATGAAATGCTTTATAAGACCATCCTAGAATCCCATGCCGAAAACTGTGATTACGTACTGGAAACCCTGGAAGAAAAACTATTAAAAAGTATAGAAAAAAACAAAAAGACAAAATACAAAACGTTAAACCCGCCGCGACAAGACTGGATAAATAGATCAATCATTAGTGAAATAAACAAAAGAAACACTTTATGGAATCAACACAAAAAAAGCCCAAACGACAAGGAAAAGGAAGACACATTTAGAAAGAAAAGAAACGAAACCGCAGAATCCATACAACAAACCAAATCAAGCTACTATATGAAAGCCTTTGAAAGCTGCAAGAAACAGCCATTGAAAATGTGGGGACTAATAAACAGCTTGTCCTGCAATAAATTCACAGAAAAATGCACACCACAAAAACTTCAGTCACAAAATGGCACCGTTACTGACTTAAAGGACATCTGTGAATGCTTCAATGATTTTTTTGCAAATGTTGGTTCGATACTGGCTAATCAAATTCCCGTAAAATATCACCCATCAGGTAGTGCTTTAACGAGTTTATCGGGATCCGTTTCGTCTTCCCTTAGTGATCTAGAACCTGCCACAAATGATGAAATCCTAAAAATAATTAAAAACTTAAATAACAACACCAGCGCAGGTTTAGAAGGTATCACTACAAAATCTCTAAAATGTGTAGCAAACCTAATTCTTGATGAACTCACTAGTTGCATAAACAAATGTATGAAATCAGGAACATTTCCAAATAGTCTTATGGTTGCAAAAGTTACGCCAATTTACAAATCCGGAGTTAAATCAGAACCGGGCAACTATCGTCCCATTTCAGTTCTCCCTGTACTATCCAAAATTTTTAAGAGAGTCTTATACAATCGCCTCGAAAAGTACTTAAAGTCTCTAAATTTTATATATGAAAAACAATACGGCTTTAGGCCAAAATCAAATACACTCTCAGCTACAATAGACCTGGTGACAACTATAAAGCTTAATATTGACAAAAAGAAAATGGCTATGGGTGTCTTTATTGATTTAAAAAAGGCATTTGACACGGTCAGTCATGACTTGTTGCTAAGAAAACTAATGGAAATCGGGATCCAAGAACCTGCCCTTGAAATTTTTAGATCTTACCTGTCAAACCGATACCAAGTAGTTAAAATTGGTGACACTCAGAGTGATCCCAAAATTATTACATATGGTGTGCCTCAAGGCTCAATTTTGGCTCCCTTGTTATTCCTACTGTACATAAATAGTGTCCATAAAATTGGTCTAAAAGCTGACCTAACATTATACGCAGATGACACATGTTTGTTCTACTTTGGCCACTCAATCGATACTATTGTTGAACAAGCACAGAACGATTTGGACTTGCTCAACCTATGGTTTCAACAAAATCTTCTCACGATTAATACAGCTAAAACAAATTACATGATATTCACAGCAAAATCATACACCATTAAAAATAAATAACCAAATCATAAACAAAGTAGCTCAAGAAAAATATTTAGGGCTAATTCTGGATAGCAAACTGACGTGGCTTCCACATATTCAAAGAATTAAAACGAAAATACAATCACTCACGGGTACCCTACGAGGTATCGTTCGCTGCCTACCGCACCAAGTTCGTTATCTAATTTACTTTTCCCTTGTTAAGCCCCATATTGACTACCTAGTAGAAATATGGGGTACTGCGGCAAAAACACTTATAAACCTACTTCAAACAGCTCAAAACAAATTACTTAAAACGTTATTTAACTATGACTACCTAACTCCAACAGAAACACTATACAAAAAAAATAAAGTAATGAATATAACACAAACATACATTTATAACACATGCATATTAATTCGAAAAATATTAAATAAAAATATACATACAAACATAACCTTCACAAAAAATATTAAAAAACACAAAATGAAACTGAGACGTGAACAAGACTTTTTAAAACTACATCCAACCCGCACAAACTACGGTAGAAAAACTATTGCATTGAAAGGATTGGGCGCAAACAGCCATAGACAGAGTTAAGTGGAAAAAGGGAAGGGAGGCCTTTGCCCTGCAGTGGGATATCAGGCTCATAATGATAAATTGGTAAGTTGTTATTTTAATATTATACTATGTAATAGGTCTTTACCTATGTAATTGGAGATTCTATAACCAGCATTTTCAGATTTAATTATCTGTGGATTGGCGCGCAATTCGAAATTCAAATAAATTTTATACGAACGACGAGTTAATTTAATTTCAAATTCAGTCATTTGTTTTAAGATATTTTTGTGACATTGTGGTCGTTTTTGGCGCCATGGATAAACTGAAAATTCGTACAATTTTCGAATATGAGTTCCTACGTGGAAATACCGCCGCGCTGCGCAAACAACACGAAACATCAACGACGTGTACGGGCCTAACACTGCTTGCATAAACACGGTCCATTATTGGGTCAATCGTTTTAAATCTGGAAATTTTGAGTTGAAGAACGAGCCTCGAGGTCGGCCGGTAACCATTGTCGACAACGACGAATTGAAGGCGGTAGTGGAAGCGGATCGAACTCAATCTACGGCTGAGCTTGCTGCGGGCCTTGGAGTTAGTGTCAAAACAACATTGAAGCACTTGCGTCATATCGGAAAGATAAAAAAAGCTAGATAAGTGGGTGCCACACGAACTAAGCGACCAACAGCGAGATTTACGCGTCGAAGCATGCATAGCACTACTGAATCGGCATAGAAAAGAGGGCGAATTGTTACCTGCGATGAAAAGTGGATCCTGTATGACAACCGAAAGTGTTCGTGTTATTGGGTGGACCCAGGTACAGCACTTAATCAGTGCGCTAAAAAAAAATACTCATAGGAAGATGATGGTGATTGTCTAGTGGACCAGTGCCAGACTTGTAAATCACAGCTTCTTACCGAATGGCAAAACAGTGACAGTGGCAGATGTCTATTGCCAAGAATTGCAAACAATGATGGAGAAGCTCGCAATTCAATAACCAAGACTAGTCAATCGCTCTTCCCCATTGCTTCTCCACGTCAACACGCGAGATCACACTTCACGACAGACCATCGCAAAGCTACAAGATTTACAGCTGGGAGCTCTCCGTCACCCGTCACCCACCGTAATGGAGATTACGGTACCCCTATCCCCAACAGATTTCTACAATTTTCAAAATTTTGACAATTTTTTAAGTAGGTAAAAATTCAACACCCGAGAGGCAGTACTAAAAGGCTTTCGCTGACTTCATTGCCTCCCGTCCGGCAGACTTCTACAGTAAAGGGATTAACAAACTGCCATCAAAATGGCAAAATTGTATAGATAATTTGGGCCAGTACTTTGATCAGCTGAAATAAAAAAAAATTACCATTTTTTTTATTTTAAATCTATCATACAAATCTCTAATTTCATAGGTAAAAACCTAATATTTACGTTGAGCCAACCATGAACTGAAATTTTCAGAGTCATTAATTTTCATCTTTGGTTAAAAATCGACCTTCGGTTGGATACTATAGCGTAAAAATGGATTGATGGAACAAAGCTAAAAAAATTAAAATTTTACTTGCAGGCTAAGTTTCAATGCTTAGTTTTGAACCTTGAAATACTTTATCTACCACGAGGCTAAAAAAATCAAAGCCTATAAAATGTAATCATGAAACACTGAATTAGTTTTAAATATATGCATTCCGAAGTCAAACTTTCAGTCCACTAGTAAAAGCAGTAGGCTTGTAAGTAAGTCAAGTTTAATACAGAGAAAAATACTTACTCAGTGTTATGTAAGACCTGCTCGAGTTCTCACTGCAAATAGAATTTAACGATGATACTGATCCACCCTTGCTACGATATGTAGCCTTCTGGTATAAAGTTGCAGGATTTGCGTTTTCCTTTTTGGGTTTCGATTGTCTTGCATCTACAATACATCAAACGAATTATAATTTATTAGTAATCAGTAACTCCCTGGCCCGAGTCCCTGCAGTGGGAACATTATAGGCTGATGATGATGAGTTATCAGTTCGCAAAAAGAATCACAACAAAACATTGAAAGTATGAAGAGAGCTCAAAGGAAACCAAACAGTTCAAACCGCAACTGTGAGTCCATACTACGTTAAAATCACAAAGTGTAACATCACAATGAAAATAGTTTATTCTATTTGATATCCGACGCTTCGCATTGGCGTTGGCCTTCGTTACAGTTTTGGACAAATTCTTGGAAAAAACAGAGTAATCGAGAAGGCCTTCGATAGAGTCGAACATTGGGCTATGTTCCAAGCTCTGCCACATCGATTCCCGCTTCGTGTTTGTGAACTATAGTTCCCGCAGCACAACCGCCCCCAATACAACATGGCCACTCTGCTGGATCCTATGCATAACATACCCTATCCAAACCTGCACCGATGAAACGAGGAGCGAGACAGGGTGACACCATTTCATCGAATTTTTTTACAGCAGTCCTTGAAGACATCTGTGCTGAGACGTGAACGCTCACAGTGGAGACTGTGTACAGGCTCAGATTCCCAGATTTTCAGATTGTGAACTTTATTACGACAAGACACTCTTCTTTGGTTAGTTTTTGATTAATACAAAGTTTATATTATAACAAAATATGAAAGAAAAACATAATAATTGATTGATTTTGTGTACGTAAATTAAAATAAAAAAAAAATTACAAAGAAAAATAAAAGAATAAACAATTCATGACCACTTGTGTTAGCTTTGTTAGAGAGGGAGAGGAAGGCCAAAGGAAAGATGGATGGTGTGAAAGAGAAAGAAGTTAATGACGCCGTGACGTTTGACAGAGGAGAATAGAAGAAGAAAAAGTGTTGCGCCGACATGATGACTGCTTTTGTTAGATTGGGTCTTACAAGTTTTAACAAATGTACATAATTATGTGTTAAATAAATAATAAAAGAAGAAATGCATGCCGTTTTATTCTACGAGTTCTAATTTATTGTTGTAGGTCAACAAACGATACTTGCGCAAGAAACCTCAAAAAAAGTTGAGATCGAAGTCGATAGGTAAGTAATGTGTTTACGAAAATACCTCTGAAAAAATCGATGGATTTTTACCTTTAGGTAGTTCCGGTGGATACACGAGACTGTGGGGCGCTGCTGGTACTTCTATATCATTACCCAGTTCTGACGTAGACAGTAACTTGTAGACAGTCTTTACATTCCCTTCCAAATGCACATAGTCACTGATCAAAGTACAGAGATCTTCATTTACTGTCACCCTGTAAGTAAAAAAACAGTTTTATTATAAACAAAGTGTTAATTATTCCAGTAAATTAATAAGAACAAAGAGCTTAGCAGTAGGCTTACATAGATTGTATTTCATAACAATGACTTACTTCAGAGATTCCTTGTTTGTTTCAGTCCTATTTAAAAACCAGGGAGTGTTTGTAATTTGTTTAGCTTCTTCCATAAGCGCGGGCAAGTTAGTCTACAGAAAACAAAATCATTTTAAAAGATATTAACACTTCTGGATCGTATTACTAGGTTGGACCCTGGACTGCCGTGTGTCTCATCTTAGCGGAAAATAGATAGTTGATTCCCAGAGAAGAGAAAGAGGAGACTGAACAGAGTTTGTCCCAGAAACTGAACGATTTATCATTTATACAAGGCCAACAGGGCTATTGCGTATCTTTTTAAACGTCAGTGGCTATCATAGTGTCCATCGATTAACTGTCAAATGGTTAAGGTTTGGTACAAAATGGAACCATCTGACAGTTAATCGATGGATACTATGATAGCCACTAACATTTAAAAAGATACGCAAAAGTCCTGCAGATTACCAGTACCAAAAACTATAGACAATTTACTATCAAAGATCCTACTGATACAAATGATAAATGTCGAAATTGTCACACACATCCAGAAACCATCCAGCACATAACAGGACCATGCACAACCCTCACGCAGACCGACTACACACACAGGCACAATCAGCTGGCAAATGTTATTCATCAAAGATTGGCACTCCAATACACACTCATAACAACACTATTATACAATTACGCACCACAAGTAATCTTCGAAAATATATATTCATAAACTTTACTACGACCTCGTCATTCTCACCACATTTCGTTATAATAGACCGGATATATTTAATACTACAAGACAAAATAAATAAAATTACAACATTCAAAAAACAATCACCGAAAAAAATTGTAAATACGCAGAACTCTAACAGGACGTAATGTGGTGCCTATTATATAGTTCTCTCTAGAACAAGTGATATCCCTAATCAACTACTCCATAGCCTCAAATGACAAGTCTAAAAGAAACACTCTATATCTTGACAAAAATGTTGAAATTTTAAACACATGTCGAATTGTCACAAAGTTCATGTAATTGCAAAAAGAAAACGAAATAGGTCCTCATCACAACACAGCCTCAACATATCACATGCTGCTTTTACTTTGGTTTCTGCTCGTAAAGTTCGTTAGAAGTACCAGAAAAGCTGAGAAGCAAAAGCACACTCCAAAAATAATAATAAAATTTATTTTGAATCAAGTTCATAGTCCATATTACCATTTTACATATAGTCACATTTGTATGTATGTCTGTATGTGACAAACATCAAACGAAAAGATACACTCTGGAGACCATCCCGGATGCACTGGAAAAGCGCGGTAGTCCCAACATAACTCTGAAGGCGTTATTATATTGAACTCGAGTATTGTACGGGCTTTTTGTATAGCCGACCCATAGGGCGCCGCGTACATAGATTGGCAATACGCTCTAAACCTAAAGAGTGTTCCCTTGAAAAACCAAAACGATTTCGGTCTGACATGCACTGCATGGCTGCCATGATGGATTTTGTATTCATTAAAAATCTAATATATTTTTAACGTAAGTAATTTGTACTTTAAACACATTAAAGGTTTTACAAAATTGGTAAATACAATATTATGTAAATTTTTTAGTAGTGCAAGATTTTCTTATGTAGAGTGGTGCATGTCTTTAATGTTAACTTGGCCTTCCCTTTCACCCATTAGGACCATGGGAGTTTATGGGATGGTCCCCAAGGACAACAGTAAAGGAATTACCAACCTTTTTGATGTTCTTGGTTTCTATAGCAACTGTTACCATGTTCAAGACATTTTTAGCTTTCTTGATAGAATTTGCAACTTCAGATCTAGCTTTTTGCAGAGAGGTTTTTTCAGAGAACTTTAAATATAAAATTATGTTTATGATTTCATCCTTATGTTTTTGGATTATAGAAAATAGCTTCGAAAAGTGCTGTTCCACATTGGCAATTATTTTAGATAGCTCTTTAACTGATCCAGTGTCATTTTCGTAGTTATAGAGCAAATATCCAATGTCCTAGAAAAAATGTAACAGAGATAAGAACAAATGATGAACAAAACCATTAAATTAAGTAAATTAAGTCCATGATAAGGAAACATACAACAGCTGTTTTTGTGAGTCTTCTGAGGATTACATCTACTTGTGGAGATATATCAGTCAAGTCCTCCAGAAAGGTTTCATTCTGAAAAAAAAACAAAATGATCTTAGTTTGTACTTTTTAAAAAAATCCATAAAGCTTTGTTGAGAAAGGCGTAAAACAAACAAGTCACAACTTCGAGTGTTCATAATACTTACAACCTCCTGTAAAGAAACCACTTCATGGTTCTTGCAGGACTTTTCACCACCAAGCATCATGCAGTCAGTACATACAGACTTTTCACAATCCTTGCAATAGTAATCAAGGGGTTTTCCAATATGCAATTTACAACTGACGGGGCGCATAATAGATTCTAAAAATAAAGAAATATTAGTTGGTATTTGGTACGTTCACTACCAACTATTCTTCTTCTTTCCTTTTCTTTTTTTAAAAACGTTGCCCCACACTAGGAATTTCTCCTGTATCGTGGGTGCGTTCACAAACATATAAAGTCACATACACAAATACCCAGACCCGAAACAACTATCTGCAGGCCATACAAATATTTGTTCCGTGCGGGGATCGAACCCGCGACACGCAGCGCAGCAGTCCAATCGCTTAGCCACTGCGCCAACCGTGCCGTCTATTCAATGTGAAGTAAGTCACTTGCCGCCATTAAGCAGGTGTTTGGTGTTATCGACGTTAAAACTTTTTTTGCCGAAAAAAGAATAATAAACTTGCAAGATAAGCACCCTCAAAATATTTGGGATCCACCGTTTTGTTGAAGTTGGAGTAGTGTTGTACCTCGGACACTTACCTTGGTCAGTGGCCAATGTACGGAAGTAATATGAGCCTATGATGTTACGTTATGTGTTTAAATGTGTACCTAACTACCTAGGTTTATGTACCGACTAATTTTAAAGTTTGTCATGTGATAAAACAGTGATTAAATGTATGTTTTTTTTTTTTAAATGTTGTTTCAAGAAAAAAAAACTACAATTATTTTGATTATGTCTAGAATTTGCTAGTTTTTTTTTTGTTTCACTAGAGCAAATAAAAGTTAATAGTTTTTTTTAATTACCCCCAAATTATCGTTGTGTCATAAGTACACCGTATTACTGGCCCAGGTACATAGGGTGTGTTGTACCTTAGCCTTTTCTTTTGTTTGGCGGGTGGAAAATCATCAAATAACCCCTCCCGCTCTTGGGCAGAGCGAAAGGGAGTGTCAGACTTCTACTGACTAAAAATCACCCATGTTCCTTCTTAGCCCTTGCGCCGAGGCCGCGGTATCTCTTTCGAACAACCCGTAGCCCCGACGGGTTGTTCGAAAGAGATACCGCGGTCTCACTTACCATTTTTGTTTTAATTTCTCATGCACATGTAAGTATGAAATATACGCTCTTGATATTTTGGTGGTGAATACTCAAACAATTGACCTTTGATAATATGTAAATATGGTTTGTAAACAAAAGCTCACAAAAAAATATAGGTAAGTATCTAAAAAACTGTCCTAGGTACAACAGGTTCCCTACATGTTAGTTTTTACCAATAATTATTATAACACTGTTAAATGCGTGTCGAAATACGGACGGATTTATTGAAAAAAAAAAACCTTAGAGCAAACTTACATTTGCAGTTGAAAAATCTAACCTAAAGTTTTTCCATATGAAATGAATAAGAGATGAAGTTAAATAGTGACACCTTATTCAAAAGGTATTTATTTACACATCTGTGTGTCAAGTCTTATATAGGTACTGATCCTATAAGGGTTCCAATTGTTACTTTGGGACGTATGGAGCCCTAAAAACGTCGAGTCAAGCTCACACGATTTGGAACCAAATTACACTGACACGTTTTGAATGAGTACTGCATACCTAATCGTAATCACGAACAATCAAATTGATTTAGACTCTTGTTTTAAAAATCGACAGCCAGATTTTTTAAACTGAAAGACTGGTCAAATGCTATTCAGATCCTATTGGCATTGTTGAAAATGAATTGTAAAAATTTGTATCAGATATTAAGTTTAAAAAAATGTTTGTAAAAACTTTTTAAACCAATTTACCTAAATCCTATGTATTTTTGGGTGCTGAAACCGTATTTGGTATTAGTTTTTTTTCCCCACTATTCTCACACAATATGAATTGTATTTTGAAAAATAAGGCGAATATTGTTATTTAAAAATAAAAATGAAGATTTTTTTATGGACTCACAATTTTTAATAAGAAATTTATTAAAATATGTACCTACTAGCCTGCTGTTTCGCCCGCAAGAAAATTACGATTTCCCATCCAAACTTTCATCGCCTATTTCCCCTTAGGGGTTAAATTTCGAAAAATTCTTCCTTATTCCTTGTCTACATTTTAATGGAAACCTATTTACAAAATTCCAGCTTTCTAGGTCCAAGGGTTTGGACTAGGTGTCGATGAGTCAGTCAGTAAGTCAGGATTTCTCTTTGGTGCATGATACAACTTTTTCATTATTTTTTTCGCAATCAGCACATCAAATTACATAAAGTTTAGCTAATATAATTGAAAAAGTTTTTTCATTGTTGGCCTGCGTAAACTACAGTAACACTAACAAAAAATACTCAATAAATATAATTTGTAATTTGATTGTTAATAGCTATGCAGATCAGTTTATTGACTGGCGTAATTACTGTATTCATCTCACATACGATCAATGTTAAGATAAAAGTCCCAGGGTAGGGTTGTTTTTTTTTTGCAATTTCCAGGTATACATTATAACAGGGCTGCCGTTCTATCACTAGAAAGCCGTTAGCTGACAAATGGTCATTTTTACTTTTTGATACAGCTTGATAAGAGTTCAAAATTCTCTATCTTTTTGTCAAAAAAACACTTCCAGAATATGAATAGTTCCAGAGATATCCCAACTTATCAGGCCGTTTAATATTAGAATTTATGATTCCTGGTTTTGAAAAAGTCTAACCCTCAATTCTTTGCTAAAATATACGTCAAAATACCTAAAGGCTGTTACATTGCTCAAATCCCAAAAACGACGTATGTTTAAAGAAATTTGTTGAGGAATCCTTCCGTACGATTTCCATATAAAAAATATATGTTATACTTAAAGTCATCACAAATAATTCGTATTGTTTAAAATTTTAATAAACCTTCACATTATTTAATAAAAAATCGTAGTATGTCTAAACCTAAATCGAATTTTGTCTCTGTAACGGCCGAATAGTTCGGTATGAATTTTATACCCAAAAATACGTAGTGATGTATTTAACAATCTGTATTGTTTATTTTCTCTGATTTGTAATAAAATTTTAAAATAATAAATTAATTCCCGACATTTTGAGGCAAATGCGGCGCAAGACCCGTCGCGAATACTTGGAACGCGCTGCGCCAGTGTCTCGATGACTGTTGTCACGGGTGGACTGCACGCATGACGCATGTCATTACTTCACAAATAAAATTAAAAAGTTCACGTTTTTAATGTTTTCTGAATTAAAACATATTGTAAATTGTATAGTTATCAATATTTCGTAAAATAAGAACAGAAAATAAGTTTGTAAATATATTTAAAGTAGTTTGTAATTTCGTTTTGTTGTTTGCACCTATCATAGACTAAGCTGACTATGCCTAATAAACGTTAAGTGACGCGTGGCCGAGCTCTCCAAAACTATTGGTAAATTACCTACGTTTCTTAGTAGATATTTTGGTATCTAGATAAATATCTATGATATTATTTTAATTTTGGACTGCCTCGTTGGTCTAGTGGTCGTTTTCCATCAGGAAATTATAAGTAACAGCCACGGAGTCTGGATTTGTGCCCGGTTGATGGCAATAGGCTCGCCCCTATTATATGGGACTTAAACATAACTGGCGAAATGTGGGTGTACTATTAGGTACACCTCTGCCTAACCCTTCGGGGATTACAGGCGTGATGTTATGTTATGTATGTTATTATTCTACTGGTGTATATTGTTTTATCGCTTTTAACTATTTTGTCTTGAGAATTTCGTTTGATGGAAGATGGAGATCTGGATGACTGATGATGTCTCGTACCTAATGATGGACTCCCATACTACATGATACATTTTGAAGGTCTGATGAAGACCAGGTAACTGCTTATCGGTTCTCAGTCACGGAAATAGTCAGAATGCTCCAGCTTTCAGTTTTTATCTAATTGAGCACGGATGCTACTACATGATACATTTTAAAGGTCTGATGATGACCAGGTAACTGCTTATCGGTTCTCAGTGACGGATGTAGTTATAATGCTCCAGCTTTCAGCTTTTATCTTATTGAGCACGGATGCTACAACATGATACATTTTTAAGGTCTGATGATGACCAGCTAAGTGCTTATCGGTTCTCAGTGACGGATATAGTTATAATGCTCCAGCTTTCAGCTTTTATCTTATTGAGCACGGATGCTACTTTATGATACATTTTGAAGGTCTGATGAATCTAGGTAACTGCTTATCGGTTCTCAGTCACGGAAATAGTCAGAAGGCTCCAGCTTTTAGCTTTTATCTAATTGAGCACGGATGCTACTACATGATACATTTTGAAGGTCTGATGATGACCAGCTAAGTGCTTACCGGTTCTCAATGACGAAAGTAGTTAGAATGACCTAGCTTTAAAATTTTATCGATCTGAGCACGGATGCTACTACATAATACATTCTGAAGGTCTGATGATTAGCTAAGTGCTTATTGGTTCTCAGTGACGGATATAGCTGGAATGACTTAGCTTTCAAATTTGATCGATCTGAGCACGGATGCTACTACATAATGTATCATGTAGAAGCATTCGTGCTCAATTAGCTGAAAGCTCGAGCATTTTGACTATTTCCGTGACTGAGAAGCGATAAGCAGTTACCTGGTCTTTATCAGACCTTAAGAGTGTATCACGTAGGAGTACCCATGCTCAGTGAAATAACTAATGAAAGCTAGGTTATTACTTCATTAGTCAAAGTGTGTAATTTATTATAAAATATTTTATTCATACATTATGATGTAGGTACTCCAAGAGAAACAAAATATGTTAGGCAAATACGATGACCACTCTGCGACACATTTCTGTTCTTTGGTACGTTTTTCTGTAGTACAGTCGTTTGCCGGTAGGGGCCAAAAATTAACCAAAAGCCAGTACAGAGGTCAAATCGTCAAAGTCATCGAGTGGTGTGATCCCCTTAACTACCTAATTTGACAATTATTTTTTGGTTTTTTACTTAACTATGAAGAAGTTATCCTGTTTTTTTACAAACAACGATTCGCGCATTTTTCGCTATTATCTCGGAAACTCCGTTTTGCGATTCACTGTTTTCCGGTCAAAGGACGGCAGAGGGTGTAAATGAACCCTTCACGAAACCATCAACCAAGCATTCTGTACATAAAACTAAGTGCCATACACAAAAAAAATTGCCAGGAAACAGTTTATTTTTTGGCGTGAAAAATACACATTTTACGGTAAAACTCAATGTCACAATGTTTTAAGACTGCTGTCTTAAAACATTGTGACAATGTCTCCGTAACTAGGGGGTTCCCAGTCCCAGGTATTGACTAGAACAAAACAAAATAGCAGTGACGGGGAGAATAAGTGCTTCACGACTTTGTTAAGGGTACTTTTATACCCTTTATGCTGTAAGCACTGCCGGTTTTGATTTTTAGTTTAAGTTATGTTAATAATCGTATTATACATACCAATACTCTGCAGCACATGGTTCTTGAATATTACAAAATTCTTATGGGTTTTGTTGAAGCAGGCCTCACACAAAATTGTAACACACTCTTTACACATTTTAGATGTAGTAGCATTACATTCCATACAATTGCCTGAAAAAATTAAAGTTTTGAAAATTAGAACATTTGTTTACATTTAGATCAAATAAGATTTGCTTAGCGATATGAAATACACGATTACCAATGAAAGAAAACTGTACCGAGATGAAATTAAATAATGGATCAAACCACACAAAACTAAAAATTTGATTATGCAGTCAGTTTTTAATTGAAGGCATAGTACATATTTGTAGTTTTATAAAATACTAGGGGACCTGGCAGACGTCGTCCTGCCCGGACAGCAGCACCACATTCCGGGTCCAATTGTGTTTTCAAATCATCCAAGAACCCATTGAAATATCCCCAGAAAGTTTCATCCAAATTGGTCCAGCCATTTAGGAGGAGTTCAGTGACATACACACGTACAGTAGAATTATATATATAAAGAAGAATATAAAATAAAATTCATTTAATTTAAGTATAATATTTTGCAGTCAAAACTCTTATAAACCAGTCAAAAGTACACGTACAGTAGAATTATTATGATACTCAATTTAAGAAAAATGTTTTATAAAATTTAGACTTTGTTTTACTGCTTCTTGTCACTTGGATGTGTTGTGTGCTAGGGATAGAATTCCTCTCATAAAATGAAAATGTTCCATAGACAAAGATGATTAGTTAAAATTGTCTAATTACCTTCGGCGGCATCGCTTTTTATCAAAGTTTTTAGATCAATGAAAGTGTCTTCTTCAGTTTTCTTTTGTGTTGCATCAGGAGCCTGAAAATTAAAAAAAAATACCTAGTTCATTTTGCATTGATAACAGCTCATTTATTTAGATATATTTTTTATTATTTTAAAAGATAGACCACTAAAGTAACTTTGCATTTATAACTTTAGTATGAATTTTACCTTCATCAGATTCATAGTTAGTTCGCCAACCATCTGAACATTTACGGGAAACTTTTGATAGAACTTTGGTTTGTTGTGAATGAACTCATTTGGATCAGTGATCTTGACATCTGCATCACGGAAGCAAACTCTGCACTCTATTGGCTCCAAGCATTTCATAATATTTACAATGCAATTTTCGCACATCGTATGGCCACATGGTAGAAATAATGGCAATTTTGCTTTCACCTTGGATGACGTTACTGAGAAAAAATAAAATACATTGCTAGAATAGATTCTAGAAAATAACAAGTTGTCTATCACTGTATGTTTACACTAGGTCAGTGGGTTGTCTTAGGGCAGAGTTTGGTGAACTGCATTTCGTTCAACACAATAGTCTTGTTCTTTCAAAAATCCGCCCCTAAGACGACTCACTGACCAAAATCATAAACAATTCATGCCTTGTAACATGTTTTTAAATTGAATTGGTTTTTACTAATTCAATTTAAAAATATTTCTGGGTTAATCCAGCAACATGATGTCTCATTTGGAAAATACTAAACAAACAACAGTGTGACTGCAAAAATAAGAAATCACTAAATAAAACTTTCTGACTACCATTGAATCAAAAAATACTCTCAATTACGAAGTACACAAACAACAAGATAGCCGAAAGTGGATTATATGAATTGGCATCAACTTTATTGTGTACTGTGCGTATTTAACGAGAGGAGATAATGGTACTTTTTTTAGAAATGAAGACAAACTTAGCGACAAAATTAAATGCCGGGTAGATATAAAAAATAAGTAAAAATATTAACATGGGCTAAGATGAACGACAACATCAAATCTAACAACTTACTACGACAGCTTATGAGTTGTGTAATTTTCAGTAGAAAAATATACATTTTCACTTACATTGTAAATAATATAGTTGACTACAACACGGACAACTCTTTTTCAAGTCGTCCATTGTGATGGGTTCTTCGGAGACGTTACTTGATATTTCCTCTACTGTAAATATTATATATCTTCATAACATAGATTTGTAATTAAAATTGATAGAGCTGATGTTACTAGTAGAATTCTTTGCCGTTTATATATTTAAGTTTTTCAAAACTTCAAGAACGTTCGAATCCAATGGCACAGCAAAGGAACAGAGAAAGAGAGAACAAAAACAATCAACAACTGTAAAGTTTTTTTTTTATGTTTTATCTTGACCATAGATACTAGTCTTTCAGTCGAATACATAAATGTGTTTTATCCATAGACATATAAAAGTATGGACTGGAAATACCTACAAAAAAAAGGTGCATACCTACAACCTTGAACGGTACTCAAAATGGCTGCCAATGCTAGGGTTGTGTCAATCATGGAACATAGTATTACTGTAACGAGTATCGAAACTGGTACTACTTAATAGTATTACGAGTATTAGTATATATCACGGTTAAATTATAATTAACAGTTCGTTGTAACAGAAAACCATGAGTAAATTTACTTTCCTTCTGATACCTGAGAATAAAATTAATTTAAAGTGGTTTTCTGAACAAAATTAAAGAATTAACCATTCGACAGCTAGGTATGCAGATCTTAGTGAAAAACAAATTCTTCTAATAAGAAGACGATTATGTTTCTATTATGATTAACATACTGACTAGTGGAGTAAAATAAAATAAGAATGATTTTTATTAAATCTGTTTTTATAGAATTAACCATTCGACAGCTAGGTATGCAGATCTTAGTGAAAAACAAATTCTTCTAATAAGAAGACGATTATGTTTCTATTATGATTAACATACTGACTAGTGGAGTAAAATAAAATAAGAATGATTTTTATTAAATCTGTTTATTTATGATGAATGTTTATTTGGCAAATAGGTTTTTACATACACTTTTACAAGTCACTTTTTATTAAAACTAGATGGGGTCGGTGTTTCGTTTCTGACTACTTTGAGAAGAAACTTCCGAAACAAACTCAGAGGTCATGGTCCCCGTCGGGGCTGCGGGTTGTTCGCAAGAGATACCGCGGCCTCGACATGGAGGGTTAAAAAGGAACATGGGTGGTTTTTAGTCAGTAGAAGTCTGACACTCCCTTTCGCTCTGCCCAAGAGCGGGAGGGCTTATTTGATGATTTCCCACCCCAAAAAAAAAAGAGGTCCAGACATAATCTTGGTATACACACATGAAGACTATGCAGATTAGTGTCTGAGATGGTCATTTGAAGAAAGCACCACACAGATTCTTGTGGATCCGTCCAGTCGGTGCAAGCATGCTGATGTATTATTTTCAGATCACGTATAACAATCTTATAAGTCTGTGGGTGTATCTCTGTTCTGTGAACCACGGGCCAGAGCACGGTCACTCGAACAGATATCGTGTGCTCGTGAACACTATTCCTGTTTGTAAACAAACGAATGAAATTATGAATTGGCAAAAAGGTCTCTGGGACGGAAATAAACCCAAACATTAACACTTAAGCGATAAATTAATTATCGCTTAGCATTTTTTTCATCGAAAGTGTATTACTCCTAGATAATATTGCATGAAAACCGGCTTCTAACCTGTGCACCGACAATTGAGGTTGATTTTCCTTCTTTCTTGCACCACACTTCACAATACAACACGCAGGCATATTGAATTACTGTTTTGTAACATGTACATGCAGTTTTAAAGGTAAACTTCTCGTAATTTTCTCACAAATCTCAATAAAACAAAAAGTAAACAACCATTTGACAGCCGAACTACCACGAAACTCGCCGCATAACATGGCGGAAACGTCACCTACCTACTATTGTGTGACTCGTAACACCAAATGTTGCCATTATGAGCAACAACTGAAATATTGTTGTCTCTTTCATCAAATACGATTACTGCATTAGAAAGAACGAAACAAAACGATATTTCACATTCTGTATCCTATTTCACTCATATTTGCATAAGCAAATGTATCTATAGAATATCGCGGCGCCTCCATGTTTTTCCTAACTCAATGGTTTTATCAAATGTAATCTAGAAAAGACAGCAAGTGTTGCCAGATGAGCCACTCTCAAAAACCCCTAAACTTGAAAATCCCCCTAAAAAATATTATAACAAAAAAAAAGTGGAATATTCTATTATTATTCTTTATCTTATATAATACTAATGATGGAAAATTATTATAGAAATGATATTATTGAATGTTACGGAATTAATGCAATATTGTTATTGTAATGTAATGTTATGCTGACATTGTTATGTTAATAATGTAATGTATGTCGTTATTGTAATGTTGATAATGTTTGTTGTAAATGTAATGTTGATAGTGTAATGTTGATAATGTTAGTTAATAATGTAATGTTGATAATGTATGTTAATAATGGAATGTTGACATTATGATGTTATTATTGTAATGTCGTGTTAAAAATAAAATAAAATATTAATTTTGATAATATGAATGTGTTGGTAATGTAATGTTGTTAATAAGCTAAAGATACAATTTGAGAACGTAACGTTGATATAGGTTTTACATCCACGTTAAAACAAGTTTATATGTACTTTGAATCAAGTTTGTAATACGTTCTGTTTTTATTTATGGTAGAATTAAAGGCTTTTTTATTTTTTTTAAGTTTTTATTCTTTATCTATACATCATTATAATACTTCCAAATATAAGTTCGATTTCTCCTGGTTCTGTCTTTTTAATCATAATCATCTTCCTGCCTTTATCCCATGTCATTTGGGGTCGGTCGGTAGAAGTGCTAACCGATGAAACCTGTATTGGATGGAAAACTAACTCAATCAAACCATTAATCATACAGTGCACTACAACTACACAATTCGTTTGATTGGTTGTTTAAAGTTCAGTCACAACTAGCATAACTCACAGATTTGTGACGAGTATTTGATTGTTTATAAATAAAAATGTGAAGAAATATGAAACCAAAACTAAATAAAGTACAAGGTTTGAAATTCCTGAGGGTGAGGGCTCAGAAAATGAAAGAGAGTAAAAAGTAAGTATGTAGTTATGTATAATATTTAATCGTTTCTATTTTATCAGTAGGTAACTATGAGCACGTTTTTAGCTACAATCGAAGTCGCCACCTCCGCTCATAAACTTAGATAATCAGCTACAACCTATATTCGCCTCGCAAAGTAATATTGGGTAAGCATTCTATTTGCTAGAGCAAAATCGACCTCTCTGCAGTGAACCCCACAAAAACTGAACTAGTCATGTTTACCCAAAAACGAATGCTAGTCCCTCATCGCCTACCTAAGCTATTCGATACTAAGTTCCAGGTAACCAACGAGGTCAAATACCTAAGAGTTATCCTGGACAGTAAGTTATATTGGAGCAGTCATTTTGACAACAAGCTAAACAGGGCCTGCATCGCCTTTTGGCAGTGCAGGAGGATGATAGGTAGGAAGTGGGGCCTATCCCCTAAAATTATATTTTGCCTTTACTGCGCGGTAATCCAAGCCATGATCAACTACGGGGCAGTGGTCTGGTGGACCCACACCAAATTAATCACAGCCATAACCAAGCAGCAACGTATGCAAAGGCTCGCCTGCATGGCGATCACAGGCTGCATGAGGACAACTCCGACCGCAGCTCTCGAAACCATACTGGGGCTTCCCCCGCTCCACCTATTAATTCAGCAGGAAGCAACGATGACGGCGATGCGCCTCAATACGCTACAACTCTGGGGTAAGAAGTGCACGCAGCATACTGCGGCACTAGAGGGACTCCAAAGTGAGTTCCCCCTGGTGAAAGCTGTTAACGATCGAGTACCCAAACAGTACGTATTCGATAAGAAATACAAAATCCAACTCCATGAGGACCACCGCTGTGAGGGACTTAACCCTGCAGAATTGCGGATCTTCACGGACGGATCCAAAACAGGTACTGGTACTGGAACCGGGGTCTTCTCGGAGAATCACAATATCCACATAGCCGTACCTTTGGGGGCCCACAACACTGTCTTTCAGGCAGAATGCATGGGGATTTCCCTGGCGGCATCTGCCATTTTGGCTCGGGAGGTAAAGGATCACTCCATCCCCATCTCTCATTATCTCCCCCACACACACATAAATACATACACACATACATACCTATATAAATAGGACACAACATAGTTGCATTAACAAGTAACTTTATTGTATTTTAATGATAACGTACTGTGCTCATCTTACAACTACTACTGCATGTACAAATCTTAGGCGAGGACGCTGGCACCCTAAACACAAGTTAAATCTTACATTGGGTGCCAGAGCTCATCGAAAACACTCTGTTACCATAGTTGTAAAGCTGCATACTGTATAGATAAGTGTTTTTTGTACAACGGAATGTAATAAAACTTATTATTATTATCCACATACTCTCAGACAGCATGGCAGTGCTGCTGGCATTAAGGAGCCACATGGTCAATTCCGGGCTAATACACGAGTGCCACCAACGCCTGAACCAGGTTGGTAACCTCAATAATATAACCATTCAATGGATTAAAGGACATAGCGACTCCCGAGGCAACGATGCATCGGACGAGCTCGCTCGAAGGGGCTCGAGCATGGCGGCGGTGGGACCAGAACCCATCGTGCCGCTCCCTTTCGGCTATCTTCGCACGCTGGTAAGGAAACGTACCAAAGAACTTCAACACGATTGGACAGTTGTCCATATTCCGGATGTATTTTCAAAACTCAAAAATCCGAATACTACAGGGAGTAGGGTACATTTCAAAGTTCATTCGAATGGGCCCGTATTTTCGTTGACGGACTAAGAGAGTAGCTCCCCTGTGTCCAGGAGGTTCCCTACGTTACTTCGAAACACTATTTTGCGAAAATTGTTTCACCGAAAACTATAATAATTATAAACCAAAGCAGTATGAAGTACTGCGACGTTATGTTTGGTCTACGCCTTTTTTATTCGATGTTTATTTGCACCGAAAACCTTACATCAGCTTTTGTTTCACCAACGCTTGTTTGTTCTATGTAACGTTACATCGAAAATATTTAGTAAACACAATAAGCCGCGCTTGCCTAGGTTGGTCTGTGGATGGGTGACCACCCGTTACATACCGAGTTTCCTCCGTACCACGGATAGCACGTTATCTTATCTGTTGCTTCAAAAAAAACGCAAAGCCGTTTTTGGCTTTGCGTTTTTTTTGTGTTGGTATTATTGTGTTGGCTAAATATTTTCGAAGTAATATATAGATAATCATGGGATTATCCAGGCGGTGTTAGTATTCAGTGGAAAGATGAAAAACACTCAGCTGCGGTTGGTATTTGGCTTTATATTTCGTCCACAAAATATCAGCACAATACAGGATTAATTTATAACATAAAGATTTCAATATTAATAATAGAGTTTGCACACAGAGCCAAAAGATCGAGAGACGGAAGTAAAAAACAAAAGTCAAAAGAATGACAATGACAGTCTACGTTCTAAAACTAACATGCTAAAACATACAATCCGACAGAAACAAAAGTCGATGTAAGTTTGTCGGTGTGAAGTAAGATCGAACAAAAAAGGCGTAGACCTAACATAACGTCGCAGTATCAAGGCTTCGATGTATAGTTTTCGGTGAAACAATTTTCGCAGAATAGTGTTTTGAAGAACGTAGGGAACCCGTGTCCAGGAGGTTAGGCCGTAACACGTAGAACGCTCGTTGGCTGTCTTTCGCCAAATGGTCCGCGGAGGTATAAGTAAGTGTGTGTCGCATACTAGATTGGGAGAAAATTGTTTTATATCGAGAGGTCGTAATGAACTGGAGGAGCTCGTGGCTTAATAATAACTGCCACTCGGGTCGATCTTTTGGTTAAACCACGCTTAAGGTTAATCTGTGGATGGGTGAACACCCATTATATTCCGGGTTTCCTCCGTGCCTCGGAAAGCACGTTAAGCTGTTGGTCCTGGCTGTCATTTGTAGGTCTTTGGCAGTCATTACAGGTAGTCAGTGACCTGAAAATCTGACGACGTCTTACCAAAGGGTATCGTATTACCCAGTATTAACTGGGTTGTGGAGATCAGATAGGCAGACGCTCCATGTAAAATACTGGTATTCAACTGCATCCGGTTCCACTGGAATCCGACCCCAACAAAGTAGTAAAAGGTTAGACAGATTATGGTGATACCGTTGCTTCTGCTTCAACCTGGCGAAATCAAACCGTGGCAAAAGAACCAAATTAAATCATAATCGTCTAATAATGTTGTTGACAAAAAAACTTGTAGTTTTTTAATTTCATTTCTTCGGAAATGTATTGAAAAACGTCGTTTGATTCACGTGGGAATTTGTTACTACAGTTCTCGGCTGCTTATACGAGCACTGAAAATTTCGGGAATCAAGGAAGTGACACAACGTTACTATTTAAAAAATGTATTTATTGCTTTTCGAAGTATTCTCCGCGAAATTTGACACATTTTTCCATACGATGGAACCAATCATTGAAGCAACCATTCCATTCGGAAGTTGGGGGCTCCAAAATAGCCGTTTTGTAGGCGTTCACAGCTTCTTCAGGTGATGAAAATCTCTGTCCACGCAATTTATTCTTTATTTTAGGGAAAGTATAGAAATCATTAGGGCTTAGGTCGGGGCTGTACGGCGGATGGTCTAATAATTCTATGTTTTCTTGCTCTAAAAACTCTCTTGTTCTGTGCGCGGTGTGAGAACTCGCATTGTCGTGATGGAGGATGATGCGGCGGTTGCAGTTCTCTTTACGTAGTTCAGAAACGACCTGTGGCAAACAAATGCTAGCATACCATTCTGCATTAACCGTTCTTTGTCCCTCAAGAGGAATAGTCGTAACATGGCCGGTTTCGGAGACAAACGTGGCCACCATTTTTTTTGCAACACTCCGTGAACGAACAATTTTTGTTCGTGACTGGTTTTTTGTTTCGGGTTCGTACGCGTATATCCAGGATTCGTCACCTGATACGATGTTGTATACAGCATTTGAGGATCCTGCGTGGAATCTTTCGAGAGTTCTGACGCACCAAGGAACGCGAGCCGCTTTTTGCTCTTCACAAAGCGAATGCGGTATCCATCGAAAAAACAACTTTTCTACACCTAATTATTCATGCAAGATTATTTGTAATTGACTCATGCTAATGTCTAAAGTTCCCTGAATTTCGCGGTATGTCACATGTCGATTTTCCTCAATCAGCTAACGCACAGCATCAACGTTTTCTTGGGTGACTGCAGTTTTTGGACGACCTTGACGGGGATCATCACTGAGCTTGACACGTCCACGTTGAAATTCAGCAAACCAGCGACAAATTGTGGTTTTGGATGGGGCTTCATCACCAAATGCAAAAAATCAAACCGCGGTCAACACACTGTTTTTGTGTTAAACCACTTCGAAAGTCATAATAAATCATCGCTCTTGAATTTTCTCGAGTCAATTCCATTTTCTCAACGACTAAACAAGTTTGACAAAACCTTGTGACAAGACCGAGACCATTTTTAAAAATAAATAAATGGTATTCGATTTTTAAAACCAAGGAGTTTTCAATTAAAAAGATTTTAATATGACAGGAACAGTGGAAATATTCCATTCCCGATACTTTTAGTGCAGCCCATGTATGCGGCTCGTTTGTAAATTCCGCCTCGAGTGCAATAAAAAAAATTGCTCTAGTTCGGAGAAAAAAATACTAGGTACCTACATAATTATATTTTCATTAAGTTTAGGCTTAACAAATTATTAAGGTAACTAGAATTAGGTAGGTACCTTATTAGTTAGTTACTTTTACTTGATAAGCATAAAATATAATGTTCACAAGGACAGAGATCTTTCGTACAATATTCCCATGGTGTCGAGCGTGATACAGCCGTCGAGGAAGTTTAGAGGTCAGCTTGGCTCTTAGAATAGAATCTTTATGTTATGCGCGTTGCATGATGAGCATTGCGCGCTCGACTGCCTTCGAAAGCGCACGTCGAATCGTATCGCTATGCAAGAAAAATAAACTCGTACAGAAAACTCGCGTCCGGCGCGGTTATTAATCAACTGCTAAACCCATAAGTTTTATTACGAAATTCGTCAATCCTTTTCTGAGACCTTCAATCGACTTCAATGCCGACTGAAGCCTTTTCGATTGTGACAGAGCTGAGTTAAACATGCGTTTACATATGTTTTGGTGATTGAATTTATATAGGTAAAGCGATTGTTTTCATTTTCAACATGTGTGGAAGGAAGGTTTTCGGTTTATTTTCTTCGGCGCTGCTGTCATTACTTGTGATAACTGGTAAGCAACTTCAACTTTTTACTTTATCTTCATAGATATTAACTTCATTTTTATTTCATCATTATGTGTGATTATAAAGTGTTGTCTTTCTGAAGAACTTTAGATTTTCACATCTCATAGTTATTCAGCTATTGTACCATAAGTAAAGAGTCATAGGACTCGTACATCTCTTAAAATACATCTTGTCTTGCATGCCATTCAGTAACGTATTGAGCTAGCGTACTAAACAGTTCATAATATCTTCCCTCTTCTTCACCTTCTTTCAGAGTTTGAGATTTTTGATATAAAGTTTCAATATTCTTTGAGGAGAAGGCTCACGAGCCTATCTAGAATATCCTGGGTCTAGTTTAGCTCTAACTATTTTTGGGGGTATGAGGAACAGGGTGTAAAGTTCCTCATCCCCCATGTAAAGGTGTTGTGTCTGAATCCCGACATTATGTAGTTGAGATTTTCTATAGGTACGTGCTAATGTCGCGGATAACTTTGATTACGCGATGTAGGGTGTCATTTAGTTCACATGTTCGCTGTCGCTGTTGTTGATTCCTAATTTTCTTATAATTGTAAGTAATTGTAACAGATAAAACAGATAGAGCTCTCTGGATGTATTAAAAATGCTACTAGGTACTTTCCTACATACGATTTTACCTCAGTACCTCAAAGGCTCCCTCTTGAATCATTTGCAGTCTTCTGGATTCAATGATCCTATTACCCAAAAGGTAGCAGGTTACACCGTTCACGTTTTCTGACTCAGAGATTGATCTCAGAACCTCGACCACGCTCAGCACTTGCCTCCATTAGACTAATTCGCTTTAGACTCTAATATACGTACCTACGTATAAATCAGTATATTATGTCCCCAAAACACATTTGTTCATATGTCAGTGTGATTCCAATATGAAGATGGATTTATGTAGATTAAGTTGCTTGTACCTTTAACATAAGATATTTCTTTCAGCTTTGGTTCCGGGATGACAGCATATTAAATATTTTATTATGCCCATCATAATATGTGTTGATGATACCTAACGTCCAGTAGACCGACAGCTTGTTTGTCCTTCGATAAATGAAATAAAAGAATAGTTTCACGAACTTCTATTGAAACATTGTTCTTGGGCTCTTCATTATTTTCCAGATGGTTCTGAAGATGGCGGACGTGTTAAGCGAGTCCGTGCTGACAGCGCCGCGGTGTCTCGTGAACCTGCACAGGCTTTGGACGCACCAGATCCAGAGCCCGGCACCGCTCCCGCTCCACCAGCATTCCTCAGTCCATCCGTGAAGGAATACCTTGAACTGGGAATGGCTATACCTGGTAAGTTGTCCGTAACATATTTTCCTCTGCTTGTGTTTAGGAGACTTGGGTCAGTTCTACCTTCAGATCCAGAAACTGGTCAAAGTCCGTACCGTGTGTATGTAATTTGTTGTTGTTATTCGATCACTCATGGCTTCCTACGACATGGCTGGAATTAATACAGTAAATCAGACTGACGCAGATTCGTATTTTCTATTGATGTGATGTCTTCAGTATGTTAGGAAGGTATAATGTGTATTACACCCGATTGTACGGAAGTTTAACTTATAGTTTTTAAAGCCTACCACTATAACTGCAAAATATATCAAATTAATAAGACTTATTACATTAAACAATGTTGGACTACACTAACGTATGATTAACTTTCCTGATTCATAGTTATTCTCATTTCAGTATGGCTAGATAGGATCATTAGGTACCTGCGATCAAGTTAAGTTACGCGTTTATTCGTAAATTACTTACGAAGCGTCATCAACGTTTTTGCGGTTGGTGTCTCATTATTAAACCCTAAATTACCACAAATCATCAGCATACTTACAGACTATAGTGATGTTCAACGCAAATATTTCGAGCCAATTATGGTAAAATTATTTTGTGATTAATCGTTGTACTACCTTTACTTATTAACGCAGGACCCAAATGAACCTACATTAGGCAATTATTTTGTGACAAATTGAAATATTTATGTTTTGTTACTCGGTGTATTCCTGGTAAATATTATTTTTTGTCAGGTCACCCAAGGCTTTCTTGCGTTAAGTAATAACGTGTCCTAAATGTGTATCTTCGAAATCAGTTTTATTTAAAATCTAGAAAAATGCGAATAGACCTCGCACCCTGAGGGCCCCACCACAAAGCTGTGACTGTGACAAAGTTGCAGCTCAGAAAAGCCTCAGAGAAGCCTTAGGGCTTCCCTTAAGTAACACGCCCTATGAATTTCCAGTTTCGGATTGCAGGACAATAATATAATCTGGTTTGTTAAACTTTAACTTGATACTTCACCTGATCCTGAGAAAAGGACGGCCTGACAGACGGACAATAAAGTGAGCCAATGATGGGTAAAATTTTTACCTATTGAGGTATGGGACCCTAAAAACTATAGTGAAATTCGTAGACGGAATTTCGGCCTCGACATTTGTAAAGTTTATTGACATGTTCGCGGATCTTGAAATGTCTTAATTGTTAGAAGATAAAAGATAATATTATTTCTAAATTTAAAATAAATAAATCTAATTTTTAAAAGTTCAAGTATTAAGCTGTCATGATATAGAAAAAAAAACTTGGAATGTTAAGTAAAGATCTCTTGGCAAGTGCATAAAATCTGAACTAACTTGGACATACTGTTTTTCAAACAATTTGTGCTAAAGTTCTATTCAAACTTTGCTGAAACTGCGAGTAACGACCTGCCTATTTAATACAGTCAAGACATTGCGTCTTCAGCGCCCCGTTGATACTTGTGAACCTGCCAACGCCATTTCAGTACCTATAGGATGGTTAGATAAACGTATTTGGATGGAACATAGTGTAACTTTTTCATCCCGATAGTACGACTACGTGGGACAATTTAAACATGGGGAAATTATAATTTCATCATGAATTCATGAGGGACAGTAATCGAACCCGCTACACTGCCGTGCCAGCTAATAGCACAGCCAGTTATCTACTGCGCCCAACGTTCTAATTTAGTTCACTTTTGATCCATGGGTACTTAATGTTTCTGTAGCCAAATCCGAATGTTGGTATGTATATACACGTGTCTTCAATCACCCGTAAATGTAGGTGTAATGCCAATTCATATAAAGACAAAAGAGTGAATTTGATTTATTATTAACATTTTATCTGCCTGTTTTTAAAAATGTTACCTGTTTATCAAGCATTAAGATGTTAAGCACTAATTGAGGTCATACCACTATGACCTAGCTATAAGCCGTTTTACAATGGAAGTTTGCAGATGTTGATAGTTGGATACGAATCCATTCATACATTTTTCATTGAGATAATTTTAATCTTAGTTGCTAAATTCAATAATAACAATTGCTAAACGTAATTGATTACACAGGGTATTTACAACTGTGACCTTCAAATTGTGTTTCTGAAAGTAAGCTGTAAGCCATAATAGGCACAGCGCAACATTTGATACGTACTTAAGGTGGAAGCGCTAAGTCAAATTTTCTGTTTTTTGCAATTTGCAGGTGTCAGGTTTACAATTATACAATCCGCTTATGAGTTGATTTAATTCTATTGAGTGACTTTTTGATGAAAAAGGCATTCAAGGAAGTAAAATAAAGTGAGAGGGTTGCATTGGCGAGGCGTGAAGTATAAGAAAGAAACAAAAAAAATGTTTTTTTTTCTATTTATTTTAGATTTTTGTCTGTTTCGTTAAATTAAAAAAAAAATATATTTGTAATATCCTATACAAACATATTAGTACATTATGGTACAAGTGTGTAACGTTGGTGATTACCGCTGAGGTGCCATTGAGACCCGAGCTGTTAGGTGAGGGTCCTAAGAGAGCCGAGGACGGTAATCATCAATACACACGTGTATCATACGGCGTTTTTCAACACACTTGTGAAGAAAATAACACTAAAAAATCATTTTCAACTGTTAAAAGAAGTTGTGAAAAAAAATTCGCAATGGCGGGAAAAATTAATCAGTTTTCCTGCGCGCGCATTTAATAATGGCGATCGCCCATACACTAAACGCTTTTTTTGCTTTTCGAGGATAGCGTTTTAGCCACGTACAAAATGAGGAATTCAAAGTTTTTTTTATTACAGAGAAAACAAAAGTTTTATTTATTAAAAACGTAAATACAAGTTAATATTATCTATTTTAATTAATCAGTTTTCCTGCGCGCGCATCTAACAATGACGATCGGCTATAGACTAAAAGATTAAGTTTTTTTTTTGCTTTTCGCGGATAGCGTTGCAGCCACGTACAAATGGGGTACCTATTCAAAGTTTTTTATTACAGAGAAAACAAAAGTTTTATTTATTAAAAACGTATATACAAGTTCAAATTATCTACTTAAATTCGAAGTTGCGTGAAATGAGCAAGCAATAGGTGCATTAATTTATTTGTAGTATTGAACACAATCTTTTTAGTATCGAAACTTTTTTAAGAACAAAGCAACTCAACCAATAAAATAAAAAAACCCTATAACTCACTTGTGAATAATGGCAATGAGAAAGTCACAGTTTGATTACAGGTGTCATTATGTGCCTAATTGCGGTGAAATTAGAGCCACTTTATGAGCAAGTGTGTTGAAAATATATTTACCATACATTTAACATTCAACCATCGAACCTAAACCTTAACATTCAATCAAGATTCCCTTATTATTGCTTTCAACTCCTAACCGTTGAGGAGTTGTACTTTCCTTCCATAATCAGCTCACCTAGATAACTTGAAAGAATACCACTATATATACGTCCCCATAATAATTTATTTAAGAATTATTCTCCAACTCCTAACCGTTAAGGAGTTATACCTTCCATCATCAGCTCATCAACATGAGATGATGACTGCCAGATGCGAATACTTGAATGATTTCAGAAAAAAACACGAAGCACGAAATATGTGCCTTTAAAATTTGAGGGTTGCCCTTGATTTCCCTGAGATTCCATCATCACATCTTGACATGGTGACAATGGGACCACCTCGGGGAGTATATTCTTTCGAATAAAAAAAATAATTTTGTAAATCTATATATATAAAAATGAATTGCTGTTCGTTAGTCTCGCTAAAACTCGAGAACGGGTGGACCGATTTGGATAATTTTAGTGTTGAAATATTAGTGGAAGTCCAGGGAAGGTTTAAAAGGTGAGAAAGTGGTAGGTAGGCAGGCAGGGTAGTAGGTAGAGTAGTAGGTAGGTAGGGTAGTAGGTAAGTAGGATAGTAGAGTAGGTATGGTTTGTAGTAAGGGTAGTCGGTAGAGTAGTAGATAGGGTGGTAGGTAGGTAGGTAGGGTAGTAGGTAGGTAGGGTAATAGGTAGGTAGGGTAGTAGGCAGGTAGGGTAGTAGGTAGGTAGGGTAGTAGGTAGGTAGGGTAGTAGGTAGGTAGGGTAGTAGGTAAGTAAGGTAGTAGGTAGGTAGGGTAGTAGGTAGGTAGGGTAGTAGGTAGGGTAGTAGGTATGTAGGGTAGTAGGTAGGTAGAGTAGGAGGTAGTAGGTAGGTAGGTAGCCAATGTGACGGAAAGGGTGTACGTGGCGCAGGTTAAAAAATAAGACCACGTAACCTCGTCAACATAAAATATATTTAAACAATAAAAGGGGTGTGGGCAAGTTTGTGGTTCATAAACCCAAAGATTGTCTACTGGTACGTAGGGATGTAGTAGGTAGGAAAAAGGGCATTGCAACGCATGCCGGGAACAGCTAGTCGATTTATAAAATTAAATGACGGAGTTATATGATGTTTCTCCCCTACATAGTCTCGGTTCCTGCCCGTCGTAACTCGATAATATGCGGCCTACTGAGTGCCCTACAAAACGAATTTAGTTCTGAATTCTGATTCTGTCACCAATGCACCGGGTTATTTGACGCTAGTTGTTGCTTTCTTTGTTGACACGAAAAATGTTGGCATTTTTGTAATCCTTTTAATTTTATGATGCATTAAATATCTGTAGATCGGTTAATATATTATTATGTACTATTGATCTAAAGTTAATAATAAGTAATTAGTTTGTGTTACTCTTTTTTTTGCTTAATTTTCAAAAGGGAAGCCGGTGGGAATGGGCTTATAGGCACGCCTCGGCACTGGGGGGTTGTATTGGTCATTTTAATTATTAGTACTCTGTAAGGTAATTATTGTTAAGGTGGCGAATCTTATTTTATTTAACACTAACTGAAGCCCGCGGCTTCACCCTCGTGGATGTCAAAAAATCGACAAATTATACACTAAAACCATTGGTAATAACAGCATGAAAATTGGTGCAGTCGTTTTTGAGTTTATCACGAACAGTCAGACAGACAGACGCGGTGGAGGGCTTTGTAGTGATACAACCTGACACTGACCGGCAAATTGCAAAAAACGTAAGAAAATTCGAATTTTGCGGGTTACCTTGAACCTTCTACCTTAAATAAGTGTTACAAACACCTATATGTACTACCCATCTGTCAGTTCCATTAAAGAACTACAAAAATGTGAATTCCTTCAATGCAATGCATATTATAACATAACATCACACCTACTATAATCCTCAAAAGGTTAGGCAGAGGTGCACCAACATTTCACCAGTTATGCAATGCAGATGTATACAATTAATTAGAATTAAAATAATGAAATGAATCACGTTAAAATTCGTAAAATGGTCACAAATGGCCACCTACCAGATTCATCATGAGACCCTCGATACAATCTAGAGACAAAATACTGGTCAAGACGAATGATACGAGCCCAAACTCGATGGGGTGATGACGAAACTAATGTTAGTTTAACAATTTCTAAAATTCAATTACTCAAGTACTTAGTTCTTAGGTTATGACAATGTTTGTCCCATATAAATAAAGGGTGCAAAAGGACCCTTAACAAATCCGAAAGACTTGTTCTCCCCGTCATGCATCAGTGCGATATTTTTTTTGTTCTAGACCATACCTGGGAACCCCCTAGTTACGAAGGTATGGATGGGGGGTCAAAGTTACAAATTTTTTACAGCTGTTTTTTTATATTACTTTTTCAGGTTTAAACTTTACTTAAATTACCTCCATGATCCGTTCACTATTCAAAGCATCCACAAGCACAATGTTTTAAGAGTGCTACTTTGAGTTTTACCGTAAAATGTGTTTTTTCACCCAAAAAAGGCAATCGTTTTTGCGTAGGGGTACTTAGTTTGATGTACATAATGCTTGGGCTTTGTAAAGGGTTCATTTAATAATAATAATAATAAAAAAAGTTTTTTAAGGTCTATAAAGTTCTCACAACCATTTTGAGAGTTAAAATCAGCCAACATATCGAAAGTTACTCTATCATGTCTGCCTCTCAGAATGGATGTAGGAACGGGTCCCGTGGTACTAAGGAGCTGGTCCTCATTGATATGACCATTAGCCAACAGGTTCGCCGCTCCCGAAAGGATCTGTCTACATCTTTGATAGATTTTATGAAGGCCTATGACTCGGTGCCTCATACATGGCTCATGAGGGTGCTGGAATTGTACAAAGTAGATGCAACTCTGTGTACCTTCCTGATGTCATGTATAGGAAACTGGAGAACGGTCCTTCGCTATCCAGGATGTCGACAGATCGGAGGGAACAGTGAACCGATAAGGATCGAGCGTGGTATATTCCAGGGTGATAGTCTCAGTCCGTTGTGGTTTTGTCTAGCCTATAACCCTCTTAGCACACTGCTGGAGGGTTCAGGTCTAGGCTATCGGTTGAGGAGAGGTGGTCAGGTTATATCCCACCTTCTTTACATGGTTGATCTAAAACTCTTTGCCCCCAACAATTTGCAACTGAAGGTAACAGAAATTTTCAGTAGTGGCATCAGAATGGAATTTGGTGTGGACAAATGTGCAGTCATGCATGTGAAGCGAGGGGAGATTATGGAATCGGTGGGAACTCAACTCTCGGATTCCATACTACTTAGATCCCTCTCGTCCACAGAAACCTACAAGTATTTGGGTACGTCGGAAGCATTAGGTATCAATATTGCCGTCATGAAACAATCGTTGAAGGAGCGCTTCTTTGGCCGCCTGAACAAGGTACTGAGCAGTCTCTTGTCAGGCGGAAACAAGGTGCGTGTCTTCAACAGTTTTGTCATGCCGGTTTTGATGTATTCTTTCGGCATACTCAAATGGACTCAGACAGAACTTGATGCCGTGGATAGGAGGGTCCGCTCACTATTGACCGCAAATCGGATGCATCACCCACGGTCGTCGGTGATGAGACTGTATATCCCGCGGAAGTGTGGGGGTATGCAGTCTCAGGGAATACTTCCTAGAAGCTGACGTGGGGATGCACCGAGATGTGGTCTCAGTGGACAAGGGCCTTACCCCGCTCTCCTTGGCTAACGAGAACTGGCGCAAACCTAAAGTATTAGACACTAATAACCGCAGGGAGGTATGGCAGAGTAAGGAGCTGCACGGACGCTTTTACCGGGCCTTACATGGAACCGATGTAAGGAGAGGAGCTCGTGGCTTAATAAGAACTGCCACTCGGGTCGATCTTTAGGTAAAGCTGTGCTTGCCTAGGTCAGTCTGTGGATGGGTGACCGCCCGACATACCGAGTTTCCTCCGTGCCTCGGAAAGCACGTTAAGCTGTTGGTCCCGGCTGCCATATATATATCTTTGGCAGTCGTTACAGGTAGTCAGTGACCTGAAAGTCTGACAACCAGTCTTACCAAAGGGTATCGTATTACCTAGTATTAACTGGGTTGTGGAGGTCAAATAGGCAGTCGCTTCATGTAAAATACTGGTATTCAGCTGCATCCGGTTAGACTGGAAGTCGACCCCAACATAGTTGGGAAAAGGCTGGGCAGATGATGATGACATAGAACCGATGTAGATTTCTTAGCGTCCGTATCCTGGCTTCGTTTCGGTGACCTTTTCAGGGAAACCGAAGGTTTTGTCTGTGCAATAATGGACGAAGTTATGATGACGAACAACTACCGGAAATACATTGTGAAGGATGGCACGGTTGACATATGTCGGGCATGCCACCGTCCTGGAGAATCGATCCGATACATTTTTTCTGGATGTTCTCGTCTGGTTAACGGAGAATACTTGCATGATAGAACAGCACATTAGTAGAAGTAGCCGTGGGCCCCAAACTAGGCACAGCCTATATCTTGGCTACCCAATATAGAGATTTAAGGCAGATTGAGTAGACGACTGATCAGCGTGACACAGCACAGCAAGATAAGGTAACAATTAATTATAAGAGTAGTGATTATATAGATTATAGATTTACACCCTGTATGTTAATAACCCATCCAGTGTGAGGTACCTTGGTACACTGGATGGGTCATGTCAAATTGGCAGATATAGGTATCCTACTAAGTCCTCGAATTGCAGCACCGATCGTTGTCGTGCCAAGCGTACGCTTACCCAGTATGCTTACCTCAATACGTAATTAGGTGCTCGTGCAGCAGCTATGAAATATTAATCGTTTCTTCATAACAATTGTCTGCTTACTAATCGATGGACGTTTACATGATTTATTGATCATTACAATTAGGCACATTCCGAAATTAACTGCATAACGCATTATTTATAGTATTTTATTGGTAACTGAAGACGTTCGTAATTCTTAAATTTCATAATTTAGTAGGTGTTACCGCTACATGCTTCAGGACAAGAAGTAAAATTCATCGTCTTCCTGCCCTTGTCGCATTCTATTTGGGGTCGGCGCAACACATGGCATCATTACTCCTTTCTCTTTCATATCATTCCTCACACAATCCATCCATCTTTTCTTTGAGAAGAAGTAAAAATTATGAGATGACATGATGATCACAATCGAACTATGTGATCTTATTTCAAATTCGTTCATCGGATTTTAAGTATAAAATAACACTCACATAAACATTTACTATAACTTATTATGCAATGTATTAGTATAAACAAAATAATATAAATCAGATCGTGTGATAAGGCAAATGAGTCTTGCTTATTTCGTTTTTGACTATGGCACCGTGCTTAAAGCAGCCTTGTCCTCTTAATTTCATTGGTTTACTCTATGCCTTAGCTCTTATTGTGCTATCATTCATATAAGTATGTACTTACATAGTTACATATATGCAGTCGTAGTAGTGGTACTGTAGTACGAACGAGGTCGTAACCATAGCGCACGTCTTTGGGCAACGCACCCGGTGTAAATCGGGCAGTTACATAATTCATTAGCATGCGTTAGCCGCGGAGGAACGATGAAAGTTTGCGTTTCAATAACAGTAATTATGAAGGTAAAGGTACGTTCTTCTGTCTCGAATTTGTAGGAAATTGTTCAATTAAAAGTTCAATGATTTTATTTATGATTGTGTGATCATGATCTCAGAATTGGTGCGTGAACAGTTTGGAATGATGATAAGAATCTTTGGGTACCTGGAATACATAAACTGTTAGCCACTATGTGGCATACATTGAAAAGGAGCTCTCTTTGAGTGCTCATATTATTAAGTTTTCGTTTTTGGTTAGACATAAGTTTTATAACTAAAAAATATAATTACCGTTTTGAAGATTTGTAAAAAGCTGAAGAGTTTCTAAATTTTTTTTTGTAAAGCTTCTTCCCGTAGCTTTCTTCTTTTACCTACCACTTAATTTGCAACAAAATAGAGTCTTGTATATATGCAAGTGTCAGCTGCGCATACCATTGTACTTTCTTTTTTACATTATATTTTACTAATTTGAAAACAGTTTTTGTACGAAAAAATATTTTTGTACTACTGATTAAATATCATTTATCAGTGTTATAAAAGCATCCGTGCGAACGCGGCTAAATGAAGTCGCCGATTGTCTATGTTTCAATTTTCACGCCTGAATAGTTACACATTTTTTAATTGAGTGGTTAGGCTTGATTAGTAGTAGATTACAAATGAATAGCATTCATGTCAATGATTCCGAAAATTTCGAATTATCGATATCATTGGCATTAATGTTTTTTGCCTGCTATAATTTATTTGGCCTACTTGTAAAGTAGTGAAAGAAATTGAACTGGTTCTGAACTTAAAAATGTTTCATGAATGTCTACGTCAAACGTTTTCTAAACTGATGCCGATTTTCTTCTCCAACAAGAAAAAAGCATTTTCGATGGTGGTTTACATAATTCATCTGCAATAAGATGTGTAATTGATTACAATTCATTGATTACCATGAAGAGAGCTCCGATTACTTAGATTGTAGCCGTTTGAGCAAATCGCCCTGACATTCTATGCGTGGTCTGAGGTCGACGCGAAGGCACTCATGTGTGCACAACATTAATCTGCTATACATCCATCAACACGTCCATTCAGCTTAATCGCTTGAAATAAACCTCTTTATAGCAGCGACTAAAGACTCTTTGCAGTAAAATTAAATGCACCCAACCTGCATGAAGCGGCGAGTATTCCAGACTCCCACGGACCAGTGGGTCGTAAACTATACCAATCTTGTTTTTGTTTGTAACCGCGCCCGTACTTTTATAAAAATGCTTAAATTTAAGGCAGTAAACAGGTTTTTATCCAGATAGACAACCATAATAACAGAACCTTTTTGAATCTGATAAAAACATATTCTCGAGGCTTAACTTAAGTATAACTTAAGTTTAAGCTAAGTTTGAATGATTTGATGAACTATAGAAATTCGGTTCAGCTTCATAGGTGAAAATTATATAATATACAGTAATGGATTGTTATGAATCTCAGAGAAGGTTAAAAAAGCAAGCTAACTAATCGACCAAGGCGTCACAATTCTGTTTGAAAGTGTTTATACAAGGTTCGTTTGTTGAACTAGCAGTCACAGTAAAATTGCCGACATTTACAATGACAATAATAGACATAAGTACTAAGTAATATTACTACGATCACGTAATTTTCGCCAGTCACCAAAACAATGCTTCGATGTATTGATGTATAATTGGTGGGGCGTATGATCATGTGGGCGAACAATGGCAGGCAGCGAGATCACACGACGATAACTCTAGGAATATTTACACACAAGACGTGTTTGACTCAAACAACTTGCGTGTGCGATTATCGTAAACTTTTACTGTAATATTGATATTATTAACATTTATTAGATTAAGTTTCCAAATAAAATTATTAAGTTCCGTCCTTTGTATCTAAAATGTTCAATGATTCTTAACCCTGTTAAAAGCTTTAGAGTTAATTGATACCTTGTCTTCATTGGTACAAAACTGTTATGGCTTTTAATTGATGTGACTGGAACTCGACTTAATTTTCGTGCCAGTGGCCTTGAAACTAAGTTTTTATTTGTAGGTACGTGAAAAGAATACAAAATGCAGTATTACGTATTTGTGTAACTTGCTTTGTCTACTTAACGTCGCGTCGTCGCCGTCATCGCCTCGGCTGCGCTTGCGACATAGCGTTATAACTGCGTTGCGCCACGCGCGGGTCATATGTAGCCATTATTAATGATAATATAACGCTTACCAGTAACAGACTGTTCAGTGACCAAGCCTCTGTGTAATAGTCTGACAAATCCTCATTAAATTGTATGATATACTAGATTTATTGTTATATAGTAATTTTAAAATTTGTTCATTTAAAGTTGGCATAGTTCGGAATCGTAGCTCTACAGATCAAAACAGATTGTAAAACAACGTCCATCCCACCGTGCTTATACTGGTTCTAAAGCTTCTCAATATTAGAAAATACATGTTATATTCGAAGAGGAGGCGCCTAAAAAGTCACCACGTGTCAGAAAGGGGGAGGCGGGAGGGGGGGCTATAAAAGTGACTCAGAAACTTCACAGAATGACCCCTAGGACCCTTATCCCGGTATTGCGTTCCCATGGCATAACATCACCTTCACCAGACTAAAAGCTAGTTTCTAAATAAGCATACCTACTTACTTTAAAAGATTCAATAATAATTTTATTCGTGTATCCTGCTGAACCGGATTCGGTTCTAAAGATGTACCTACAATGATCAATAAACATGAATATTGTCTCATGTTTCGCAAATCAGTGTAAAGAAGACTGGAGTCGATGATTTAAATGCCAAAGTGATCGAATGAGCAATATTTATCAAGCACAAACACTCACGCCTCTACTACCTACTTTATGGGTTGTGCTTTGTTGCGTCCACACAGTTCAGGTATCTGATTTATAAAATATGTAATTGGGTATATAATTGGGAACATAACATAACATCACGCCTGTAATCCCCGAAGGATTAAGGAGAGGTGTACCCATTAGTACACCCACATTTTGCCAGTTATGTTTAAGTCCCATGTAATAGGGGACGAGCCTATTGCCATCAACCGGGCACAAATCCAGACTCCGTGTTTGCTACTCAGAAATTTCTTATGGAACACCTCATTAACACTTCGCCCGACCTGGAAATCGAACCCAGAACCTCATGTAAACTCATTTTCGTATCCAGTGTGGGATAATTTCAGGCAATACATAATCTTTATGCATATTCGGTATCCCGGGTGTCCGTTTCGATTGCTCGGCCACATTGTCGTAGAATTAAAACGACTACGTCAACATTACGAAGGAATTTGTAGAACACTAACAGTGCAAACCGCAAATTCGTAGATATAATATTCAGAAAGTTATAAAGGTTTAACCATGGCCGCGCGGTTGAAACGTGGAGGACCGCGCGGCCACGGAGTTCTAGCAAACGGAGCTTAGTAGAGGTTCCATTCTTTTTGTTAACCACTGATACGATTTCGAAGAAAATGTAGATAGTATAAATAAAGGCCTAATGTTTGTAATTCACGACCTACAGTACTTAGAAGTTATGGCCGCGCGGTTGAAACGCGGAGGACCGCGCGGCCACGTAGTTCTCTTAAACGAAACTTAGTAGAGATACCATTCTTTTTGCTAATCACTAATACGATTTCGAAGAAAATGTAGACACTATGCATAAAGCTGTAATGTTTGGACTTCACGACCTATGGCACATAAATGCTATAATCCAAGTTAGAAGTAGGGTGACCAAGATTTATAGATATTATAAAGAAAAAATATTATGTAGAAAGGATCATAATCATTATCATCTACAGACTGAATTCACCCACTGCTGGGTATAGCCTCTCTTTGTTGTGCCATTCTCCACGGTCCTGCGCCAGCCTCATCTGCCTGTCACGCCGCTGGACGACCCACACTTCTTTTTCCAGTTCTTCTTTTTCAAAATGTTTATCAGATTTCAATTCGATTCCTTCTCGCACTATACGCAATAAGATTAAAGATGTCATTATAAAATAACTACTTCTTAAAATTGTAAAGCGTCGATTATCGCTAAAGCCAATTTACCACTATTTGTTGTAAAACAATACTCGTGGCTTAATAATATCTGCGACTCAGGTCGATCTTTAGGTTAAGCCGCTCTTGTCTAGGTTGGTCTGTGGATGGGTGACCGCCCATTACATAGGTAGGTACCGAGTTTCCTCCGTGCCTCGGAAAGCACGTTAAGCTGTTGGTCCCAGCTGCCATATTATTAAATAGTTCTTTGACAGTCGTTACAGGTAGTCAGTGACCTGAAAGTCTGTCGACCAGTCTTACCAAAGGGCATCGTATTACCCAGTATTAACTGAGTTGTGGAGGTCAGATAGGCAGTCACTCTATGTAAAATACTGATGTTCAGCTGCATCATCCGGTTCGACTGGAAGTCGACCCCAACATACTTGGGCAAAAGGCTAGGCAGATGATGATGATGATGGTGTTGTAAAATAATAAACGCCTCTATAAAAAAGTATTTTTTTCAAAAAAATAAATATTTTCATTACATTGTGACATTAATTTGAGTTTCTATACTGACTGAAGGTCCGTTCTTCATACTGAGCGAGTTAGGTTTGCTCTCAATAATAATAGAAGTCACCTACATATATATAAAAATGAACTTTAATACAATGATTCAAAACTCTGTTTTAAGGTTGATGTGACACAGATACCGCGGCCTCGGCACAAGGGCTAAGAAGGAACATTACTGGTTTTTAGTCAGTAGAAGTCTGACACTCCATTTCGCTCTGCCCAAGAGTGGATTTGATGATTTCCCACCCCCCAAAAAAAAAAAAAAAAACTTGAGAGGTGTCAAGGGACACCCGGATGGAACGAAGTTTTGAAAATAACTGGCTTGCTTTCTATGAGAGAGATAGAGAGAGACAGACAGAGAAACACGCGCACTCCGCACGGCTTACAACTACAACTATAGCAAAAAGTGTCGTTATATCTTTTGGTCTTAATTTTTTCCGTCTAGCCCCATTTCGCAACGCGCGAAAAGGAACTTCGTTCCAAAAAGGTTGATGTGACAAGGTAGCCCGCGAAATTCCAATTTTCTTACGTATTTTGCAATTTGCCGGTCAGTGTCAGGTCAGGTTGTATGATAAATAAAATAGGATTTGCGACCCTAACGTGTCATGCCGTCGCATGTTTGTAAACGCACCCACGACACAGGAGAAATTCCTAGTGTGGGGCAAAGTTTAAAAAAAAATGTGACTTTACTGAGTAATATTGATTAAATTCACCAATACAACCCTCTCAGTTCATGAAGGTTCCTTGAGTGACTATTTGATGAAAAAGGCATTATCTCTAATTAAAAACAAATTTTATGATGTTGCTTAATTAATTCAGAGAAATATAAAGGGAGTCCTATGATTAAATGAGTAATGAGTAAAAAAAAAAAAAAAAATTCTGTAGCAAAATGTTAAAATCAGTATTTATACCAATACGGTGTTAACATTTTGGCATAAGTACTTCTTTATCCAATTTACCATTCTTTTGCGTTTCTGACGTTCTACACCCAAACCTTATTCCCTCATAATAAATAATATGCCAGAGGCTTATGTCCAGCAGTGGGCGTCTTTCGGCTGAAATGATGATGAAATAATATTATATGCACGTAAAAACGAGGCTTTCGGAAATGTCTGATTGACGCACATTAAATTTTAGTCACCCTACTTCTAACTTGTACTATAGGTTTAAAGTGCTGTAGGTCGTGAAGTCCAAACATTAGGGCTTTAAACATACTGTCTACATATTCTTCGAAATCGTGTCAGAGGTTAGCAAAAAGAATGATACCTCTACTAAGCTCCGTTCATGAGAACTGCATTACCGAGCGTTTCGACCGCGCGGCCATGGCATATATGTGCTGTAGGTTGTGAAGTCTAAACATTAGAGCTTTATGCATAGTGTCTACATTTTCTTCGAAATCGTATTAGTGATTAGCAAAAAGAATGGTATCTCTACTAAGTTTCGTTTAAGAGAACTACGTGGCCGCGCGGTCCTCCGCGTTTCAACCGCGCGGCCATAACTTCTAAGTACTGTAGGTCGTGAATTACAAACATTAGGCCTTTATTTATACTATCTACATTTTCTTCGAAATCGTATCAGTGGTCAACAAAATGAATGGAACCTCTACTAAGCTCCGTTTGATAGAACTCCGTGGCCGCGCGGTCCTCCACGTTTCAACCGCGCGGCCATGGTTAAACCTTTATAACTTTCTGAATATTATATCTACGAATTTGCGGTTTGCACTGTTAGTGTTCTACAAATTCCTTCGTAATGTTGACGTAGTCGTTTTACTTCTACGACAATGTGGCCGAGCAATCGAAACGGACACGTATCCCGGGTATTCGTAAAATTACTTTATTCATCACAGATGAAGGATATTTGAAAAACCCATTACAAAAGTTGCATAATATACTTTTCTTCTTTTAATAAATCAAACAGAAATTACAAAAAATGGGAGCTTCGAGAAACATCGATTCGTATCGATTTTCATTGTCAATGTTAAATAAAAGCAAAAGATTGTCGTCTCAAGTCATATTATGTAAGCGCTCTGACCTTCTTTCAACCTGTCCTCGTATCGTAAGTTCGGTAGGGTCACTTCATTTCGCACTTCAATTATCAACGTGACTTCTGGGGCCTTAACACGTTAATATTGTTTCCTTAATAAATCCATGAATGACTTGTTTAACATAACATTTACATAATAATTGATAATAAAAGGAAGTTATGTAAGAATAACGTTTGTTTTGGTAACGTAGCCTAGCTTGCGCTAGGATAGGTCATTCGATCTACGATGTGTTTATTGTTTACAAATGCTTCGTACGTACTACCTACATCATCATCATCAGCCTATAATGTTCCCACTGCAGAGACTCAGGCCACCTCTCTAGGAGAGAGATGGGCTAAAATCCACCACGTGGTGCAGTGCGGATTGGAAGATGTCACATGTCTTCGAATTCTTTGGTTTTCTCACGATGTTTTCCTTCACCGTTTTGAGAGCAACGGTGATGATATAAATTACACAAAGTAATACGGCTGCCTTTGTTCGAACCCACGACTTACTGTTCGTAAGTTGGGGCCGCCACCACTGGGCTACCGCTGCTCCTACGAACGCTGCACCGTACGGCGTACGTACTTAATTCAGAACAAACATCAAGTGCCGTATGGTGCCGTCGCCGTACCTAACCGCTAACTAGTATATTTTTTAGAGGTTGAATTGCGTCAAACCGTTATCATTTTGTTGTTCGTATTTCAAGATCCTTTTCATGCCTGTAGGGCAAAGTTCTAAAATAATAAAATATATAATATAATAAAATACTTCCTTTAGTGAATACGGTAGAGATGCCTTGAGAGGATGCCAGTCAGGACTCCTAACCCATTTAATATATTATGTTAGGAAGACTTCGGAACATGCACATTTATCTAAAATAAAGAACTCGAAGCAAATTTGTTGCAAAAGCAAATGTTACTCCGGTCGGTAACTATTTCCCCATATTAATGTACAGTTCAAAATCGAAGTCCAAATTGTTACATTATATGTAAATGCTCCTGGTCACAAGTACTTACCTTTACGGATGTTAAATCATGTCTATCTGATTGTCGGTACATCATTGTGTCGGACGATCTATGAGCTGTCCGTAAATTCTTGGTTGGTCACGTAATATTAGAACACCTTTTATTTTTTATGATATTGAAGGTTAACCAGATGATCCACTATCTGAATGAGGAGATGCGTTAGTATGAGAATTGAGGCGTTCATAACCTAAGACATAAGAAGATTGTTGTTGAGTGTGGAGTTTCATTAAAATATGTGTTTTATACGAAGTTGGCCAGGTACAAAATATGTGTCTATACATTTTACATCCTCGCGGATTTTATGTTTGATAAGTTATAGGAAAGCATATTTTATGTTGATTAGACTCATTCATTATCCTCAAAAAAATAAAACAAATAAGTCGTGTTCTCATTTTGCTTGCACACATGTCAGAACACCATTAACGGCACAGTAAGTTATTATAACTATATAGGTGGTCCTCTATCTTTAAGGTCATCACGACTTTTATCTATTCTGACCTCCTTTTTTCTTAAAAGGCATTAATTAATGTGGTATTACTGGTATCGTCACCACCAAAAAAGAATATTATTCTACTTCTTACAAAAAAAAACTTGTAATCCACGTCTCTCAAATGTCACGGGGTATTATAGAGGCTTCAAATAGTTATACTGGCCCAAACGAGAATCCGATACGCACTTTAACCTTTAGGATAACTTAGGTCGATTTCAGATTAGTGTATCTTCGCACGTATAAGCTGGTTTTTGGAAACATGTGTACGTACGCGCGTACACTTGCACCTGACTTGCATAAGCGCGAGTCGCGTGACTTTATTGTAACCGACAGAACCCACCATCCACGAGCGATCACCCTGGAATGTGCGCTTGTACGTAAATAGGGTTCACTTTTTTTAAGCGCAAAACGTTAAGCACTTTGAAGAGCGTGATCTGAAACTTATTTCATCGAAAAATACGCTACTCTGATACCACTCTTACTTGCTACATCAGTTTTATAGAAAATGTATAGGTATACAATTCTGCAGTTCCTAGACTTACATAACAGAGCAGGAGTTGCGTCAGCCTTAAACAAACTCGTAATCCTTATCAATAGCGAAATTATTATTTATAGGAAGTTTTCTTGCGATAGTGTTTGTCCTATAGATGTATCCTGTTGGACATTATACCTCTCAAATATCCCAATAAACTCTGACCTCAGCTATTAAATTACGATATTTCCTAATACAGATCGAACTATCTAGCTACATATTTAGATGGGAGTAGTCGAGTTGTCGCCCCACAGCCTGAGGGCCTCTGTTGATAAATTACGTTTTGTAAAATATGATTATTAAAATGTCAATGGAAACACCATAGTAGCTTTACAAGACATTTAAATATGGTACATATCTTTGGGGTACACTCACTGTACGGGGACTAGATACGTAACCACATTTTGTGGCTCGGCACTAATAGCGCCTTTCCGCCTTGATTCGTTCTTTTAATTTCTCGTATATAGATACATACATATTCATTTTCTTTTATATTACCCTTTAAAGAACTTATTTATGTAATTTAATAAATATTAATCAGTATAAATTCATCTAGCGGAGAGCTCGTTACAGCAGAAAAATCCGGATATTTTGAATAAAAGTTCAACTTGGCACCACATATTTTAATCAAACTTTATACGACTATCTGTTAACGGGCTATGCCGAAAATAAGTCATAGCTCGATGGGCGTGATTTCCTCGGCGCCCCCGCGCGCGCAATGCAGTTTACGAGGGTTTACGCGGTTGTCCTTGTCACGCACTACTTGAAATTCTTGAAATATTAGCACACAGGAGGTATGGAGTAGACAAATATAAAATAATACAAATAATTAATTTCAACCATTTTTTAATATGTAATACGAATTCATTAAGTAATGAAGGTATGATAACAAATTATTATTTCTATTCTTTTTGTGTTCTTATAATAAAAACGTGGTGCATGTATTATCAATATTTTTAACACATTAATTTACTTTTATCTATATTTAATCTACTTTTCAAAAACTCGTCTATTTGTATGCATAATAATATTTGTTCGCAATTTCAGCGTAAACTACTGAACCGATTTTAATACTTAATTCATTCTCTGGTATATTCTAGGAAGCCCAAGACGTATAGATTTAGTGTACAACATAATATTAAGATGTCAATCTTATTAACAGACTTATAACTATAAAATCGAAAAATGACAGAGCTCCACACAACAAATAAAATAAAAACTTTATTTTAAGAAAACCTATTTTAAGAGAACCTATTTTAAACTACATCATCATCATCACCATCATCAGCCTATATAATGTTCCCACTGCTGAGACACAGGCCTCCTTTCTACAATAGGTAATGGGAACGAAATGACAAAAGTATACAATAACACAAAATATTTAAAAAAAAAGCAACATATCAGTAAACTAATTTTATAGAAAGAACATAAATACCACCCCCACCTCTTACCACCAAATAGGCCGATAAATCTTGACCGCCAGCGTTCTTTTTACATGGCGCGACCTTTACCTGTATCAAGCCACCTCAAATATTTTTATTACAAGAATCATGGTGATTCTTGTAATAAAAATATTTGAGGTGGCTTCAAATGCATGATAAATGGCAGGGTTCGTAATATCTTGGTGCAGATTTTTTATGTTGTCTGATTGCTGCAGATTTTGTAAGCCATGATTTTTTATGGCGATACATTTATGTACTTTCGTATCTTTAAAATCTTATTTGTTGTTAATATTTTTAAATTATGTTTTCCGAGGTTCCGAGGTGTGAACACTACGAACGATATCATTCCACAGTAATAATTAAAAAAAACAAGCATCGGGATCGGTAACATAATAGGGTGTTTCACCAAAAACATCTAATTAGTTCGTCTGTTAGATTATCGAAAAATATTGGATACGTGTTTTTTGTTTTATCAAATTAATCAAAATTTACGAAACTAAGACGTGTCAAAGACTATGAGGGGCGTCACTTTCAGGGTAAAAAAGTACTAAGTTTGTGACGTCACACGACTTTTCGAAGCACTGTATACTGTATAGTCTTCATCTTTTGTTTACGTGAAAAAAGAAAAAATATGTGTCCATTATTTTTTGGAAATGTATCTGATGGACTAATTTTTTTTTTTTGTGAACTACCCTATTATTATTGTGACTGATTTCGTTTTCGGGGACGGTGTCCATACATTTTTGCACATTGTTCTTTCTAAATATATGATTTTTGCAACCAATCTTTTCGACCGTGATTGAGAGATACAGTATTGTCAAGTATTTGTGTCTATGTGGTACTGTCTCCATTAGCTATGATCTTCCATAGATACGAATGCATTTCTATAGACTGTTTAAATCCTTCGGCGATAATAGTGGATTCCATAGCTGTTGAAGATCCGCTATAATTTTTAAAACACTCATGTTGTTTTACTATCTCATTTGCCTTTCCCACTCAAGCACAAATACATCAGTATTTGTTTTTAACTTCCATGAAAAGAACTTTACGAAATCGCCAATAGTGCAGCATAATTAGTTCTGTATGAACGTTTACCGCAACAACCATCTAAGTTTACAAATCTATTATTGGTAACCATCTTTAGTAACCTTTCCTACTTTGTCTGCCGCTTTTTTCTCCCGTTCCCCCGATTTTCTCATCTCTTACCATGCCATCACTTCCCATTCGTCAGATACTACATCTTGTATCTATTTGTACGGTCAGCAACAGAAGTAGCTGGACATTTTGGAAATTTAATTATTTGATGACTGTTATTAATATTATTATTCCGCTGATGTCTGCCGACATCAGCGCCGTTTTAGAACCCTGAAAGAAGTATAAATCAACTTGGAAAAATACTATTTATGCCAAGCTCTAGTACTGGGAAGATCTTAATATATCTGTATATATAAAATTAATGCAAAGCTGACTGACCGAGGATACAAACCCTTAGACCAAGAAACGTTAAAGGACAATGGCGAAATCTTAGCTGAATTTATTTTGAGCGTCTAAAAGTGACTTATATACAAAGGCAGTTCCATTATTTTTCTACGTTTTTTCAAAGTATCACATTAACTAGTTAGAGCCGGATAAAAAAAATATTTTAAATGAAAAGTTAATTGATTTTTTCATTGACGTCGAGTGTTGCCATTTTATATTTATTCTGCCTAGTGACATTAACTCAGCATTATTGTGTTTTATTCAGTTTTAATTTCTTATTGTAATTAAACTGAGTAAATTAAGTAACAATACTGTATAATTCTAAGTGGAAGTGTTCCTTACAGGGAGGTAAAAATATTGTACTGTAAAAATAAATGAATTACTTTCAATTAATGACTAGTAAAAAGACTAATACCCCAAATCTAAAAAAATATAACTTGCGTTTGACAATTATTGTTGATTACGTTTATGTCACAGACGCCTTACTAAGTGTATTTATAATAGAAAATGATATTCCTGGACGAACAGGAATCAGTGAGTACTGCTGTAATTGCTTAGTTGGTCGGCGCACAGTTGGATGTTGCGCTCATGTAATGACCCTAGTCTGGTACTTAGGATGGGCCAGACATCAACAAAATGTTACCGCACCTGCTGAATTTCTGGATGAAATAATGGATGCAATAAAAAAAAAAAGAGAGGATGACAAAGAATAAATATTATGTAAAAAAAAAACTTGTTTTATTGGTTCTTAGCAACTTACACAACATATTTCACACACATTCTAGGATTTTATAAATACTTATTTTTCTGAAAGTTAGCCAGTATTTATAAAATTCAAAAATTAAATACTATAATCCTATTGCTTCAATGCCTAAAACTATGCTGACGGTGTCTGGCAGCCTCAGACCTGTTGTACCCACGACGGCTGATCAAGCTATACAAAACCAGTTTATGGATCTCTCATTGTACAGAAAATATATACAAAGCGAGGCCACGTTATACTGGAAATGTAAAGCTTGATGTGCCGCCGTGTGTACATGATACCAATTGTATATTATTATCATTGTAAGGCGTGCAAAGAGTATTTAACCACTGGGATTACCTACCTTTTTAACATTGCATGCTGTAATAACTGGGAAATAGAAATACTAAATGCAATGTTGCCCTTTTACTTCCTCGAATTGGAATTACCATAGACATAACCTACAAAAGTTCATCACTGAATTTCTATTATTCTCGGCCTTCTCGAACAAAAATTCTTCCACAAACTAATTCAGAAGTTGACGGCGAGTTAAACAAGATATTTTTCATTTAAAGACGCCAGTATTTTATCTCAGCTAAATTAATGTATGGGAAGCTGCCATTGTCCTTTCGCACACGTATTTCTCTTATGACGTAAGCATCCACTAAGAAAAGATTTTTCAAAATTCAACTCTCAAGGGGGAAACAGGGAATAAAAGTTTGTAGTATGGAAAATCGGCATTTTTGATATTTCCGACATCCACGTTGGCAAAGCCGCGGGCAAAAGCTAGAAGTAAATAAAATGAGAGAACTCACGTTTTCTTCAACTTCTTTATATTCGTTATCAATATCATGTTGTTGCTTCCTTTTATTTCTGGAATAAAAACCATCAACATTCAAGTGGAGCATAATAACATTCAGATTGTTTTTTATCTTTGATAATTTTTGTTCTACGGCTTTTAGTACAGTCATTTGGTCGAAAAAATAGAGGTTACCTGGAAAGTTTTCCGGGAGTTTTGAAAATTGGTAATTTTATAGATTTTGACGTGCTCTTTCCGAATTTAAACTTTGCCACCTCGTATCTTTGCCGCTCGCGCCGCCATATTGCAAAAATGGCGCCTAAAAGCAGTTTTTTGATAATAACTCCTTTCCGACGCATTTTACAAGAAAAACATATCTATACAAAATAATAGTAGAGAAAATTTCCTACAATTTATGTCATAACCTTTTTTTTCCTTATTTAAAACCAATAGTTTCGGCGTACGAGCGCCGTAAACCATTATACAACTACGCTAAAAAAAAAAAAGGGAATATTCTTGTGATCGCAAGTGCGACTACTTTGCTTGATCCTGGGTTAGATTCCCAGGTCGGGTGAAGTGTTATTGCGTTTTTCCATCAGGAATTCTTCAGTAGAGGCCACGGAGTCTGAATTTGTGGCCGGTTGATGGCAATAGGCTCGCCACCTATTACATGGGACTTAAACATAATTGGTGAAATGTGTGTGGGGTGTTCACAAGGAGTGATGTTATGTTACTACATGCGGACGTCTTGGTCCAGGGGGTGCTGGACTATGACCGACATAAAATAAAATAAAAATAGCCTTTATTAACTTACTACTTACGTTAACATTCTCTTTCTTTGAAACACAACAACAAATACAACGACCGACATAAACTACTGAAAGTCATTTAGGTCGTTCCTAAAAGTTCTGCAGAAATGCAAATCACTTTGAATAGGTACCATTAGACAGTTAACTATGCTCTCAGGACATCTATTCTATAGTAGAACAAATTGTAATGTTATAAAACAATAGTAATAAAAGCATCTATAGCTCCTTCCTAAGAAAATCGGTGGTGAACCACGGACAGACGGACACACGACGGCAGTCGGACAAGAGAGTGATCATAAAAGGGTTCCTTTTTTAAGGGATTTTCCTTATTAAGGTACGGAACCCTAAAAAACGCGCTTCTAACTCTACCTCAAGGTGGTGTGGAAACGCGTTATTAGCGCAAACACATTTTAAATTACAATTTGCGGCCCTCGTACGCCGTCACTATTGATTTTACGAAAAACGTTATTAGGACATAAATGTAGGAAATTTTCTCTAGTTTAATTTAATTCTGAACTATTTTTATCGTAAATTGAGTCGGAACGAAGTTATTCTCAAAAAACTATTTTTGAGTGTCATTTTTCCAAAATGGCGGCGCGAGCGGCATAGTTACGAGGTGGCAAAGTGAAATTTCGAAAAGAGCACGTCGAAATCTATAAACTCACCAATTTTCAAAACTCCCGGAAAACTTTCCAGGTAAAACTACCAAATGACTGGACTATTTTAAAAATCACAAAAAAAATTACTCTACTTGTAAGGAAAACTGAAATGATTAATAAACTCCAAATCCATACCTCACTAAAGACCAAAAAAATAATTTCGACTAAACTCACCTCTTTTTGCAATTCAAATGTCTCCATTCGTTTATGTGCTCTTCACACGCGGTAATAGAAGTTGACGTATTAATGATGTTTTGTTGACATTCTAACCTAAAATGATTTATTAGTACATTTTAGCCTGTTTTATTTTTATTTCATAAATATTTTGCTCTAGCAAATAGAATGCTAACCCAATATTACTTTGCGAGGCAAATATAGGTTGTAGCTGATTATCTAAGTATATGAGCGGAGGTGGCGACTTCGATTGCAGCTAAAAACGTGCTCATAGTTACTGATAAAATAGAAACTATTAATTATTGTACATAATAACATTAAAAATAACATACTTACTTCTTACTCTCTTTCATTTTCTGAGCCCTCACCCTCAGGAACTTCAAACGTTGTACTTTATTTAGTTTTGGTTTCATATTTCTTCACATTTTTATTTATAAACAATTAAATACTCATCACAAATGGAAAACGATACGTTATAGGTACTGTTAAATCTCAAGAATAGTCTTTATATACCTATTCAACACTAATTAAGTAACAATCTACTATCTTTTACGAATTATCAATTATTATAATCACGAAAATCTGATGGCACAGATTTGTAAAAAAATGTCATAGGTCCTGCGTCGATGAAGCCCACCGGGCGACTGATCTGACAAGCGAGCGAAAGTGATGCAAATACTTTTGAAACGCAAAAGAAGAGATGGCAATAATGTGCGTCTGCTCGGAATAAAACAACGTATGTGCCAAAAAGAATTTTCTCCATTTTTAACAGAAAATTTAAATAAAATTTTAAATTACTTTCCTGGATACTTGATATAATAATTCTCTATGTTTCAAAGTCAATTCCATTGAATAATTCTTAAGTGTTACACCGTGATTTCTAAGAAAGTAAAAAAATTGATATAACTTTGCAATTTTTTTGTATCGAGAAAAATTCATTGAATCGTGTATTCATTTTCGTCGATACTAGACCAAAGAGTCAAAAACCATTCACCAAAATGTCAAATCCCTATTCTACATACTCAACAAGTTCGTAGACCTAGAAAAACCACATTTTTCTCAATCTATCACCTTAAGGCAACATTGCAGTTGCTTGTGACGCGATAGCAATTTTGTCTGTATCCCATAGTAATGTTAAATAATTGTAGAAAATATCGCACAGCCACTCGATGGCATAAAAGAGCGGCCGTAAGCGATGTTTATTTACTTTAACATTGTCCATTTGGCCAGAGGTAATCAAAATTACATTCTTCCGATGAGTTTATTTAAGAAATTAATTGCATTTTGTTAATTAAAGTAGTAGTACGTACATCGATGGAAAGTGTAGGCAGGTATGTAATGAAATATGTTTGCTCTATGAGTCTGAGATTTGTTTTTTGATTTCTGTACTCAATTTATTTTACTCCGTGTAGTTTATAGGTACCTACTTGCAATTTTCCTCGAAACTGCAACATATCAACTAGTGATCGATCGACAGTAGCATGAATTAAATGTTGAAATGTCAGTCAAAATGTTATGTAGACATTCACTCATTTTCCCTAATGACGTAAGCATTTTCTCAGCATTTATCATACCGTTTAGAACTGCAGGTCAATTTGCATTGAAGACTGCGTTTTGCAATATACAAAATATTTGATTTTACAAATTAAGACGGATAATCTCTCGAAAGGAAATCTATATACTCTGCAATTGCGTCACACTGCGGTTTGAACGTAAGCTTGTGTTCTACTATTTACGAGTACTGTAATTGCAGTCACTGTACTATAAATTAATGGTGGTCAAAGGTGAATGTACCATGTTCACATAATCTTTTACTATCACTTCTCGTTTCCCAAGAAGCGTAAACTAATACTAAATAATTCAGCTTAGGATGCTATTTCGCACAATCGAGAATTGTTAGTAGTGTCTTGGAGTGAAAGTCGTCACTGCAAGCGAACTTTCGTTATCTGTGGTATTACTACCGGGAGCGGCCTAATATGCGCAAGAGTCGCTCGTGATCGAACGGGACGATGATTTTCTCACGAATTTGAGTGTCTAGACCGATTGTAAAATTCTTTTATGTAATTATTAATGAGCAGTCGATTGTTGTCAATTAATTTTGAGGATGTAATTGATTCCTATTGTTGCTTGTATCGCTCAAAGAATTATTAGTTAGTTAAAGTGCAACTTGTTGTTGTTAAAATAGAAGTGAATTTCATTTGATGCGCTTGCACTGTGCACAATTCATTTATGTAAGGAGGATATGGAGACATAATTAAATCAAATAAATGTTGAAAGTTTAATTTCATTGGATATAATTTATATGACGTTGAGTAGCTGTTGTTCAAAGGGCGTGTTGATCAGCCTATGTGTGAACTAAGCACCTTTGACCTCTAAAACGTGTTCGTTAAATGTAGCTTAATATAGTGTAGTACGGTTCCATATTAAACGAGTTTAAGCCAAGTTAAACCACACCGTATATGACTCAATTCTCATTTCAATGTTAAGTAATAAAGATATTAATTACTTATTTTGGTAAAAAACAATTTTGTTGATTTTGTAAATAATAGCCAGATATAATTGACATTGAATTATATAAGCCGGAACAAGAAGTAAGTACACAAGGTGGCGGCAACAATATCGCAATAAATTAAACACTGGTTACACTAGAAATAATATAGAAATATTGTACAACTATCAAAAAAAATCCTGTGAAATGATTTTCAAACAAATTAAATAGCATAAGTTCATTACGAAATAGAACACCTTTTTTTTGTAAGGGCCACTCGCAGTGCATCTCTAGAAAGGATGGTCTATTGCTGAATCGGACAATGAAATAGAACACTATTTATAAATACATATTGCTTTTGATATAATATGTGCACCAAAAAATCGCATCTCGAAATATTTAACGAAATTGCCTAAGGTTTTTGATATAGTGATACGGGGGTCGTAAATAAATAAATAAAATGCTGACATTAAAAAATAATTTCCTGTGACTAAACTAAGTACCGAATATATTCGATTGAATTTTTGTATGCAAACTGGTAATAATGTCATAAACTAATGAGGCATTGTAATTAACTGTCGGCGCCTACATGTATATTATAACATCGCTTTATTCATAGAAATGTGTTTCCATACAAAAGACATCAACGCGTTGCATACCGAGAGTTGCAGTAATATTGTTTTCATTATTTTACAAGTTACAATACATTTTACACTACAGACTGTTCGTAGTGTACTGTTTTAAAAAGTAGATTTAACACTATTTTTCTTTTATTTTCAGGAAAGCCAGGTACAGATTACCCAGTGCTAGGTGCAGTGCCATACACCAACTTTTACTGCGATGATCAGCCTTACCCAGGCTTCTTCGCGGACATGGAGACCCGTTGTCAAGGTAACTGTCAAATAACAAACAATTAGAGGATCAAACAATACCAAAAAATGCGATTGTTACATGCGAATCCCTGAACTCTACTGTCACTGACATTCTCTATGCATTTCATATATTTTTATAAGCTTTTATATCTAGTATGTTATCATGCCTACAGCGTTTTCGATTATAATTTGTCAATAAAAGTTTTCATCACGCTTGATTACCATGATGACATTCTATTGTTATTGATTAACATATTTATTTTTTTGAAATACAAGATGTTAATCATGTTATAAATTATAACTGCCACTAATGTGGGAGGAGTTTAAATAATTCTTAGTAACTCAATAAATCACCAAAAAACTAAGCAGACAAAGAAAATTAATTATAAGATGTGGGTGTTCTCATCTTTCTGGTTCTATTGTCAGAACAAAGCTTTTGCCATTCTGTGGCTTAGACCTTGACCGTGCTATAATGATTTACTACTGACCTTATAATATTTTAAGGTCAGATAATTATAACGTAAAGTAACCCGGAACATGATCTCGACATGAAATGGTGGCCAAAAACGTGAGCTAAACCATTAAAGATACGCACTTATCTTCTAAATTAGTGAAGTCAGGTCTTGATAATTTATTGAATCATAAACTCGATTATTATGCCTTTTATAATTATATTGACTTTAATTAATTAGATGAACAGTTTGATAAAAAAATAAGACATCATTAAGAATTACTTCCTAATCATAATTAAAGTTGAGGAATGACCTGTTCTTTCAAACAAATTTGTTATATAATAAGCCCTCTTAAGTTAATTTGCATATTCTGTTAATTAGAAAATTCAATGGAAAAATTACAAGGATTATAATATGACATAATTATAGTTACTTAGAAGGTTTTCTTAAGTTTTTAAAATAATGTTTCGATTTGAATACATACTAAAAATATTCATAGTTACTTGTGATGCATTTAGATTCGATTACTTCTTCTTTTTCGAATCAAATACTCATTTTTAGTGTCACCGGTTTCTCGACAGACAATAAAAGTAATTTAAATGCAAAGCGAAGTATCTAATCTTGCTTGTTTAGTTTGTAGGACATTTTGCAATGCAAGTATGTGACATTTCTCAATGTTAACCGTTGTATCAATCAGGTAGTGTGCAGTTTGTAGGGCAAGTAGATTCTTTAACCTTTTCTAAGAAAACCTTTAATCACGTTTTATTTACGACACCTGGTTGGTCTGATCAATCGAGACTTGAGATATTTCGTCCGCAAGATGTCCTGGTAGTCAAAGTGCCACAGATTATTATTTATCTGCTATTTTTTTTATCTATTAAATTATTACTGTTATTGTTAAGTTTATCATTTCAGGCTAATGACGTCCAAATGCTGGACATAGGTTCAGTTCAGGCAGCTTGAATTAGGGTTGACCTGATATTGCGTAGTTTTCCCTACAGTTCGTTCAAACTTATTTTATCTCTGACAGCAGCAAGTCTGCAACCTTAGTGTTATGTCTTTAAACATTGTAATTTTGACATATTGCAATGCATACCTAAAATATATGTGAAAGAACTGTACAAATAATTTACGACCAGGGCATCGCTGTACGCAAAATAAAACGACAATGGAACTTTATAAATTACGATGTCAGAAGTACAGACGCCAGCACATCAAGCTACCGGAGTTACCAGAAACAGTAACATTTTGCCAATCAAGCTTGAACTTATTGCTTCCGCGATGAAGTTGAAATTCTATTGATAGTAGCTTGATGTAACTGGTGTCTGTACCACTACACAAAGACACAGTGTTCCAACAATTCCTACAAATTCAAAACGTCACGTTTGTGTTTCCAGCGTGGCATTACTGCGACATCGACGGCCGGCAGGCGTCGTTCCTGTGCCCCAACGGCACGGTGTTCTCGCAGGGCGTGGCCTCGTGCGACTGGTGGTTCAACGTGCGGTGCGCGCTGTCTCCGGCGCTGTACCGGCTCAACGCGCGCCTCTATCGCCGGAGGAAGCAGACGAGGCCCAAACCCCACCGACTCATAGACAAGAAACTCATTTCGGAAATCTTTTTGTAAATATTGTTTGAAAGATACGAATTTTCATTGATATTGCCGATGAACGACCAATTTGATCGGTATCTGGCAACTTGTGACAACACTGGTATTTGTGCCGAGTAAGACCATTTTAGTAGATCTAAGTTTCAAGTGTAGTGTAAGCTAGATTACAATAATGTAAGGTAATTGAAAATATTGAAATATGTAAATATATCTAAACAAAAAATGGAATAAAGCGACTCATCATCATCATCAGCAAGCTATAATGTTCCCACTGCTGGGACACAGGCGTCCTCTCTATGAGAGGAAATAGACTATTATCCACCACGCGGTCCCAGTACGGGTTGGTACTCGTAGATGCCACATGTCTTCAAATCGTTGATTCTTCACCGTTTTTCAGAGCAGTGGTGGTGAAATAATTTACACTAAATAATGCCCTGCTAGTAAGTCGGGACCACCGCTGAAGGGCCGATTTTTCAATACGCTTAACTTTATCTGGATAATAAAACAACGACAGTTCTGTACAGGTACTGTATACGTACAACCGTTGTTAGCGAAAATCGGCCTCTCGTACAATTACTAACTGCCGCACTCAGAGAAGTTTAATGATTACTTAAGCCGTCACTTAGTAAAGATTTGACACACAAATCCTTCACGAAAGTGTCAAAATCTTTACTAAGTGATGGCTTAAGTAATCATTTAATATCTTTGAGTACGGTAGTAATAAGTATGATAAACATATTCTTCTGTTGTAGTCTGTTGATATACCCAATGCTGACTGGGTTGTGAAGGTAAGATAGGCAGTCGCTACATATAAAGTACTATTATTCAGCTGCATCCAGTTAGACTGGAAGCCAACTCCTATATATTTGGGAATAAACTAGATAGATGATCATGTAGCCTGTCGAAACCTAAAATATGAAAGAGACTTGAAATCTATTCATCATTTAAGTATCAAGTGTACATCTATTTCATTATGAATATCTTGTAAATAGAACCTTAATTTTAGTAGGTTGTCATAGTTAGTGTCCAGTCTATTAAGCGGATCTAAATGATTTAGTAGGCTTCACTAAATCATTTAGATCCGCATAAAATATCTATACAAAAACAAAAGTTATACTTATAAAATATGAAATTTAACTACACTTTGAAAAATATGAACAATATCCAATATGGACATTATGGACTACCCATAATGTCGATAGTTCATAATAAGTACCATACTTCGCACTGTGATAATGAATTTTAAGCTGTCCATTTTTATGTTCCTAAATATAAAATTATTATTGCGAAGTGACTATACTTATGGATCTGGCATCGAGTCGCTAAGTGTGGCCTAACTGTCTGTATGAATGTTACGATTGTAAGATATGAATCACTCTTCTTGTCTACCTATACCCGCTAGTTGGTACATTTAAAAACACACACAATAATTTTTCATTACTGAATCCATTTAGGTAGGCCAATGATGACCTACTTAGGATTTTGAAAAACGTATCAGCAAGATGTATGGATCTCTTATAGGTACTCATACAATTCGGTATGGGCCAAGGTAAAATATATCAGAAACGAGAAATATCGTAATATCTTGAGCCACTTAATAATTGTCATAATGTGAGGATTATCCTAACATATGATCTATCACACTGAACTTACTACAATTTACAGAACTAAAATTATAATAAAATATATACAAGTATCAAAAAGAGAAGAATTACACACCGCTGTCAACAGGAAAAGTGCCCAGAAGGCTGGCAGCATTCCCACGTTGGATGGCAATGCTGATTCTTTGGCCAAAGAACAGGCCAGCCCTCTGGTCACGTGAAGAGTCGACCAACCGCTTGGCAATATCTTTAAATATTAGGTGAGCACTCGGACCCCAAGGCCCTAGTGTTTCAACCCCAAACGGCTCAAACACATAACTGCCAATTAAGTTGTTGTATTTGCGCCACTTGAGGTTTTCAGCACCTGCAGCAGCCGCCCCGGCACAGGACACCGTGCTAGGAAGATGGGATGGCGCAAGGGTGTCGACGCAAGTTGCGTCCCACACCAAAGGCCTACCCAACTTCCATGGCATTATGGTCATACCATCTGGTCTCTTCCCATCGACGCGTGCCAACCCATTGGGTTCCAAAACAGCAGGCACACCGGCGGTGGCCAGAGCACGTCGAATGAGATCATTAATGCTGGCGTGCCGGGCAATTCGACCTGCGCTCTTACTGCAGGAAAGGCCGTGGTGTCCGAGGCTATCGACTACTTCACCACATTGACAGCGATGTGGAGCCCCACACGGAGCACCCAAACGCAAACATGTAGCGAGCCGGAAGGTTGTGTCACCTAGCATAGTGCCTATATTAGGTGACGGTAGTGCCTGAAGCCAGAGGCCCGACTCCCATTCACCCACAGCCAGCAGGCGGGCACGCCCGGCAGTATTGGTAAATAAATACCTTTTTTTTTTTTTTTTTTTAAACTTTGCTAAATACCTGGCTTGTTTTAAAACCTACGCACAATCAAAGTACCTATATACTGCTATAAAAGTATGTGGCTGGAAAATTCAAATAGGTAATGGAAGAAAAGTATCATAAATATTGAAGTAGCAAGTTTTACTCTAAAGAAATATTTATTTATTCTAAAACTAAATCCTTAGTTTAAGTAATAAATGAATATTTGAATAACTCATTTAATCATTCCAATATTTAGAAAACTTTTCCTTCAGGCCCTGTCGAAACTTTCCTCTCTGTTTATATAATTGCTGAAGGTATTAGGTACCTGATAGTGATGTGTGATTCTCCCAATGCGTTGACTTAGTCAATAGGTACAGACGACAGTATAGCAAGCTATACGAAACTGTAAATGCAAAAAAGCATTCCTTAGCGATAAAGTTGGAAAACTATTAAATATTTTTTTCGGACTGCAGTAGTCTGAACATTAAATCATATAAATAGTAGGATACTACTACCATGAATAGGAAAAGATAATGTAAACATAGGTTGACTGGTAGAAAGCCTATAGATCTACCTATGTACCACTACTGAACATAAAGTTTAATAAGAGAAATAAATGAATTCATACAAGCATTCTAGCGTAGGTACTTGGTACTCAGATTAAGCACACGAGGGATTTGTGAAAGTTTTTAAAGATAATGAGGCCTGCTTTTAAATCCCTATTATCTATAAGATTTTGAATACATACTCGGTCATGTACAATACTTAAGCCTCACACAAACTATTGTACCTAAATGAAATGTTTCCTAATTTGTTTAAGTCATTTTGTAGCTACAGAACTTCTTTACAAATAGATTTCAATAAAATGTTATAAGCTCAGCGTATTTTTTAATGTGCTTGTTTTTAAGGAGTGTTATTTTATTAGATTTCGAGTGAAAGCCTTTCACAAAAGGAGTTTGGGCACTTCAGTATGGGGTCCGTCTCTGCTCTAGGAAAACACAGACAAATCACCCATTGTCTTTTTCTGAACGTATGACTAAGGTAATTCGTGTTTTGATAAGTCCAGTCCATTTCAACTGCAATTCCCTTAGTTGTTATTTTAATTTAATTTGACATTTCATATCACTTTGTTCCTTACATTAATTTTAGTTGCTTTTACTAATGGTTCCTGTTTCCGTGTCGTAATTTTTTTTGTTAAAAAGTTTTAATCTACGGCGGACAATTGGTACACCTCTGTTACTCGATAAATTGTCTGGTAGTTAATCAAGTTACATATCAGATCGTTTTGCATGAATACACACAATTACTTGTTACTTCACACTTACACAGTGATGGCTCGATGAGTGTTAACACGCTAGTTTTGTTCCTTTCTACTTTTATCAGCTTGAAGGTCAAAATAAATAACAATTATTGTGTAAATGATTGCTTTAATACACTAGCTCTAGTGATATATATATTTCTAAATTCACATGTCTGTGCTTTTAAGAACAAACTTACTACAGAGTGGCCTGTTAAGGTCATAACACCAGTATTATGCAATGCACGGGATTGTAACAGCTACCCCCTAGGCTCCTCGGGATAAGATAGTAAACAGGGATTCTCCAAACTTGCGGCAGTCGACCACTTCACAGCGAGCCTTCACCTCAGCCTCACCAAGTTCACCCAGTTAAAATTGGTTAGTCAGCCCAGTGCGCTGGGCGACGGCCACGTTTAGCCTCAATTGTGACGTCCACCCGATACTGGCGATGATGAGCTGACCTCATTCTGTGCTAACGTTGGGTGGAAACCTGGGTGATGTCGAGCCGAAGACCCGATGCAACGCTTCTTGTCCTGAACTTATATTTATGTGCTAAGAGGTTCGAGCTTCAAAATGTAGCATGAGTATCTTACAATGTTACAGAAAGTTCTACTCCAACAAAATAACGTTGAAAAGTAGTCGTCGCAGGACTACTTAGTAGGAAGGAATTGGGTTCGAACTCAGAAACAGGCAAAAGTCCTTATTGTTTCTCATAGAGTGTTCTCAGGCAGCCCTGAAAATGATATGCTCGTCCTTTAAAACAGGGCTAGGACATTATAAACATAACCGACGAAAGGAAAGTGTACTGAATATCTCTGTTTCACCTTTCAGCCAGCAGATGTGGAGATTGCCGTGGCTGCTGTCAGTGCGAGCGCAATGCTCATTAACTATTCAGGTTCTTGACAGGTTGCCGATGGAAAATTTTCATCGATCATATGGCTTGTTATTACGATAAAGAAATTAGAACTCTTAGGCCCGGTTTCCACCAAAGCCGAGAGGAGCGGAGACGAAAGGAGATGTGTGGAAATCGGCCAACCACATTAGTTAAAATTTACATCTGGTCTTTCGCCCTTTCTGTGATTGGTCGAATTTGGCACATCTCCTCTCCGCTCTACTCGCCTCCGCTTAATCCGGGCCTAAATCAGGATCGTTTATGACGAAACAGTATAACTGTTTTCTCCAAGGACAACTACTAATAGACTCCTGTAATCAAAAGAGCTGCAAGAAGCAGAGGTACGAATGAAAACTTAGTGGTAATCACAGTAGGCAAAGTGGCTATGGGTATATAGCCACTTTTCCAGTATTGTGATGATTTGAGACAATAATGATGATTATGTGACATGCTTCCAGAAAAGTGCTTATAGAACCAGTCAATAGAGGGAGCAAGAAGGAGAAAAGCTTCCTCAATACTTGTGTTGTCATGAGAAATGATTTTATAATGTGACCCTAATACCGTAATCGCGAAAAAAAATCTAAAAAAGCTGTTCCATATTTTTTTCGAGTTACGTGTGCTAGAGTTTATGGAACAGCTGCTTTTTTTTTGTGATTTCTGGGTTTGTCCCTCAGTAACGGTACAATACCCAAACGAAATTAGAACAGTTTATTTTTAAATACCATTTATATATTAAGGTTAAATGAGCTCGAATTAGCAGCGGCTTTGGACAGGTGCTTCAAAGTGTAGCTGTTATTACACAGAGAGCAGAACTGAGGGTGGCCCAACTTTTTTGGAAAGACATCGTATTCATTACGTCAATAGACTAGTTCTACCTGCAGCACGCCTGGTTTCGAAGTTGACGTTTCCAAGGGACCCACGGCAGTGAGAAGCCTGCTTGGAGTATTCAGATAATGATCATAGTTAACCGTAGGGTTCTGAAGAGCATTTTTCGTATTTTGTCATTGTCATTGCCAGTTTTCATCATCATCATTAGCCCATAATGTTCCCACTGCAGGGACTCAGGCCTCCTCTCTAGGAGAGGGATGGGCCTATAATCCACCACGCGGGCCCAGTGCGGATTGGTAGATGTCACATATCTTCGATTTTATTAGAGAAAATTTGAGATCTTCATAAAAACAATATTACGAATAGATAGATAACTTCTCAAGTCTGTTTGCCAAAATGCAAAGAACTTATCTTCTTAATTTATTCAACTGTAAATAGCCCCGACCATTCGGAGTCTTTAGTTCCCATGTATAGATTATACATTTCCATATCCTTGAATAAATATCGTTATTACACATTTATATATTTTTTTAATAGTTACATTAAATTAATATAATAAAATATATATTAAAAAAAAGTATCCTACCTGTATCGGGATAGGATCCAAGTTACAGATTTAAGTTACGGCGGTCAGGGCTCCAGAAGTAGGTACCATTTTCTGAATCAAGCCCGTGATCCAGCGGCCGAACGAGAGCTGCCTTAGGTGTTAGTAGAGTCTCTTGGGAATTAAGCCATATGCTGACACGATGTTCCGGACAACGATATTATGTTCTAGATTATGTAAATAGCAATGGGTAAAAGATTTATTTTATTTATTTATTTTATTTTACTATTTATGTACACACAGTAGACAACACAGGAAAAATATCATAATATAACATATGAGTACAAAGGTACTGCTTATTTCTCAAGAAGATTATTTATTTCAAGCGTGTTCCGGCGAACCAACAAATCGGCTAATCTTGGTTTCGGGCAACCATTCATTCTCTGTAGCGTTATTCGTTGAAACGTGCTGTCGCTAAATAATGGTCTCGTATAATGTTTTTTTCGTATTACCGTTTAAGGCTTGTATTCACGCCAATGACCTTGTGCATACAAACTACCCCTCTCGGTCGTAGATACGGACTTTAAACGGACGCATTTTTCATTTATTATAATTAAAATAATACATGTTTTTAAAAAGTAACAAAACCAAATTATTTTCCTTTCTATTTCAAAGCAGTAGATATTTTTTATATATTATTTTGTTAAAAAATGAAGGAGTAAAATGGTTCCATTCAACGATTTGGAGGTGATTTTGTGGATTTTTTTTCTTATTATGTGATACCGATACAAAAATTATGGCTAAACCAAATTACGTGTCATATCATGTAGATTACTAACAATTTTTTTCAGATGTAATTTCTCTGTAAGTGCCGGTGAAAAACTGCTTCATCTGCACGCTGTTTTTAAGCTTTTTCGAGAGAGGAGCCTTAACGGTGAACCATTCCTTTATGTCGCCAATTATATCGTTCAAGGGTAGTTCTAACCGTACGGGACTCCTGCTTTGTGTAGGTCTTTCTTTTCTTCTGTCAATCTTCTTGTTCCTCCAGCATAATCTTGGCTCCGATGGCAACCATGTCGCCACCGGACGACTCACATTTCTTTTCTCAGTTCTTAGACGCCGTTCGGTGACAGTTTTAGTGTACCTAAGTGTCCTGTTCAACTGAATTTGAGTTCTGTAACACTAATTATTCAGTTACTTTTAATTCGGGGCTAGTATGATTTTTTAGTTACCGTCAACATTGTTGAAGCTCTTTGTTCTTCTAGGAATATAGGATGTCCTTGATCACAATGTTAGAGAGGGAAGTTACTATCTCATTATGCCATAGGCTACAGCTATGCATTCTCACAAGAACACACATTTAATAACTAGCATTGTTCCGTAGTTCATACAATGTCGATTCATAACCAAGGGTCGTCGATATGAATTGCCAACGTTAAATGTGCCAAGCGTGGGAAATCTTTCTTGGCCACGATGCATTTTTTTCTTGTGACTCGTGTGTTATACAGAACTGACATAACTGATATAAATATTAAAACTTGAAAATTAGCCAGTCATTATTGTCTCAAATATCTTGTGAGTTTTCATCATCACCATCATCAGCTTGTTAACCCGCTTTTACAACAGAAGGCCGCTCCAATCACACTGCTTATCTCAACACTATATTATTATCTTTGGCCGGCTACTGTTATCTAATAGTACCAGCTCCCTGCGAAAATCGTCGCTTTCTTTTAGTTCATGATATACGTTTATATCATCATGTTTTTTAGTAAATATTTTTTTACTGTTACACCCACGGCAGCCAATAAAGCTATACAAAATCAGTTTTTATGAGGATCTCTCATTATACAGAAAATCAACGCAAAGCCAAAGACCGTGTTCAACTGGAAATGTATTTGTATAGCTTGATAATAATATGTCCGTGTGTAACTATTGGAAAAAACTGGCCAAGTGCAAGTCGGACTTCCACATAAACATGAAGGGTTCCGTATTTCCCGTCGGGGCTGCGGGTTGTTCACAAGAGATACCGCGGCCTCGACATAAAGGGCTAAGAAGGAACATGGGTGGTTTTTTTTTGTTTAGTCGGTAGAAGTCTGAACACTCCCTTTCGCTCTACCCAAGAGTGGGAGGATGATTTCCCACCACCCCCCCAAAAAAAAATAGGGTTCCGTTTTACGGAACCCTAAAAAGTAAAGTGGTTATACGAACGTTTAATAAAATGTCTCACACTTGCTTACTTAGCCCAGATAAATATACTTGTTATATTATTATTTACTTACATGCATAATAGCGAACATAATAATCTATATAAATAAAAATGAATTGTTGTTCGTTAGTCTGATTAAAACTCGAGAACGGCTGGGCCGATTGAGCTAATTATAGTGTTGAATTATTCGTGGAAGTCCAGGGAAGGTTTAAAAGGTGAGAAAGTGGTAGGTAGGTAGGCAGGGTAGTAGGTAGAGTAGTAGGTAGGGTAGTAAGTAGGATAGTAGAGTAGGTAGGGTAGTCGGTAGAGTAGTAGGTAGGGTAGTAAGTAGGTAGGGTAGTAGGTAGGTCGGGTAGTAGGTAGGTAGGGTAGTAGGTAAGTCGGGTAGTAGGTAGGTAGGTAGGGTAGTAGGTAGGTAGGTAGGGTAGTAGGTAGGTAGGGTAGTAGGTAGGTAGGGTAGTAGGTAGGTAGGGTAGTAGGTAGGTAGGGTAGTAGGTAGGTAGGGTAGTAGGTAGGTGGGGTAGTAGGTAGGTAGGGTAGGAGGTAGTAGGTAGGTAGGTAGTTGGTACACAGGCAGGTAGTAGGTAGGAAAAAGGGCATTGCAACGCATGCCGGGAACAGCTAGTACCCAATACTTATGAGTAGTTATTTGTTTAAGAGTAGAAATATTTTTACAATTAGATTAATAGGATATTACTGACTCCAAAATTACGCTTCACTGCGTTTATTGAACGTAATCGCGGTTAGATAAAAGAAATCATGCACACCTCAGAGTAGTTTCAATAGACATCAGTATATAATATAGGAAGAAGGCTTTTTATTATGCCGACGAAAATATGGCCGTATGGCGCGTTTCTCGAGTCATGCGGTCATTCGACATTCGTATCGCGAAGCGCGCCAGACGCATGCGCGAGTTCGACCGTTGCGTTTTCACGCGGGAAATATTTACGTCATTGTTTACGTGAACTTTAAATAAAAACTGTATGAATGAATGCCAATAAACATTAAAAAAAAAATACAATGGATTACAAAATGGAGTTGGTTGCGCTACTTTTATGCGGTAAGTACACAGTGCAATAAGTAAACATAAACAAGTTTAATGAAAATCTAAGATGCGGCCGGAAAAGTGCTTTTGTATTTAACGTCTTACGCCGACAACAGAGAGCCACAATGCTCTGAAGAATATTTTACACCTTTTAAGTGTCATTTTTAAAAGCAAGGCTACTACTACTTCTTGCAGTAAAATATAACAAATACATCTAGGATATTTTTATAATTATGAATTATTTACAAACTTTTGTGACACAATCTTTAAGCTTAAGTAGTTTCAACGAAAAACACCGGAATCACGCTGAAAATACTTCAGTTATGCACCTTAATTACTTGCGTTTAATTATGCTAATTACCGTACCTTAGTGCTCCTTTACGTTCGATTGTTACTCAATGACCTCTCGAAAGCGTTCCAAGCAGGCTACAGGCTGTCGTCTGTTCTCATTGTCAATGTCTTTTGAAAAACTTACCGTTTATTGCCAACGAGAATTACGTTAATTGCGGTCGTGTCCCCAACGTAATGACAGTTGTTGTGTCAAACTACTCAATCTCAATGTTGCATGTCTGCCTTGTGCATTTAGATCAACGCTCACTGTTATAAATTGCTCTGATTTATTTTTTCCTTGAAACGTATATTTTTAAACAGCGAAGTAAGTTCTTTGTTAGACGGACTAACCTTGTAGTTTTTATTTAATTTGTGTAAGAAATGGTAATTTGCTAATTACGCTGATTTTACCTCTGAAACTTGTATATAATTTTGGTTTAAAACGAGAATATTTATAGGCACTAAGTAAATTTTAAAACGATCTATGAATTGATTAAGGTGCCTGCCTGTCTTGTAGCTTGTAATTATTTAAGTATGATGACATTATATGGCTTGTTTTCCGTCGATGATTTGAATAAATAGTGACTAACAATGAATAAACACCACACTCAGGTCCAGCCTGTCCCTTTACTGCCCCGCAGGGTTGCCCTATATTGCGTAGTCTTTAAGTTTTACGCCCTGGCTGGAGGCCTTACATTCAAGGCCCCCACGAGATAGCCTCATAGGTTGAATTACGAGATGTAATACAGAACAAAATACATAAAAACCTGTCAATATCAGGTTGGTCAAGGTTTTGTCCCTTATATTACCTAAGTACCTTATTTTATTCACGACCAAGCTGAGGATTTTGCAGAGCCTATAGGTAGGTACTACCATTATAAAATACGAGATACCTTCAAGTAGTTACTTATACATAAAACGAGAAATCCATAATTGGCTAAGTTAACTAGTATGATATATTAGGGCACAATATATTTACATAACATTTGGCTGCACTGTCGCAAAATATCTGAAGATAAAGTATAAGTAGGTACCTAAGTATAGCGTTTGGATAAGTAGGTATATCGCAATTTCGTCGCCAATGTCTTTTTTTACTGAATTGTCGACAGTGTCGACATCTCGCGATATGTGTGATTTCATAGTACTTTAAAAATGTAAAACAATACGTTGTGAATTTAATTGTGTCGTCATTATAACGAAATTGCTCAAAATCATAAACTAACTTAAATTACTTTATTTGGCTTGGTATTTAGCCGTGAGAAACGATTGGTAAATAATTATAGAGAAGCTCATACGATTTTATTTTAAGCGTATCATTTGTTTTGTTCTTTTATTAACGAAAAGTGGTGTTCTTAAAACATTGTATATTAGGTATAAGAAGACTTTAAATATTATTAGAGACCCTCGAAACTATGTCAGAAACAAACAACATCTAGATACGAAATTCAACCTAGGTCATACTCTAGGCGGGATACCACCCATTTAAAATCATAAGAAGTGACTGGAAAGATACCTATTACAATAATTATGATTGTGAACTGTTTGAGATTCACTAGGTAGGTACTGGCTATAGAAACGCTTATATATGAGTTTAAAGGGACATAGAAAGGAAAATAACTTCTTATATAGCTTCCTTTAAAAAAAACGATATTCTAAATGCATCACACTACATACATAAGTAGTTCCAATAGAATGTGCTCAATCAGGAAACGGATGTTCGGATGCAATAAATTGTTCGTCTACTCGCAGTGGGATTAAGTACGCTAATCGACAGAAGGTACTCTACTCTCGTCTGATGGACATTTCTAAAACAGGGAAGTGCGCCTTTTTTCTTATTGTCCGCAACCTAATAGCTTTCTCCTCCATGCCATGCTAAACTTATTTTCATTTCCGCAATTAATATGTGACGAAGAAAGACACATTAGGCGTTCTGTTTAAAGATGATTGCAGAACTGTTACAGTGGCTGGTATGTTGTAACGTAGACACATTTATCATCATCCGACACTTAGGAATTACACGGTATGTAGGTATTTGTTTTATTTTTAACCCTAGCGAACGTAACCCAAACAGTTTGGTATTTGGGAGAGTAAAGTCATTATATTATTAATTATGAAATTGACAGGGATCCTATGAGATAGGACAATCTGAGAAAATCTGGAAAATCAAAAAGGTGCTTTTCAAAATTATGAAAAATAAATACAACCGAATTGAGAATCTCCTCCTTTTGGGAAGTCGGTAAAAAATTACCTCTATTATAGTTTCAGGGTTTTCCTAACTTAGCCACTGTACAAAAAGATCATAGATTTTGATTGCTTGTCTTTAATTGTTGCATTTTCCTTGTCGCAGCACATTGTTTAAATAATTTAAAATTATGGTTGGCTGACTTAGATGTCGAAATACTTGTAGATATTCGCTATTATATAATTATGTATTATTATTTGTTTTCTATTTTACTTTCATCGTCCGTTACATAATTTGAAAACAAAATACTAAAAATAGAAGATGCTTTTTGCTTTTGTTTAGAGTTTTCAATAAATGTTTCGTAATGTCTCATGTGTCGCTACCCATTTAGTCTTGATAGTTTTCTAATAAATTAATTTACCTATTCCGATTCACCAAATAATTTATTTAAATGTATGCTTCCGGTGCATCTTTATATTTCTAATAGGACTGCATATTTTATCAGAAACCTTGGCAATAACAACATTATTCGTTGTATTAGAGGTGAACATTAACTCGAATCAAAATTTTTCGGTCCATTTCTGAAAGTACTTATAATAAAATGTTATGTAAAGTCATGATGATGTAAACTGATGAACTGAATAGTACCTCATAATATTCTATTTTGTTATTATTGTACAGACAGACTAGAGACTTATGTGGATTCTTGAGTGAAATAAATAATATTTGAAAAGGTAGGTATACAAAATCCGTTGTGACTGATTAGTGTTAGGAATCTAATGCCTAGACTATTTGGCGTATTAACAATATAGAACACAGGGTACTTAATTTGTTTTAAGTACCTACATACAACATACATCAAATCATCTAGGTACATCTACATACATACACTAAAACGTTCTTTTGCATGAAGTATTGCTAATTCTATTACGTATGCGTATAACGGCGACCTAATAAGGGTTAGTTTCATACCACGAACGGATTACTTAATTGAAAAATAATTAGAAACAGATTAAAGCTGGCCTAACCCATGCGCGCTTTACGGAGGTACAGTTAATTATGTCATGATTACGCTCTTCGCTGTTTCTCCTTATATCACACTTTAGGTAGGTACCTAACGTTAAGTGATCATAATTGGTTGCCTTCTGTAACCTAGAGTTCCGGATGAGTAAATTATAGGTAGGTAGGAATCTACTGCAATTTACGTTTCAGGACTACATTAGCTATACCAGAGATGTGCGGCGTAGCCGACTGGCTGACGAGTCCGTTTCAAAGAAGCCGACTAAGCGGCAAACTAGTCGGCGAAGCTGATCAATGCTTTTGGTGTAGTTTAGGTGGTACCGGCTTTGTTCGCAGCGTTTCATGTAGGTACCTACACTCTGAGTGGTTCTCATTGAGTACACCATTCAAAGCACACACTCGCACTTGCCGTACGTCATAGGACTTCTAAATTTAATTTTGTAGTCAAAAGTGATTACAGCGTGCTAGAATCCTAAAACACTTATTTTGTTTTTCTATATTATTCATCAAATCAAACGGAAAACAACAATATAATAACTTTATAATTACAATATAGGTTCATTATATAAAAAAAAACAAAAATAGTAATTAAAAATAAGAGTTAATACTTACATATTATTTTATACAACGACCACATGCAAAGTTAATTTTTTTTTTTTTTTTTTTATTTTTTTTTTTTTTTATTTTATTCCACAACTATCACACAACGCCATCTAGTCCCAAGCTAAGCAGAGCTTGTGTTTTGGGTACTAGACAACTGATAAACATACTTATATATTTCTAAATACATACATATTATAGATAAATTACACCCAGACACAGAACAAATGATCGTGCTCATCACACAAACATTTGTCCTGGGTGGGAATCGAACCCACGACCTCCGGCATAGCAGTTAGGGTCACTAACCACTAGACCAACAGGCCAGTCAATTAGGTGTTTCTTGTTTTTTACTAAATTATTATTCCGATACCTAAAATATATAACAAACTTAACCAGCACATAAAATTAAAAATATTCAGGTTCAGGGTTCAGGTTACAATTTCATTTTAATAGCACGAACCGACTACTGGTCGCTTTTCGCCGACTAAAAATGTGCCCGAATAGTTCGCGTCTCTATTCCATACACACACATACATATTACACTCTATTCCAATCGTCCATATTCATGGGAATATAAATTAATGTCTATTTAAAGTGTTCATACACAGAATCTAAAATTCATGATGATAATACTATTTCTGGCGATGTAAGAGCAGGAAAAATATGGATAGTTTAACCAATAAAACTAAATAATTTTATTCTTATAGTTATAATGTAGATGCCTTACGACTTGCTCGAAGAATTCTTTTATTTGAATGCAGCGATGCACAAGCACGTTGTGATGCAATTTTGATGCAACGGTCACGCAACGCGTCTTCAGAATAATTAAAAGTAACGAGGACTGACAGAGAGCGTGGAGGCAAGTTGCTCTGACATTTTTAAGTTTTTTGTTGGACGTTTAGCGTTAGACGAATTTTCGACGGCACGGTTGGCGCAGTGGCTCAAGCAATGGACTGCTGCGCTGCGTGTCGCGGGTTCGATCCCAGGGCCTGCAGTCTCTACAAAGATAGCGATCGCTTTACGACAAAATTCGGTCGATAAGTGATTTAAGGTGCGGATTTAAGGTGGACGTGAGCCGGACGCGACCCGCCGGTATTAGCTACCAACTTAAATCCGCATCGTTATAGCTTTGCGACCGAATTTTGTCGTAAAGCGATCGCTATCTTTGTAGAGACTGCAGGCCCTGCACGGAACAAATATTTGTATGACCTACAGATAGTGTTTGTGAACGCACCCACGATACAGGAGACATTCCTAGAGTGGGACAACGTTTAAAACATAAAAAAAAGTGAAGAAGTACCGAATAGTCGGTAAAGCCGACTATCCGGCCATTTGTAGTCGGCGACTAGTGGGCAAAAAGCAGAGTAAGTACTTAATAGAAATAAAATAATTGGACCTTTATACTTAGTTGGTTTTGTTTTATAATCAGCCCTTACTTACGTTATACAGGCTTACTGGTAACTCGGCGTATTGCAGGACGTAATGATAGGGTTAAAATGCAATAAATTAAGCCACGAAATGTTTCCCCGAAATTTAGTAGGTTTTGAGTTAGTTAGATTTTTTTAAAAGAGAACCACCAGCCAGTAACCAGTAACCTTGTATTTTATAGGAATCTGAACTCCTCCTTCGGTGCTCATAATACTTGAACTTAAATCAAGAAAATTATAATTTCAACTTGAATACTTTTTAAACTAAAACCGCAGATGCGACTGGTGCGAGGTAGTGCGAGCTACTCAGTGATAAATAAAATGCCACGGTACAGACGCTACCTACTGATGGTAATATGGGCCGACTAATTGGCCTATTTTTCGGCGGAGTAGTCGAATATTCGGCTAAAGCCAGAGTCAGCCCATCTCTTGAAATTAGCAGAATGATATTGTAAGAGTTTTGTTCAGTGTGCAATCTTTAATATTTCATTTTAATTCAACCAGTGGAAATAAACATAACAAGCGGTTTTTTATTATACAAAAGTCGAAACGGATCAAGGAAGTTGGCATAAAGCCAATAAAGGTCAGTCCACAGCTCTACATTATCGATTTTTTTTAATATTAAACATTATATGTTTAATATTAAAACAAGCTTTTTGTTATGCAGCTTACTGCAGCTAATATTTGTTTTAATGCTCGACTAAAAATTACTTCCGTGGTTTCTGCACCAAATAATAAAATATGCGCAGAGTTGTTGGTATTGAGTTGTTCGTATTGGCAAATAATAGGAAGTTTCCTTCAACATCACGTAATAGCCGTGGTTGATGTTTTTTGTTTTATCCTACATTCACAGGTCGTATAATGTCTGACCAGGGGTTTTAAAATAGCCACAGCAAAAAGCAAATAGCTAAAGTGGCCATATTAAGTTACAATATTAGCGATCGTTAAACCATCAACAAATTATCCGCCTTGTTAAAAAAGTCTTAGTTCATAACGTCATCAAGTAAACCTGCGTCTGTTGGTACAATTAACTGGAGTAATGACTGAGTGAGTCATTTCCGCGTCAATTTTATTATCGATTGGAAACCTTCCATGTGGCAGTAATAGGGGGCTAGATTATAGTGCACGAGTGCTGTGTTAGATGCGGATGGATGCTTTCACCTTCCGCGCGCGAATGACCCTGGTGACCTCAACTGTGACCATTGACCACAGTAACCACAGAGCCACAGCTGTCATGTGCCAAGCATATCATATTATTACAATATTTTTATAAAGTATTACATAACTATCTTATGGTTTTGAACCCCTTCGCTAAACAAGCGTCACTGACATGAATAAATTATTAAGAAGACAAGCCAAACATGGAATTTCCCATCGGTAACAATGCCTAACTTCCATACGAACACTTTGGATATACATACGAGTAGATATCTTGAGCTAAATTTCATGAAACTAGACGCTTTAGTTTAGGCTCTGTGTTGTCTGTCAGTGTATGAATAAATATGATTTGAATTTCTCGTTTCGAAAAGCAATTATAGTGGAATGAGTCACGAATCGAAACTCACAATCGGTTACGATTCCGCAGCATTCTGGTTGTTACTTCCGTGTCTTGTTGTGACTGCAAGACTGAGAATTCAGTTGGAACTTATCTAAATACCACTTCGCTGTCGAAACAGTGAATTGGTATTGTATGCAGTTTTCATGCCTGTTTGTTTACCTATTTACAAATTACAAGCACAATTTTAGTGACAGAAAATCTACTTAGCTCCCTATTTCAGGACTGCAGAAAACAGAGATTTCTTTATTAAGTAGACCAGGTACCTATATTGTATGTGCCAGTTTTCAGTTTTCCAAATGATGGTGAAATCCGTATTTAAATCCGATACAGTTTAGAAGAACAACATGCTGTCACAGGTGGACACTTTGTTCATACTGTCGAAGCCCAAGCTTCGGTCAGAGCCTATAAGCATCCATCACAAAATAACAAGTACCTACCAGTTATATGACTTTCAAATAAACATTGCACTATACTTACGACACCTTTTGAAGCCTTCAGAGTTGGTTCCTCGGGTTAATTATGCATAGGTAAATGTCCAGTCGATACAACCTACTTTCAAATAAGAGCACTATGCCGTTTTCGCTGTTGACATTCTATAGGTGGTAATACTATGGGTTTGATACAGTTTCAATTGACCAACAAATTAACAGTTTATTTATAGGTTGTTATTTGTGTACTAGTGTTTCTTTCTTTATAAGGAAAGCCGACCTTAATTCAGTTTTAAAGCATCTATTTTGGACAAACTAATAATTCTGGATAGTTAAGGACATTCACAAACCCAGTATTCATTCTGGATAAGTGACTGTCCTTAACTTACCTGAATACATTTTTCATACCCAGAATCCATTCTGGATAATAATATGGATACCTACTTATTAACCTTATTTATCTGAATTCTGGATATCTATTAATTGTAAATAGCTAAAACTTGGACATGAATAGAAAAAATATTAATTAACATTTTCTTTCTATTGATAGTTATACAAGTTTTTAAACCAGTTAAATGTGTTCTAAGAAATTAGCTAAAGTGAAACAAAATGACGCTCGCTAGACGATAAGTACAGGTTTCCTCTTTGAAGAGAAATCATGTCAACCGTTCCGAATCGAATCTTCACAGCTAAGTAATCTGCTAAGTTATGCTTCCAAGAATTTGCGTTCCATTCACATAAGTACATGATGTTCATAGTAATCTACGGGCTTATGGTAAGAAGCTGCTATTAATGGTCTAATTGCTTACTAGCAAGCATAAGCGTAATTAGCATATCGTCGCGCTAACTATCCGAATTCGTATCTCCGAAAACGCCATTTTTCTACGCCATCTGTTTTAACGCCAATTTTTTATTCCCTAGCCATAAAAAAATATTAGTAAAATATCAATCTACACCCATTCTAAACTTAAAATATCTAGAACGTCATTTTAAAAACTTCTCGAAACTTGTTAGAAAATCAGTTATTTGTTGCTCCTGTAAAATTTGCTCAAATGGACCAACGAATTCTGATAATTAGACCGACGATATGACGTTCCCATTGTTGCGAATGAGGGCTTCTCTCCGTGAGAGGTATTGGTCAATGCAAATATAAATACGATGCTACGTTGTATCTGTAAACGTGCTGTCGAACAAGCGTTATTACCAGGGTACAAAAGAGGATTTAGCGTTGGAAACAATCGCATAATCTGAATGCAATCGACCGTTGCGATACGGATATTCAACATCACTGTAAATCATAGCTTAGCTTACGTAATGACTAACAACTAGTAGCTATTATTTAATGTGTAACCTATAAGGACAGGCTGGATTGAGTAACTCAATTTATAGGCTACTTATTTCGGTTTACACTAACTTTAAGCAACAATTAAATGACCGCCTAAATATCATTCTGCTGCTGTTGGAATTACAACTGCAAATCCGATAGAGTGCTTCTCTTTAGGTGTTGCGTAGATGTACGTAATTACTAATTATACGTCGCATTTCTGCTGCATAGATTGCATACACAGACAAATTAGGAACAATGGCTCGCGGTCTACAACCTCATTGTTTCCCACGGTAATCAATATGGCCTTCACACTATCGATCGTTCCTACCTACTTTTATAGGAACGTTTTCTTGTAATGACGTTTACCGGTCATATTTCTTGGAATCCCACATTACCCCACATTTTGTTACTACGAATGTTCAGGTATAGTTTCATTCCTCGTTTAAAACTTGGAACAGGTCGATATGTCTCGAGTGGAGTTGGGTAGGACATATTTCTGGGTACCTAGAGATGCCCGATGTAGTAAACGGGAGACTTTCCAATAGAGAAAAAAAAAGAGGAGAAGAGAGGCCTCTAGATTCAAATATGGGTGATTACAAGAGATCGGAAAAGGTAGAGAGAGAGCTTAAATACTCTAGAATTTTAGAAAGAATTCTCCACAATGTTACTTTCCGTCATACTACCTAATAATCCAATCGCATGTTGGTCTCTGGTGATTAAGGACTAATATGATGATGGTGATGGTGATGGACACTGTGAAAATGCCACGTACGAAAATGGAACAACCGAAGATGTGTCAAAATCTTGATTGCATCTAATATTTAAACGAAAGGTTCGAAAACCGTCAAAACATTGCCAACTTGTAACGGCATCTGCATCAACATTCTTGGTGTACCCGCAATTTACGTAAACAAACATTGCCTTGAACTGTAAAGACAGTGTGGCACGCGGCACGCGTCTATTTGTTACATCATAATTAACTCGGTTAATTAGCTGCATTAGTGGAGAAGTGTAGCGTGCGTCGTGTTCACATTAAGACCCATTGTGATTGTTGAGATTGAGACATCCGTGAGTACGCCAACAGATGAGGGTCAAATGTCATATGGCTGGAAAGGAGTGCCGCCTGCAGCTTTACAGGGTACCTATTGTGTTGAGCGAGTGTTGTTTGCCGTCTAATGACCTGTTATTTATGATGCCTTCAGCTGGTGATACTACCAGCTGTAGGTACGAAGGTATCTCGTATAATCTACTAAACTCGTCATGCTCTAAAAATGTTGATTAGCTTGACGGCTTTGTGATCTATCTTTGTACAATCAATCTCTAGACTGAAACTTAATAGGGACTGATTGAATCCAATTATTAGAGATTCGGCGGTTCGAGTTTTGTATGGACAAAATACTATTAAAGTCTATCAAGACGTTATTGACATTATGATAGCGATAGTCGACATAGTTTGTCATCTAGATCCAATATTTTTACAAAATCATGGTCTGTTCAAGTTTCGCAATGAAATGAATGTTACAAAAACCTGTATAAGGACGTAATAAACGACATTTCTTGCCAGTCCTTATACCTGATTAATTAAGTGGAAGTGAGGATTGAACATGTTCTGCAGCTCTATAAAGATTACGCATGCTGTAGAAACTAACTCAAGTGACATTTGAATGGTTCCAATGGCTGTGTAAATACACCCATATTGCCCGTCGGGGCTGCGGGTTGTTCGTCAGAGATACCGCGGCCTCGACATGAAGGGCTAAGAAGGAACATGGGTGGTTTTTAGTCAGTAGAAGTCTGACACTCCCTTTCGCTCTGCCCAAGAGCGGCTGAGGTTATTTGATGATTTTCCACCCGCCGAAAAAATAGACCTATATTACACAATGTAGGAATATATAGATAGACCCGAAGTGCGTGCCCATCGCTTAGTCTTGGAGAAATAATGCGACGCACTTTCAGAGGGGCACTTCATTCTGTCCAGCTCTTCTGAGGAAATGATTTAAAGTAAACTATTATTTTGCCAATTAAAATTACTTATGTATTGTATCTGCCACGGCCCGTTTGTCACGATAATTATTGAATACAATACGTTATTCAAAATAAATAGGACCGTTTCCATTGTAATCAAAGGAGCTTAAGATTTTCAAATACCTCAGCTGTTTGCCATAATATTGCTAAGGATGCTAAAGGTATGCTATCTTGCAGGCGTCTGTTAAAAAGAATAGCAGTGTTTCACCATGCGAATATCAAACAATGGAATGGATAGGGGAACGGTGAAGAAACAGTAGACCACATATTGTGGACCACTTGCACCTATCAATTACCTATTATTAAAAGTATACAGGGGTCATTTAGCTATAAAAAGTGCAACGAACGATCTCACGGAGTTAACAATGTAGATCCGAACAGCGTGGGACAGAATAATGGATCAATTAATATAGTGTAAGTTGACCATGATATGAATTTGCAGAACGTCATCGGATGTGAAAAATGGTTTGAAGACGGTTTTAGATCTTGACCTAGTTAGAGACTACGAAGCTTCAAGGTAGGAGGTTGTATTGATATTGTTGTATGTAAATGTAAAGGTTTCTTTTTCACATTAGTTCGTTAAAAATAATGGGGAGAATAAACGATTGTTTGTTTTTTGCAGGAGCCGACTTATATTAGTGCTAGTTTCTGCTACAGTTGTTGTCTACAGACAACGGTTGTAAAAATAAGATGTATTACTTATACATCTTATTTTTCTTATCTTGTATTCTGTTAATTTCTGTTTAATGGTTGGACATATTGACATCAGTTTTGTATGCTATTTGTAAAATGACCGTTAAAACTGGAAATCATTGGTAAGAGAGACTTTAATTTGCAGTTAAAAATAATGTTTATTGGCGAAACTTTTGCGTTTAACATTTTAACTTTTTCGTTATAGAAATATTCTTAGTGGAAGATGATTGCTAGGTGTTAGGTGTTAAATCATTACGCCAGTATTTTTCGCTATTCCTCAGAGTTTCGGCATTGGCATCCTCGCCCACTTGCAAATTATCCAGTATCGTCGCTATACTATGTCTATGTATGTCGCTCGAATTTACATATTTTCTGCCGAAAATGAATAGCCGGTACAGTCTATTTCGATTGAACAAGAAATAGGAACGGCCGGCCTCTACTGGCGGGCGTTATGTCCACCACACAATCTCACCTAATCGGTAAACAAGACGCGTTTTATGTAATATCTTTTGGCGTCTGTCCCGTAATCTGTGGTCGAGTTTCGCTTTCACCTTAATAACGTACTTTCTCGAACTTTAGGTTTTTGTTTATCGTAAATAATGCGACACGAGGATGACTTCGGATCACGCCAATTTTGAGTCTGAAGACAGCTTGTATAACTATAATAATTTGCGGTTAACGACCGGATCTGCATTGTGTACAAGCAAACATAATTTTTATATAGTATTCACTTCTCTGGTATGAAAACAGTATCAAGCTAATATTTAGTGTATTGGTAGCAAGTAGCTACACCTTAAAAATAACAATGGATGTCGTAAGCAGACAATCGAGGCTTTTCATACATTTCACCGATTGTACACTCTATGCATACGTATATACACGTAAACGTTTACGTGCATACTATAAAACGAAATCTCTTGCAAGAAACAGAAAAAATATCTTGCTTGATTAGTTTTTATTTAAGGGTTCTATAGGCAGTTTTAAACTGACTATGAACATCAGGTCCAAACTTACCCGTAGCCTTATAGTAACAACGGAACCCACGGTGTGCATGGTCAGACAAGAACGAGTCGTTTTTTTAAATAAAATTAAGTGAAAGTGCGCCTGATCACGCATTCAACATCTCGGGAGTAGTGGACGATCGCGTCATAGCCATACATTATCGCATGATACGATGCTGATGACAAACGGATGGAAATCGATACAATATGTTGTCAAAACTCGCTCCGGCGCGGCGGGCGAAAGTTATTTTACGGATGAGAATAATAAAAAACTTCATATTATCAGATGTCGCGTTTCCGTGTTAAGTAATAGATACGAGTAGCTTTGGAATAAAGAAACGAGTTTCGGTTGATCAATGACGTCAATGTTGACTACAGTATAAGCAATCAATTCATCATAATATATAGCCCGATATCACCCACTGCTAGGAATATAATATTATAGCTAGGTCGCCGGCCTCATCCAGGTTTTACCAATGATGGCCCTGCTATCTATCTCGCTGCAGGATGACCAGCACTTCTTCTCTAGTCCATGGGTTAAATGCCAGTCGGTTAAAGCTTTACTCCACCTGCCGTCGCCTTGCTAGGTATCTCTGCCAAATTGCTTGAGTTCTATACTTAAATCTAAAGCGATTTCCAATTTAAAAGATGCAGCAATCGCCACCTAATAAATTACCTCTTATTATGTTATTGCCAGTGCACGATTTACTTTGGCAATCAATGAGTTTAGACAAGCTGTTAACTGCGTCTCATTTTTTGATTATAGTAGATTATTTTTGTGCATCATCATTCTCGGTATTTTAACTTTCATTAGACTCTAATAGCCAATCAATAACCAGTTCATGTGTTTTATATGAATTTGTTAGCTGGTATTTTTTAAACATTACTTAGAGTTTGACCTTTACCTTACACTGAACAATGATGAATGGTGAAATTTATGAGAGTGCACGCAGTATGGAGGTATTTGACCCTTGTCTTTTTATGATGGTAGTAGGTAAGTAATTAGGTAAGTACTTAGGTAATAAAACTGTAAATAGGACACACTCATGTGTTATCTTGATGTCTCCAAAGAGTTTAACTTATAATTTGAGAGACGTGCGCATTGTGCACGGTCTGTCGTGCGTGCGTTTGCACACCGTGACCGAAGGCCCAACTGACAACATTTTTTTTTACAAAATAATAAAACACTGCTATCGTGATATCGTATATCACGTGATATGGTTTTAACGCATGGAAACACGTTGGACTTTGTTAGTTTGCTTCCTACAATGTTTTAAGGTAAGGTAAGGTAAGAGCTTAATCATTTTACAAATTACTGCTTTCTTCCCGTATTTGGGACAATAATCTGACCACAGATACAACATTTTTAAGCTATTGCATAGCTTCTATCGCGGGCCTTGAGCGTGGGGACCGAATCCAGAAATTCCGTAACGAAAAAAACCTAACACCCCCCACTTCGACCGGCACAGCGGTGATACTTTTTAGTTTTTCCATCTATCGATAAATACCAGAACTTTTAATGACTTTTTGAAATATCACGCTTGTCTCTTTAGTTCAGCAACCCGCCTTTAGGTGGCATTGGTTGTATTGGAAAACTACCGTAATCAGCTGTTTGAAAATGTATGTGTGACTTGAATTAATATCAAAGAAAAAAAACAAAGGAAAAAAAAATACTGCATTAATAAAATAAATAAATAATTATAATTGCATAAGTTGATAAAAAATGCTATGCAATAGCTTAACCGCGGCAGTCTCCGAGTGCCACACGTCTTTTTTTTCGTATCAAAAGCACACTAGGCTGTGGTTGACCATGCTAACCTCCACATTTATTTTTTACCACGCTAGGCGAGGAAACCTACTATCTATTATGTAGTGTTAGTTGTCTAATAAATAAAAACAATACAAAGCAACGGTTCACACACTTGTTCTAGTACAAGTTACAACTATGTCTATTGATGCAAAAAGATTATCTGGCGCATAGAATCGTGACTGATTGAAACAATGAATGATCATTACGGTGCACATTATTTGACAAATGAATCAAAGATCACGATTTGTCGTAGTAAAACTCGACAGCCTCGGTACTATACAAGCTGAAGGATCTTGTGACGACTTTGCTGATCTATATTCTGAATGGGAACTATTAATTATGAATTCATTTCATAGGTGGTACATAACAGTTAGGCAAAGGAGTGCTTAATACCTGCATTTCACAAGTCCAGTTTGAAGTCATATCAACCAAATCGTCAACATCAACGAAATTCCTGATGGAAAAACCTAATAAAACTTTGCCCGACCCGGGAATGGAACACCTCATGTTGACCTCATGCCCATGCTCAGCAGTCGCGCTTGCAACCACTAGAGTCTATTGGTTGCAAGCGCGTCCTAGACCAACGAAGCAGTCGTAATTATTAATTCATTTAGGTACAACTTCGTGTATAAATACCTGGTATCGTTCTTGTAGCCGGCTTAGTCCACAAGAATACTTTCTGACTGGCAAAGTAACAAAGTCGGAAGTAAAAGTATAATCCGGGTCGTATAAATTATTTTTATAGAATAATAATATCGACCTTCGCTGACACCACTGACTAACCCGAATGCCCTTAATGTCGCCATTCACAGCACAAAAAAAGACACTCACTTTTGTGCATTAGCGTCGTGCAAAGTTTAGTGTATGACTAAGCAGATCGGATTATGTCGTGTTTATTTTAATACATCTGGCCATTTGATCTCACGTTCATGAAAAATCTAACGGCGATATTGACAGGCGGCCGGAGATTGATTGTTATATCTGTGTCATATAAGAAGGTATTAAGGCAGGTATGTAAATTAATATCCTGTTGGGGTGTTAAATTAACAGTCATGAGCTATCAAATTGCGAACTTTACATTGGTAACACGAGAGCTTAGTAAATGCAAAATCAATGCATATGTATGATATGAGAGGACTTCTTATACACTTAACTAATTAGCATAGATTTCATTATTGTTTACATAATAGAATCAAACTGATTTGCACTTTACCTATAATCCTATGGGTAGGTACCTATACAAAGTAAGTAGTATTCAACGTGAAACTGCACAAAACTAAAACGTAAAGGGTGTTTTCGTGCGGTTGAATGTTTGAAACGTGTGTCGGCAGTTCAAAGTCGGTCTTTAGTTATACTCTATCGGCATGAATGGTCTAAAAGTCAGAAGGACGCTATCATTATCTACAGGTCAAGGTATTGACGTTGCTTGACATAACAACTTCTAGTCTATCTTACCTAATTGGCAGTAACTGAACTGGAAAATCTAACGTTTTCACCGTTTAATTTATGCGCAAAATAAAACAGAGGCTATATATGCCGCAGTTGTGGAATATGTCGCAAATCGCAATGAGGTAGACCGTATCTATGTAGATTTTCTTCCCCCTTTGGCGGCTAACGGAATGATGCGCTGATATAGCCCTTAAGCATAGAATTTCGAAGTGAATATGAAGTAAGTCTGGATCTGTGCCCGATTGACGGCAATATGCTTGCCCCTCTTACTTACATGGGACCGAAACATGCCTGGCTATATGTGGGGGTACTATTAGGTACACCCCTATCTAACCTTTTCAGGATTACAGGCGTGATGTTATGCTATGAATTATCCTGCCACGGATTATCTTGACGGATTAATCTTCTTTCTTCGCTCGTTACTATGGGTGATGATACGATAAATATATAAGGAAAAGAACCCATGGACTGGTTCTCTTTAATTAAAATAATTTGTTGAATATATTAGTTTAATGAACGGTATCTATAGATCAGTGTGGTGTGAGTGAGTCGCAGACTCGCAGTCAGGATACGGATCTCCGTGTGCACAGCCAGTCACTTCTCCAAGGCTCTACCCGTATTCGACACACGAACGATCCTGCCTTTCTAAAATGCTTACCTACCATTTATTTCGTTGTCGCTTTGCACACAATCCGTTGTAGGACTAATAAAATATAACCTGCGAGGCGACTTATCTATCTAATGCTATATTTACTTTTGCAACATTTAACATATTGATATTAGAAACTTCAAATAAGGTTATGCAAGATATTTTTAATATGGATGAAGTGTGGATTATGGTATAGGTAGTACCTACGTTATGTAATTTTCTAGTTCTTAGATTGACATTAATAGCAACAGGCTTTTAAATGCTAGCACGTGTGACTGGGTTTGATTTTCTATCAGTACCTAAGTTATTCTGATAATTATTTCGAAGCTAGGTACTGATTTACTTGGCGCAAACGAATTAGGTAAGTCTGAAAAAGAGATTCAAAGCCTTTTCAGAAGTACGACATGAGGGTAGGATTGGTGAAAATTCGTATAGCAAAACGTAGGGTAAACCTGTACAAGAAGGTACCTAAATACACGATGTAAAAATATGTTTATTTAAAACTTGGATTGATTTTCCAAAAGCAAAACCGACATAACTTTGGTTTTCGAACCTTTTCCAGAATATCTTATTTTATACTCTACTAAAGGTCCTCCATAGGTCAGTCTCCTACGATCTTTCTTTCTTACACTTAGTTACCACTCTAATAATTTATGTGATGTCTTGAGTCCATCACTACAGCCTATAACTGTACTATCATTTATTTAATTTAGATATGTTGAGCGTGACCATGTAAATTAATTGCCTCCAGTTGTGATTGCGACTGAGAACGGTCTCTTAGGGCACGTTTCTCGATAACCGTTGTAAACGACTTCACCTTGCCATCAAAACGATCCATCTTGCATTGGACTCCAACAGATGGAACATGGCTTGACTATGATTTAATAGCCCATAAATATTGGTATTGATTACGTTGGTACGTGTAGCGTAGGTAATCGTTGCAATTAATTAAAGAGAGATTGTATCATCAACTATTATGTTTTGGATTTAAATTAAGTATGGTTATGAAAGGGTCGCTGTGTGAAAGCGAACATTTAATATGGAGACCAAAACATATTACGTAATTAGAAATATTTTATAAAATAATGTGATGAAGTGATATTTTTTCAATCAACTTAGCAGCTTTTTAACAGCTGTAGGTTTACCTACCTACCTAATATAAATTCCCTTAAGCCCAAACTTCTTCAAATATAGCCATTAATTAAACTTGCAGAAGAATAAGGTAGGCACTTACTCTAGCTGCTTAAACCAACATCATTGGCTGCAGCTGCATTATACTTGAATTCCTCCAAAAAACACATAGGTACAGAAGACAGCGACAACGTAAACTAACCAAAAGGCAGCCCGAAGTAACGGAACGGAACATCCTAATGCCGACTGATTTAACTAACGAAAACATCCTACCTATAGAAAGAATAGAATATGACCTACGAAAATTTCAATAACCGAAAACCTATCCAAAAAACGTCAAAATCGCCAGAAACAACGGGAAAAGGGACGCACAAGACCAGGAAGTGTGGCGGAAGAAAGGGGGAGCTTATACCCAGCAGTGGGTCACGGTGATTCCGGGCTGATATGATGATGATGATGATGATACCTATCTATCTAAAACTCCGGGCTGATATGATGATGATACCTATCTATCTAAAACTTATGTAGATATCTACCTATACCTACATATTTTTCTCCATCTCTATAAATTTTCATTTTATTGTTTGTGACGGATGAGGGATGACATGCCTCATAATTGCTGTGATTGATAGCTAAGTACTTATTTGACGGTAAAAATTACTGTCGGTGCCATAAAAACAAGCATGATAAGACCTAACAACCGTAGAGAATTACCCAATTATGAATAGCAATGCAAAAAATGAAGGGCGATAATAGTCAGAAAATAGATGTTAATTATCTACTAAAAGCAGTACCTACATTGCACCTATAATAAAGAAATCTAAGTACAATATTTCAGGAAGCGTATATTTTTAAACGGACCTAGTTAGTTAGTGAGCTGATGAGCTCCTTACTGTTTACATCAAAAGGTTTTCTATACGAAAGAAATAATCAGGAGCATTTGTGTAGTCAGCAGAACACAATATGTTTTAATATCTGCACCTACTTATAAGTATGTACCTATATAAAAACAGGTAGATACTACATGTACCAGCATCTATCAACCTATTTAGAAACTGTTGAAAGGCACCACACAGGTACTGACGCAGATGCATTGTCTAGTCTAGTGTCTACGTCTACACTAATATTATCAAGAGGAAAGATTTGCATTTTTGTGTGTGTATGTTTGTAATGAAAAAACTCAAAAACTACTGCACCGATTTCAAAATTTTTTTCACCCACCCTGAGTAACATATACTACTTACTTTTTATCTCTGTATTCCCACGGGAATGGGAACTACGCGGGTGAAACCGCGTGACGTCCGCTAGTAACTAATATAGGTAGCAAAATATCTATCTCCTAAAACACAATTGACTAAACTAGAGGGAATTTCATAACACGCACAAGGTATTTGCGAAGGTACTAAAACTAGAGACCTAGAGATTTATTGAACACTTACCAACGCAACAGGAATCTAGCTAGTGAAAGTAAAATGTGTTTCGATATTATAATACGTTAATTCGGTTCGGACTTCGGTAGAGGTTACTTAATCTCGTTGGTTAAATAGGTCAATTTGAAACAGATTAATGATGGTCAGACACAATTAGACATTGTTTCACAATTTTTGTTATATGTAAGCGATGACGAGCCTCGCTAAGATTTCGTATGTGCAACTGATGAGCAGGTGGGTGAGCCAAATATTTCGGTGTTACATATTACATGACATACAAATAAACATAAAACAAATAATTGGTTGCAAACTAGGTTTCTTATGTAACTTCATAAGAGTACCTATGCATGATCTACCTTTAAGAAATGTACACAGTACACCTTCTATTAGGTATTCTACTCGACATTTGGAGCACAATGCCTAATCAGCTAACACAACCTAATAAGGATGACCTAAAATAGCCAACGTTATAAGCCATAGTTTGAATAATTATAATCTCAGGTAATCAACGCATTAAAATATGCAATGATTAACTGACCTAGGTCTATGACCATAATGTCTTAGTTCATTTGTATTCCATTTTTTGTTTTTTGCAATCTCTTAGTACGCAAACGCTTACTGAATCACTATATTCGGTACAATGTCAAGTTGAAAAGCGATGTTGACCTCGAAGTAGGCATTGTCTTTTTGTGCTTGGGAAATTGTTCTAACAGTCATTCTACGGACTAATGTAACATGTGTTAAGGTATTTTAATGAGTGTTGGCGTTGCGGTGTGGATAATAAACATGTTTTCGTTGTTTCAGTTATGCCTGTCTTGGTCACATCAATCACAATCACACCAAATGGGAACAGTCCTGAAATAAAAATGTTGGGGGGAATGGCGACCGATGTGCAAGATGGTTTCATACCAATGGAATCTAAAGTAGAAGACACGACTGTAAGAGCAAGTCGCGGAAAGAAAGGGAAAATTAATAATAACAGTAATTCTACAAAACTCTCTATCAACGAAAGGTACAGGAGACTGATACCATATATGACATTTTACTATGCTAACGACTTAGCAACACCGACAACGGACAATATAAGAGAAGTAGAAGTTGAAAAAGCGCAAATAGTCGAGACTGGTGGAGTAAATCATGGCAATCACAGAGAGTCAAAGAAAATTATCTACTCAAACAGAAACATCCCCAGATATCAAGGAAACAGATTGACTCAGCATAATATTGCATCCGCAAATCCAACAAAAATTTACTATAAAGGTGGTGTGCCAATATTCCAAACCCAAGGCAAAGTGTCTCAAAACTATAATCCCTTACTGTCAGAATATAACATACTCGTACACAATGATTACGACAATGGCAGAGTAGTTCATAAGCCAATTTCTAAACTGCCTGCTGTCACTTTTGTTTCACCGAGCCGGAAGCCTTACTTGAACTTATATCACGAAGATTCGCCTAACATCCGATATTATTTGTCGGAAAAACCAAAATATAAATTGGTTCCTTATGAGCAAACACCTCCCGTTAAAGTGTCCGAAAACGAAAACGTGTATGATATAACGAAGAAACCGATACCAGTACCAGTATCCGTTTTAATACCCAAAGAGCAACTTTATCTAAAGCCACGACCGGCTCGACCTCATTACGTTTATGACAATGTTGACGTCCAACAAGTCAATATTAGGAAGCAGCCGGCTATCGTTTCAGAAAGTTACTACGAGAAGCAACGCCCTCCGCATTCGCCGGCACAACCGGTTATACAAAGTGGGTTTAGACCAATATTTAATTCACCTCAATACTCTAAGGATGCTACGATTTATTCGACAAGTCTCCCAGAAGCTGATTCCAATTTTGAACAAAAGCTTCAGGAAGCACATATCCAGTCTGCACCAATGAACTATGAGGAGTTCAAGCCCCAATATTATCAGCATGTAGTGGAGCAGACTCCGTTCCAAGTGACACAAACATCTTCAAACACAATACCGCTGGCGTCATTACTAAATTCACTTCAACTGAACAGGTCAATTCCGAAGCCGATCACAAAAGAAAACGTCGGTGCGTCTATAAGAACTTTACTGCAAGTGTTAAATGTTTTGAAAGCTGTACCGCAACAAAACGACGTGGTAACCCCAATTTTAAGTACTCCCAAACCATTTGTGGCAGTTAAAATAATAACTAAACCAGAAAAAGACGACCAACCGGATTCTGAGCGTGAGGAACACGTGCCTGATGAAGAGTTGACAGCAGAACCGTATCTTGTGCCAGTGGTCCCTCCTTCCCAACATCTTGATGGTAAGTAACAATACATGAATTTGGGTGTACATTGTGGAATTAGAGAGGGCGGATTATTTGTATAGAGATTCGAAAGTCTCTATCAACAAATCTCAATGAGATAGAAAAAGGTACACAAAACAGTCCCATCCTCAAAGAATTACCTACGGCTTCCAAATTAATATCTGGCTCTTAACAAAACTTCATTCGTAGGTATGTAGGTAGATCAAAGTGGCTCTTATTACCTGCAACAATTTAAGGCGGGTATATAAATAGACTTATTTAAGTACTTCAGTTTTAATTTCTTTCATAATTATAAAAAAATTTCGGCTCGTGTCATATTTCTACCTTCAAAAAGTGAAGTGTTTTCCTGAAATTCACTACCCACCTAAAATGAACAACACATTTCTTGTTGTCTCATAATGTGCATATTATCTGAAGGTTAAACATAATTACATAAACCAACACATCACTTGTAAGGTTGGTGGCTTTGGAAACGACTGACCCACTGGGAAAAATCATCACGAAACCTTATTACACTTTTACATAAGTTGTTGTCCATATAGGGGTATATTGAATAAGTACTTACTTACAGACATAACACCAGGCGGCGGTACCAGCCAACAATTCCCCTTGGTTCAAGCGTCAGACGACGAAGGAGGCACTCCAGGCCGGCCAGGGCTTGACTACCCGATTCTTACCACGATCCCTTCCACCAGCTTCGACTGCAAGATGCAGCGGTATAAAGGCTTCTTCGCAGATCCTGACACACGCTGCCAGGTAATTTGCCACGCACAAGAATGTTTAAGTACAAAAAATCGGTGTTACAAAGGGAAAGTAGGTCGGCCAGCTGTCGGCGTCTGTCTATGCATATTGCATTTGTGGTAATTGCTCAGCTAGAGGATGTCTCCCAAAATGGGCACTTGATAAAGTAAATGTCTATACGAGATATTAGTCAAGACTAGACTGTCTTGCCCGCCTAGCCGTCGCTAGCACTTTTTCTAAGGGCGTGTCCTGGGTTCGATTGTTGAGGTTCCATGACGAAATATGTGGAGCTGCCTGGAGACGAGATTTGAGTTTAGTTTAGGCAATGGATAGGAGCTTAGCGTAGTGCCAGCTAAGCCCATATTCATTGCCAAAATGGGTTTACCTATACCTCACTTAATTCGTGAAATTTGGGAAAACATTTGGCATTCGCTCACCCCAATAGGATACGTGTATGGACTGTCTACCCCATATTGTAATTTGTTTGTTTAGACAAATAATTGCATATTATACCATCTCGCCTATAGATATACGGAGCAGTACCTACTTAGCAGTTTCCTAGTGATTTTTCTAAGTACTTATGTTAGATCGACTTGGCTGTGACTACTCTCGTTTCGTCGTTACTTTGTTCTCTTTTAATTTCTTTCTCATTCTAGTAAATATGTAACTACTTACCCACTTAGAATCTAATAGTTAAAAACGACTTAAGTGCTCTAGACTTGTATGTTTTTGGTATACCTACCTAACTGAAGCATTTCCTACCTAGAAATATTGGCAAGTGCCTACTAATGCGTCATTGACCCTGACCGCATTTAATTTACTTCATTCAGGTGATAAAATATATATGGTATAACAATTGCCTAACTCACTTGCTTCGTTACTAAATTTCTAATTTATCGTTAGGTAAGCACTTAGCATGCCAAGTGCACGAGATTTAAGTAAGAGTGTGACCTTTCCGAAAATGAAGCCGTTTCTTTAAACAACTTTATCTTGCGACTACTACTTAACATCACGGCTGTCATTCCCGAAGGCCTATAGTACCCCCACGTTTCGGCGACCCTACTGCTATCAACTAGGTATACTGACCATCCAGACTATGGCTTGCTACTGGCAAATTCCTTATGGAATAACCCAATAACACTTTCGACGACCTGGGAATCGAACCCAGGACCTCATGCTCAGCAGCCACGCTTGCGACCACTAGACCGTCGACGCATTCGAAAAGGTGCATCCACACCGAAGCTTAATTTTGTGGAGCAACGTTTGCAAGCTTTGGTAGGCAACAACGGACATCAAAATAGTAGTATTAGTATAAGTCGACATGCTCTGCAAAAAGTAACTTCGGTGAGGATGCAGATTTTTGAAATCGGGAACCATAATAAGTTGACAATCCCTTTTATAGGTGTGGCACTACTGTGACCTCAACGGCGGCCAGGCTTCCTTCCTGTGCCCGAACGGGACGATATTCTCCCAGGCGGGTCTCACTTGCGACTGGTGGTTCAACGTGAAGTGTGCATCCACGACGCAACTGTACGTCCTCAACGAGAGCCTCTACAAGTACATTCTGCCACACTCGCCCAAGTTCCCTGAGGATTACAGCGGACCACTAGTTGATAAGTAAGTGTTGTATCACTAATAGTGTTTTGATAGATCGAAGGGGTGGCACAAAAAACGAAATCAAACAAACAAAATGTCACCGACTTCAGAAACTGCTTTTTCTTGCGAAGTTTATTTTTCACTTTTTTGTGTTTTTCGTTTTTTACTTTTTTGTGTTTTTGAAGTCGGTTTTTTTTTGCAAAAAAGTTTTTTAACATCGGCGATCTGCGATTTTGCGGCTATATCGCGGTAAAATCGCTGATGCTAGAAGTAGCGTGTGTGCTGTGGCCCTAAGTGGATACTTTTCTAACCAGTTTACTTTGTTGGCTACGAGTATCTACAAATCATGAGTAGTCCTTACTACTGTCCTGTTTAGGCGTGCCAGGTTACCTCGGTAGTATTTACATGATTTAGGCTAACGTATAGGTACTATAGATAGGTTCAATACTCGGGCTAACTGTACTCTGTAAATATTACTTACTCAGTAATCCGTTGGCGCTGCAGTACTTAAGTTTAGGTAAATCAATAAAATTTCAGATGTGTCAATTTTAGTCGTGTGACAATTCTAGGCAATAATGTTAACAAGAATATGTACCTACCTGACCTACGATATTGTTAATTCCAGATACCTAACTCTGAAGTTCAAAGAAATGGAGGAAGAATTTAAGAAGAACAAGAAGAATAAGCAGAGCGCTGCTGAGAAGATAGACTCGGATGAAGAGGAATCAGACGATTCTGGTGAAGGTTCCTCTGAAAAGGAAGATTCTAGTGAACAAGAGGACACTAGCAAGGAAGAGGAAGGTGAGAATGGAGTGAGTGAGGCGAGCGTCGTAGTGGGCTCACCAGGAGAGAGCGGCAAGGTGGAAAGGCTAAGTGATGACTAAACCATCAAACGATTTTACTGTAGGAGCCCAAGATTTCCTATTTTTCCATTTCTTTGATAGAGTTTGCAGTTTCATTAAAATAAGACTTAGGTATGTCTGCTGCATAACCTATTTAATTGAATATCGGAGTTCTGGTGTAAAAGGCATATTCCGGCATGTCTACTTATATGCAATACATGGTGTTAGGAACTTGTAGGTGTACCTATGTAATATCCAACCAGAATTTTCGTTAAAAAAAAAAGACAGCTGATGTAGTCTTTCCACTCTATTGCTTTATGCAACTACCTTGTGTCAAGACAGCCCCGTATAATGGAAAAGTAGGAGTACCTACCTTAAATTAAACAATAAACTGTGATAAGTGGATGGAACTTCATACTTTAAATCTGAGTATTGCTTCATTGCCAGTAGCAAGAGTATGTTGTGACTGTGTTGCCAGTTAACATGTATGTGAATGCAGATAAATTATTATTTGTATGTAATGTTTTGCCATTATCACTGTATACTTCTCTCATAAATTATAACTAGTATTAAGAGAATTAAACTTGCCATATGTTGCCATGTTTAATTCAGTTTGAATGTAGGTATGTGTGTTAAGATAAACTTGAGTCGCAAGTAACTTAAAGTAATGCAAGTATTTTGTAAATGAATACCTACTCATAGTGATATTTGTGCAATGTGTAAATAAATCACACTTATTGTATGTTTTGCCATTAACATAATAATTATTAAACTGTGCAATAAAATTATTTTATGTCAAAAACCTGAAGGTATTTTTACTATTATGAGCCAAAAGAAACACCAGATTGAAGTGATGTATTTATTTAGAGCATTAAATAAGTGAATAATTATTTTTATAATCATACAAGTAAAGTTAATAGGCACTTTACTTGTAGAACCCTAAAACATTATGATTACGGCCGCCGCAAAATATTGCACAATATTAGAACGAGATACATTTAAAATTATGACATTAAAACAATAACAAAAAGGAACAACTTTCAACAATAAAAATATTAACTAGAAAAGTGGGTGTGACTAGGCAAGCATTTCGATAACAGATGACTTCACAATGCTACGTTAACTAACCTACATTCTTAGATTGGGACTTATGACATCAATTAATGACTACCTATGAATATTGATTTATAGCTGATATAATACTGATAAATGAATTACTGTTTGATGAGATTCAATGAAATTATTATTCTTTCCCTACATCAATATGACATACAATTATTACGAATGCTAATATATATTGGACCGTTAAAAGCTAGATATTTACTTAGACAATAAAACGTGTTGTGCTAAATTCACATTTCCTTATCAAAGTACGACACTTAGATTAAAGAGAAAACAAGGAGACTGCGCGTATGTGTTAAATAAGTGGTATAATTATGGACCATGTTATTATGGCTTCGATATTTACTTACGCTGGGATATTTCGTGTTTACCCTCGTGTAAAGGGACACAATAACCTGGCCCGGCAATTTTGAGAACATACTTCTTAAGAATTTACAAGAAGAGGTGATGACATCATGACATACACAAATATGTTGTTTTGGCTTGGTGTTTCTTAGCGACTAGGTACTCAAAAAGTAAGTTATATGCAGTTTCCTAGGAATGTTTTCCCGTAGCTACAACCGTTAGGATACAAACCAAGCAGGCGTTATTACCAGTCTTTTGCACAAGAATAAAATGAGATATCCCAACACAAATATTGAAACTTATCCATAGTTACATAATACAACTTTTGCACAATCTCCTTTACTTTACAATAGCTTTTCGATTCATGAAACAATCAAACAAGTTTTCTTTTCGTTAAAATGAGCAAAACATCACAACAATCAGCAAGGACACTACCTACATTATAAAGGGATATTATAAGCAGTTTTGAATTAAATTATTATTATTAACTATTATTATCAGTAGATTCCAAAAGTCAGAAAATCTGATTGAAGATAGCAAATGCGTACCAATCAAGAACATTTTACATGTTTCCTTTATATACTGGAATGTTGATATACTTGCATAGTTTACAAGTTAAGAGTAGACATCTAATACCCTTAAAAGTTATGCGATAACCGCAGACAATATTTATACAAAAATATAATTTATGATACATAGGACTACTATAAGATCGTGTTTTTATGTTAATTTGAATTTTGAACACGCATTAGGTTCCAAGATATTTCTCTACCTACAATTTTGATGATTATTTATCAATTTACAAATTATTTACATTCAGACCATACCGTCTCCATCTTAAAATCAATCACAAGTTGTTTTCTTTCAGTCTTCATTCCTTTATGTTTAATTACTTGCAAATAAATACGTATCACCTTATACACTTACCTACACATTATAAATACGATGTTAACATTGAAGGTGTGGAATTAAGCTAGTTTACTACAAATTTTCAAGATAGAAATAAAGTGTTTTTATGACTTGCTTCTCCATGGTACATAATAATGAAAATTATACATCTATTTTAGCTCAAGGTTTAGAAATTAAATATCCATTGACTAAACTGAGCGTAAAATCGTTCGATAAGAGCTTTCCAGTATCTTACTGTTTAATTTACCCTGTTAGTTAAAATCAGTTGTAACAAAATTCAATATCTTACTCATAGAGAACAATATAAAATATAACACACGAAAACGTGCGATAAAACACAGTAAATATTATAATTACTTACTAAATCATGCGTGAAGCACGTCAGTGTAACTAAAGACTACTAACATTTAACGAGAAACTAAGATTTGTCGTGCTCAGATGTAAGAGCAGGGGTCGGGGGCGTTTGTGTTTGTTTGCGCGTGTCGTGTGTGTGTGTCGATACTTAGTGTTTGAGCAGCAGCGCGGCGTGCTTGAGCCGCAGGTGCGAGCGCAGCGTGTCGATGCGGCTGTAGGTGGCCGGGCAGTAGGGGCAGGGCGAGCGCTGCGCCGTGTGCGAGTGGAAGTGGTGCCAGCGGTTGGACACCTCCTTGCCGCACGACTTGCAGCGCCACAGCGCCGCGCTCTCCGCCACGGCCACGAACATGCTGTGGTACGAGTAGGGAGCCGCGGCCGGCACGTGCGCGCGCTCTGCAACAAGCCGTCGCATCACGCCACGCCGAACCGACAAGCTCTCCGCTCTCACGCTCGACACGACACCGCGGAGGTGAGAGTGCTGACTGCTGTCGCCTCTTTACTGACGATACGCCGTTGTATTTACAGAGTGTAAATCTGACCGGCTTTGGGGTTTGTACAGTATAAACGCTATACATTGCGGGTGGGTGTGGAGCATGTGAAACGCAAAACTGAAACTACACGGATTTGTAACATACCACAATTTAATGTAAAAATTAGTAATAAATACAACAGATAAATGCAGGAGTTTGCAACATGTTAAAATTGCATTACATAACATCAAACAATGTGAAAAAAAAATTGCATTAACTGCTTGCATAAAACAAAATTATTTAAATTAAACTTTTAACGGAGGCATCAAACCAAGACATCAAACAAAATATTCATAAACAACAAATCGTTCATAAAATTTCATGTAAGTAATAATGATAATAAAATAACCGAATAACAAGCCCATTCGTCAGCTGTGAGGTACACGATTTGACACCCCCTCCCTATTAGTATTACACTATTGTGATATACGACACTATAACAAATTTGCTAATGTTATAAAGAAGAAACAAAATAAACATAACTAGACCATTGCTATCCTGAAAATAACCTTAGAGCTCGTCCTGCACTCCATTGATTCAAATGATAACATCACATCCTTGTGATACAAATGTAAATTTTAATATACAATAAATTGGAATATTCAATAGATTGGCCAAATAAGTGACTAGGTCTACAAGACCTCAATTTCATAAGACTAAATTTAGTAATTCGTTAACCTTATGTATAAAATTCCATATGGCATAAAGTTAGCTTTCATTAAGTCCGAATGTGGTCACCATTACAATTATTAAGTTGCATACTTTTTGAAAGCTGAAAAGAGATCAAAGGTAGATATTTTCTGAGCCAAACGGTGTGATTCTCCAAAATATTCTGGCCAGACACTATCATAGTATCCTAACCTAAAATATCTAAAATAATATTCTATGTTACTAATCAATCAATTTGCTATAGCAAATTCAATATTAAAAATTGGTCTCGAGTGATAGTAATATAAAAATGCATTCACGATTAGATGAAGCGTTTAACGCGGCAGACTGGGAGATCAGCTCCTCGACTCGCTGGGCAATGGGACCCGTAACGGATAGCTATGATCTGTCTCAACAATAGACGACAACTTGCGCGACAATAAATTATTAAATAGTACACAACTATTACGATTGGCAGAGGTAAACAAGCTAATTATTAATATTACCAGCTATAAAACCTGTACATCACCGTAACCCAAACTGCGATTCACTAAGTAGAAATACAAATTAGGAGTAGTCACTTATGTAAATACAAATAGGTAGTTACTCTCTTTCATGATATTAATTATATACGTTAAAATATCATTTAGTTTGGTTACGTAATTAAATAACTAGTAATATTGCACTGAGTATGAAATGCTATCAAATAATAAGCGCCCACATTACTATGAACAGTAGGTATAAAAATCTTTGATATCCTTAAAGTAAATATAAAATCTTTATGGAAGAAATGTTTGGTGACTTCATATATACAGGGACACATGAGCTTCGTGCTTATATATCGAGTGGGCCCCTATATTCAATAGTCAATTGTTTAATCTAGCTATAAGTTATGACTATTTTCAAAAAATTGCACAAGTGGAATTGCATGTTCACAGCTACTAAACAGCACTAACGCCACAACCTAAGTTATGGAAACGATCATGGATTCACTATTTGGATGTGATAAATTCCTAACTCCATCAATGAACGTTTTATATTTGGTAGGCAAGGATCAGATTCATATATTATGTAAATGGTGTCTTATCATTATATATTAATGTACTAGTAAACTTGAAGATCTCTGAAAAAATTAAGGTAAAATCTCGAGTGATACTGTAATCTCTAGGCGTGACGATCCATTATTTACCCGTTGACCAGACAGATGCGACCTCAACTGGATGCTAGATGCCTTACATTTAATGCAACGTAACTAATCATTAAAACATTAATCATATTATAATAGGAGTCGAATCGTAGCGTGTTAACACTCTTGGTTCTAGCACCATTCCTTTTTATCACATTTCAGTTACCGTACCACTCTAAAGTGTTTAGCTAAAAATGTAACAATCTTAAATCTTAATTGAAAAATACATACATAAACGCTAGGTTAGTCCCAATCGTAGAATGCCAATATTAGTTACTAAATGCGCAACCTCCAAACGTTCCGTCCTAACTTATATTAATTGATTGAAAGAGGTCTTTGACCCCAAGCACCGATCACACGAGTGGGCGACGGCCGTCGGGCCGGTGCGGCGCGTCGCGGTACCACAAATAAACACCTACCAACGATAAAATAATAAAACATGTTAACATCTCAACTCGATTGCTTAACCGTCAACTCAATATAAACGAAATCAATGTTACTACATCATGTATCGATTAAAAACAAACAACACTAATAAATCATATTATATATGCAGTTATATAAATATAAAAGTATATTAAATCAGACAATAGAATATATCTAAGTATAAAAAAAACAATCTCCGTAAATAGATCAACTAGTCTAGTATAAAAATCTTTTCGTATGTTTCCTTAGGCGCTATCCATTAATACATCACAAATCCTTAATAATATCCATCTTGCAAAGGCCTCATAGAGTTACAAATGCATCTACACTGAGATTCAGTCAATATTTATACGTCGTTGACCAACGACTAATCACAATCTCTTGCCAGTCCCCAAATATCCTTCTGATGTCGTTCCATACCACCCACAGGATTCAATAACATAAATACAATTAGCTACAGGAAACTCATAATTTCCTATCTAATGAATAAATATAACAAGAAAGTGTGGGCCCGTACCAGGGCCACCGCTAATAGCCAGCATCACTTCGCGGTCGCACCGCTACTCGATATAATGTATATTCTTAATATCTTAAGGTTCCTATCGATACAATATAAAAAATAATATGGTAATAGTAAAATTAACATCATATTATTGCTTTTGCCCGTTCCCGTATAGCGATTGGTATAGAAAAAAATTTGCTTACCTAATACATACGCATCGAGTCATATTTCAGTAACAACGACATAGGTACATTCCAGATGAGGAATCTTATTTAAGATCACCCTGGGGCAAGTCAAACGCACAACCGAGACGTACTAAACGAGTCGCCCGCCGTGTGCGGGCTACATTAAGAAAGGCCCGTTTAAGTAATAGCACTTCAGCTTAATCCTAAATAGGAAGCGGTTTCGACGCGAGACGGTCCGTTTAAATTTTGACACATCAACAACGACAGAGTCTGAGCTGGCGAGGGCGCGGGCGCTCACAGAGCGTCGAGGCCGACCCAGTACATGGACAATCAATCGAAGCCCGCGTCCAGCGGGTTGGCGTACAGCGGCGCGTGCGGCTGCGCGGGCGCAGGAGGCGCGGGCGGCTCGAACTTGCGCGTGTCAGGGTTGTACGCGGGGTGTTTGAACTTGCAGTGCGTGCGCAGGTTGTCGGAGCGCGTGTACGTGGCGCGGCACAGCGGGCACTCGAACCGCCCCGGGAAGTGCACGTGATAGTGGTTGCGGATGTGCGTCACCACCTTGCCGCACAGCTTGCACCGGTGCAGGTTCAGCGCGCCCGCCACGCGCTCGAACGTCAGCCGCATGTGCCAGCCCTTCGAGCCTGCAACCAGCGATCCGTCACTCCCACACACTCAACACCTCGGCGCTACTCCGTCGCGTCACGCGGCCGAATGCCGCAGTGCCAGCTGCCACGCGTCAACTCTACGTCACCGAGTTACGAAGACTGCTCTAAGTAATCGTGCACCTTATGAGTGACCGATGGAACTGAGGCATTAGCTACGTGATGCGGGTTCTTCCGAGGTTCAAAGAATTGACAACATTCCATATTTTTAAAAGCTTATATGAGAATAATCTACATGAAATATTACATTTTTAAATTTGGTTGATTTCTTCGGAAAAACATCTTTGAAATTCGTTCTGTTGTTCAAAAAAGATAAAAATTGTCATAACACCAGTCATTTCGATTACATATGTATTTGTCAAGTACAGACCCATTATCTGTATCACTGACGACATAGCTAGCTTTTCGGTTTATTTTTATTGACTCCGGATCTAAGCAATAAAAAGTGGAAAGGTATATTCGAACTCCAGACAGAAAAATCAAGAAATGATGGTTTTGTTTCACTCACAGGCTTAATGATATTGAAATGTTGTCAATTAAGCTTTGATATAAATAATAATAAACGAGTTTTAAACATTTTGCAAAAACAAGAATTGATTCAAACAATGTTTATAGAATTTTAGCACTATTTAAGCCTTAATAGTAACTGTTAACGCTGTACTATGCTTTTCCTAGAACTATTATAGTATAAAAGCGTTAATATAATTTAATAAAATTTAAAACAAAACTTATTGATTTGTAACAAAATAGTATATTCAATGGAGATCCATGCATAAATGAATCAATGGTACTGAAGAAATGGTGTTTGTTATTGTCAGTGTTACGTTTGCATGAGAATTTGTTAATTACTGTCACCAAGCCTGTAATGCAGAAGGCGATTTATAGAGAGAAATAGGTCTGCTATATATAAAGAAAGCATGGATAGAGGATGAAATGAAAAGAAAAGTGGTATAAATAAAGGAATATATTTGCAACAAACACACAATAACGATAGACTTACATACGAATTTAATCGAAGTAAATGGGAAATAAATTAAAATTAAGAGGAATGTCCCTAAATCACATAAAAGTCAGTCTTGGACATCAGCAATTGTAACTGATGTCGTTTCATAATACTACAAGGAACAACAAGAGATCATATTATAAGTTTGTACAAACTTTGGGTTCGTTATTGATTTATAAGGCACCTCAATTGATCTGCAATCTTTTAGATTATTTAGACGACTCAGACCACAAAATGTAAGTCATAAATAGAACGCGACAATTTTGCGTGTCCCGTTTAGGAAAGATCTTCAATCTTTCTGTCTTTTATATTCCCATTATTAATTGTATAACTTATGAAATTGCAAAACTAAAAATATCAGCATAGTTTCAAAAGAAAAAGAATATATTTTTTGTAAGAGGCTGATCAGTTGAGATGAGACTATCAATTACATAAAACCTTATCCTCGTTGACAGCAAAACCATATTTGGTTCCAATTCTAATACAAATACTGAAATAAATATACATTGTTAACACATTAGGTTGATTGAGCACAATGGTAAGTATTTTATCACAAATTAAAATTAAAAATATGTTATTTAATGAGCTACGAAAAACTTATTCAGTTGTGGAATTACTGCGCCTTTTATTTTTATATATGTTTTAGTTTGACCTGGCATTACGTTTAACACTTATTTTCAGAGTATTGCAAGAAACTCTAAAAAAAAAACTCAAGAAAATCTAAATGAATCGAAGAGGAACTTAAATAAATGAGCATGTGATGGGGCAAACAGATCACATCCAGGAAGGCGTTTTTCAATATCGATTTTTTTTTTTAATCTATTTATTTCATTTAATTTTAAGTATGTAGTAATAATACCAATTAGAAGTGAAATGAAACTGGAATTTTGTTCAAATAATAATAGTAAAATGATGATCTTAAAAAGAAATCACACCACACACCTTAAATACTAATTACAAAATGTCAAATAAGCGCATTGTGTTAAAACTGTTGTTATTAGTCAGAAAGTTAATAGGCAAGATAGGTTAGGTTAACAATTAAACGTTAATCCCGGAATGAGTATTGAAGAAAAACTATGATCAAAATGTGCGCTACCCACTCAATCGTCAGAGCGCAAGTACTTACAATTTGTGAAATTAGTAAGCAATGAGATTCATTGAGTCTTAGTTGGCTAGCTAAACTTAGGAACTTTAACTTAGTTGGCATTTCTTCTGTATATTAGACAAGTTATCAGAACCTAAAACGGAACAATGCTTCATGCGGAGGTGTCTCTTTAGGTTATCGGCTCGAGTGAGCGTGATAGGACACATGGGGCACTTGTGCTGCTCAGGATTGTGCGACTTCATATGTTTTTTTAAATTAGTAACTAGTTTTCCGCAAATGTTACAAGACTCGGGAACAGGGAACTGTTTGTTGGTTAGTGCCAAACCAAATGACTTGACAATGTTTTCAACACTCGATAGTTTATTTGTAAACGGTTCCCACGGTTTTTTATTTTCATCAACGCCATTATTTTCACCTGTAAGATACGTAATATCTTCACTGCTGGTATAATAAATTGGCATGCGTATTCTGTCACTGGCACAATGTTAAACCGAAGCAACAAACACTCTTCCATTACCTTCCCTAAATCATTCTATATCCCTTTTCTTACATGCAATCCTAACGCTAGTTTAGTGTATACTTATATCACCCACTGGGGTTAACATTACTTCTAATTTACTTAAGATTACAAATACATTATATTGGCTACGGTAATAATCTTAAGTTGAGCCTTAACTAATTTATTGTTTAAATAGTGTAAATATTGCAGTACCTATGACCCTCGGGGGGCGCCAAATCTTCATCGAACAGAAATCTTATGACACCGTTTTCTTCATAAAAAAATAACAGAAAATATTTAAAAGCATACCATACTAAGTAGAAAGAAAGAAATAAGCGTCTATGGTTAGTGCAAATTAACAATGGGATGGCAAGCAACAATTAGTGACATGCTGCGGGTGTTACCACATGCGTCTTTTTGTTACCCAGGTCGTCAAGAGACAGTAATCCAGAACAATAGAGTAGATGGGCAAAAAAAATTAATTAGTCCGTCAGATAGATTTTCAAAAAATATTGGACACATTTTTTCTTTTTTCACTTAAACAAAAAATGAAGACGATTCAGTGCTTTGAAAACTCGTGTGACGTCACATTTCAGTACATTTTTTACCGGAAAATAACGTCACAAGCCCACTCATGATCTTCGACGCGTTTTATCTTCGTCAATTTTTATTAATATGTTAAAACAAAAACACGTATTCAATATTTTTCGACAATCTAAACGAAGAACTAAACAGAATCATATTTTTTGTCCGAAAACATTCCTATTTAAGGCATGGATTGAAATCTCTCGACTTAGTAGTTACTTATAGCAAAATCAATGGGTAGAAATAAAATTTAAAGCTTCAAACGACATAAACACAGGCAATATTGACCAGTTGTCAAATGTTAGCATACCAAAAAGTTTTTAATTAAGAAATAAAATACAGGCGGCTTATGAAAATTACGGAGTTTGCTTGGTTACATAAAATTGTTATACCTAATGTTAACATTTGACAATGATTACAAACAGTACAGCACACAGTTAGTAATATGACCACCAACAAAACTAAAAAGTTTACCAGCTTCAGTAACGTCATTCACTGTACAATTTCGGAATAGCTAGAAAAGTATTCATAGGCTTGTCGATGGTTGGGATATAAAATAAAATAAAAACTCACCATCTATGGTGTCTGTCTGGTCTGGGTGTGGCTGCAACATCGGTTCGTTGTCGTTGCACTCATTGTTAAGGCTTTGCTGGTTCAGTATTGATGCCATTTCCGTTACTCCCATGCCCTGGAAAATCAGCAATTATTTTACATATTTATTTACTAATAAATGCACGTGATTAATGACTAAAAATGTTTTGCACTGACGAGAAGTAAACATCGTCTTGTTAAGTAGTACCTACAGGAAACAGTTTCCTGAGCAACTATTTCCGTCTCAAAATCTACTTTTTGACACTTATCGTGTGTTTTTATTAATTTACATTTGATAGTTAAGTAGTTAGAAATCTCGGCTTGTGTTTTGTTTGATGCTGGGCACCTGCTTACTATTTACGCATATCATTCAGGTATAATCTAGTGCTAGAATGACAACATTTCAGTTGACAAAAATATTTTCCATCATTTCACGTTTAACGTGATATAATTCGGCAACTTCGTAAGAGTCTCAGGTGAAATTTATATTTTATTTTATAGAAATCTGATTTTTAGTTCAAGTATCAACTTCCACGTTTCTCTACCAACAAATTGGCCCTCATTACAGAAATGCCCTTAATGATTGTGTAAACCGCATGACAGTTTATTGCGTAGTTTAGATAATTAAGCTACTAGCCGCTCGAACGTACCGATCGCTGCACAGACAGACACGAAAAGCTAATTTATTTTAAAACATCTTGAATGTATTTTTTTGTAGATATGTGGTTAAACAGGGGTCATGGATTTCATGCCACTCATGGGCCTCTGACTTGGCTTTACAGTCTAAAGATGTCACAAATAAATAAAACAGGATCCAAGTAACACACTTTAATTTACTAAAACCAGTAACCTAAAGTTGGTGTTTTACACACATAGTTTTATTTTAAAATATTTACATCAAGATCCAAGAAAATAGCAAGAATACCCTAGCATTCAGCTTTAGACACCAAGTTTATCATATTTGTTTAGGTAACATCAATATCTTTTATTTGTGTAATAATTATTCAAATAGTCACCCACCCTCTTAGGTGTTTTTCCAACAAATAAATAAAATCTTTATAATTATGGAAATGCAAACATATCATATCACAACATATGTATTATATTAATACAATTATATATTAAAACTGGCGCGATAGAGAATAAGTTTTCGGTATCAGTCTTCTACATTACTGTTTACAATGTTCCAATAAAACTAGAGAATACATATTTTTTTCAGGTTTGAGTCTAAGATAGAATATGCTCATTCAGCAATTTCCCTTTTGTGGTTTTATTTGTTCATTGTGTCAGTGTTTTTCTGTTTCAATTATCATACAACTATGATGGGTATGGTTATTTAGCAAACAACTGACATGATTTACTGGCTTTTAATTTACTATTTCGTCGCCAGGCGTCTCACTACTTGATAGTACATTAATATTATTGGAGTGTTCACGATCTCGACAGAATTTATGAGCTTTACATTTATCATGATGATTCACAATTTCTAACCTAAAGTTAGAGTTGCCTTCTACAAACGAGGTTCTGTTCACTGTCAGTTCGTGTGACCATCTTCTGCAGTAAGTACAGTACATAATGTTGTGAGTTTTATCATATTGCAACCATGGGTACAGCGTTAACCAACTAAGACGGAACTTCCCGCTTTTTTTAGAATTTATAGGAGATTGACGCGTAGATTTCGGAGGCAGGGAAACGTGTTGGGGTGGTAGAGCGAGGATCGACGCGAGAATGTTGCCATCGGGCCGTTTAATGCTTAGATCCAAATACTGGCGGTTAGAATCTTCCGGGTCAGCCGCGCGAACCCAGCCTGAACTCTGCCAACAAAGAAGGAAAGGCTCTGCTTTAAAAATTGTGAAGTTATATTTTTATTCAGGCAGATCCCTTCCTTCCTGTTGACAGATCCGCGAATCGTTTGGTAAAAATATCAGAATAACAGAAGAAAAAGATCATCCTCATTAAAATTAAGGAAAAGATGTCCATTTTCACTATCTAGCAGAGGGTTAGTGAGATGTAATGAAATCGGAGCGCTTCTATTGGTGGTTATAAAGGTTGTTAGTGTGTTACCTGGAGATGCGTCTGGTCGAAGGGTGGCGGCGGGTGGAGGCTGGGCACGTGCTGGATGTGCGGCGCGTGTGGCACGTGCGGCACGTGCGGTACGTGCGGGTAGGGCGAGTCGGGCTCCTGCTTCACGTGCGGCGCCGGCGTGTGCGCGGGCGAGCGCGCAGGGGCACGGTGCGGCGTGTGCGCAGGCGGCGGCGTGGACGGCTCCGAGCCCGAACCCGTCGACCCGCACTTCGCTGCCTTCACGTGACCCTGCACAACAGCACATAATACCATTTGTTCATTGCTTCTTAAAGATAAGAAGAGTTCACACCCGGACAATCAAAAGAATAGCGGGAAAAACATATTAGGTACCTCTATTAAAGTCTATTAGATTACATTGTGATCTACCCTAACCCATGGGGAGTTGAGATGTAACCCCACCACAAGTATCATTATAACTTACCGGGGCTGTCACAATTGTGTGCTGTAGAACAATGGTATATTAACGCACGTATACAAGGTTCTAACAAGTCAATCACATGTTAACAGTCCAGCTTACCTCATAGTGCCTGTACGACAGATCGACATCATCTCGGGGTAACGTGGAGTTCTTTCTGCGTCTCTTCTCCGGCGGGATTGCGTGCGAGGGGTGTGAGGGGTGCGCGGGAGGCGCGGCCGACAGCGGCGTGAGCGGCGCGGGTGGCGCGCAGTGCGCGGCCGGAGGCGTGGCGAACGACTCCGAACGGGAAAGGTTCTCCGCACTCACTGACGGAGTAGACCGATCCTCCGACTGAGAACGTAAAGGAATACTCTTAGTTGAGTTAAACTTGGTATATAAGTTGCCGTAACTTTTGAAAGGTAGAAGTAACGCTTTACGATATTTAAATATAAAAATTCAGTTGATATTCAAATATCTATCGCCTTTATAATGAATGCATGATAATGGAGAAACGGGAAGAAAGAAAAATGCCCAGGGCGTAGTTTTAACAAGTTTTCAGTCTATGTGGAATAAATCCTACAACAACAACACTAATTCTCGCCACGGCATCCATATTCCAACGGTTTTTATCGAGTTGATGCGTTTATGGATGCATATCTTTTTTATTTCCTTATGTAGAGTAACGGTCTTGTGACGTCATCGCTTTAATTTTGAATTAGGACTAACTTAGTGTACCGAAGAACACGTTGTTAATATGGAATATTTAGATTGTCTAACTAATGTGGCTTATCACTACATGGGTCTAGTGCTAAAATAAAAATGTCTAATACGGCTTTAAGTAAAGCTGCTCTATCAAAACTTTCAAGGTTAACGAGCGATACGATTACCAATAAACTGTATAATCAATGCGTGCTACTTTTAAGTTTAAACACTTAAACGGAAATTTAGATGAACGTGGTTTGTAATTAATGTGTACTACAGGTATCAAGTAAAATGATTTAATGTTAAATAGTAATATCAATAACCAAAAGGGTTGGATTGGGATATTTCTATACGAAACCGGCCTGCTTTCCGCTATTTTATTTTCAAAATAGCAGCCACGCATAAAACCTGTATAAATCAATAGATGCCACAAGAAAAAAAAATCGTCTCATTTTGCAAATATAAGTTTATATACAATCTTCGCCTCTTACAACTTTGATATCTGAAACGAGACGTTTCGACTACGATTTTGTCACATTAAAACTTGTTTGTGTTAATGCCAGTTTTTGATTGATAAATATTTATGTAAAGTATTGGAAGTTAGGCAGGTCAAATAATTCTAACCCATTTATTTTAATTAAGTATTACGTTTTCTAAGCTTCCTGTACTCTATCGATTTTATTTTTACGAATTTAATGGGACTATCAGTTTACTTATTTAGAACTCGCATTAGGCTGAAGACTTACGTCGAGTCGGAATCATTGGAATCATTCTTAACGTCCTGGTAAAACAAAAATTAAAAATAGGGCAGTGTTCATTACAAATCAATCGGATGGAGTGTAGTTTCTAAAGATGAATAGTGATATTAAAAACTATAGCATAATAATAATTTCAGAAAATAAATTCGTCAAAATTAATTTAGTCACGTGACGTTAACACCAATAAGAAAACATTACCGCCACGCCAGGTTCCCAACTTAGTAGTTCCCCTAACTTAGGGGGTAAATAAGTAATTTGGCGATTTTAGGTAATTTTGGGTGAGGATTTCTACAGAGTACCCACAGACATCTCGACCGTTTCCTCCATAAAATTCCTGTAAGACCTATGTAAGATTTACAGTAAGTAATCAATGCTTACCTTAGGATTCAATGTATTATTTTCTGTCAAACCTCTAACTTGTAAACTTTCAGCAGTTTTTAGGAACAACGGTAGCATATTTTGGCCAACATTCACTTCGCCCTGTAAATAATTGCAAAAATTAAAAATATGCGGTTTTCTGGCACTTGAATCATAATTAATTTTATTTTGGTCTAGGTTAATAATACCTTGTACATAAAATCCAAAAGTGATTTCATTTCTGAGTATCGTACATCTTTAAGGAATATTATCGGATGTGGATGGTGGTTCTGTAGGAATATACTTTCAAAATATGGGGAACATGCGGAAAGTATCGTCTGGTGTGCCTGAAACAATACAAAAAAACACATTTTCACAAGTTTGCTTTAAAAATAGCGTGTGTTAATTTAAACAAAAGAAATGATGCAGAGCTATGTGAAGGTCTTTACGATTCTGTTAGCATTATATAGAAACAGTGCATAACTACCATTTTGGCAGATCTATTGTTATTACAATTAGGTGGTAAATGTTTTTTCATGGACTAGGTTTTCAGACACAAGTCGTTAATATATAGGTATTTACCTGGGGGCCTTTGTAAGGTAAATACTATTTTATATATATAATTGTATGTTAAATATATATTTACTTTTAAGAGTAAATACGTTTTTCAAGTGAATATTTTGGTGTTAGCAGGCAGTCAATTTAAGTAGCTGAATATCAATAATTGTAAGTAGTTCTGCAATATTTGTTAGCATTAACATAAACATCTAACTTATACCGAATGTGTGTTCGTGCCCTAATGACGAATTACCCTATAAAGACATCGTCACATACACAACTTAAGCTCGTCCAAAAGTACATAAGCGTGTTTACTAAAAAAAGTAGGTTATATAACTGTTATCAACTGATACAAGTCGACTTTTATTTGCCTAATTTCGTTTATAATATTTAATTAAATAAAAACATTTAAATGAGGTTTGCTTTGATTAAGTAGGTACATTGAATGCTAATAGACGTAACCTTTTAACTCTGGCTTTCAGGAGTTACAGGGCTTGTCCCAAAAAAAAAATCAAAAGAAAAACGTAACCTTCACAATATTACTTTTAACTGATGAAATGTCGTGTAAAGCATGTTAGATACTGCCTTACCCCCAAAGTGTTAATTATAATAACTTTAAGTACTGATAATTCCTTTTCAGATTTTCTTATAATTATGTAAGACCAAACGATATTTTTGGCCGTGTAAGTTCCTATTAAAATATCTTCATGGGAGGAAATTAACCGATTAGCCAGTTCATAAACGTATACGGACTCCGTATACGTTTATGAACTGGCTAATCGTACGGAGCCTAGACGAAGAGAACTCAACGGTAACTTAATTTCAGTTCGATTCGCTAAGATAACGTACGTGTTCGAGTTTAGTTTATTGTCAATAAATACATTTCTCAATCATCGTAAACTAGCTATGCGTAGTGCTCAACTCGACGTGGACTAATTTATACTAGACTCAAACCCAGCTAGAGAAAATATTTGTGAACTAGAACAAAAATCGCGTAAATCTAATACCGTACGTGGTTATTGAGTTGTAAGAACAGTAACGGATAGACACACCGAGAGACGTAGTCTTATAACATTGTAGGAAAGTCGTCACACAGTTCGAATGAGCAGTCATTGTCATGGTAAAATATTTAAAGAATCACTATACCAGTGATCTGTTATCGATTTGTTCCATAACATAATTATAAGTTCTACCTTGGGGCTGGGCGGATCGATTTAAATGCTATCGAACTTTCCATTCGCAGAGGTACTACGCAAAAACTAACTTTCACTCAAAGCTTTATTTTATGTTTGTGACTGACTAAGATCGTCCTAGTTAATACCGATAGTCGTACTTCCTGAGTATGACCTATTTTTATGCACGTGATCTTGAAGAACGTGATTTACATTTTCTAAGCGTATAATATACTACTTTATAAGTTCTAGCAAAAGGAATGTTCCTCCTATCCTATATAACATTGTGAATTCGTAACTAGTGAGATAGTGGCGATGTCGATAGCGGTACCTGGCTAAACTGTGTAGGAAGCAGGTTTACTACCTAGTCCTGTCTTCTACAGACTAACGCCACATTTAATTTATTTTAATCCGCTATACAGCACGAAAACCATATTATTTTTAAGCCTCCTATTAAAACAGTTCGTTTGAATGCATCAATTAAAATATTTAGTCGTAAAGCAGCGCTGATTTCCCGATGCCAAATAAACGGGAAAATATATATTAGCCTTACAATAGTCCCTAAAATGTATGTTATATCCTAATAATAAACAAGTAAATAACGTAATGCTATACAAAATAACAACAGTTAACAGAAATCGAGCTGGATTTCAGAAAATATACGTATATTCCACTTTGTTTCCAGCGAGAAACGGTAAAATTTACTGTTGTGGCCGTACCAAAAAGGTTTAAAGGAACCCAGCGGTAATACTTCGTGTATGTCCATTTGTCCGTGCATCTATATCATTTTAAATGCAGGTATTATGTCAATGCATCCAATAATTTTATCGATAAAATATTTTAACTCCGACAGTTAGATCTTGTTTGTCCACCAAAAAAAACCAATTCCCAGTTAGAAGAATGATTATTTCGTAATCCCATTTCTTTTCATTTTTAAAATTGATAGCAAAAATATTGTATTTAAGTGATTTCTTGTCTACTTTTGATTTTTTTATCGAAAAAGATTTGTTTGTAGGAAAAATCTTTTTTGTCCCTCACGCATTACAGTCCCCTAGGTAGGTTCTACTCCAAAATGAAAGGAAGCATGTACTTTCAGAGTATCGGTAAATAGAAAACGGGACAACTTCTCAATTACAAAACAACTATTTAATTATAGGTTGCCCGTTAAAAATATTGTTTCGAGATTTCGAATAAACGAATAGGTACCTATTTGTCAGTCGCCGTTTGCGAGGGCAATTTATGTGAAAGATGACACGGTTAAGAAGGAAGTAAACGCTGAGTTGACTGATAAAGATGGATGGAGGAGAAAAAACATATCGCACGAACCCAAACATAAATTGGGATAAGGGTAGGATGGTAATCGGTGCGATCCACTGAGGTGACAACTGACCGATACGTAGTTTTAATTTCGATCACGATTAAAAAGTTGAAATCGAGTTTAAGGAAAGATAGCAAATATAATTGATTGATAAGGTTTTGTTTTTAACTGTGGAACCTGAAAATGTGTTTTACTTTTAATGCTGTTAACGACCTTTTGTTGCTGACTGTACACTCAATCTTTGAGATCGCGAAATCTGCACTAATATAGGCTTTAATGCAGATATTACCTTGTTTTAATTATAGTTCTTATAAACAGCGATTAAAAATATTTTATCAGTTGCGTTTTTGTTCAGAATTTTAATCTAAAACAGTGCCAAGGTTTGTTTGTAGACACATTCTTTTAAAAACTTTAAATAATAACACAAGCTATCTAACCACACATTTACAGTTAATTCTAGTGTCGAGATCTAGACATTCGGGACCCTAAAACCAGCTTAACAACTTAAACAAAATTAGAAAGTAAAAAAAACATGCATATCTTCTGCAGACTCCTATCAACCTACCTAACAAATTGCATTTTATTAGCATAAAACTTTAGCTTTCATAGTTAATTGTTGAATTTAAAATGGCAAAAAAGGAAGTTGCTAGTCTACATGTGTTATTGACCTTTACATCTCTCATAATAACATTCTTATTATTATTCCTGCCTACTAAATCAAAAGTAAGGGCATTTTGCATTCAGAATTAACACCACTCAAAATACAGGAAATACTTTAGTCTTGTTATTTATTTAGAACTGGTTGTATCTAGTAGGGTCATCCATCATTAATACATTAACATAGCAATACAAAAGAAGTTAGTCAAACAAAAAAGATGGTTTTACATGCTTCATCATTTTGTATTTAGCCAGAAACGTGCCTAATTGCAAGTATTTGAAAATAAAGGTACTTACCTATTCTGTTTTAAAAAACCGATTTAGGTAAGGATAACCTTGCAGAATTAGCAAATATTTAAATATCTACAATGAAGACTACCTTGACGTGATGGCCTAAGGTAGCAATTTGACTGTAATGACAATCAAGATTTTGTGTGTTATCTTCCTCTATCTAGCTGCTATGTAGGCACATATCATTAAACACTTTTATTACTGTCCTTGGAATTAATTAATCATTTGCAATATTTCTGAATCAAATACTACATTATACCCAACGAATACTAGTCTAAATATTATATAACATAAAATTAAACATGTGGAACGTTAATTAAGTCTTAAAATATTCAGAAGCATTTATCAAGTAAATTATTAACTAGAAATAGCCTTTTAAATGAACTACTCTTTAAAAATGAATGACTTCTGAGAATTTTGCAAAAGTAAAATAGAATGTTTTGTCTAAATTAAACAGATATTTATTTATTCTAACTACTTATGTACAGAGAATGCAAGAAAAAAACATTCAAAAAGCATTGTCAACAATAGGTAACAACACACAAGTGTATTACTCATGTTTGTTTACTATTTAATGCATTTTGTTGTGGCAAAATAATAAACTGTTGCATGTGAGTGCAACAAACAGAATATCAATATTTACATACACTTTCTACTGTGACATAACATTACTAAGGAGATTGTAATAAGTTAACTTTATAAACAACTGAATCATGTGTCTAGATCTACTAACTAGTCAGCCAATATTTCAATGTAAATGATTATGAAAACCATCTGGTTTCCTTGAGATGATAGCCTATCAAGATATCTATGAAGGGCAGCGATAGTTTTACAACCTTCGCTTTTAGGCAGAGTATTAATGTTCCTTGAGCTAATAAGTTACCTTATGAATAGGAAAGGAAGCTAAAAATTAATATGTACCTTGACTGTTTCCCCATCACATGCGAGGGTGACATCGCACAAAGCCTCTCTCTGTAGCAGGCTCGCTAGCACATCAGTCAGGTTGTTGGGGTGGTTGTTCCAGCGCAAGCAGAATTGCTGGTCCATCGTTGGTGCTAATGTCAGTGACCGTGCTGCAAATAATTAAAATCACTATATATCATGGTTGAATAACATTACTGTTACTAGAGCAGAACTATGAACAATACACCAACACAAAAATTACAAGGTTATATCAATGGAAGGACTAAAATTTAAATTCGTGAGTAGTTGCTGTAAACGAACCTAGATTTGCATCACTTAGTATTTAAACAAGTGGTAATTAGAGACGTGCGCCGGTTATCAAATTTACATTAAGATACTATGTGCAAAAAATTGGCGGCCATAGGGCCTAGATAGGAGAGCGGAGAGATAAGTGACATCAGCGGCTCGAATTAATGGGGGCCGCGGGCAGCGAGCTTACTGTACTCCACATTGACAGTTAGCCCGCCGACACATATCTACTTGTTGCATGCTCCAAACAACACCTATACATTATGTAATTTAGCTCCAGGAGCCAGATCGCGGGGCCACCGACCCTACGGGACGCGGAAACCTCTAGCCGCCTCTATAAACGAGTTTAAAAAAGTAGTACCGCTCGCCAAAAAAATCGCAACATGCTGACACCGTTATAATCGCCAAGCTGGATGTCCCAGTTGCTAGGTCCACACGGGTGATTTGAAGAATTCTAGGATGCACTAATACTTGTTGTTTATCACAGGTCATGCCGCGTGCCTAAAAATTGGCAACCGAAGATGTATGGGATTTCTAAACGCGTAGTTGTGTCAACTTTGGCTATTCGTAGCGCCATTTGCCGATCCCGTATCACAGAATCTAAGAATTTTAATATCAATAAACACCAAATATTCCGTTAATCACACAAATAATTCACTATCACAAAACAAAACGAAATCCGAGACGCGACAAGTCAATAATTCCTAACTCACCATTTGCAAAAATTTTGCCATCACAAACGCCACCCGACCCCTACCTTGCACTGTCTTTTTGACCACACACACATCTCGATTTCCGTGTTCACTCACGGCCTTCGGAATATCTTTCACATCAATCGGCCAGATTCGCAACGCGAACTTCATGCGTTTCTCATACGGCGCTAAATTCAAATTGTACAGTCTGAATTAACAGCGAATTACGAATATTGAAAGCATTAAATGGTTCAAAAGGGGTTTAGATTGTATAAAACACATTTAACAACAAACTAATTGAGTAAAATGTATAAATACTAGTGAACTAACACTATATTTACAACAAATTCCGGATCCATAGATATTATTTGGCAAAGAGGTTATGACGCGGAAGCAACACTAGTTTTTGAAAATATAGGGCAAATTCTTTAATTACCGAGTCTTATTTCGTATATTATAATACCAAGGTATAAGACCACAGTGATTTATCTAATTAAGTAGATGTAGTAAACACATTTATTAATTTTAGCATTGGCCTTGACATTAATATTACAATTTTTGCACATGCACATCCGATCACCTAGCGCCCTCTACACTTGCCGCCTCCACGGATAGAGGAACTATTTGAATTTTTGTGTTGTTCGATGGTTCCGAAAGATGGCGCTACTCTTCCAGTACAAATAGGTTTTTATATCTAGTTACCTACCTATCAATAGTTCAATGATCCCACAATGCGTGTACAGTCAGTGCCATAAATAAGTTGTTTTTAATAGATGACTATTACGAAAAAGCTTTGCAAGTATTCATTACCTACGTTTTTTTAATGGAAATTTATATTTCACTTGATTACTTATTAGGTGTAACTAGTAAAGTAGAAGTCTTCGTTGTCTAATGTCGACAACAAAGTTGACTACAGCAGATAGGTAGGTACACGACAAGGTGCGTTTCAAGCCTTCCATAACATATTCTTGGTTTGGTAGTAGGTAAATCATTTCGTTCATTCATTCACATGACCTACGTAGGTACCTTTATATCTACTAACTAATGTAACTAGCTACACTGTGATTATTGTGATGTGAAGGCAGCTATCTACTTACATAGATTGTGTACTTACTAAGTATTGCTCCTTCTTTTTATAGAAGTTATGGCTTTTATTTTCAAAGCAAATGCGTTACTCTACGTACTGCTAAAACAATTTAGGTTCGTGTTACAATTTTTCTGGCCAGAAACACTCAATGTCGTCTAATCATGGGTACGGGTCATTGAACTTGACAATAGCTCAATGATTTAGACTGGGTACTTATGTACTAGTCTTCTGAGAAATTGGTGTACTTAGGTAGGTATCTTCCTACCTTATTGGAATTGATTTAGAGTTTCTTTCTGCTCATACAGTTATTTTTGTTATTGGTGTTATTGCTAACGATCTCGCGGTAAGTACCTACCTACCTACGGTAACCGAGGTCGGTTACCGAAGTACTTTGCCCTGTATGAGGCAACCTCTAGCTATGCACAGAAGCACGTGGGCTGTTGTCTCGTCTTCCTCCATGCAGGCTCGACACAGTGACGGGCTGTTTGTGACTTCTTCTTTTGAGTTGAGGTGTTTATTAAAAGAGCCGTATCCGGTGATAGTGTCTGTACAGACTGTGCGCACCACATAATAGATAAAACCTCTTTTATCTGTTCTGTGTTGCGTACTCCATTGTTTGGTCAGCCGAAGCGCCTGTTAGGTGAAGCGGCCGTCGATTGTGGGAATTGCTTCCTTGCCCTGCCTGCACTCACCATAGTTTGTTGTGCGCTAGTTCGTTTCCTTACCCGTGTGCGTAGGTACCCGAAACTACTGCCATACTCGACCCATTCTAGCGAATTAGTCTGCTGCGTTGCGCCGAGAATCACCGTGACCTTTGATCCATTGGATGGTTTTAAATGTCATTGAGATTACCTGGTTCAGGCGTTGATGCCACTCGTGTAGGTATTAACTGAGAGTTGACTGTGTGATTTTTTAGCGCCAGCGGTAAGTAGGTATTGAGGAAGAGAGTTCAGGGTATACCTAATGTTGGTTATAATTACAGTGAAAGACAACATTACATCTAAATTGAAAAAAAAGCCTTGGCTTTATTTAATAGTTTGGGAACCGGTACCAGTTTGGAAATAGTGTGACGGGCTTGTCCCAAAAAAAAAGCCGGTACCAGAGTATGTATGTGTGACCTTTAGTACCCACCTAGGTACCTTTGCCTATTATGGTGGGTCAGAACGGCTGTGGGTGGATGACAATTTTGTAGTGCTACTTACAAATTGAGGTAAAGTATTTCTACTCCAATAGAAAAATGTTTTTCGTTTAACTAGTTTGGTTTATTTTTATATCCAATTTAAATTATCGTCGTCACGTCGCGCGTCTGTAATATTCCTAATTCAAACAATAACTGTTGGAAAAACAATTGAGTTAGGTATGTGTTGTGCAAACCACATCTTCCAGCGCCTTTTTCCTAAGCTTCAATCTTTTTGCGAAAAATGGGTCTGAGGCTCTGAGCGACAGAAAGGGATAGGAAGAGCAAGGAAAATTGCGATCACGATAGATGCGGTTCAACCCAAAAGTTAAATCCTTCTAAGTACAGATGACTGTTTTATTATTATTGTATTCCTAGTTCCTATAAGGAATGCTTCCGTCCTTACGAACACTTTCACCAAATATTTTTGAAAACATTGTAAGCGAACTTGAGGAAATGGCGATCAAAATACGGATCATAGCACTGTGAGTATCTGAGCCACATCAGAAGAGGAATACAGAAAAGTAAGGAGCTCAGTTTATTACTTATCTGCACGACATTTCCTCAGGTTCTATTGTAAGGAGAACTTAGGCAGGTTACACAACAAACAAAAAAATCTGTAACGAAACGGTGCCTAGGCTGTATCGTAGAGTGCCGAAAATACTTACAGTTAATTCTTGGTTGTGGATGATACCTATCTACTAGTATCTACCTACAAAAACTAAGTTCAGTCATTAAATGAAGAGATGGACTAGGTTGGCAGGTTCAATAAAACCATATTTAGAATAACTGTTTTTAAATAACGTTCTAGCTCAAAACTTCATGCTAAAGTGGGTATTTAAGGTAGGTACTTTAACTAAATTAGCGTGTATTTTCTAACGCATATTCTTATTAATGACTAGCTTTTGCCCGCGACTTCGTCCGCGAAGAAGTCGAAAGTGGTTCTAATAAGATTTTGTAATTGGTTTTTTACGTTATTTTTTTTTTTGTAACATATAAACTATTATGTTAAAATGTTTGAATACTAAGTAAACATAATAATAAAATAACATTTTTTTATTTTTTATGAACACGAAGCCTTTGATCTAGTGAAAGTTACACACGGTAGGTATTATCTTTTCGAAATCGAAATACTACACCTACCGCAGTATTTCTTTGTAAACAATATTTTTTGTTTTTAACTCGGGTACTAGAATCACCAGGCTACTCTGTGCGCTTACTCTGGAGCATGCCACATACAACTGGTCGTGGGAGAAGCAGCTTTCCCTCAAGTCTATTCCCGCTACCCTAAGAGTTTGACCTTGAGCTTTGTTTATGGTTATTGCGAAGCAGACTTTGACGGGAAACTGCACTCTCTTAAATTCGAAGGGGTAATTTGATGGTGTTAGGGATTCCCCTAACACCATCAAATAGGAATGAATACAGACTCTCCTCGGGAACAACCGGTCAGTACCTATATTTGCCTCGATTACATTGCGATGCAATGTTTTCACTTTTAATCTGGTGCCATTGCATAATTTGGGTGGTTATTATTGCGTAGCAACATAATTGGCGCGCCAACTCTCAATTTTAATATGTGAGTTGGGAGACCGGGAGGCTTCAGTGTATTCAGGAACTCGACCGGATAATGAATGGCATCATCGGTGTTTATCACTGAGTCGACGGATTTTTATTGGTATTCGACCCCTTCGAATGATCTCAAAAGTACGTATTTCATTTAAGACTGAGGCTTGTTCGCAGTCGCTCCATGTAAAATACTGGTACTCAGCTGCATCCGGTTAGACTGGAAGCCGACCCCAACATAGTTGGGAAAAGGCTAGGCAGATGATGACTGAGGCTTGTTCGTTTTTTGGAGCTAGGATGGCACGCTCGCATAACCATTCTGCAGGTTTATCGTGAATATTATTAATGTTTGGGTAAATTTGATTTAAAAGCTCTTCTACAGTGGAAACAATTGTACCTAACTCTGTAGGGAGAATGATATTATTATTCAGTTCCGGGAAATCACTATTTCCTATTTTAAGCAACAGGTCTGAGAACTGTCCGGCAGTAACATCTCCCCTTAGATGGACTCTCATATTTTTGGTAAGGCTCAGTTTTGTCGCTGAAGGCCACAAATGTGACCGCTTCACGCACGCTTTAACTTCGTCCGCTCGCGTTCCTCTGGGCACTACTGGTAATGTCTCCCGGAAATCGCCTGCTAACAATACTGTAACGCCATTTGATAATTATTATTTCTAATATCTTATAAAGATCAAATGAAAAATAAATTAAATTCACTACGCTCAAAATATTCTACTGAGATAGTGAAAATGAACTTCCAAACAAATTATACAGCAATTAGCAGAGATTTCCAAGGAATTTTTGAAGAAAAATCAAAGTATAAGGTAAGTTTTTTATTCAAATATTTATTATAATTCTAATACGTAATATTCTTTTAAATTTGTATTTTACATGTTGTTTTGATTATGGAATGATTCGCATATTAGTACCTATCGCCAAAATGTTCCAGTCCTTACCATTTCAAATTTCGAACTGAAAGTCTGAACGGACCAAAATAAATAAACCGAAAAGTGCATAACCTCTCTAAAGCTTAGAATCCTTCACATGTGGTACTAATATAATGTAGTACGGTGATTTTCGAGACATTCCAATTTTAAAGAGTATTTGCACCAAGGTTTTAAGTGAGTTTAACCTTTTTTGAATAAGATCGGATTGAGTTTTCAAACATGTGTCAAAATAAAGTGTAATTTAAATCAAAAACACCAAGGAGTTTTGATATCAACTTCGAAGCAAATCACCACCGCTAAAATAACTTTCTACCCCTTTTTAACCCCGTTAGGGGATGAATTTCAATAAAATACGAAACACGTCTTCCATAAATTCTGTTAAAAAAGGTTAATGCAAAATTTGAAATAGATTGGACCAAGGAATCACGTTGTCCCATACAAACTTTGCCCCCCTTTTTCACCCCCATAGGGGTAGAATTTCGGAAAATCCTTTCTTATCGGATGCCTACGCCATACAAAGAACACACCCTCCAAGTTTCAGGTCTCTACGATAAGCGGTTTAGGCTGTGCGTTGATCCGTCAGTCATTCAGGTCAAAGCATTTTATATGTATAGATTAAAGATGTCCACCACGTGCCACACAGGCACGTGGTGGACAAAAACATCTTTAATAACATAACATAACATCACGCCTGTAATCCCCGAAGGGCTAGGCAGAGGTGTACCTATAGTACACCCACATTTCGCCAGTTATGTTTAAGTCCCATGTAATAGGGGGCGAGCCCATTGCCATCAACCGGGCACAAATCCAGACTCCGTAGCTGTTACTGATAAATTCCTGATGGAACAAGCCAATCTTTAATAATAATAGAGGAGAGGTTATATAGAGGTTCCTGTCTCTGGAGCCCTAACCACCGGTAGCCTGGACCCTGCTCCCGACACCGGCGGACTACTATTTTTTTATATTTTTAAATGTTTTTTGATTTTTTTTTTAAGGAATATTTAAAAATGTAAATTAGTATGTAAGAAAAATGAATAAAGAGAATAATAATTACTCTTATTTCAGACCAAGTTTGTCCATAATTGTTAGTAACAAATTTCTTAAAACTACGTTAGAGGTACTTTTTAAATCAATTAAAATTTAATAATAATACAACATACACATGTTAGTAACAAAGGTCATAGAACTATGTTAGACAACCTTCTCTGATTACAGTTTAATTGCTCTTCAATCGGGAATCAAATTAACAAAATGCGAAAACCTATCTAGATTAGATCATAAACATTTTGAAAATCATGAGATCTTTATTAGTCGTTCATGTTTTCTTCATTAATTTTCCATTGGATTGGATTAGATTTCCTTTTATTTCTTAGCCTTATGGTTTACCGTTACCTTATTTAACTAAATTAGTACCTAAGCTATGATGTTCCGTACTTGTCACCTCTGCAACGTGATTCGAGTCAGCTCAAGTGTTCTATTCGTGTGTCTGTCTCCAAGGAGCGTTACACTACCCAATACAGACGACGTAATATTGAGATGAAGTAGATATCTGGCCTGACACTCGAGCTTCACCATTGACAACAATTGAAACATACTTATATACTCTATACCTACTCTAGATTTAGGTGTAGCATTCTAACTTAAATGTGCCTTATTAGAAGGGAGAAAGGAAATGATTCTATCATTTAATATTATGCTGCAAGGAACCTTTCAAGTTTTCAGCACAGTAGAAATATTCTTTGCGATTGGCGGAATCCCAAGAAATTGTCAAAATAAAAATTGCCAGTGTCACTGAAATTAAACTAATATTAGGAACTAACTTAATTCTAAGTACTTACCTAGTGAAAATGTAATATAACCGGAACTACTATACTGTTGCGTTCTGTAGCTGATGTAAAGGATGATTACAGACGAATTGCAAGGTCACGTTGGTAGAATGACAGAAAAGATTTACAAGCAAAGAAGATAATATTTGAGTGTTATACTCACCTAATATCTTCTTATTATTATGCAATCGTGGGTCTAATAGTTTTATTAAGATTGACACCTAGGTGTAATCCTAATACATAATGATGTAGACAAGACAGCATTTACTAAATACTGAAGGCCGAAATGTAGAGAAAGATATAAGTAGAGACAACAATCCTATATTATGTAAAATTAAAAATTCAGCTCCATACACAGACCATCGAACAATTGAAATAAAGCTAAATTGCATCGTGTCATTGATGATTATTGATGTTCTATTAACCGCTGTCCTGAAAACCCCAAATTGCGAAGGTTCGTCGTAGCAATTGCGAATTTGTGTGGTCACTTAATAGAGGCGAGCGAAGCTGTAACATCTAATAGGAACGTATCTAGCAATTGAAATGGAATTTTGCTCGAGTGTTGTGAACAACAATCTGTTCATTACCGCGATGATGAGAGTGGCTGTCCGTGTCAGTCGGTAATGTAATGCAGTGCAAATGAGTCAATCTCCACGGGGCCGGGTGGTCACAGCGCCATTAGGTAATCGATTCGTTCTCAACCCCCTAGCCATCAAGGCTTCCACATCTTTATCTGCTTGGGTAGTTAGTTGTGCATGCTTTCTAATAATCACTATTATGGTAAATAAATATGTTTGTTCTTAATCACGATTCTAAAGAAATTAGTTTCTCGAAAGCATTCTTAGATTTCCAAAGTTTCCCTAGTAGTAGAATAGATGGAGGACTGATCTATCTTGTAATCATCTGTTAGAAATCCCATTTGTATCCAACGAGCAACGTCTGACGCGGCATGATACCTGCGATCTAATAATGACGTGAGAGGAAAGTCGACCATTGTCGCACTTAGTTTTCCAATCTAAACAATAGAAATTCAACGGGTGCACTGCCCGCGGGACTGTGATCTATCTCTATGTAAATTATGCGGCAAATAACACCGCCTTGCGTTCATCAGGTCGGTCGCGCACGTGGCGCCGAGCGGCGACGCGCGACGACTCTGTGCGACACATTTTTTAATATCAGCCAATCAAACTTCCTAGTTTGGAGGTCGACGGTTTAAGGGATTCCAGTTTTAGCTCGATTATAGCCGGTGTCTAGACACAAGTACGACGAGTTAAGTCTCTACTTCCACCTAAGACGCTCCAACTTCTAGCTTGTTCTTACCGTATCGTGTTCCATTGGGTGCTGCTATTTGTTGGAATTCTTACTTAATTAATTTGGGGTAGGGGGCAACTGGCCTCTGGTCCGCGGCCCAGATTACACGGAGTAGAAACAGTAGTGGAAAATTCTGCCGAATGCGTTTTTTTTTTTTAGATTTAACTAGGATACTTTTTTTCCATCGAATTTTGGTCCACGCATTCGGCCGACTTTTCCACTACTGTTCCTACTCCGTGTAATCTGGGCCGAGGACCAGAGGCCAGTTGCCCCCTACCCAATTAATTTACTAATTCTTAATTATTTTAATCGATTTACTTACCCGTGCATGTTGGATGAGACTAAAACAAATTCGCAGCGGCTATATGCGCACAGCGGGAAAAATGTTTTCATCGATGTCCGCTCGTCTGCTGTTCGCAGTTTCTTCACTGTTCTCAGTTTCTTGCTTCTTCATCGGTGCTCTGGATCGGCCAGGAACCTAATGGAAACATAATTCGCTTGGCGATGACAATGTGTTTCTGTGTCTATTTGGTTCGGTGATTGTTTTTTTTATATGTATTAGAGGGAGTTTGATTAAGTTTTAAGAAAGGTCCTAAGTTTAATATTAGAAAAAAATCGTCTCTATAAATAATTCAAGAATGTCTGGAGAATTTTGAACACCTACAGAGATTCTTCAATTATTTATTTCGTTAATATTTCCTTATGTTTGTAAATGGTACCTATTTGAATGAAAACTTGGTTCATTTGTTAGTACCTACTTAGTTTTCGTTGTCGTTTGTAGGAAGATTTAAAGAATCAAGACTATCAAGCGATGTAACCTACAGACTAGTTACAGGCAACAATCCGATGATTGACCCACTAATTGTTTCATGTGGGACTGACTAGACAACTGATTAGGCGGCCTTTTTTGTTTGTCTAGCAATTCTAGAACGACCTTAGAGATTTTTTAGATGTGGTTGTCTTCGGTCTCATCATTAACAACCCAATTGGCTGCGTATTGCGTTGTTGGTGATAAAACAGCTTACAGTTACAGAAAAGTTGAAAGATAATCGTTAGGCTTGTCTATGTTACTCTTGTTATAAGGAGAGAGAAAACGCATGGATGGATAGAGAGCGAAAGACAGTTGAAAGAAATGATTTATAATATGAATTGTGTGAGTGTTGATATGAAAGGAAAAGAATTGGATGGAGTCACTGCAGACTAAAAGAAAAAAAAATCGTGTTTCAAAACACTAATAATTATTTATTATAGATCTCTTCACAAACCATAACTTATTATACAGGGTGTAAGGAGGAAGAGACCTTCGCAGAGTGATGGGAGAATTAAGTATAAAATGAGAAGACGACCGAAACAAGAAATTATTTCAGAAACGTTATTAGTACAGTCATTTGGGGCGAAAAATGGGAACCCCCATTTTTCGCGCAACCTAATTTAGATTTTCGCCAAAACTTGTAAGTACCAAAATTAAATAAGTAATGAACTATAGACTTCAGTATCTGGTATAAATTTCAACTTGCTAGGTCCACCCGTTCCTGAGAAAATTAGTAGTGACCCACTGCCAGACGGACAGACGGACAAGAGAGTGATCTTATAAGGGTTTTTTAAGAGTTTTTACCTTTTGAGGTTCGGAACCCTAAAAAATGCGCCGCTTACTCTACCTAAAGGTGGTGTGGAAACACGTTATTTAGCGCAAACAATGTTAAATTACACTTTGCGGCCCTCGTACGCCGTCAATATTGATTTTACGAAAAATATTACTTAACTGTTTTTATCGTAAACTGAGTCGGAACAGAGTTATTCTCAAAAAAACGTTTTTGAGCGCCGTTTTTCCAAAATGGCGGCGCGAGTGGCACAGTTACGAGGTGGCGTGGTGGGTGAAAATTCTATAAACTCACCAATTTTCAAAACTCCCGGAAAACTTTCCAGGTAAAACTACCAATTGACTGGACTATAAGGGAATTCAATTTTGATATGTTTTATTTCCGCATGCGCAATGTATGGATACCGAGGCAAAACGCACGTAGTAGTTCGATGAATTCTGTAGTTAGGCAGGAAGTGAACAGCTGATTTACGCGTCGTTTGTTAGTTAGAGTATTACAGCATCCATTCTTGTTTTTTATTTTATTTTAGCCCTATTATTTACATACACGAAGTGCTGCGTACAGATAATGTAATTTTACATTGAAACAAATTAATTGTCCTTAACAAAAAAAATAAAAATAAACCCGAGAAAAAATCTGCTGGAATACCTATGATTCAAAATAAGGAGTTGAATTCACCCTGTCAATTTGAGGAAGGCTTTCCCTTACACCCTGTATAGAGCATAAAAGTATGGTAGGTACTTATGTTTGTGAGAGACTGGTGTCTGGTCACTAGCAATACTTGTAGTACCTATCTATAGCAGGTTGGCAAGAAGTCGAGAACCAAGATTAAACGCAGGCAAGGAGGTGATTTACTAACATGGCTAAACATAAAATATTAAATTGATTTAAAATAGGATAGTACCTGGTTCTCTATTGTGTCACCTAACTTTTTTATCCATAATTTAAAGTGCCATAACTTATTTTGTCCTAATCATCATTTGTCCGAATGATAACTTACCCGAACTTAATATCACATAATATCACATGCCATAAAATTGAAATCCCTAAATATACTTAATATGTCCTAAATCCGTTTGGCATAAACATTACAATCAATAATATTCAAAAGACATAAAACCGTTTTCAATAAAAGTTAAAATCCTAAATTCAAATTCATAATGTTTATTTATAATAATAATATTCTTAGAACAAATTTGTATAACAAAGCTTTTGCTATGAACTTCTCTCAGGCGTTACGTAGTTACGAGCGGGCAATACTTTTTCTTCTACCGACTTGTTTTGAGATGGTTCACTTCAATATACACACACTACTAAATATAACTACAAAATCGTTCTGTTTAGTAGTGTGTGTAAATTATTGAAACTTAAGCCCTCTCTAGGCCCAGTAAACTGAGCCCTGCTTCGCGAGGCTCCTGGGATAACGGGATCCCCTTCTAACCTAACCTGTCCAAGTCGGGGTGCCCCAAGTCCCGAGCTCGCTTCGCTCGCTCTTGCATCCAAATTTTCCTAGTAGCGGGTCCCGTTTGTGTGAGTAAACAGACGCTATACAACAAAATGGCGGCGTTACACGTTTCGTTCCACAAAGTGTAACGTAAACTTAAATTTGTTATTTTTTGTGTAAAAATGGCAATGTAATTGCATAATACAGTAACAATTATTATTCACACTCTTTATACATCCAAAAATATGTAAATATAAAATAATATTTTATTTGAAAACACGACAAAAAATACTAAAATTCACTTTTACCAATAACGGAATGTGAAATGTATCCATAACTAGCTGACCCATGCAACTCCGTCTGCGTCACATAATATAGCTTATAACAAATCGTGTCAATATAAATTGAGTTAAATCGTAACAAACAAAAAAGACGTGTGGCACTCGGAGACTGCCGCGGTAAAGCTATTGCATAGCATTTTTTATCAACTTATGCAATTATAATTATTTATTTATTTTATTAATGCAGTATTTAAATATAGTATATACACTTACACTTTTACTAATCATCCTCATCTTTTATAAAATGTCCTTTTACGTCTCATGTCGCGCCTTGGCGACAACTATTTTTGTTGGCAGCCTTATAATCGATCTTATTCGATTTATTAACTTTGATTTTGCTGTTTTAAAATATTAAATCTAATAATTTTTCAATGTTTACTTTTCATCTGACATTACGTCAGTTGTCAAGATGTCATTTACTTTTTCTTTTATTTTGTGTCATAGTTTTTCTTAGTGGTTAGAGCTATGAAGGTTACATTTGATTTATATAATTTAATTTATTTTTATTAATATGTTCGCTCAAATAATGTAATTTATTGATAATTTCTATTAATAGTATCTTATCATACGTATTATCTCACGCTCACAGAAATTCTTTGAGGAAGTTTTTGACTGAATAATAAAATTAAATACAGGCAACTCACAATTTTTGATTTCAAGAAATTGTCAAGTGTCAATTCGTTAGGTTTTTTTTTTTTTTTTCGTTACGGAATTTCTGGATTCGGTCCCCACGCTCAAGGCCCGCGATAGAAGCTATGCAATAGCTTAAAAATCGTATCTTTCCTTTTTATAATATTAGTTTAGATTATATTAAAGTGTGAATTACTATAGGTATCTCTTACTGTTAAATATACAGTAACACCTTGTACCTTGTAAACATTATGGTGCAGTAAATATTTTGAATTTGAATTTCTCCGGAGGATTCTGCACATCCCACTAACCTACCGCACCGGACCGAATGACTGCCGCGCGCGTAATTATTTTGTCGCGCGGATATTTTTACATTGCGATATCTTCTAAGATATTTGTTTAAACTATATAGAGTAAAGGGCACAAATATTCTATATTAAATTTTTGTGCTAACAAACATATTTATTTAGATATAGATTAATACCATATGGGTTAAAAAAGCTTCGCAAAATATCATTATTTTTAACCTAACATTTTAATGGTAAAAAATGGTTACAGTGAGTCAATCTGAAAAGATAGACATATGCTGTCGCGGACTTTTTTTTAGAACTTTTAAAGAAGAACAATTCCTCGATACATAATATTTGCGTAACCTAAACCGTTTTCGCAACGCACGCAATGGATGCTCTCAAAAAGGAATATCTTTTCCCGTTTTTGCAACATTTTTCATTTATGCTACGCTCCTACTGGTCTTAGCGTGATGTTATATAACCTAAAGCCTCCCTCGATAAATGGACTATCCAACACAAAAAGAGTGTTTCTAATCCAACCAGTAGTCCCTGAGTTTATCGCGTTCAAACACACAAACAAACGCGTTTTATCTCGTAAACCGTGAATTTCTGTGACGACGATTTGCTAAAAGCTTTCTATCTATGAGTACCTACTATAAATGTATGTACAAAAAATATATACTTCCAAATTTGCGGCTCATAACGGAAATACTATCCGCGATTCGTTTCTGTCAGTAAAACCTAATTTTTAGCAAATGTTTTAGAACTATAAAAATGATTATAACTGAACATTCGGAATAATACACATTATTTAACACAATACTTAGGACAAATGACTTTAGGTCATGTAAAATTAGGAGATTCAATTATTATAGTACTCGATATTATGACAGAATACTTTTAGAACTAAAGATAATTTTATATTATAAGATATTTTATGATAAATTTCGGGATTTTGAATATTATGGTTACTGAAGTTTATAGCAAGCATGTTATGGATAATGATTTTCGGACAAACAATTTTAGGAGAAGAAAGGGAGTACCATAGTACCTACTTATGTGCAGGTACGGTCAGCCACAGAAGTAGCTTAACATTTCGGAATTTCATTATTTGATGCAATTTCATTTTTTGGTGGACTCCAGCTATTATTTTTAAAGTATCAGAGGATTATTCTTTAAGACAAATACATGCTATTCAATAACTTGTTAGTAACGAGTATTATCTAACAAGTTTTTGTTAAAAATCGGCTTTGAAACTTTGTGTATTGTTAATCTACTTGTGATGCTGACTGTACATAATTACATATTTGAGGTTCCATTAATCCAAATAGGAGTTTCTGCACAAAGCACCATTAAAATACAGCTAAGTAGGTTATCATTCTTCTTCTTTTTAACGTGTTGGCAGTAAGGTCTAACGTCCCCTCACACCCTAGTGTCAGAGTTTCTAAACCGCCTTAAGGGTCTCTGACACCCCGTCGTGGCTGCGGGTTGTTCGAAAGTAAGAAGGAACATGGGTGGTTCAGTAGAAGTCTGACACACCCTTCCGCTCTGCCCAAGAGTGGGAGGGGTTATTTGATGATTTTCCACCCGCCAAAAAAAAAAAAATCAGGTTAGGTTATCGTTGATACATACTTAGCTATATTCTCGTTTCCTTAACCAAGTTATGAGTAATGCACTTCTCATCAGAAAAATCGAAACACTCTCTTTTTATGGTTTCTGTCCTAATTTAACACAAAAGAGTTTTCATTCCATGTAAAAAACGAGATGATCGATTTATTGTAACATCTTCTTTACGAAATCGACGCCTTAATGCTTTTCAACTGCAGCAACAGCTTCATGTTGCACGTAGGGTGCCTGTAAGTGACTCTACAATAAGAAGAAGGTTGAAGGAACGTGGACTGGTACCTGTGCGGTACCAGCCAGCAAATGGGCCGAAATGAACTGCAAACCATCGAAGAACGCGCCTTAACTTTGCACGTCTCTTTTCTGTTGAGTGTAAAATTATGGTGTTTGCTAACGACGGAAGGATCGAGGTCTACAGAAGAGATAAAGAACGCTTTGCACAATGCTGCATTGAAGAAAAGGTCAGCTATGGTGGCGGTTCGTGGACGGCTTGGGGAGGAATCAGCGTGTACGGTAAGACAAAGCTTGTCTTTGTGCCTGGGCCACGTCTACCTGCACTAAACATTCGTCGGTACATCAAACAGTGTCTTGAGCCTCACGTGATGCCCTTTGCACATTTTATTGGCAAAGGTTTCATATTCATGCACGACTATAGTATTGCTCACACCGCGAGCATCGTACGAAATTATGTTATCGAAGTCGGTATCTCCATTATGGAATGGCCAGCAAAGAGTCCGGACATGAATCCGATTGAAAATCTGTGGAATGAATTAAAGAGACGAATTCGTGCAAGAGATCCTCCCCAGAAACACTTAGCTAGCTGCAAAATGCGATCCAAGAGGAATGGAATGCCACAATATTTGATCGTGACTCTCATCCGATCGATGAAGAACCTTATGGAAGCAGTAGCTTCCATAAGGTTCTTCATCGATCCTTATGGAAGCAGTAGCTTCCATAAGGTTCTTCATCGATCGGTTATTTAATAACTTGTATTCCCTCCCCGAGCTCTTATGTGCTCGGGAAGGGAATACAAGTTATTAAATAAACGTTTCTTAGCTTTTTTTTTCATTTACGTGTGTTGTTTTGTCACTTTCCTTCATACTTCATATACAGGGTAAAAATTACTTGTTAAACAAAATGACTTGTTAATTTGAATTTAGAACATTAACATTAGGATTTGAAAACCTCATATTATTCACTATTAAACGACATTTGTCATTAATTATTTTCCTAAATATACATTTTTTTCTGATAATCCTTAAACAACAAACTTGCAAGGTGTTTCGATATATCTGATGAGAAGTGTATAAGTTAGTATGACTGAAATAAGCTAAATTAATCAATTCTATCAGGACCCTCCCTTAAAACTTTGTTTGGCTTTAGTTGTTGTTTTCATGCATGTTAAAGCAATATATTTTGACCCTGTATTGTTTACTTAGGAAAGGATTTTCCCGAAAGGGAAAATAAGAAAAATTAGGAAGTGATGTGTGTGTGCCGTACCTATACGAGGCAGCCCTTAACAACTGCCTCCAGCTCATTGTATGGATATGGATTGCTCTTTCGTGGAGCATTAGACAAAACTCCTTGTACGAGATCCTGATCCAATATGTCCATTGTAGGATCATCATCTGCCTAGCCTATTCCCAACTATGTTGGGATCGGCTTCCAGTCTAACCGGATGCAGCTGAATGCCAGTATTTTACATGGAGCGACTGCCTATCTGACCTCCGCAGCCCAGTTAATACTAGGTTATACGATACTCTTATGTAAGACTGGATGTCAGAATTTCAGGTCACTGACTACCTGTAACGACTGCCAACGACCTATGTATGGCAGCCGGGACTAATAGCTTAACGTGCTTTCCGAGGCACGAATGAAACTCGGTATGTCGGGCGATCACCCATCCACAGACCGACCTAGGCAAGCACAGCTTAACCTAATGATCGACCTGAGTGGCAGTTCTTATTAAGCCACGAGCTCTCATGCCACGAGCTCTCATATAACGAGCTTTCATATAAATTAGAAGCATTTTTGTTTGTAAATGTGAGTTCCTTTTCTATTTCTACACTGTGTTCACATAACATAGAAGCTTCAATATTGTACCCAGGACTATGTACTCGTAATATCTAACTTGAGTTGAACAGAGATTACATGAAGTTTCTTGTTCATTCTCCTTCTTGATATTATCTACGATAATGGAATGGACAACAACAGTCAATTCACAGTTATTATGCATGTAGCTGGACTATAGATAGCATATTTTTGACTATGAAAAAATGGCCGGTCACGGGTCTATTTGAAATAAATGCTTTGAGTTTAGCAGATGTCAGGGGAAAAAAATTGTGTAGGTATGTTGTCTGTATGAAATTCGCAGTTTGCAGATGCGCCAGCAGGAAATTAAAAAACCTGTGAAAGTAAAAAAAAATTGGTTAATATTAAATTAATAATACATGTTAACAATATTCAAATATATTATTAAGTCTTAAAACAACATAACTGGCGAAATGTGAGTGTACTAACGAGTTCAGCTCTGTCTTATCCTTCGGGGATTACAAGTGTGATGTTATGTTATGTTAAGTCTTAAAAAATACACAATTTTCACAAGTCCCTTATATATTATACATACTGCTATTTTATATATATAACCTATTCTATTTTTGCCATGATATAGAAGATTCATGGCAAAAATAATATCTACATGGGGTAGTTTTTTCATGTTTTCATACTTCAGCTTGAAACTTTTCGTATATCACGAAAAATATTCATACAACAACATAACTACATTCCTCAGTTCCATCGTAACATTTTTGTACACCAGGCGTACGCTGGAAGACAATATTCACTGCTACGAGAACCTCGAGGATTTTTCCTTTCATGAATTTTTCATGGTGACAAACTGGCCAATGAGGTCGTCACTGCGTGTGCTTGAAGACGTAACTTGTGGGGTAGAATCGCCTGCGCAAGTATTATGCACAAAGTATATTATCTAACATTATTTCCCTCAGAAATGGAAAATTTTAGAAAAAATATCTATGCTTTATAAATTCAATATGTTAAAAAACCGTGTTCGATCTGTGAGGGTATTATTAGGTATCATCTGGATTAGATTTTATTTATGTAATCCTTTTTGAATAACAATAATAAAACACCCTGATGATAAATTTTATAAAATGTACTAAAATTCGGAAACTGTCATGGCAACACTGGGGTGCGGGCGGCGACTCCGGTCGCTTGACGGGTACTGACTGACGTCGTATGCAAACAATTTGCGATGTCATAGCTATGCTGAAGATGGTGTTGTCATGTTTTAAAACTTTGTTAGAATTTAGGGAAACAGTAGTAATTTAATTTTATGAATAGGTATTTTATGTTACTCATTTTAGTTGATAATGTCGTTGATATAATATCCGTACATGATTTATGACTCTTTCGAATCGGATAGGGCTATTTAACATAATTATTGTATTTTTAAAACCTAGATATTTTGTCAAAAACACTTTGTAAACACAATACTTTGTACATAATACTTGCAGGCTGGCAGCTATAATTTTTATTTTAGATTTTACACTCTCTTAATTTAAATGGGGGGGTGCGGGGACACATTTTATCAATTTTGGACGTGTCATCTTTCAAACGATTGACTGAGAAAAAATGGTTTCAGAAATCTCATTGTCATTTTGAAAAACAAACCTATCTATAGAACTCGAATAAGTTTAAAGTTTTTTTTTGTTTCAGTTCCATGTATGGGGAGCCCCCCCCTCCCATTGATCTACCCTTTTTTTATATTTTTGTATAAAAATCGTAAAGCGGTTCACAGAATCCATCGAATGGCAAGTTTCAAGTATCAAGAGTTTCCAAATAAAGCGGCTGTGACTTACGACCGGACGGACAGAGAGACATGACGAATCTATAAGGGTTCCGTTTTTTGCCAGCAGGCTACGGAACCCTAAAAACAACTTCGGATTTCCTCATATTTCAATTAAAAGAATTACTCTGTACATGAATGAAAAGTTAAACGTGGGGGGGGAGGGGGACAAGACATATGTAGAGTCGAAATATCTTAAAAAAACAAGGTAAATAAATCACTTTTTCTAATAAAATTGTATCGCAACAAAAAATGTTGTTACCATGGAGACAGCAGTCTGAGTTCGCGGGGAAAATGTCTGTTTGTCCATTAAGTAGGTACTTTTAACTATTCTCGCTTGCTTTCTGTCAATTACCCGGAACTGGTAACTTATAAAACAAAAGTTCTGGGATACTAACATCAAGTAAGTACCTACCAACCTTTTGTAACATTGTCATTAAAATACTTATTTTTAGATTTTTGGTACGGCTGTTTTATAATTTTAATATATTAAAAACCGTGTCCGATTCGCTAGGGTAGGGTAATATTAAATACCGCGGCCACGGCACAAGGGCGAAGAAGGAACTTGGGTGGTTTATAGTCAGTAGAAGTCTGACACTCCCTTTCGCTCTGCCCAGAGCGGGAGGGGTTACTTGATGATTTACCACCACCCAAAAAAAAGGTAATATTAGGTGCTGCGGGTTGGTCGAAAGAGATACCACGGCCTTAACACAAAGGGCTAAGAAGAAACATGGGTGATTTTTAGTCAGTAGAAATCTGACACTCCCTTTCGCTCTGCCCAGAACGGGAGAGGTTACTTAAAGATTTCCCACACCCCAAAAAAAAAGACAGGGTAATATTAGGTAGGTATCGAGATAAGATTTTATTTACGTAATACTTTTTGAAGAACAAGCATAAAAAATATCCCTATGAAAATTAAATAAAATTTACTAAAATGAGGAAACTAAACACAAGGGGGCGAGCGGTCGCTTCTCGCGTGATGATGGTGTTACCACGTTTTAAAATATTGTTAAAATTTAGGGAAACGGTGATAATTTCGGATAAAAATCATGCATTTTAAAATTAATTAATATTTTTAATTTCATTATTTTTGTTTCTTATTATAATTTAAAAAACAAAAACGTTTCCCCACACTAGGAATTTTTCCTGTATCGTGGGTGCGTTCACAAACATCTAAACTCACATACACAAATACCCAGACCCGGAACAACTATCTGTAGGTCACACAAATATTTTTTCAGTGCGGGGATCGAACCCGTGACACGCAGCGCAGCTGGCCCTTGCTTGAGCCACTACGCCAACCGTGCCGTTTGGTAATGTCATTGGTACACCTACCTATATGATTTCCCATCGAACAGGGTTTTTTAAGAACATATTGTATAGATTTTAATTTAATTATCCGCATTTAATTTTCCGCCACAACCACATTTACAACTGATCTTATTCTTAAATGTCAGTGGTAACAAAGTAACCTTTCTCAAACTCAAGAAATTTAATTTAATTAAAAACTTATGTCCTATTTGAAAGTTTCCACTTATTAGATGATAGTATTGAAACTTATACAATTGAAATGGAACTGAGTAACACTTTCAGCTGAGTGGGCATAATCTAAATATTCTACGGCTTTGACGTGATTATTCAAAACCGATACAGTAACACGAATAAAATTATTGATGTGTACCGATTACTAGGGTGTCTCTCGTTTAAACCACGATTCTGAGATATCCATTGTTTTGTTTACCGAAGTTAAGTTACTCGGTTAAAGGCAGAGTTCGAAACAGGTTGAGTTAGATTAGCGGTATTCGTAGAAGGAATCCTAATCCGGATCCTAATTCGGATCTATGATCCGGTGCAAGTGTGGGAACGGAACTTCGGGGTGTTTCTAGTCAGTTAGAGTCTGACAGACCCCTCCATTCGTCGCAGGGCGGAGGACATTGATGATTTACCACCCCAGAACAAACAAGAAGGTCAAAGGTTTTGATCGATTTACGATGTAACATCTCATTTTCATTCATATTACCCTCAAAATAAATAATATAATGATCCTTCATTATTCAACTAACTTTAGTGCATGTTGTCATGTTTCTTGAAGCAGCGGATTAATTAAAGTAATTGTGGAAATGATTATCACATTATAATTTAAAGGCTGATGGTATTTTCAAAATTTGTTTGCCTGTTTTTGTTGGTGCTGTATCGCATCATCACATTGGTAACATTTGACGTCTAGTAGAAGGAAACTTCCTACGGTTTTATTTCTTTGTTTAATACATTTTCGAATAAGGAAGAAGGAACATGGGTGGTATTTAGTCTTTTTTTTAGAATTTTCTTTTAATTACCCGGTCACAGCTAAAGCAGTAAAGTTGACCGGCAGAGTTGTAGTATAGGTGTAGGAGGGCTTAGGTCTCTCTTTACGTATTAAGCGCTTTTCGTTTACTCGTAGTGTTTAGATTCGCCGTTTTTAGAAAGATTTTGTATTTTTGTAAATTTTAATAGTAGAGCGCTAAGAAGACTTATGCAGAGTGAGCCTCTCCCAACCAGTTGGATCAATAGCGCAAGCGTTAAGATGCCTCTTGAGCACATTCTTATAGCGGAGATGTTGACCGCCATGCTTTCGTTTGCCCTCTGTCATCTCCGAGTAGACTCTCTTTGGGCAAACGGTAATGCTTCATGCGAAGGACGTGCCCACACCATCTTAGTTGGCGTTGCATCAGTAGAGCTTCTATGCCAAACATATCGAAACGTCGCAGAACCTCAGTATAAGGAACACGGTCCTGCTACTTAATGCCTAGGATGGATCTCAGACACCTTAGGTGAAATGTGTCTAGTTTTCTAATGCCTGGTTTATTTAAACACCATGTATCTGCGCCATAAAGAAGGACAGGTATGATCAACGCCTTGTAAACATTAATCTTCATCTATAGCTTCAGGTCGTGTGATCTCCAGACACGGTAATTAAGTCGTCCAAAGTGTTAGCACCGGCATTTGCAATACGCGATGGTATTTCCGAAGACAAGGTGTTATCATGCCTAATGTTACTTCCAAGATATTTAAACTGCGTGACTTCCTCTAGTGATTTTTCATCTAGATCGAGTGTGGCATCATCAGCTTGACAGCCTCGTGGTGGTTGTTTGAGAACTTGCGTCTTGAAAGCACTGATCACTAGGCCGAATCGTTGATAAGATTGGTGTAGTGCGTCAACATAGTTTCGGAGATTCGCCATGCTATCGGACATGAGACACTCATCATCAGCGTAAAGTATATCCAGAATGGAAATCTTTTGCAGTTTTGACTTTGCTCTAAACCTAGTGACATCAAACACGCCTTTATCAGTCACGTTAAGCTTTATTTGGTCACTACAGTACTGCAGGGCGTCTCTCATTACAACTGCGAAGTAAATAGCAAAGAGTGTGGGTGCCATGACGCAACCTTGCTTTACTCCACTTGTCATGTGGGTCTCTTTAGAAAGATCGTTTTCGTATCGAACCTGAGCTTTCATGCCAACATAAAATTGACGTATGAGGTTGACGAACTTCTTTGGAACACCAAACTTCTGTAGAATAAGCCATAGGGCCTCGCACGGAACTCTATCAAATGCTTTTTCTTAATAAACAAAGCACATATAGAGGGGCTTTTGATGTTCGAAGCTTTTCTCTTGGAGTTGCCTCACAACGTATATGGCATCGATAGTACCTCTGCCGTGGCGGAAGCCACAATGGCTTTCAGGCAGGTATTTTTCAGCAAGATCGTTCAGGTGGGTGTTTACTATGTGTGCAAGAATTTTACCGGCAGTAGAAAGCAATGAAATGCCTCGATAAGAGCTGCAATCGGAGACATCTCCCTTCCCTTTATACAGCTTGCAAATCATCGCATCTGGCCAGTCGTGCGGAACTTCTTCACTTTACCACACTCTTTTGATAAGGTCGTGTAGCCTATTTACAATATGTTTCCTACTGTATTTGTAGATTTCTGCGGGCAGCTGATCCATTCCGGGTGTTTTAGAATTTTTAAGACGAGTGACTATTTGCACAAACTCATTAAACGTAGGTGGATCCTCTAGATGTTGACAAAATGGCAAATCTTCAAGCGTATTTATGTACGACAGATAAGCGGTGTTTGCATCGGGGTTCAAGACCTTATTAAAATGTTCTCTGCCCATCGCATTATTACGTCGATTTTCCTCGTAACTCGGTGTTGTTTGGCTCGAGGCTAGGCTATTTTTATGGCTCGAGGGCCAAAGATAGATGCCCTCGAAAAACCTGCCAGCATGGTGAGTATCAGCGCAGTGCTGTAGTTCAGCAGCTTTTGGTTTCCACCATTTATCTTTCAGTTTGCAAATTTGACACCTTGGTTCCTTTTTTGAGCTTTACCTATAGTTTCCAGAACACGTGACAAGCATGAAGCTGTTTGGCAAAAGATCTCCAGGCACCACCGATGATAAGCTGATACTGAACGGGTCAGAGTATTCTTTGAGCCGTGAAAAATCTTGTAATATTACAGCAGGTCTAGACATCACTGGCTCTTTTTAAAACTCGCCCTTTATACGTATTTTATACAATCATTGTACTTTTTACAACTTTTTGAATTTGTTTGGTAGTCCTCTAAGCACGGGCGTAAAAATGAAGCATTTTTTGTTTTAGAAGGGTAATGTTTTTATTACATATTATTTGCTGAACAAAAGTAAATGACAGAGACGTGTCTACGGTAGACCTTGATTTTATGAAAAACAAATTGATTGATTGTCTAGAGGCATTATTCAGGAAGAAAAAACTGGAGTATATTTGTGTGGGGAATCGCAGCCCAAGTACTCTCTTAAGATCTGAAAGTAATACTTCTCTTGCGGTTTAGAATCAGACACATTCGTCAGCAAACATTACTATAATATTAATAACTTCTTTCTCTCTATCACACACAATCTGGAGTGACATTTTTTTTTTCAAGAAACCAAAGTTGTTGAGCGATGTGTCCAGATCTCTACCTGAGAGCGATACTTAATCAATAATTACCTAATAACTTAAACAACACTAGACCTAAGATATTGCTTTAAGATTATTGTGCACGTGTTTTATCTATAGGTTTTATTTGCGTGATAATAAAATGATTTGATTTACAAAATTAGAGTAATACCTAGGTTTAGTGATGTTACAAGCAAAACTTACTAATAATTAAAAAAAACGAACATTTTTTTTCATTATTCGCCTAAAGCAAAAATTTACAACAACATTTTTTTTTACACTGTAAGCTTTAAAATTATTAGTAAGATTATTAGTCAGGGCATACAACAAAGTATTGAAAACATGAAATTTGTCTCAGCGACCTTTCTACCCAGTATTCTATGACACACACGAGTTCGCTAAGTACCATAATTATAGTAAGCACTAACCCAACTTACCCTTGGTAGTTAAATTCATCCGTCCCTCTTCAGTGCTCGCAACCAATCAGCACCGATTTACGTCGGCTGCGGGCTTATTAATTTCGGTATGCCGGTTAATTACCCTGTGAATTTGCGAAGTACTCATTCAAGTATCATGAATTAAACAGTGTATATGTGTGGGTTGCGTTCAACGTAACCGATATGAATGGCTCTTGGCGCAATTGTGCCACCTCTTCGTTACACCGGGTACTAGGCGGGCATGCGAGCTAAAGAGCTCTCGGTTAGCGTTAACTCACACAGGGAAATGAAATCAGTGTGCGAGTACGGAGTAAGTGTTTTCCAACAGCCAGCTGTGTGAGTTTGTTGATGTAAGACAGTGTGGCTTCTGCTGTATGTGTAGGCTTACGTGTCGGAGTTTTCCTCCTGTGACGTAACGTCCGCGCTTAAAGTTGAAGGCGGCGTTTGTTTGCCTGTTTCCGCATAGTTTGAATGGAAAGTAGTTTTGTGTGCTTCAGTATGGTTTTGTTAAGCTAACGAAATCTAGTTGATAGTGTTTCGCGAGTGTTTGAATGTGAGCTGTAGGTATTCGTTCCATACGTTGGTACTGAAGTTTTCCACGTAGTTTATCTGTAACAAAGATAAAGTTTTTTTGTAAAGTAACATTCTATCATTCTTACATAGGTACAACAATTTTGTAAAATACCGATAATATCTCCGGAATAGGTCATGGCTTCTCTAATTGGCATAGAAAAACCAATATATTAAGAGAACTTATAATTTATTTAAACAGGACACCTAAGTCCCCTCAAAAAAGAAGCAACATAATATTTACAAGACTGCAGCAGTTAAGAGGGTAAAATGGCACCGGTTGTGCTTGCTAGGGAAAATAAACAGAAAATAACGTAGAGTCGAATCGCTTACTCAGTAGCTTCTTCATTTACCGAATAGATATTTAATTAAGTTTCAGTTTCCCAACAAGTTCGATATTCATTATTTTGTATTTGTTTAATTCAGTGAAACAATGGGTACACCAGGCGTAATTTTATGTTCAAAATCAAAACATTTATTTCAAGTAGCCTCTCCTTGCTTAAAAGGTGACCTCCAAATCGTGTTTGCTATAACTCAATTGTAATTGAAGTAAACATTTTTATTTTATTTAAGTAGGCCAGTTACAAGCACTTTTGACTGGTCTAAACTGTCGCCATGGACACTCTTTTAAATCAGAAAATTCTTACAAAACTTTGGTTACATCATTCATGTTGAGATGACGATGTAGCAAGACGTACACAATCAAAGTGTCCACAGTAAAGTCAAAAATGACGATTCAAAATAAAATAATAATTCAAACAAGCCGTGGCAGCTAAGAGGTGACCAGTCACAACTGACAGCACCCGTTCACGAGCATGACGCATGGATTAGCACCATACCACTCAACCATTTTGGTGGAATCGAAATGATACGACACACCCGCCACCATCAGCGAGACATTTAAGTGAGACACACTCTTAATCGTCAGGACTATACAAGTAAAAAAAAATTTAGGTTTCCAGAGAATGATAGCTTTCTAGTATATATTACTCACACAATATGTGCTATGCGACTATATAATATTAAGTAGATTGAATTTATGCATTGCAAAGATAGTTGTACAATCTTGCTTCTTCTTCTTCGTTCTTCTTCCTATTTAATGCTATCAATATAAGCGCCCCTGTCCTTGTGGAGCAGGACCGGCATTGAGCCAAGCATGTTTATCAGCGATATAATCGTGCAGCTTGTAATATGCTCGCTTGCATAGTGAACGTTTGATGCATGTTTTAAATTTCGTGTCATTTAGTTCAAGAATGCTTTGTGGAATTTTATTATAGCATTTCAAACAGTACCCCTTGAAAGATGAGTCTACTTCAGCGAATCTGAAGCCTGGCTGAACTAATTGTTCCCTATTCCTAGTAATATAATTGTGTCTGTCACCTCTTTTACTAAAAAGATGCAGATTTTTTTTCACGTACATTATGTTTTCGTAGATTTAGGTATTGACGATTCTGATTCGATTGAAGATTCTGTTGGTGTTAAAATGATTGAACATTTGGATACTTTTTCAAATTACAGATTGAAGCTATGATGGTGCAATATATAGTTTCGACTATGGATGTACAAACTTTGATAGACATTCCCCATAGATCTTCGGTCGGTTTATTTTTTATTTGACGGAAAGCTATAGTTAGCACCATAGGGTTTATATGTTAGGGGACGCCACGATAGTGGCGGTAAGTCCCCTCTTTGAGGAGTGGCTGGAGAGGCGCCACGGCGCCCTCACCTTCCGTCTGACGCAGGTACTCACCGGACACGGTTGTTTCGGGAGGTACCTGAACAGAATCAGGCGGGAGGAAACGCCCGTATGTCACCATTGTGAGGATCGGCCGGAGGACACGGTGGAGCACACCGTGGAGGTCTGCCCCGCTTGGGCGGAGCCCCGCCGTGTTCTCGTAGCGGCGATCAGCGGCGGCGGCTTCTCGCGTCCGGCCCTGGTGCAAGCCATGGTCCGGAGCGAGGAGGAATGGGACGCCGTCGCCTCCTTCTGCGAAGCAGTGATGCTAGCGAAGGAGGTGTCGGAACGTGAGAGGGAGAGAACCTCTCGTCCCAGCCGCCGCTCCGGGCGTCCGGGGCCACGTGATGGCTTCCGGCCACCGTAGACGCGGGCCTGTGGACGGTGAGTGATGGGCTAGCTCGCCGTCTGTCCGTCTTATGACGACGACAGACCGTATCGACGGCGCGTTCGTGTTCCACGCGCGCCTCAAAGAGATGTCAGCAACAAGGAAGGGGCCCGCAAGGGCCGACGCCCGTCGGGGCTGCGGGTTGTTCGTAAGAGATACCGCGGCCTCGACATGAAGGGCTAAGAAGGAACATGGGTGGTTTTTAGTCGTCAGTAGAAGTCTGACACAGCTTTCGCTCTGCCTAAGAGCGGGAGGGTTATTTGATGATTTCCCACACCTCAAAAAAAAAAAAGGGTTTAAATATTATGTTTAAATTTAAATTCAGCCAGGTAGCCAGGCACGTTCGCCTTTAATAAACCAATTGAGACTTCAGGTGAGGAATTAAGAGCCTCCGTTGTTTTTAATGGTATTTCAGTAAAGAAATTTACAAATTCTTGAGCTACTTCCTGATCGCTTTTAGGACCACATGCTGTATTTAATGTGTAGTTAATAAAATTATCACCCTTTTAAAATTACAAATCTAAGATAAATTACTCGTAAAAATTCATATAGGTAGATGAATGGTAGTGAATGTAGTGACATGAAATCAGGCGTAAGTATGAACAAGTAAGACAATAGGAACAAGTAAGCTTTTGTTTGTGGCCTGTTTTTCAAAGCATTCGTATGACGCAACCATCCCTTGAGTGCATCGAATGATTGACACTTCACACAAAAGAACCTAAGTAGTGCGTAGGTGAGATTTCTACCTACCTATACTTTAAAGAGTACCATCGCATAAATGCCGGTTCGAAGGCCCGGTTTTTACAGGTTTCGACGTACAGGAAGACATTAGAAAATGATAACAGAATTTACAAAAATAACAAATTAAATTAAAAAAAAAACACGGTTCGGCTGACATTTGTAAATCTTTGACAGTCGTTACAGGTACCTGTGTGGCCTGGTGTGGCCCAAAATGTCTGACAATCAGCCTTACGAAGGGTAAGGTATTACACAGTACTAACTGGGTTGTAGAGGTCAGATAGGCAGTCGCTCCTCTAAAATACTCGTATTCAGCTGCATCCGGGTAGACTGGAAGCCGACCCCAACATAGTTGGCAAAAGGCTAGGTAAATTAATGATTTTAATTTATAATTCTAAAATCATACCTTTTTAGTATTAGGTGCTTAATTGTGATCACCAAAATCAAATCAAAAGCGATCCAAAATTACGAAAGGGTATTGTATCTCCGAGCATGCAAACTGTGATCAAAGTTCAGTTTATTTGTTTGTTATTTTGAAATTACACGCAACCGTGCATTTTTTACTTTATTTAAATTCCGGAAAATGAAACGCACCTATCTAGTTAAGAGAAAATATAAACGGATTATCATGAGCTGGTGTAAATCCGAATTTCAATTTCGATTTTCCAATACATTCATCAGTCAATTCACCTTGTACCTATTACAGAAACCTGGTGAATAACTTAATAACTTAATTTGACTATTTGGATTACAACTTTTTCTCAGATTGTATGAGTGATAAAAATGTAGATAGGTTCGCACAATACCTACTTCATATAGCTACAATTAATTTTCTTGAAGAAAGTAGTTTGCTTTATGTTATTATCAGAAATTTTTCTGAAGCTCCATCATTAGTAGGTATTGTGTTAGTTTTGTTGAAATAGCAGTTATTCTATGGTTAATTACTGAATTAAATATGGATTGAAGACAAATTAGAATCCTTTATACTCTGTCAGCACGCGTTAACAAAGCTGTGTAGCTAATAAATAATGTGTGTAACGAAGTGTCGCAACTAGTTCGTTTGTCGCAACCGCATCGCTACAAAGGAGTTCGCAATACAATTAACAAAGCTGCGATGACCAGTTGTGTATGTAGGATGGTATCACCATTCACCCCACGTACCCTAGCTTGTTACATCAATTTAACAGTATCGAGTCGCCTGCACACTTCCGACTATCCGATTTAATACTATCACCAAGATTTGCATGTCACAGGACACATGCACCCGGGGCAAATGCCGTTGTATTACGGAACACAGATTGTATTGTGCACCAATATACCTGGATAAATTAATTTTCGTGGCATTAACATACCCTTTGTGATTGTCTGTATTCTAGCCGATTAATTGATATAATCGATATTGATATTAGCGATACCTAATAGTTTAGATATCAATCTTAATACCTACATCCGTAAATGTTATAATATAGTTTTTCATAATCATAAACTAGGCGTATATGGCATAAATAACTAGCAAGTCCTTCCGTCATTTTAATTAAATGGAAATACGTGACATGTTAGTGACGTCACAAAATTACAGAAGAATTTTATTTTCACACATGTTATATACAAGATGTAAACGGACCCGACGAAGTTAGCTGAGCTGCAAAAATATTGCTCGAAAACGCGTTTCTTGGGTGAAAAATCACGTTTTACCGTAGGTAGTATGTGTTGACGCACTCACAATATTGTGCTAACAGATTCGTTGAATAGTACGGGGGTCGTGGAGGTATTTAAAATAAAGTTATCATAACGCTCAAAACTTGTAAAACTTGTGAAAATGTTGGAACTTGGACCCCCAATATCTCCGTTACTTGAAGGTTCCCAGGTATGGTTTAAAAATTGTTTAAAAATAATTGCAATGACGGGACAAACAAGTGCCTTCAGAATTAGTTAAAGTTAATTTTACATCCATTATGGTGGCACTGTTTCCTCATTTTCAAGGGCATAGTGTAAGAAGTTTTTGAACATGGACTGAATAACTTTTCAGTGTCATGCATAGACACTACTAGGCACTTAAAAAAAATGAGGTATGTTCTCTGCAGTATTGACTGTAACAATTGGATTGAATAAATCAAACAATAGATGGACTCAGAAACGTATTCGTACATGCCTTTGTGTTTGGTTGCCTGGTCGGTATCGTCACATAATTGCCCATTTAGCTTGTACCGGGTTACAGGTATCGGAGCTATAGCCTTCAGCGGTACGACGGACCGAACCAGCCATCAGTCGAGGGGACACATACATGGATTTGCATAACAAAGAAACATCTGTCCAGTGTCCGTCCCATAGGCAAGGTTTGTGTTACATTGGATTTGTTTTCGTGGACAATAACTGGAATACTAAATCCTTTGTTCTAAATAAGCGCAGTTAGTCCAATAGCATCGCAGGATATAAAATTAGAATGGTACACTTACGAGAAATTAATAGAATTTATTACTCTTAAACTTCCTTAAATTTTAAAATCTGGTTGGCTCTACATCCATTTTGTCAATAACTTTTTCTTCACAGTGCGTAGGATTGTGAAAGTATTATAAACCCGCTCAGCTCACTTAATTGTGTTTTTTTCAGCATAGTTAATGCACCAAGTTTGGAAACTTATTTATACCTTTTCGATCTATCTTCAGGTTAACCCGCGGTTGTCTGCGTTGATCCGTGGATGGGTGAGCGTCGAGCACCGAGTTCCCTCAGTGCTTTGGAAAGCAAGTTTAGCCGTTGGTCCCGAGCTGTCATTTGCAGATCTTTGAACGTTCTACATTTACTGCCGCACTCAGAGAGCTTTAATGATTACTCAGGCCATCACTAAGTAAAGGTTTTGACAGTTTTGTCATACAAAAGTATGTCAAACCTTTACTAAGTGATGGCTTAAGTAATCATTAAATATCTCTGAGTACCGCAGTTAGTCAGTGATCCGAAAGTCCAAAAAAATAATCGCAGTGATTTGGAGAACAATTTAAGTGCCTTTCTGCTTTGTTAAGTGTACTTTTACACCCTTTATGGATCTTTGGCAGTCGTTACAGGTAGTCAGCAGTGACCTGGAAGTCGGACAACCAGTATTACCAATGGGTATCCTATATATTACCTAGTATTAACTGACTTGTGAAGGTTAGATAGGCAGTCGTTCCATGTAGGTAAAATATTGGTATTTAGCAGCATCTGGTTAGGCCTAGAAGTCGTCCCAAACATAGTAAGTAAGAGTAAGTAAGACAAAGAAGTAAGAAGATAAGTTTTACCACCTAAGTTTACATGTGGAATGCAATAAAGTATTGAGTAGTTGAAAAAGGCTAGGCTGATTCATTATAAAACACATAAGTCACCAAAATAACACATCCCCAATGTAAATACTGTATGCCTGAATGCAGTAAAGGGGTAGTTATTTGTATTTTTACATAGAATATGTAATGTTGGTAGCAAATTAAGTAAAACATGGATTCGTTGCATCGTGCCAAACTTTGTAGAAAATCACATAGTGGAATGCTGTGTGTATTGCATTTGACTCAACCACCAACTATATTCTCTTCCGATATTAAATCTATCTCTCAATGCGTTTAACTAAATGTATTGAAAACATCGTTCTATTTCTGTCAATCATTCGAAGATGACAGAGTAATGCTTCTTTCTGTCATCTTACACGAGTTTAGAAACACGTGAAACGCTGGATACGTAATAGTAATTTGTGGTGCAAGTGGGCATTAAATTCTGCAGAGTTATGTGCTTAAAATAGCTTCCACGAGTACTGAGACTTTTACGTAACCCTGAACAGTCAGCCCCTTATTGACTCTGACTGGTTGATTATCTTAAGTAGCTTACCAATAGCAGTGATAATCTAGTGGTGAGACCATCGTCCGACTGTAAAGTCATAGGTCTTTAGTTCGTACCCAAGACCCAAGATCTCTGATTTTTCGGATTTATACAATACGCACATGACGTATTGTTTCATTATCGCTTGTTCGGTTAAAGAAAATATCGCGAGGAAATCAGCATGCCTGGGCGATTTCTCGATGGCATGTAAAGCCAAGTCAGAGGCCCATAGGCGGTTTAAAAACTCCACACGATGAAGAAGAAGAAGCTTACCAATACGAGAGAAGAAGTAGAAAAACTTAAAAGAAAACTATGGTACCTATACCATTCTGTAAATACTCCTAGTTACAGAGATATCCATATAGTTAATTATGAAAAAACACTCTATGAAACAAATAAAAATTGGCGGCAAATTCGTTTAATTACACTGAATAAAACACTTTTATTTGCAATTGCGTTGATGAATGCCGACGATATAGCTATATTGTCAATTAAAACCATGGACTGACTCGGTAATGTAAAATTGTTATTTTCATCACGTGTGCATGTAGGCTGTGTCCACACCCCGCAAGTAACGAGTTACGTTTCATTACACTATACACCCTCACTTCACTAGCCTCACATATTTATGAAAAAAAAATGTTGCGGTATAAAAGATGTAGGTTTTAATGTATATGTGTGTGGAAAAAAGAAAATATAGTAGCAAATAGAAATTAAAACACTTACGATATTTTGTGATAGTATTGACACAAAATATCGTACAACAACAACAGCAAAAAGCTTTCATGAATTTTTTTCGTTTTTATTTACTCCAAGGTCTATTTTCTACTTTTAAGTGCATTTTTATAAAAGCTTATTTCTAAAAAGGATTTTTAGGGTTCCGTAGTCAATATGGAATCCTTATAGTTTCGCCATGTCCGTCTGTCTGTCTGTCGTCTATGCGCACTATATCTCAAAGACTGCAGCTGCTACTGAAAAAATCCTAAAGGGAAGACCAGTATGCATTTAATAAATAAGCTAGTCATATTTTTTTTCTAGAGAGCTGTAATTTGGCATGAATGTGCAAATTACGCAATTATTAAAATTCAGTTACAAAGTGCTAAATAAGATTAGTAAAGTTCAGTTCATGTCAAGTTTCTTGTCCGTGTTATTTACCAATGAGGAGGTCTCTCGTGAGAAGATGATCCTGGCTACAGGATGAATTCATGAAAGACATCACATAAATTGCAGTCAACTTTCAAATCATCACAAACATTAAGGTGTAGTCTAACAAAGTTTTTATTTATAAAAAAAAACGTCTCGCCATGTGCTACGAGTACAAGTTAGATAAAAACAAGTTTGCACCCGCTGTCACTTTACAATGCGTATATTTGTAACAATGGAGCAAATTGACCGGTACACGGACCGCGAGACAATGGACACCAATCATGAACCCAGTTTGTTTACTACACAACGAACCGGCAACAACTATATTAAATTAAATCAAAGGAGGTTTAGAAAATTTGTCACAGTATGTCGCTGTGTCCTAGAAATCGGTACATCTTTCCAGAATAAAAAAAACGTAACATCACGCCTGTAATCTACAAAGGATTAGGTGGACATAACATAACACATAACATCACGCCTGTAATCCCCGAAGGGTTAGGCAGAGGCATTATTAGGTAACTCCACCTAATACTACTATTAGGTACACCTAATAGTAGTATTAGGTGGAGTTACCTAATAATGCGCCTGTTATGTTTAAATCCCATGCCCAATCCCACTCGTAATAGCGGGGCAAGTTTATTGTCAAAACCTGAGCCAAATCCAGATTCTTTTGGGTGCTATAGTAATAATAATATTTCGAAAATACTATGCCCGACTTGGGAATCGAACCTAGGACCTCATGCTCAACAGTCGTACTTGAGACCACTATATGCACTAGAACAACGAGGCACCATAATTTATTTTTAAAACACAAAACATCACACCACATTCCCCTAAACTATTTCCAAATTAGTGCAGGATTGCTTCGTTTGTCTAATTGTCGCCATCGCTACTCGCTACGGTCGGAGAAAAACCCAATAACAATTTTATTGGGTTTTTCCCTTAAGAATTTCTCAGTCGCAGCCACGCAGCTGACTAGATTTGCGCCCAGTTGATGGCAACAGTCGTGCTTAGTATTAAGTACATCTCTGTCCAGTCTTTGGGGTATTACAGGCGTGATGTTATATTATCGTAGAGAAACTGTCAAGCAAGGTAAGTACCTATGCCTGTATGTCTATGAGGTTGACAAATGCATTACTTTACGTTGTATTTACAGCTCAGATATGGGGGGGACCTTTTAATTAGCCACAGGCTCCGGGCTGTAAAGACGAGTTTCTAAATGGAAAAGAACTACTTCACTGTTGAAAACCAAGAACCCATCAGACGAGTGGACAATGTAGCGTAGTTACTAAGTTCATATTTCTTTTTAGTCTATGGTGATAGTTTTTTGTCCGACTAACTTTGTCTTTGGCAGTCGAATCCCGAATATATATAAACTGAAATCCAACTTAAAAACAATATACCGGCTACACAACAATATGCCAACAGTTAGTGGTTCCATACTTTTTTTTGACAACGTAAATATAACACTTTCGGTTGTTATCTACAAAGTAGAAATGCAAGTAGTAAAGGTTCTCGTTAGGTGGCTTGGTTTTGATTCATTCGCTTGACACTGATAAGTCTATCTATATTTTTTTCTATTGAATCAAGGGAGCATTTAGGGAGCGTTACTTGTTCTTCTGGGCACGACTCCTGTCGTTAGGATGTTCACAGGGAGAAACAGTTTCTAATACCGGTGGTCTGCAAATTTTGGTGTGTTTTATAATCAAATATTAAAAAGTGTAGTTTATAATTATGCATGTTTATTCAAATAAAGGCCAGTAATAGAGTAACACAGCAAGTGAATAATCGCCACCTGCTACTATCCTCACATACTTTTTGCTTCGTCCACGTCCATATATGGCCATGCACGCCGGTTACGAGTACCTACTACGCACCTGACCTTTCTGAAGAACCTCACCAATATAAGGTCAGTGTATGTCCTTCTAGGGCGTCCCCCCTGGCAATCCACTCACATGTGCCTTGTATCTTCTGTTAGTCGCCTTTTACTCATTCTCTCCACATGGCCTTTATGGCCAAACTATGTACGCATACTCTTTACAAATTTTATCACTATCTCTTCCAATTTCATAAATATTTACATCAAACCTATTTACAGTAGTGCATGTAATATTGCGGTAGTGCTATTCCTTATTTTACACACGTATTGTAAATGTCAAGTCACCCAACTCACCACTTTGGCGCCGATTCAAGAAATCAGAGAGAGGCTTTGAACTTTCAATTTAAAGAAAACTGACTTCGTAATACGGATACTCAAGCCCCTTGCATTTATGAGAATGCAATTATTTTAATTTATAACTGAAGGAGGTTAACCACGGCAATTGCTCAATTATTCTATAATAGATCAGTCATTGAGTCGGGGTTACTCGGCAAATACTGGTTTTATAATTGCGTGTATTTTTATTGCTACCCAAGAAAAGAAATGTTTCGTTAATAAAAAGACAATTATTGAAAAATCAATAATCAATGGTGGTCTTTTATGCCATAGGTAAATGGAAGGCTAAAAGCTGTTATGTTAAAGCCATATAAAAGTATTGTGTCGGCAAAAATCACCAACACCGAACCAACAAGTCCCAACTCTGCGAGGTGGTCAACAAAGATAGAACGAACTAAATGACATAGACTGCCCTTACTGTGATGTAAGCTGAGGTCAACGTCTGAAAATAGAATGCAGATCGATTTTCTTCCAGTAAAGTTATTATCTAACTGCATATTTTCACCTAGTGATTGATTTTTTTATGACGTTAGCACATTACGACGATGAAATAATGATTTTTTATGACGTTAGCACATTACGACGATGAAAGGATATTCCCACACCTTCAATCGAAATGCCAATCAACCTTGTCAATTATGTCTGTAACTCACCCGTTACGGTGCTACGACAGGTAGGTTAATCAAATAAAAAGCTTATTACAACACCTTTAGAGCGCATTATTCATCCAATGGAAAGGCTGAATAAATATAGGCTCCACCAGTCGTAGGTTAATAAATTAAGAGCTTATTACAACACCATTAGAGCGCATTTTCCATCCAATGGAAGGCTCCATAAACATAGGCTCTACGAAGTGGCTACGCCAGTCGTAGCAAGTCGTAGCGGTGCCGCTAATTTGGCTTGCTTTATCGTAGCTCGGTGTAACCACGGTTCACGGTCATCAGTGAAGAGGCTTGATTGCAACTCTCGCTAACTTACACATGCAGATTACGTTGTGGAAGCCTTGTTTAGTTTATCAACGAGCCTGGTTAGTTAGGGGAAACATGATTAGCAGTGATGATAATGACTTGCCAGTGTCAACGCTACACTGTTATTCGATACTGATGAATTACCGCATATTAATATACTGAAAGTTAACTATGTACCGGTTACGCGGCTTACTGCAATTTAATACCTTACGTATTTTAAATAAATACATTACTTTATTTCGTGAAATAAAATGGTTTTAAAATATTTAGCTTTACAAAAACTTGATTACAGGCAAAGTTGATTCAATAGTATATTAAACGCAAACAAACAGTATCTGTAAATGTAGTTTGAAGTTTTAAACAGCAAGCAACAAGTTAACTACTAACTTCAGTACCTACTACCTGCTCTGCAACTTTGTAAGTTTCACATAATAATGATATTACAAACTTCCACTTGCATGCACTTGCCCAGAAACCAAACAATAGGGTAGTTGACAAAAAAAATCTAATTAGTCCGTCAGATAGATTTCCAAAAAATATTGGTCACGTATTTTTTCTTTTTTCACGTAAACATCAAATCAAGACGATACAGTGCTTCGAAAAGTCGCGCGACGTCATACTTTGGTACAATTTTTACCAGAAAGTGACGTCACCAGCCCCCACTTACGATCTTTGACACGTTTTATTTTCGTAATTTTTTATTAATTTGATAAAACAAAAAACACGTACTTATCCAATATTTTTCGATAATCTAACAGACGGATTAAACAGAATCTTATTTCTTTTGTCAGTCAACTACCCGATTACAGACTGGGAACTGTCGAATAAATTGAGTGCTATATTATTAAACTCTCATTTTAATTGCCGGCGTCCGAATAGATAATAAAGTTCACCTCAATATATTTCTAGGAAAATAGATGCTGTGTACACACTTCACTAAACTGTCAGATAAATTTTCCGCTTCAAAGTTCTCGCAAACTGGATCGTTTACAGCGCAGGGAGCGAAGTACCAGGGGCGCAGAATCGCTAGCAGCCTCCGTTACACGTGCCGCACTCACACCAACAGAGTGACCGTGAATACAATCCCACCCTCTCTATCTATGAACGCAGACAATTTACAAACGTGGTAGACTGGAAAACGCATTTAGCCGGAAAAGATGCAATATATCGAAACTTTTGAATTTATATTTGAACAAATCTTTTGCAACATCAAAGAAATAGTTTAGTTTAGTGTACTTGTTATAGAGGTAAACAGAAATGTTTTTCTTTGGGCTTTTACAACACAGGAAAACGAACGCAGTCACAAAAGCCCCAGACTTGAACTGAAATGAGAACCTGTGAGTGGAGGTCTCGACTTTCTTTCCAAAGGCAAAGCGGTTAAAGACTTTCTAGCTTCGTTTCTAGATTTATTAAGTAATGTAAGACGAAGGAGCGGAACGTGACACTCAATTAACAAATTGATTTCATGCTTTTCTACAGGTTTTCTATTCACTTCATTTCACCTAATTTTTCACATGAGTTTTAAACTTGAAATTGAAATTAACCAAGCATTTTTGTATCAGGAAATTATGTTTCTAAGAGACTCGTTTGAACTTAATTGGGTTTTTATTTCTGAAATAATAATAAGACTAATAACAAGTTGTTACGAGTAAATCGTTGAACAAATATTGAGGTTATTGTTAACTGGCATATCAAAATTATAAGCCAGTCAGTTATTAAAATATATAAATTCAAGCCATAACCGTGCCAACAGAGCCACAGTATACCATAAACATAACATAACATAACATCACGCCTGTAATTCCTGAAGGGTTAGGCAGAGCTGTACCCATTAGTACAACCGCATTTCGTTAGTTAACCATAAAATAGCAATGCAATCTTCATTCTTGACACCGCTGGTGTTGATGTAGATTTGTCTAATTTCCTATCCAACCCGACGCAAGGCTTCAAGGCGCAATCTATCTAATTGCCGTAGCCCCCTGGCCTAGAACTTTCAATTTTATCCACCCCCTCGGCAATCCTCACTCCTTATTACAGGAACGCGCCCCCCTCCGCGTTTGAAAACTTTCGACTATTCGATTTATAGCTCAGATAACGTGGTTAACTTCAAAACAAAGTTGTTTTTTTTTTGTTTTATTATGGATTAAGTTTGAGAGCGTGAAATCTGAGTGGTTGCTACTGCATTTCAGTTACAGCGATATTAAGGATCCTGTATTTACCTTTTTCTTTTGAATATCTTCGTAGTTTTCTACCTAGTTTGTTTGCTACTGCTTTTCAGTTACAGCGATGGTAAGGATCCTTTACTTACCTAATTCTTCTGAATATTTTCGTAGTTTTCTACCTAGTTTATTTTGAGATAGTTAGCTGTACGATATCAGTGGTGAGTCTATAAAGATTACACTCTCAAAGTTCACATACTTCGCAACTAGTTGAAGTGATGGCTTACAATGCGAAAAGAAAATCAAATTATCATCATGATTACACAACCATTTGGATGTCAATTTATTTAGAGTAACAGATAGTTAGTAATAATCCATCTGCTATCTGTACCCTGACCGCGAAAAATGAAATTGGTTACCAACTGGGACACTAAAAACAATTGAATAAAAAAAAATGCTGTCTAACAGCAATATTCCACGTTGACCTAATTTTGAAGTCCTGTTGCTGTCCGTGTGTCAAGGTTTATTGATTTTCCAGAAATCGTTAGAGGGATAAATAAGTGGGCCAAGTGACTACCTTGAGTTTGTTAAATAGATAAATCATCATCTTCCTGCCTTTATCCCATGTTATTTAGGGTCGGCGCAACAAGTTTTTTCTTCCATTCTGCCCTGTCAGTCGTCACGCTATCATTTATTCCTTTTTCCTTCATTAAATAGATACATATCGGAAAATGATAAGTAGCCAAGAATGCATTTTTTTGGGATATCCCTCTAAGCTACCCTCTGCACGGAGGGTCCGTTTGGGGAGGAGGATGTTTTGGGGTGAGAGCGTATACCAGACTCAAATCGACTGAACCCCAATGGTTACAATTACAACGATAACTAACTCCCGTCTGATTACAATCAAACTAGACATTCAATGTTCAGGGATCATTTTTTTTATTGCGTAGTTCAAGGATTCCTATAGAAAATAATCCACGTCTACTCGTAATAACTAATAACTATGCGAAATGCACACAAATTTATTCAATGTTTTTTCCTTTCTAATAACCCTACGTCACGATTCTGGCACGCAGTGACTAAATAATTTATAATCATTGTTACTGGGCAGCAGCCAAGTACATACATGCGTACGTTAGTTTTAGTTCTTGAGAGCTAAAAAAAGGATTCTATGTTACAGATTACAAGTATTATGATTTTAGTTTTGGTAAAATTCCAATCCCTTTTTAATAATATGACATAACATTATCTCCCATAATCCCCGGAGGGATTACAGGCGCGACGGGTAATGTAATAGGAGGCGAGACTGTTGCTATCAAGCGGGCACACATCTACAGTGGGTGCTACTGAGAAATTTCTGATGGAAAACCCAATAACACTTTGCCCGACTTGGGGATCATTTTTTGTTTGTTAAAATCCTACTTTACGATGGTGTAAAAAATAATTATTGCAATGGTAAATTTTCTCAGAAAATGCAAGAACAGATGCTACGAAATAATAATTAGTATAAGGTCAGACAAGAAATTATAAACGTAGATGGCTATTTACTGCTATTTTAAGATAATTTATATACCTGAGTGACCTACGGAAAATTTTAGCTCATCAAAAGGTATTTCACAGAAGTGTGGAAGGAGCAAGGAGGGTCTGGGCCTTACTACCTGATATTTCGTAGCAGCTGATTTTGCATTTTCTGAGAAAATTTACCATTGCAATGTATATTTTGTTTTACATCATCAGAAAGTAGAGCTTTTAACAAACAAAAAGCCCACAAACTTTAAAAAAAAGGAGATATTTTGACGGGTGAATTTTCGATTGAAAATGTGGCTGATTTTTCGATAAGTCAATATTAAGGTGATAAAAAAAATTTTAATTAAAAAAATTAGTGTGTTTGGGACATAAAAAGGTAAGTTTTTACTAAATTTCGTGAAAAAAAATGTTTTTTGTAAAAGATAAAAATTAAAAACCAGAAACTTGGTTATTTGAATTTTTCACATGTATTTTAAGGTTATGTGAAAAAAGTGTAAATCCAAAGTTGTAGATCTTTTTATTACCTACAATATTGCCATTTAACTTTTTTCCATTGGACTTGTAGTTTTGCCGGAAATCGAGATAAACCGTTTTTCACCCTTCAACCCCACCCCCACTTCCCGACCACAGATCGACCGTAATTTATTTTTCCTTTAATTTTTGTTTTATTCTTTTTCTTTTCCATTGGGTTTCATACTACTATTATTACCTTTACTGTTTTTCCTTTTTTGAAGGCTTCGGCCCTGGTCTAAAATCAGACACCACTGAGTTACAAACATTAGCTCATTTTCCAGAAAATGGAATACAATATTCTCGTTAATCGAACTTTTTCATCTTATTCAAACGAATCCTTTCCACTTCTCGACTTGTGAGAAAACTTGAAAGTTGAATATTATTTACGAAGAAGCGTGGGTACGACATGTTACAAAGTGCCTAACTTTTACTAAAAGCTGAAACTGTTTCCTGTTGAGTACCTAGTTTGGGCTTCATTTCAAATAATAAATTTACTAACGAAGCTCCATTCGGATGTTGTACCGATGACAATTTAGTTTGTTTCGCGGTATCCTTTACGCCGAGGTTGGCCGCTGAATTGTCATTTGTTGTTCACGTAGAGAAGTAGCAATTGTGACAAACGTTAACTGCACACCGCAACAGAATTAAACAAGTTAAGTTACAGTTAACAAGCCCGTAGTTTGTGTAAACTACACTAACTAGCTAATTTTTACGTCAACTTTGACATACGCTGCACCTTTACACCGTTCCACACGTAATTCTTTTTGGAATCAAACAGAAAACTGTTACAAACTGCGTTACAACTGTTATCCCTCATTTTATTTGCAGTTTCATGTTGAGTTTCTCGTTCTATTCTAGAATTGAGTAGCTGTAATATTCGGGTTGGATTAGTGTGAGGAAAAAAAAATGAGAAATGGACTAAAATAATATCTAAGTGGTATCCCAGAGATGGAAAAAGAAGCAAAGGTCGACAAACAAAACGCTGGGAAGATGACCTCAAAAAAGCTGCTGGTCCAGAATGGATCAGAATTGCCCGTGACAGAGATAGGTGGAAATTGGAGATTGGAGGAGGCCTTTGTCGAAATGCAAGCTGTTGTTGAAAAAACCGATCGTCAGTGAAAAATGTGTTCAATAATTTAAAACTACTGTAAAACAGTAACAAAGGCTTATTTTATAAATTTATTTTATTTTATATTTAGTGTGAGGTAGGGGGTGGACCACGTGAAAGTTGCGGGAATCCGCTGGATGCGAGACGCACGGGAGCAGTCTATGTGGCGACACTTGAGGGAGCCTACGTCAGGCCAGGCCAGGCTTCTTTCGGCTCAAATGATGATGAGGGAGTGGCTTACATTCTTAGTACTGGCAAGTTAAAACAAACTACCTGTATGACTGCTAGGTTTAATATTTTCCGAGCAGATAATTTTGTCATCGAGGGATTGTATAATTATTTATAAAATGACCCAGTGACTCACGAAAATTACAGTCACTCGACTATAGTTTTTTTTACCGATCATTTGAAGCGATTCCACATTCCAAATGTTATTTTTGTAGGCAAAATATTGCAAACGATTAACTGATCGATGGAAAAACTCTTCTTACAAATCATCAAGATCATCATTCTCTTGCCCTTATCACAAGTCATTTGGGGTCGGCGCAGCATGTCTTCTTCTTCCAATCTTCTCCATTACTTGTCATCTCATCAGAGACCTCCTTTCTTGCTATATCATTCTTTACACAGTCTATCCATCGTTTCTTTGGTCTTCCTCTACCCTTTCACATTCATACTTAAAAGCCTCACGACACTTTCCTCATTCCTCAGCAACACATGCCTATACCACGACAACTGATTACATCACAACAACAAATAAACAGTTTATTTGTTCTCCAGGTGAGCTTCATCGTGTTCACTACAATTCTTCTTAAACATCCAATTGGTCCCGAGTTCGACCCAGTCTTTGTCCGATCCCCGATTAAGGACAGGCTTAAGTTTATTTACCAATATCTCCCTTGAAGTCACTAGGGTCACCTTGGCTCCACTTTTGTTTACCCAGTTACCGACCATTTCTTGATTTGAGCATTCATACGAAATATTTTGACGGTGAAAGCGGTGTTGTAAAGCCTTTATTTATTTATTTATTTAGGATCTCCAACAAAGGATATACACAGATCATGTTAAATACATAATGGACGGCAAAAGTAAGTAAGTGTACTCTTTCACTTACAGGAGAATACAGCATGCACAATAAAATTTAAATCTAAGCTATCAGGGCTATACAGTACCAATTAAAAATTATCATAAAATTCGAAAATTAAATATAAAAAAAAAAAACAAAACTCAAAGTAACAATTAAAGTCAGAAATGATCAAATCAATGTCAAACATTTAAAGTCAAAGTCAGTAATAAAAAATAATGTCAAAAAAATCATAATAATATTAAAAACTACAAATTAATGTCAAAAATTACTTCTGTCTTGGATTCTTCGAAGTCACAACACGGTTACACTAATATTTAAAAGTTTATAAAATAATAGATAATCTTTGTCCGCGAGATACAATTACATACATACATACATACATACAAAAATAGGCAGGAGCAAATTAAAATGGACATCCTTGCTGCGAATCATTCCAAAAGTGATTTCAAGCAGTTTTGGAAGCAAACGGGAAAAATGAATAGTAAGCCTGGCCTACCTGTGAGTGTAAACGGCATTAGTGATCACAGTATGATTGCCAACCGCTTCAGCGACCACTTTAGGGGGGAGCCACAACCTATTATTGAGAAGTCACATCGACCTGAAGGTGCTGAGGTTGTCAACCATCGGAGATCGATTCGTTTTACGGCTAAAGAAGTACGCCAGGTTATCAGGGGTATGAGTAGACGCAAGTCTCCAGGGTATGACGACCTCAGTATCGAACATCTTAAATATGCTGGGGTTCATCTGCCGCGCATACTCTCCATGTTTTATAATTTGTGCCTGTGTCATGGTTTTTGCCTGAGGAATTGACAAAAACTATTGTCGTTCCAATAGTAAAGAACAGAACGGGGGATATCTCTGATATTGATAATTATCGGCCCATATCCCTGGCAACCATAATTGCTAAGGTGCTTGACAGTCTGCTTAATAACATACTACACAAGCATATAACTCTGCAAGACGCCCAGTTCGGTTTCAGAGCTGGGCTTTCCTTTGAAAGTGCGATCGTCTGTCTTAAGCAGGCTGTCAGGTACTATACTGATAGGGGGACGCCGGTATACGCGTGCTTCCTGGATTTGTCAAGAGCTTTTGACTCAGTGAGTTATGACAAGCTTTGGGGCAAGTTGGCAAGGGCGGGTGTACCGGCGGAGGTTACGGCCTTACTGAGAAACTGGTATGGTTGTCAGAAAAACCAGGTGTGATGGGCGGGAACCTTGTCAGACGCGTATGGCATGGAGTGTGGTGTGCGGCAGGGCGGACTGACCTCTCCTCTATTGTTTAACCTGTACGTAGACGACCTAATCGGCGAGCTCAGCAATACGCATACAGGGTGTCACATAGATGACGTTTGTGTCAACAATATAAGCTACGCGGACGATATGGTATTGCTGGGGCCGTCGGTTGGTGCGATCAGGTAATTAGTGGCTATATGTGAGGCGTATGCAGCGGAGCATGGACTGAAATATAACTGCTCTAAGAGCGAAGTTCTGATATTTAAAAGCACCAAAAACGCACCAGTCCATGTTCCGCCTATTATGGTAAACGGAGTGGCTTTAAAGGTGGTGGCTAGCTTCAAGTACTTGGGACACATTGTTACTGAAGACTTGACTGATGACGCCGATTTGGAACGGGAACGTAGGGCATTGGCGGTGCGAGGAAATATGCTTGCTCGTAGATTTGCGCGTTGCTCGGTAGAAGTGAAAATCATCCTGTTCAATGGGTGAGTCATACCCGGCGGGCCGCCAATGTCCTTAGAGTTCAGTACAACAACATATTCAGGATGTTGTTGCGGCTGCCTCGTTACTGCAGTGCATCTGCAATGTTTGCGGAGGCACGCACAGACGGCTTTCATGCGATTTTCCGCAAGAAAGTCGCGTCTATTTTTAGACGCGTGAGAGACAGCAGCAACGGCATCTTGAAGATGGTTGCTGCACGTGCTGATTGCCCTATCCAACAGAGATGGATGAGTGTCATGTTGGGACGCTAGATATCGGCAAACTAGCGCAGGAGTTTGGTGGTGTCTGGCGTGCGTAATAGGGATGATGGTGACGTGTCTGGCTCCCTGATTGATGGTGTTTTTTTTTTATTTTTATTTTTTTTAATTATTTCTATGGGTGACTCAATTTTATTTAAATTTTTGATTCAGATATAAATGTTCAAATTTTTTTTTATTTATGTAATTATTGTGTTACGATTTTTGATTTCTGTTTATTTTGTGTTGTTTTGGTTGTGATTTTTTTATGCTATGGATTTATGGATCTGAAATAAACGTTTAATAATAATAAACCATTTTCTAAAATAAATGTTAGTTAGGTACTACTAAACCTAAGTTACTCCTTATCAAGTTATCATATGCGTAACCTTTTCCCAACTATGTTGGGGTCGGCTTCCAGTCTAACCGGATACAGCTGAATACAGTATATTACATGGAGCGACTGCCTATGCGACCTCCAAAACCCAGTCAATACTAGGTGACACGATCCCCAGGGGCGCAGCTACCGCCATATCTGATCTGCCGTATCAATTTTACGGGGCCCCCGACGTGCGTAAGTAAAAATTAATAAAAATTTCCTATTTTTTTTTTTATTTCAGAAATAATAAAAGTCAAAAAAAGCAATTAATTTTTTTCCCGCATAAAGCGTGCGTTCTAAAGTCATCATCAGGTATAAATTATTTAATAAATCAGTTTGTCGAGAAAAAGGCAAGGAGAGTGTATATTTAATTTGAGTTGTTTGTAAAAATGGAAAAAGTGAAAGGTAGATAATTATGACGAATAAATATTTCTTTTAAATTTATGCAAACTTTTTTTTTCTTTTGTTTGAAATGTTTACCCTTCACGAGGGCCCCCAAATATTTTTTTTGCCACAGGCGAAAACCTTTGGTAAGACTGTTAAGTTAGGTACTGCTTATACCATTAGCTATTTGCCGAACAGACAGACAGACAGACACACCGACAGATACAATTTGCCCGTCCCGGGAATCGAACCCTCATTCTCGATAGTCGTTAGATTTTTTTAAAAGTCTATGTTAAAACTTCTCAAATCAAATCAAATCAAATAATTTATTCGCATAATATGGGTAAATAGATGGTACATAATGCATTACATAATACAACAAAAAAGATCCTAATAATAACCATTTCTGGTATGCAAAACTTAAAATAAAAGTTTATAAAAATAATGAATTGGGTTCCTATCAAATACTTAAGTACACATTTACATTTTGAACTACATACTAAATTAACTAGTTATTATTGCACTGATAGGAAAATTGTAAGGCGCTACACTAATTTTCTATTCTTATAACTAAGGTATTCCTGGGTCGTGTAGAAACATTTATTGCCTAACCAGGCGTAAAAGCTTTTCCTAAAGCCCTGTTGTTGATTTTTTTTTTGTTTCATTCATGCACATATTCGTGCTTTAGCTTATTTACATCATACCTGCATTACCTACTTATTCTTATTATTTGTTTCAGGTGTTGCAGAGGATTTTATTAATCCCTTCCACGAGTGCTCATTGCTTGACCGAGTTCTGAGAATAATTGAGAAGGAATAAAATATTTCCAATACCTACATTAAGACCTGCATTAGCTTTGTGGGAGATTATTATTATACCTACTTTTAGTTTATTTCGTGTTGTTATGTTTCAGATATTATTTTGAGTAATACAAGGGAATTTTTCACTTTCAGATTGTAAGGGCCTTGAAACGTACATATTACGTGAATCTATTTTATCGGGTTACATTAAAAAAATGTAAAATAATTTTAGAACAAAATTATATGCAGTTTAATGTTATTATGACAATAGGCTCGCCCCCTATTACATGGGATTTAGGTACACCCATTAAATCTATGGGTACACCTCTGCCTAACCCTTCGGGATTACAGGCGTGATGTTTATGTTATGTTATGTGATATTAAGTTTACGATTTGATTTGAAATGATTCCATTTGTTTTACTTATTACATGCTTATGCATTATGCATCCGGTTCTCGCAAACTAAACTCAATTTTCATAATCATTATTATCATAATTTGTTTTCGGGTTTGGCGCATAGAATTCATAAGTCAATTCCATTTCACAGTCGAATCAACTGTCACGTTCGTGTTACGTGGGTAGACTTCCACGTAACTACCACGTACCTAATGAGACTTACATTATTCAATACATTTTACACAAATATACCGAAACATTTTTATTTATAGAATAATAAATAAACGGGTTCGATTCCCAAGTCGGTTAAAGGGTTATTGAGTTTTTCCATTAGTTATTTCTCAGTAGCCATGGAGTCTGAATTTGTGTCCGGTTGGAGGCTATATGCTTGCCCCCTATTACATGGGACTTAAGCCTAACTGGCGAAATGTGAGTGTCCTATTAGCTATACCTCTGCCTTACCCTTCGGGGATTACAGTTTTGATGTTATGTTATGTACATATATACTGATTGCATCAGCGTTCCCACAAGAACCAAATTCTTGAAATTGCCTTCACATATACTTCAAGAAACTAACAAAGAAGCTCAAAACGTATAAACCATAGAAAGTAAATCTTGAAACTAAACTAGAAAATAAAATATACTGCTCTAACATTGTCGTAAAAGATGCAAAGCAATGTACTTTAACCGAGAAGATAATACTCCTTATCTGAACATTGTAACAAACGATACGAACAAGCTACCAGGCGGTCAGGAATACTCAGGAAGCCAGGATTTACTTCACGAACTAAACGCTCCAACTTTAATGTTTTCCAGCTAACGTTTAGAGATGCTTTCCTAAATTCACTTTGGCGGGAAACGAAGTCAACAGAAATAAACGGGATTCCTCTGAATTGTCGGGAAAGGTTTAAGTAAAGTTTTAAAACTAAGTCGGGATTCCAGAGTCGAACCCTTGAATGAAGCTTCTCAATCAAAGCTACTTACAGTTACCAATGTGCCCCGTTATTGTAGGTTCACTTCGTGTTACACGTTCTTAATTAGTCTGTAGATTTAATTGGGGATCGAACAGACTGATATTATCAATGTACATAACATGGGGAGAGAAGATGAAGATGTCACTTGGTTATGGTATTAGTGTAGTTAATGACGAAGTATAGACATTCCTGGAAAAAAATGGCAAAGTTCGTTAGTTTCATGCCTTATCCTCTTCTCGCCCTTGCCCCTTCTGAGAGGATTTCTATAGAAACTTCTGATACTTGGGACCGGCGCAGTGTGCGTGATCAAATTAATGTATGAACGAGGAGGAAGCAAAAAGTGAGTAGGGAATTAGGGATCGCAGCAGACCAGAGCGTTCTCTGTAGTTACTGCCAAACCCCATCGATACAAGTGTGATTTTAATATGGCTAAGCTCGAATACATTCCGAAAATTCGAGTAGGAGCTCGGCCTAAGATGTAAAGAGCAAACGTCAGAAGACTTTACAATACAAGTCCATGCGTCAGCTCATTGCCGTCAATGAAACGAGTTACCTACCTTTGTAGAACTGTGTGTGTGTAGTGAATTTAACGAGCTACGACTTCTCGTGGAGGTGCTTTCGTTCGTTTCTAAAAGAATTCTACTCATATGCATAAGTCTGTAACTTCATAGGGATCATATGCACTACTTCTGTCAGTAGCGTCTTTTGTTAACTAAATGGATGTCAAGTAATTCGCTTTCACTCCGTGTTTCTCTAATGTCTGTGGGGTACTGTTTAATTATAAAGACAGAATCAACGAAGACCTATACAAAAATACTGATTTTTATTGAGAAAAGAAAAATGGTTCCAATATTCTTGAAACTTCTTCTGTAAGCACACGGGTTATATCTACAAACTTACTGTACGAGTCCCAATAAGTAGGTACCTACTAACTTTTTCTTTATTACTTTTTCAAGTCGGTTCATAAAACCCTTATAAAAATGAATGCAGCACAATTATAATCATAAGGTGTATTTCGTTCAAATAATAATAAGTTTAGTAACGTTAAAATTTTCCAATCAACTTGTGTAATTATCACTGTTCCAATTATTCAGAGAATGAATGGAGGCTTTAAGTGTGGCTGTGTTATGACGTTTGCCTGCTTACATGCCGACAACTCGATTGGACCTCTACTAGGAGTCTGTGACTGGCACTCTGAGTGCCCTAACTTCTTAATAGATGTAATAAGAACTAATTACTAGGTCACTGTAGTTTAAATTGTCGACCAAATGTTGTAAGGGTAACAAAAAAGTTTTGTGATGAAACTTTATCAAAAAACCAGGAGTTTTTAAAAGTATATTTGGTAAATACATATTAGTTTTATAGGTATGTATTAGGCAAATAATACTTTCGGAATAAAGACACGTTGTTAAGATTAAAAGTACAATGCGGTCACACAGACTAATGCAAAATGCGAATTTGGTAATAACATGCACGTATTATCTAAACTTAACCTTGATTCTAAAATTATGATAATGTTTAAGGAAAGGATGGCTTGTGTCCACAACTAAGTAATATTTAAAATACCATAAAATATTTCTTATACGTGAGTTTTAGTCCCGCAGTACTAACAGAACTAAAAGTTGGCAGGAATGGTCTACACTGTGGGCACGAGACAATTTTCTGCTTTACACATAAGGAAATAATTTACCCCGCTTGAAGCTGGTTGCCTCTAATGAAAAAAAAATGTGGAAACATTAAATAGAGAAGACAACGCAATTTAAACATTTCGATCTACGGAACCTTCTATATCCACTACTAACTCACTACTGTCACAGTAACCATCATCATTTAACACGTCAAGGATTCCTTAAGTGTAAGAATGCGATGCGTATAGGCGTACACATAACTATGTGTGTAACGTTGATAGTAGGTATAACCACATTTCGCCAGTTACGTTAAGCCCTAATAATAAGGTGCGAGCATACGTCCCACGAAACTAACTACCAGACGGTCACCTTTTTAAACCTAAACGCGTAAACAGACCCGAACGCTTTAACCCGGCAGTACACTCACACATGATAATTCCCGTCTTCCATGCGGGCAAAGCCACGGTCAAAAGCTACTTACGAGTATTTTGTATACCTAATACAAAGTGTATATAACGGACACTTCACGTAGTCCTCAACCAAGTATTCTGTACATCAAACTATGGAACTCTACGCAAAAGTAATTGCTGGGAAACGCCTTTTTTTGTGGTGAAAAAATGGGTCTTCGGCTGTACTCAATTTAAAGCACCCAAAAATTACGCTATGAGGACTACACTAATGGAGCTATGGGGGCATATAAAGTAAAACTAGAACAAGAAAACCTCGTATTAAAAAAAGTTGTGAAAATAAACTTTGACCTACGTTACTAGAAGGTTCCTTTACACTTCAAATTAACCTGTTCCGAGGATACCGTTCTATGATACAAAAACACGTGTTAAATACTCAAAACTTCTGAGTTAAAGGCCGATACTGCCGTTACGCAATATGTACCGCTAGATGACTTACTAACAGAGGCCAAATCTGTGTCGAAATACTGTTTATTAAATAAATATTTATTTTAATTACTGATCTGCATCACAAAGTAGGCTATACCTAGGCAGTAGGCATTTCCTTTAGTCTGAGACTTTTGTTTGAATGTCCTCCATTTATATTTATAAGTTTAACCTATCAGTTTGCGAAGTGTTTTAGCAGCCAAAACGGTGTTATACTAATCTTTAATCTTTACTACTTATTGGAACTATTCTGTTCGATTTCTATGTAAGCATAGTAGCAGCTATTTATTAATTTTTCAAAATTGATCGTATTCAAAGTTTTCGTCCACTTTTGAGTGATTTTTTCTACTTCTTACAAAAGCTTCATCAATATAATAAAATGGTGCAGTGATTCCCTGCATGAAAGCCTCTACTATACTTTAATCTTTTGATTCCTTAGAAGCTTACAATCTTGACGAGCTCGTGGCTTAATAATAACTGTAAACTGTGTAACTGTGTGTCGTTCCATGTAAAATACGGGTATTCCGCTATATCCGGGTAGACTGGAAGCGGACCCAAACATTTGGGAAAAGGCTAGGCAGATGAGAATCTTTTCTTTAAATTGTTTTTTTTTGAATTTTTGTCTCGTGGAATTTATCTTGGAGGAGCAACATGATTAATCTTGTGATCGATAGAAACATTTTAAAATTAACCAGTCGTGATCCAATTAAAAGACATTTATTACCTCCAGTTATCGGTAATGTAGTGGTGTTTAATACATGGAATAGATCCAGTTGTGACTTCTAGCGCATGCATAGCCTCGATACTAGTTTAATGTATTTCTTATTTAGGAGTTATTTGGTATATGAAAACCAATCGGCAGGGCCGCGTTTTCCTTTTTGGCCTTTACCCACAGTTCCTAGTTTCCTACCTACTACTTCTAGGGAATGCCCTGGGACAATCATCAGCCATGAAGTTGAGTGCAGCAGGTATTACCAGAGTTCGTCTGAGGTTTTTACTCAAATATCCAGGAGCGATGCACTCTTGTTAGATATACGTTAAAATCCCGGTGAGTCCGGTAATTTTGTTCGATTCATTGAAGCTTTTGACGTACCTAACTAGGGGTTTCTCAACAAAAGCAAATTGAATTGAATTCCTAAATACTATCACGACGAAACTAACTTAATTCCACGACGAAACTTATTTTGTATATTTTTGTTTATTTTTTAATCTACACTAATACTACAAAGAGGAAAGATTTGTTTGTTTGTTTGTAACGAATAGGCTCCGAAATTGCTGGACCGATTTTAAAAATTCTTTTACCGTTGGGAAGCTACACTATCCCCGGGTGACATAGGCTACTTTTTATCCCTGTATTCCCACGGGAACGGGAACTACGCGGGTGAAACCGCGTGACGTCCGCTAGTTTTATATAAAACTAGCTGATGCCCGCGGCTTCACCCGCATGGATGTCGGTCAAATTATATACTAAAACTTTCCTCTTCAATCACTCTATCTATTAAAAAAAACCGCTTCAAAATCCGTTACGTAGTTTTAAAGATTTAAGCATACATAGGGCCGGACAGCCAGCGACTTTGTTTTATACTATGTAGTGATAGTGAAGTGATGATAATAAGTGTTAAAGTAAAGTAAAGGCGATACGATACGTCATACGACACAGATTTTTGTTTCGGTTAAACGGGTTATACGATTTACAACATTTTTTTTTTGGGGTTTGGGACATCATCAAATGACTTCTCGCGCTCTGGGCAGAGCGGTAGGGAGTGTCTGACTTCTACTGACTAAAAACCACCGTTACTTCTTAGCCCTTTGTGTCGAGGCCGCGGTATCTCTTTCGAACAACCCGCAGCCCCGATGGGAGGATTTATCACCCTGTGCTTGACGTTTTTGTAGTGAAGTTGAACTATTATGATTTCGCTCTTATGAACATAATTATTTAGTTGGCCTTTTCATAGGCTTGTTGATTTTGTCGTGTACTGCCTTTTTTTGTAAAATAAGTAACGAAATCTCGGTCTAGTTGCAGTAGTCCGGTTGTTAGTCCGGTTGACCGTACTAGTGCAACTTGTTGGTTGGTTGGTTGAAATATAGCACCGAACTGCTGATATTTTTTAGTAGCAACGGTTCGGTTTGTAATATTAAGAATATACACTTTCTTACTTTATTGTTATACAATAAAAAAATAACCAGTACAGGAGATTCGGAAAGAAGACATTACCGAAAATTCGTTTGAAGCATACTGAAAGGGATGATTTCATTAGAGGATACCCAACTACAATTAACTTGATTTCAACTGAGTTATTCATATACAAAGTGGCTCTCTTTTCGTGTTCGTTTTAAAATAACAAATAACTGAAAAGTTGCACTAGTTCGGTCAACCGGACTACTGCATCTAGACCGGAAATCTCATGTTAGGTACAGTCAGCATCAGAAGTAGGTTAACACTACACACAGTTTCAAAACAGGTGTTTTAATAAAATCTTTTTAGATATTACTCGTTACTAACAAGTTATTAAAGAGTAAGGAATATTTTAAAGAATAATCTTCTGAAACATTAAAAATAATAACTGGAGTCCTGTACATCAAAAAATTAAAATTCCGAAATGTTAAGCTACTTCTGCTGCTGACCGTACTAGTACTGTTCTAGTTTGTCAGATGATATGTTAGAAAAATCTCATCAGTGTTGAAAGTTATATAATCATTATTTTAACCGTAATATAAATAGGACTATGTAGTTTCATTGCCGTTGCTTTTATGTGTTTTTAAACTTAACATAAGTTCAGCGATGTAACTAGATATTTCAGAATTGTTAGTCGACTCGACTGACTTTGTCAACCGTTTATCATTCAAAAATAATAATAAGTAGTTGTTGTACCTATTTAGGTAGTTACTACCATGTAGCTAACTCGCTTGCTTAAGCAATGCCTGGTTATATAAATCATTTTGTTGTTTTCTAAATGACATTGTTACACACAACATGTCACAACCTTCAAAACAAAGGTTCGTCCTAAAATATAAATTGACCATTATTTATTACATTATGCAGGAACTTGAGCTTTATTAACTAAATAATAATACCTATGTTTATGTGCAACATTTTGCGGTTAATACCGTGGTCCTTACCGAGGGGATGTTTGTGAAAGTTTCGTTACTTGGCGCGAAGTATGCGGCGGGAAAATTGAAACAATCGACGGTCGCACGTGGCTTCATCGGCCGAGGTAGGTATTCCGGCTTGCAACTTGACTTTAGATGAACTTCTTAGGTACACCTCCAAACAGATAGTCTTGAACAAGTCCTCAAGAACGTGAATCAAGAATGTAGTACGTACGTACCTAAACTTCTTGGAGTACGGACGGTAAATTAGTCCTTGCAAAAAAATACAACTGCTTGATAAAGCAATTTATGTCGATTACAATATACAGATATTTGTATAGAACTCTGCTATATCGATCGAAGTTATTTTTAGACTAATAAATACCTATCAAACAATCATTGCAATGAATTTGTAAGTGGTTTCTTTTGTTATCTATTCACGATTTTTATTACAGATTTTATTAGTTAAAAGGAAAATCATTATATTCTATTCAGGGGGCTTATGTAAGAAAACAATATGTAAAATGGTAATATTATTACACTATTATGATTCTGCTAAAGCGCCCAATTTAGGCCCCAAAAACTTACATATAGGTACATAAAACATTTTATAATGGATGTGATACACAATTCCTAGGATTCGAAACTATCCAATGGAACCAATATCACAGATAGATATCCTTGTTCATTTCAATATATAAAGTACTGCGAAGCAAATATATATTCTTAGTTTGTTTCATATTTGTACTTGTTGCATTCTCCTAGAAGTAACCGAATGTAAGTATTGATTTCGGATGCAATATCTTAGATATTACTGGAAAGTACTCGTACTAACCGCATTGTACGAGGCATTTATGAAATACTAGGACTCGCACCTGCATCGCACGAGTTGAAAAAAAAACGTGATTTTTTATTAGTAAGTGGTATGACATAATAACACGTCAATCTTTCAGTATATACTCTCTAAATTATGGCGACGGGCATCCACATTAAAATCTGTTGTGACTCAAAACTCTATGGTTACCATGGCAACAACAGAAACCGAAAAAAAAAACATTAGCTGTTCCTCCATCACCTCCCACTTCGTGATCGGCTCCAACAGTGATCAGATTTATGTTCTTTCGAATGTACCTACAGAAGTCAATTAGTCGGCTACCTCATATCATACGTCTCCGAGAAGTCAAACAGTCTCTAAACCCAACCAAGGTTTGCTAGGTTGGATTTCCAGGAGCTCTGTATAGGCATAATACGATAACAATGGTGAATATGACCCTGTGGAAGCGGACATAGGTAGTGTTCGCCTGGCAAAGGGTATTCATACAAAGGTCCGAAAATCCCCTGTCGAGGCTGCGGTTCCCGTCGGGGCTGCGGGTTGTTCGCAAGAGATACCGCGGCCTCGACATGAAGGGCTAAGAAGGAACATGGGTGGTTTTTTGTCAGTAGAAGTCTGACACTCGCTTTCGCTCTACCCAAGAGCGGGAGGAGGGGTTGTTTGATGATTTCCCACCCCCAAAAAAAAAAAAGGTCCGAAAGTCCGGAGTTGGGATTAGTATTTTTTTAAAAATATTTTATAGAAATCAAGGAATAAATATAACAAATGTTTTATTGGTCCAATAACTACAAAAATGATAAAATAAAGTCAGGTTTTTAAGTGCCCATAAAATTTGAGGGTTGCCCTCGATTTCTCTGAGATGCCATCATCAGATTCTGATTTCCTTATCATGGTAGCACCCGTGGGATATCTCCTTTCCAACAAAAAAAAAGAACTTTCTATATCGGTTCAGGCGTCTTCGAGTAATCGGTGAATATACATACAAAAGATTCCGACGAATAGAGGACCTCCTTTTTTTCACCTTCTATCATCAGGTCAACCTAATAGCCTGAAAGAATACGACTATCGGTTCATAAGTAGGTACGTATAATTTTGAAGGGATTTTCTTTCAACTACTAACCGTTGAGGAGTTGTACCTTCCATCATCAGCGCAGCCACATGAGATTGTGATTATCAGATGCAAATACTTAAACAGCTTTAGAAAATATATGGAAAACGTAATGTATAAATTTTTGAGGGTTACCCTCGATTTCTCAGGGTTCCCATCATCAGATCCTGATTTGGTGACAATGGAACCACTTCGGAAGTATACCCTTTCAAACACAAAAACAATTTTGAAAATCAGTCTACAGTTGACGGAGATATGCGCGGACATGCATAACAAAAAATAGATACACACGAATAGAGAACCTCCTCCTTTTTGGAAGTCGATTAAAAAGAAACAAATAATGCAAGGTGTGAAGCAATAATGTCGGATATAGCTACACGCATTGCTTCTTTGTCATGCAACTATGAAATTCCTTCATAGACATTGTGAACGAGTAAAAAGTCTGTCACATACAGACCGACCTGCCAAAAACTTGGGTTCGTTTGACTGGCGAACCCTAAAAATAGTTGGTACACCATCGTCCATAAATAAACGGGAATTAATGAGGAAATCTGACCTGTCTGACATCCGTTCAGCAATAAATAATTGAACAGTTAGCAGTAGCGTGATAATCGAATCATCATTCGTTTATCTACAGAAAGATTTTATAAATACTTAGTTACTCTAACATCTATGGATGTCCACTCTGTGACTGCCTATGTCGACTATTCTTTGGCTGTGTAATAACACAGCCAAAGAATAGTCAATAGAATACAAGTCATGGGTCCCGATAGAATTTTCCGTCGGCTGTCTATTTTATACCCTACTAGCTGTACCCCGCATGCGTTGCAATGCCCTTTTTCCAACCTACTACCTGCCTACGTACCAACTACCTACCTACCACCGACCTACCTAATACCTACCTACCTACTTCCTACCTACCTACCTACCGCCTACCTACATACTACTACTTTCTCATCGTTTAAACCTTCTCTGGACTGCCACAAATGTTTCAAAACCAAAATTAGACAAATCGATCCAGCCGTTCTCTAGTTTTAGCGCGACTAACGAACAGCAAATAATTTTTAAATTATACGCAAACACCTTTTGAAAAATCGTTTTTATTCTGTTGGGAAAGAAACAGTAATTGTATATGATTGACATTATGATAATAATATGACGTATGGTCTGTTTGAAGTTGTCATTCGTTGCCTGAACAATTGAAAGTCACTCAATTGTTTGGCCTTCCCGAAACCTCTCCGCTAACACTTGAACTTTATGGTATGGTATTAAAGCTCAAATTGACTTAACGTTTTAGTTAGAAAACGTTTGTATGGGAAAAAGAAAAGGGCTGTTTTTAGGGCTTTTCCTGCCATTATTCGATTTTTTCTTGCCGTAAAAACCATCCTTGAACTTCAACGAACATTAAAAAAAAAGAATTGGCCAAATTGGTTGGTCCAGGCGTTGTTGAGTTATGCGCTTACCAACACATTGAGCGATTCATTTTTATATTATAGATATAAATCCTTGTAAGGATGAATTTCCCAAAATCCTTCCTTGCTCATTTTCGTTATAAGTAAATGGAACTTTAGTACAATATGCATGTTTCTAGACCTAGATTTAGGCGGTGTGTTGTCTGTCAGTAAATTTACGATTTTAGCAAGTAGAAGGTTGAGATATTCCCCCCTAAAACCTTTTTTGGTGTAGTAGGTACTGGAATAGTTTTCCTTCATTCAAACACACTTTTTATTTACAGATCACGATGCCTTTACGGGCGGTAGCTTCAATCTTCCAACAAACAACGACTAGCACCTTTCTATATCTACTAAGTATTTTTTAATGTTTAAACAACCCCTGACAAACTCCTGTAAAGTGTAAGCCAGAATCAACAGTGGCGACCACAAGAAAAGCGCCGAGACAATGAAGCCCGAAGAAGTCCCAGAGAAACGATTTAACTGTCTTGGATCCCGCAACGAAATTAATCAGAAAAGAATAGCGGAGGAGTAGCAAAAACAGGAGCGGAGGAGGGGAGTAGGTTTTTTATTTTTAATGTTTTGTCAAATATACTTTATCCCAGTTTCTGCATGAAAGCTCTTTTAGATAAGCAAGAAGGCTTGTATAGATACCAGCACATCAAGCTACCTGAAACTGTAATTTTTTCCAAATCAACCTTGAACCTTTAGTGATAAAGTTGAAATTCTATTAAGAAAATTTGTCAGATTATAGCAGTTTGATGTAAGGTCAGCACGTCCATTTTATTATAATTTACTTGTTTTAAAGCCATTTGTCAGTATGGGCTTTATTATTTTATTATTGTCGTACGAAGTTAACACGTGAGGGCGATTAGAGTTTTCCTGCTATGTGGCTAATTCGACGTAAGTGAATTGTTTATGACCTTTGAATGGAAACTGGTCAAGTAATGAGGCAAGGCTAACGCTTTTACTGTTACTTACCTTTCTGCAATAATGGACTAATACCGCAGCCTGAATTTGTTTAATTCTCAAAAACCGGCCACTTTAAGGGTTCTGTACCATGGCTTCTGACCACACCGTAGGCGCGGGCCTGTTGACGGTGAGTAAGTGGGCTAGCTCACCGTCCGTCCGTCTTATGACGACGACTGGCCGTGTCGACGGCGCGTTTGCGCGACGAACATGGATCGACGCGCGTGGAACACTCCACGCGCGCCTCAAAGAGATGTCAGCAACATTGATTAAAGAGGGGCCCCTGCAATGTTGCTAGGCCGACGGGGCTGCTGGTTGTTCGCAAGAGATACCGGGGCCTCGGCACAAAGGGCTAAGTTGAAACATGGGTGGTTTTTAGTCACTGTCTACCTATTACGGATCTTGAGATACAACATACAGCCCGCTGACTGATAGACGGACGGATAGACGGACAGCGGAGGCTTAGTAATGGGTCCTGTTGGTACCCTTTGGGTACGGAACTCTATAAATCAGTTAAAGAATACAATTTAAACTCACCCACCTCAAAAATTCAATTTTAATTCACTTTCTGTTACAATCCTGGAATACAATAAATACTTATATTCCTAATTAGGTGATTGTGAGTGGGTCACGCTTTCCATCCACTGTTGAAAGTAATACAAATAAAATTACTGCCATGATGGCAACGTAAAGTTCATAATAGAGCAGCAAATTGCATCAAATCAGTTTTAGGAACCCTTAGCGCCTACGAAACAAAGTTTGCAGTGTAACTTTATAAACTCTCAAGTAAGTTTTCTCTCCTCGCTCCATTAAACGTTTGTATCAATTTGCTCGGAAATATTGGATAAATGTTGCTTTAAACTTACAACATCTTCCCAACTATGTTGAGGTCAACTTCCAGTCTAATCGGATGCAGCTGAATACTAGTATTTTACATGAGGCGGCTACCTATCTGACCCCTTGTTAAGACTAGTTGTTAGGCTTTCGGGCCACCTGTTACGACTGTCAGAGATCTACAATTGACAGGCGGGACTTTAAATGCTTGTTTGAATTATTGTTTTATTTTTGAATCGTCGTTTTTGACTTAACTGTGGACACTTATCGTGCACATCTTGCTACATCGTTCTCACATAATATACTATCTCAACATGAATGATGTAACCAAAGTTTTGTAACAATATTATGATTTAAATTAAAAGAGTGTCCATGGAGTTTCTTGCCGTTCTTCTCATGAGACAAATGCTTTGGAATGGGCAACTACAGTACACTAACAGTTATCATGCCTTGTGACTGGGACTGTAGCTTAGTTTATTTAGTATTTGTTCGACTATTCAAAAGTGCCTGTGACTGGCCTACTTGAAATAAATGTTTTGATTTTGATGGGTGGCCACCTATCCACAGACCAACCTAGGCAAGCGCGACTTAACCTGAACATTGATCCGTGTGGTAATTATCTAGCCACGAGCCTCTCCTCCTCCTCGCCCCTTGAAACTTACAAGACGTATCATTTCAATCTTGTGTGCTAACTACCTAGTCTATATGCGGCATGTAGGTATATTGCCCTTTACAGGTGCATCAAATGACCTACGAGAATATTTAAGTTGTATTGATTTGCACCTTACAAATAATGTTTTATGTATGGTAGAGCCGACGTGTCTTTGTAGGCTCCAGTGTTACTTATGACGTAGATAGTTAACAACTGTTTTGAGGCCATGTTTCTATTATATTACTAGATATCATAACATAACACCGCTGTTATCCCCGCATGGTTAGGCAGATGTGTACTTATTAGAACATCCGATATTTCGGTCGTTATGATTAAGTCCCATTAATAGGGTCGAGCCTATTACTCGGGGACAAATTCAGGCTCCGTGGGAAAATTGGGAAAATTCATCATCAATCTAGAATGGTATTAGTAGTTCGTATGCTGTTTGTATACTGCCCTTTACACGTGCATCAAATGACCTTCGAGCATATTTAAGATGTATTGATTTGTGTTGTGTTTTTTATGTATGGTAGAACTGAGCTGTCTTTGTAGGCAGAGAAATGTGCTACAGTTATATGGAAAACGTAGATAGTTGACAACTGTTTTTAAGGCCGTTTTTTTATTATAATACTGGATAACATAACATAACATCACGCCTGTAATCGTCGAAGAGTAAGCAGTGATGAATCCATTTGTACACTCACATTTCGCCAGTTATGTTTAAGTCCCATGTAATAGGGGCGAGCCTATTACCATCAACTGGGCACACATTTAGACTCCGTGGCTGGTACTGTGAAATTTCTGATGCCATAACTGCCCGACCTGGGTGTCGAACCCAAGACCTCATGCATAGCAGTAACACTTACAAACACTACACCAACGAGGCATTCATTAAAAAAAAATGTGAGCTATCTACATTCAAACCGTGCACATAGAAAACATTACTGTTTAAAAACTGTAAGTGTAAAACTCAAAATGTTTGTAAACAACTATTTAATTGTCTTATAACTGTATATCTCACCCGATAAAACATAAATTCATAACGAGAACCACAAACTGGGGTTCAAATCACCTGAAGCCTCAATCCAATTCACCCTCAAATTACGTAAAGCTTCAAAAGTTTGTCTCGTCACCACTACATACACATACGAACGCACGGCGGTAAACGAGAGCAACCTTCATCGGTGCAGTGTAACTATGCAACTGCGTGCAGATGTATATGACGACAGCGCGTGTAAGACAGGGCTGCCCCGACCCCCGCAGCTCCCGCCCATCCATGCTCGCCTAGTACCCGACACAGAAACTGTAAACGTTGTAAGCGATTCTCGACTTCAAAACAAACCTTTTTCACAAACAGTATTAATTTTCCACCTTACAGTTACTACCCACGCCTGTCTAGTCTCAAGAATCATTAAACAGCCTTTTGAATGTACCTTAAAAGCTCGAAAATTAATTGTGCCAAAAAAAAGCTCCTTTTATTTTATTATAGACATTTTACGATAGTTTCTATTTTCCATTTGGCATACCTATTCAATTAGCTTTGAGTATGTAAATCGAAAAAAAGCAGAGTAATTCTTTTACCAAAATACGCGTTATATGATACAATATGAAGACGATATAAAGGACGAAAGTTATATTTATTTAAAAGTACGTTTTGATGCCATGGCGGCAAATAAAGCCGATTACAAAATATACTGGACTAAATCCCTCCTTGAGAGCGTTCTCTGTCTATTGTTACCGTACGGCGGGTAGTAAAATATTAAGATAGCATTTTAGTTGATAGGACGTTGGTTGTAAAATTTCAATAAGTACTAGTTTAAAAACTAACATAACTTCACACCTGTACCTAATCCTGAAGGCTAAGGCAAGGTGCATCTATTAACGTGTGGTATAGTGAGTATACTGCCCTCAATTCGCCAGGTAGGTATGTTTTAAGTCCCATGCAATAGGCAACGAGCTTATTGCCATTAATCGGGCACAGATTTTATCGAGACTGTTCCAATAGTTAAATTAGTGTTAACGAAGTCAACTTGTAATCATTATAACATCTAATTATTTGCCCTATTTGGTAAGTCAATATAACATTTGGCGACACACAAGACACTTGGAAAAAATCAATAAAAATAATCACAAGTTATATCTCAATATTTTATCTAAACATAACTATTAATACGGGCGTAACTTGTTTTATCAGAAAAACCGATTACTAACCTACACCATAAACGTCTGTAGGAGCAAGAAGAGGTGTTTACTTAACTGTGCCTTACAACAGACAGTTATTTATAGATCAAATCAAACGGTGCGCCGAGGTAAAGGTCAAAGGGCAAATATCGAAGGTACCTACTACAAATGTATACTTATTGCGATGCTCTTTTTTGTAAATTGTGCTGTAAAACAACACCCTACGTTGTTCGTAAAATGTGATTCACGAGTCACGACGTAACAGAATTATTTCTCTAGTTTTAAATAGTTAATTAACTCGCATAAAAAGCATGAATAGAATTCTAACCATAAGATTTAATCAAAATTATTATAGTAAATCTTATTAACATAACATAACATCACGCCTGTAATCCCCCAAGGGTTAGGTTAAGCACTCCAGTATTTCATGAAAAGATGACACACAGCTATCATTTGGAAACGTCTTCGGAAAACTTGAAGTTCGCAGTTCACCTTTCTCATTTCCTGTTGTGGCTTGTCCTCCAACGATCGATTTAATTGAGGGAAAGTATAATCGGGACCGAGGACGGTGCCTGTAAAAGTTTGATTCGCTATCGCCGCCCGCCGCGCGGACTGGCCGCCTCGTCCGTCCGACGGCTAGCGAACATTCCGTTAACAAAATTCACAGAACAATCTAATATGCAGATCTGGTAAGCCATGTAATACACATGTAGGTGTACCTATGGATTGTCTTTCATAGTGTTTTTTTAAGACCCATATTCAGAGGTAAAAATGTTTTACAGTTTTTGACTCCAAAACTACCCAAATGATGAACAAATGGGGTTAATTAGATGTATTATAATTAAAAGCATTGAATTATACTTGAACTTATCTTAAACTATCGCACTGTACGCAAAATATGCGCTTTGGACGTGGTAGCCCGTTGTACAATACAACCCATATCGTAATCTACTTAAATGAACAACTGCTGCTTGTCATAAGAGTAAAGTTCCAAACTTGACAATAATGTAATTAGGGTTCGTTCCTCACAAGGAAAAAACGGAGCCTTTACAGGATTGTTGATTCTCGTGTGTCTGTCTGTCCGACCATCCTTTCCCATTATCTCCGAAACTCCTGAGCCCAAATTAAAAAAAAAATACAGAATTTAGTTCAACACTTACAGATTACAGGAAAACCAATAAAAAGTCTATTGGTGCTAACGAAACCCTTCATGTCCAAGTCCGATTTGGCCAGTTTTTTAATAATGGGATCACAGTTTTTCTACGTCATATCTTCTGATACCCACTTTAGTCAGTATCTTTAATATTTTTTTTCTTATTGATTTATTATCAAATATACCCACTCGGTAAGAAGATATCCATCTCAGTTCCAATGACACGTGTAGACGTAAGTAGGTAGTAGTTTTGGCTAAACTCTGATATTTCGGGCAACTTGTTATTGAAACTCAATCCCAAACATTTATTAATTCGGACTGTTATACAAATAAGCATATCTGTAACATTATTATTTCTATTTATACTAATAATAATGTTATTAATTAGTTTGAAAAATACTGTACGACCACATTATGTCTGAAATAGTTCTAGTGTTACGATAATAAATAACAAGAATCAATCTGTTATGATCATAGTTCAACCAATATATCTTTAAAAAAGTTGTATTAGGAGCTTAATTTTCAAAGTTTGTTAAAGAATCTTGCATCTCAATAGATTCGATCTTATATTGAAATGTAATTTAAGTTTAGTTCAGAACTATTCTGATGAAATGATGTAACTTGTATCGAAACTTGCTCTTCAATATCGAACTGTCTTTGATTTGGCTGAGTAAGTTATAGTGATTGAATAACTATTTCCATTAAGTAATAAGAATTGTACCAGTAGCCAAAAAAAAAAGTATTATAAACTCAAACTCAAACTTATTTCAATTAAACCATTACAGGCATTTTTGAATGTCAGAAGAACAATTCATAAAACAAAACTAAACTACGAGTGCAATACGTCATCCCGAAAGCCACCACGCCGAGCCACACGCCGCCGAATGCCCGCAACAACGAACACTGCGAGCACGAAAGCACGCAGCGACGCACACCGCAACAACGAATGCACGAGACTCCAAATCACGGAACAACGAATGCACGCCGCAACGCGCAACCGCCGCCCCGCGACCCGGAGCCCCGCGCACCCATCGCCACGGCACGCGCCGCCGCGCAACCCCGCACCCACAGCACTCGCCGCCGCAGACATCCGGCGACGCGCAACTCGACGCAGCAACCCCCGGGACGACGGATTGCACTCCTAAGCTACAGTCACAGTCACAAGGCATAATAACTTGTGAAAGTACTGTAGTTGCCCATTCTCTAACGTAGATCACTATGGAGAAGAACGGGCAAGAAACTCCATGGACACTCTTTTAAACCAGAATATTTTTACAAAAATCTTGGTACATTACATCATTCATGTTGAGATGGTATAATATGTGAGAACTATGTAGCAAGACGTGCAAGTTAAGAGCGTCCGGAGTAAAAAGATATAATAAACAAATTAAAAAAATATATATATATAAATCATGGCAACTAAGATATGACCAGTATAGAGAAGACTATCACACTTTGGTAGACATTTAAATAGCAAATACTTAAAAAATTATCCGTCGCGTAATGTCACTAGCACTTTGCTCGTCAATATCGTCTTCCCAGCCATAACCCAAGTGCGTTGGGGTCGGTTTCCAGTCTTACCTGAATACAGATGCAGCTAAATACCAGTTTTTTACATCGAGCGAACTTACTGGGAAACATGATACTCATTGGTAAGATTGGTTGTCACTAACAGTAACAAAGATCTACAAATGACAACAAAAAGAAATGGATTTACATACATGCCGTGGTAAGGAAGGCTCTCAATATGTAATGGATGGTCAATTGGTCACCCATTTACGGAGTGTGGACTGATGGTTCTCTTCGCTTATTGACCGAGTATGCTTTGTAAGTTAAATTATATTATAAGGTTCAATATAAATACCCCCCTGAATACCCATTGTCTTTATCGTTTCACAATAAAGTCTGTACGCTTCCAGATAGCAAAAAGAAGGAATGAAGAACAAAGTAAGTTCTAGTAAAGTAAAGGACTCAAAATTAAAGCATTTATTTGAAGTAGGCCTTTGGTTGTTTTATTTGAAAAAGGCTTACTCTTGACCTCAATCTTGCCCTAAGGGTAGAGATGAGGTCGACGGTGGAACGAGCTTACCAAGAAGAAGCCTGTGTACTGTTTACAGGCACTTTTGAGTTTTGGCAACAAATACAACAATAAAATGAAGCTACACTCCCAGTCACAAGGCATAATAACTGTAACGCTGTAGTTGCACATTCCGAAGCTTCAATCGATTTTACTCTCTCATATAATTCAATCTATATAAAGAAAAAAGGACAAGAAACTCCATGGATACTATTTTAAATCAGAATATTGTTACAAAACCTTGGTTATATCACTCATGTTGAGATGCAACTCTGGCAGCAGGTCCGACGGCTTCGGAAGAGTAATCTGAGTAATACTAAGAGTACCAGAAGCCTGTTTCAGAAGAAGTTTCTAATCCACCACAAGATGCCAGTCCCTCACGGATATCATCTGTCTAAGAAGGCATTTAACGCTCTGTATAGTGAACTCGTAGCAGTTGTCAAGCCCTTGTGGCCTGAGTAGCCTTTTTAGGGTTACGTAGCCGAATGGCAAAAAACGGAACCCTTATAAATTCGTCCTGTCTGTCTATCCATCCGTATGCCACAGCCACTTTATTCGTATTGAGACTACACAATTAAAACTTGGTAGGTATTCTTTAAACCGCTTTACGAGTTTTGCATAAAAAAAATAGATTAAGGGGGGGTCTCTCCATACATGGAACTGAAAGTAAAAAAAGCTTATTTCATCAATCCTATTCGTGTGGGGTGTCTATAGATAGGTCTTTGAAAATGACATTGAGGTTTCTACAACCATTTTTTCTCAAAGTCAATCGTTTCAAAGATAGACACTTCCAAAGTGGTATAATGAGTGTGTCCCCTGTGAACTTTGAAACTAAGAGAGTGAAAAATCTAAAAAAATATATATAAACCACCTACCTACCATACCACCAACCTGCTACCTTTCATAAATAAATAAATATATGCTGTAGATCGCAATGAAGATTTTCGCCCAAAATTGGAGATTAGCACCTTTAAAAAACTGCAAATATGATTTTGTCACAAACACTATGAAAAACAAACATATCACAATATTTTCTATCATAATCTTGTTTTTGTATGTTATTGTAATCTTGTGGTCGCTTTTCAGTCCATCCAACCAGTTCCAACTGTACCAGTGAGCACTACTACTACTATATTTTGACTTTAATAATCCTTGCTACCCTACATTAGGCCAATAGTCAAAAATCATGGCAATGATAAGTGTTTTTTTAATTATTTTCTAGGTAAAATCTGGATTAGTTAATAATCCGTCGGCGAAATTTCTTAGAACTCGCAATCTCGTTTAGATTTACGTAAAAAACAGGTAAATTAACGATTTTGGAATCGTTGGAATGGTTTCAATTGACTATCTCGAACGATATATTTATTTGCGTTAAAATCACGGATAAGTTTATCTTTCACTGTCACCGAACAACAGATGTAACTTGCAATAACAACCTGAATATAAAATGTGCAAAACGTTCAATACGAAATTGAAAAATTTATAGTGATTCGTGGATATCCACGCGGTTCTTCCATCTCAATATCTGAAACGTGTTGGTTGGTGACAAACCGCGGTAAATACGGCTTTCATCATTTTCTTTCAGTATTAACCAAGATAATGTTTAAAATTATTTAAATTAACAGTATTTGTTCATTGAAACTTCTTTTCCTAATATAAGGAAAGATTTTTACTTCGAAAACATTTTCTTTCATTCAAAACAATGTGTTTTGTTCCTTTACATGATAAAGTATTATCGACGTTCATTATTTTGCCGACGTAGGTCACACGGCTGCCAAGCTTAAATGGAACTGGGCTGGCCACATCTGCCGCATGCCGGAGAAGCTATGCGCTAAAGTAACCACACAATGGGTCCCAAACAGCAGTAAACGACAGCGCGGCAGGCCCAGAAGAAGATGTCGGGACGAACTCGACTCTTTTCGCAGGGATTGGCATTTAACAGCATTGGATAGGGATAAGTGGAAAGAGGGAAGGGAGGCCTTTGCCCTGCAGTGGGACATAAATGGCTAGTTTGATTTGATTGATTATTTATGCTCATTTCTTTACAACTGAAAAAAATATAATATAAAAATTATTTGGTGTTTGATGTATCATTGTTTTGTGACTTTCCAGCAGATACTTTTTATCAACTCATACCAGAAACAATAAAAAGAAAGTAAAGCTAAACTGATTGTTAAAATATATCACTATGTAGAGCTGGTAATATTTTCTCGTAACTGAAATCTACAAGTTTCACTAGAGTGATTCATTTTTTGTCTCGTACCAACAATGAGATTTTTTATTTGATGGACCTAAAAATTTATTTAATTTATCAGACTTAACTTCAAGTTTGTTTTTATTATTCACGATAATCATTTAACCTTTAAAAAACATTTCCTGATGAGATAGTTTCCTTATTCGAATATTTTTTTTCGGAACTTAGGATTTACTTCTTCCTTTGTCCAGTTCACTGTAAATTTCGATAATTTTAAAAATTCAGACAAGTTTGAATTCGAGCCAAATTGGCCGTCGCAACAGGAAGCTACTCACCCAAGTTTAATGTTTCTTTTTAAAAGTGTACTTTGAAGTAGCTTCTGAACAACATTCCAATCACGGTAGTAGTACACTTAACCCTTGAGTTTCAATAAACAATAATGAACGAAAAGGCTGGACCGCAAACAAAATTGTATGTAAATTAATATAATGAACCATCACTATACTAATTAAATCCATTAAATCAAAACTGTCTTTCATCTTTCCAAATAGCATCGGATATTAATTTCATTAAGAGCCCGATCATTATCACAACAATTGCATCAGGGATATAATAAATTGAATTGAAACAAAGTAATAACATTATGCGTTGTACAAATTAAGTGTTAACCGCAGCCGGAATGACGTTTAATTTTAAACTATCGACGGGTGCGAGAAAAACTGATTTCCATTGTGGACTGTGCTGGGCCGACTTCGCGGTCAGGAGTGTGGGTGCGTGGTCCGTTGGCCGCCCACCCGTCGCGCCGCCCTTCCTCGGGAATTTAATGGAACTTTCTACACTTTTCTGTCCGCCTGGTACTATTTGGCATTGACTTAGGGAAGCTGTCTGACGATTTGTCACCCGATTCCCTCGATGAACTGAATGAAATGTTTGTTTCCGTTGACCGTGCTAAAGTTTAAATAAGTTGAAACGACTTTAACTACATTTTGATCCGATTTAATAATTATTTTATTTCGAAGGTAGGTTACTTACTTCAAATTCGGTAATCTCAATAATAGTATTTAATAAACTTCTTAAAACCGTTCTCGAAAAAAAGAATTATTGATGATAAAATTATATTAGACTTTTCTTTGAATATGTATAAGAGTTTTATGCGTAAGTAGCTGAGGTAAGAACACTTGGCATAAAAGCTCATTGTTACAACTCAAGTTTGATTGAACTTGCTGAGATAGCTTCGATCGAAGTCGTTACTATGGGATAAAGTGACTGGAAAATCAGATACCTGCACTGAAAGGCGTTTTCTGCAAAATAATATACTGATTCATTTTTATATTAATGTATGCAATCGATAGTCGCTCCAAAGTACCTATACACATTCTATAAAATTTTACACGTTCTTCTTTCTATGTAAATTTCCGATTCGTGCAAGAAAGCCGAATGATGTAGTTGTCCATTAAGTTAAGGGTTATACTTGTTAGTACCAATTTGTGGTTACCTTGCATTGCTTTGTGTTATTGGAGTTATGGAGTATCAGTCTTTCCATTGTTAGTACCTAATTGCATCCATCTTCACATCGAAACCATTTTTAAATTTCGGGGTACCATTTTTAAATTTCCCCCAACTTATACAATAAATCTTCATATTCTATGTAAGTTGTAACTTTTCATTCTAATCTAGTTCATGAAGAAAACACGTTTTCGTTCAGAGAAAATCTTACATCAGAAGTATCGCAATGAAAATCAAACAAGCGTTTTAAAACTATATTCCATGGAAACAAAGTTTGTAGTTAATTGAGGTCTCATGACCTAAATAATATCACTAGGAATACGCATGTTCTAAAAGAAAATGTTATTATAACTGCAGGGTTAATAAAAGGAGCGCAGAAAAACTGCTAACAATATTTTACTGAAGGGATTTTCCCGCTACACTATAAATAGAACTCAAAAAGTGCGGGAAAATGGGTGTTACGACTTTAGATAACGTTTTAAAAAATTGAGGATCACGTTAAATTTTTTTTGACGAAAAACGATTTATGGCAGGAAAACAATTTTTAAAAGTCAAACAAAGTTTCTGAAAACTTTGCATCTTTGCAAGAAACTTTTGTTCTCGTGTAAAATATTCCAACGGAAATGGATGATTTTTTATCATCAAATTTTTACAACGCGTTATCATGTCGTTGTTTATCTTATTATCACCCCACAAGAATCACAACGCGCTTACACATTGAAAGAGAGAGTTGGGACACCGAAACCCGCTTTCCCACATTCCAACGATAAAAGGGAAAACCGCTCAAACTTTCGGCCGGAACGGGACGGGGATATGGCAGGAATGGGGGTGTGAACAGGCAATAATATGAATGTAAGGGCTTACCTCTGTGGTGATTCTGGTACCCTGGTAGCTCGTTACAGGTCGCGTAATACAGTCACGGTGAGCGTGGTTTGGCGCAGAGGGCGAGCAGTTGCGACGGCTCGGCGACGCTGACTGAAAACGCAACGCTTTCCGCCGGGGGTGGTGCATTTAGTGCAAGCGAGACTGCAACACCCGCCCATTTGCCTCGTGCCTCACTTTCCCGCCCTACTGTTCCTGATAACTTAGAGAACTTACAACACTGAACCGTGAGTTTTAATTAAATACCCGATTGAGTTGTTCTATTGATTTCAGTTTTTAATTATTTAGCGGGAGGCTTTGATGTGTGAACGAATTTTCTAGAGATATTTTTTGAAAAAACAGCGAAAAACCTTTTCAAAGACAAGCGACGGATTAGAGAGCGCCAGACGATTTGTAATGAGCAAAGTCGTTACTATAAGTAACATATTGTAGTGAGCGTACTTAAAGAGCACGCTTATGAGAGGTCTGGGCGGGCCCGCCTACGCGCCGGTCGCCTATGGTGACCGCCCGTCCCCCACGTGCCCCGCTGCCGAGTCTGCAGTCATTTTGCTATTCCGCGCTTTCTGATTTCCACTAATTAGTCAAAAATTCATTTCTTCACCTGTCTATTCGCCTTGTTATCGTTAAATCCATAATTTACCTTGCCAGGTATTCCTCCATATCGGCTAATTCGCATAAATAAGTACTTAGATTGATTTATGAAGAAGGTTCCAGTCCTTATATTAATGTGCCAATCACATGCCGAGCTGATTATAGGCTCCTGTCGTAATCAACTTGTGTAACATACTTATTCCACAACTTTTCCCACACAGCGATATCATTATATCAAACCTTTAATCTAGTAATTGATGTCTGTCTCTTTGAAGGTAACCTTGTATTTAATGCCGTCGATGTTCTTTGTGTTTTGTTTGTTTGTGAAACTTACCTATTGGAATTATGTATATTTTACTTATGTATTATACATACAATTTCGGGAAGTGACCTACCCCAATTTGTATTAGGGATACTGGAAAATAAGCTTGAGTAGCTGACATTTAGGAGTGTATTTCCTTTTCTTTCTCCTTTTACCCCAAAAAACAATAATATTGCATCCAAAACGAACTTTCGAAGTAATAAAAAGTACTGGTACCAATATATTGTTTTTATCATTTTGGGATAATACCAAAACAATATGTTGTTTTAGTTCAGTTTACTGGCAGGTATTCAGCTGCATTCGGTTAGAATGGAAGCCGACTCAAACTTAATTGGGAAAAGGTTAGGCAGATGATGATGATGATGAGCCTTTTTTTTGGGTCAAATGACTCCTCCCGCTCTGGGTAGAGCGGTAGGGAGTGTCAGTCTTCTACTGACAAAAAACCACCCGTGTTCCTTCTTAGCCCTTAGTGCCGAGGCCGCGGTATCTTTTTCGAACAACCCGCAGCCCCAACGGGGTGATTATTAACCTCGAGTCGTCAAGTGAAGGTGACATTGTAAACTATTTTCGCACTTATCTTCTGTTGAAGAAAATTCTACGCTATTCTGGAATAATGTTGTCTCATTAATATTTTTACTGATTTAGATTTCTCTTTTACCAAAAATTTTAATATATCTGAAAATGAGGAGTTTTTCTTTGTTTGGCCAGTGAATAGCAATTTCTAATGATTTTGTTTATTTTTTCAGATCAGGTATTCAGTGACAATAAGTTTATAATATTATAAAATACTAGCTGATGCCCGCGACTTCGTTCCCGGTAACTTTGATGGGTGACTAAAAAAATGTTTGGTGTGGACAACCCTTAATACTTAGGGGTATGAAAAATAGATGTTGACCGATTCTCATAGATACCGGATAAGCACAAAAAATTTCATCAAAATCGGTCAAGCCGTTTCGGAGGAGTATGGCAACGAAAACTGTGACACGAGAATTTTATATATTAGATAACAAACATCGAAACTCTCAACAAGGTTGTAAAAAAAGTAGTGCATTGTGCAACTTATTTGGACGTGAGTGCAGAAAGCAATAACTTGTAAGTTTACTCTCAAAGTTCTAGCTGATCTCGCTGATAAGTAAAAAATACTTCCTTTACGTTGCCACGTGGACCTACATTGTATGTTATTTTATCGAAATGAACTTGAAAGTTTTTGTTCTTAATGTTTATTGTACTAAAATTGTCATGGTGAGAATTTTGTCAACTATTTTATTGAAATAAAAAAATATTTGAGCAGATTGTAATTACGGAAAATAAGGTAAAACAATAAAATGGGTGTTCCTCGTATTGACTTGAATAAAATAAATGACATTTGATTTTTTAATTTGATTATGACTGAACGATTTATCATCTGGCTAGCCATTTCCCAGATACGTTGGGGTCGGCTTCCAGTCTAACCGGCTGTAGCAGAATACCAGTATTTTACAAGGAGCGACATACCTCCACATCCCAGTCAGTACTGGTTAATACGATACCCGTTGGTAAGATTGGTTGTTAGACTTTTCCGCCACGACCAGAGCGGCTGTTATTATTTACTCAGTCCCCATTGCATATATTATTTATTACTTTAACCTTTTACAGAGGTTGATTGTGATTGAATAAACAGAATAACTTCTATATTGCACCAAATCTATCTATATATAGTACCAAAGTATAAAAGTACCACCTACTTTGTGAATGCTTTGATTTGATTACCTTGTACAACTTAAATAACTATTTGAAAAGCTCAATAAATCACATCTCAATACATCTAAGTATTTTGAACTCTAAATGAACACGCATTCACTTGTTGTCTCCCGTCGCGCGACATAATTTAGCATGAAAATGAATGGATTCATCTTACCTGATATGAAAGGCTGGCACCACTTACGTAGTAAGCGTTATTACCATAAAGAAAACTGACGGCTTGTGAATCTCTACGCAGGGTTATAGAACTTGTACAATAGACGTATATTTATAATATGTTAATTAATAAACTATGTGTCTTTTGTACAGGACCGATTATTTTTCAAACATGAATAGATAGGTTGATTTTTAATCACCGTCATTCTCTTGCCCCAATCCCAATTTATTTGACAACAGTGCTGTATGTTTTCTTCAATTCCCTTCCCAGCCATGTTTATCATCTTTCATAGAGTCCCTCTTTGGTTTCAACATACCATAACATCACGCCTGTGATCCCCATATACTGTCGTGTTACTTACCCCTAACAAGTAAAAGGGGGTAAGTAATTTAACAATTGAATTTAATATAGAGGTAAGAGGTAAAAAAAATACAAAGAAATCTATAAAAACACGAACCTTCCTAACTCACGCTTTACACAGAATAGAACAGCTCCAGGACAGGTCAATCTCGAAGCCAGGCCAGCAGATTACGGGCGAGTCCTTTAGGGAGGCCCGGAGAATACGTTGGAGGTACTTCGTGTCGCGAGAATCACGGGCGAGTCCTTTAGGGAGGCCCGGAGGATACGTTGGAGGTAATTCGCGTCGCGAGGATCACGGGCGAGTCCTTTAGGGAGGCCCGGAGGATACGTTGGAGGTACTTCGCGATGGTTCTTTTTAAGAACTCAGATAACCACTTGTAGACGTGATCATTCTTCTTCAGAAACCAGATCTCAACTGGAGGGCATCCTTCAGAAATCCCTTTTTATAAAACCATCTCTCCGTTTTTTCCACCCAATTGTCTTCTAATTCTTTCCAGAATTTAAGTTCTTGAAATCAAAAATTGTGAGTTGCCTGTATTTAAAACGGCCTGTATTATTCAGTCAAAAACTTCCTCAAAGAATTTCTGTGAGCGTGTTAATTAATTTTATAAGCGTGAGATAAGTTACAGTAAATAGAAATTATCAATAAATTACATTATTTGAGCTAATATATTAATAAAAATAAATTAAATTATATAAATCAAATGTAACCTTCATAGTTCTAACCACTAAGAAAAACTATGACACAAATTAAAAGAAAAAAGTAAATGACATATTGACAACTGACGTTATGTCACACGAAAAGTAAACAATGAAAAATTATAAGATTTAATATTTTAAAACAGTAAAAACAACGTTAATAAATCGAATAAGATCGATTATAAGACTGCCAACAAAAATAGTTGTCGCCAAGCCGCGAAATGAGACGTAAAAAGGACATTTTATGAAAGATGAGGATGATTAGTAAAAGTGTAAGTATAAATCTCAATAAATACTATAATACCCAGTAGTACACACCCACATTTTCCAAGTTATTTGTTGCTCTTTGGTTTCCCTACTCTTCTACCCATCTACATTAATACTCAAAACCATCCCCAAGACACTTTTCTCATTTATTTTCAATAATGTTTGAAAAAAAAATAAAAAGAAGAAAGGGTTGGTATTTTAGGGCGAACTTTATTGCGTAGACGTTGTCTGCGCTGCGTAGCGCTCGTAGCAGTCGTAGCAGTGAATATTTTCTTATAATACAGTTTTATACTAATGCAGTTATTATTGAACACCGAGTTTTTGTAAACTGAGCTTTTTACTTTCCAATAAACTTATGTTTTAATATCGATATGCTAATAATACTTTTTGTCTTGAATAAATATAGTGACATAATTAATACCCACGCGAGCTGAACAAGACCGACAAGAGTGACAAGTGACCTCGAGGCATGGGGAGACGCCAACAGTGGGATTATGTAGGCTAACAGTAATTTCTACGCATAGGATGTTCCTAATTGAAACATATCGGAGCCATGCACAGACGCTGTTTGTACCAAACTTAATGCACGAATTCATTCTGCGTAGCACTAGTAGACTTTCGTAGCAACTTTATTTTGGTGCTACGCGTGGTTTTCTGAGAAAATAGTAATTGTGTTTGTTTGTATTTTTTATATAACCTTGAAATATGGATCATGTATCAGAAACGTGTGGTCATATTTAAAAATCTGGCTTAGACCACTGTGTGACTCCATCTTTCTCCACAAAAAATAGTAAGCTGTCTCATACAATACTTTAATAGGTACTCAACCCAAATGTTAGGTAAAAATCACAAAAGTACTTCCAAGTCGATTTCATCCCAAGTATTTTTTAACACTATTTTGAACCTTAAAGCAGTTTGCCAGATTCTGGTCGAAGTATCGAGCGTCTGACGTGTGTTTCTCGGCAATTTGGAGATACGTCTGTTCATAGTGAATTTTCGCGAGCGACTGGAAACGTTACGTATTTACATAGGCACTTACATGTCTGGGTCTATTGTAGTTATGGTGTGAAATTGTAAATGTTGCGTTCAATAAACTGTTGCTTCAAATATACGAATACGAGAACTCTAGTGTGTGTTCTTAAGTTTGTGTTTGACTGGTGGTAAAAGTTTTAGTTTCAGAATACGTATTCGTATATAGTAACGTCACTCTGGTAATCCCCGAAGGGTCAGGCAGAGGTCGGGGCTGCGGGTTGTTCGCAAGAGATACCGCGACCTCGACATGAAGGGCTAAGAAGGAACATGGGTGGTTTTTAGTCAGTAGAAGTCTGACACTCCCTTTCGCTCTACCCAAGAGCGGGAGGGGTTATTTGATGATTTTCCACCCACCATAAAAAAAAAAGGGTCAGGCAAAGGTGTACTAATAGTATACTCACGTTTCGCCAGTTATTTTAAAGTCCCATGTAAAGGGGGTAAGCCTATTGCCATCATCCGGGCACGTATCTAGACTCAAAAAAGTAGATGAGTAAGGAATTACAATAAGAAAATACTAACGTAGTATACAATTCTTTGTTGTTTTTAAAAGTATTAATGCCACTTCATTCAGCTTCATGCAACTGAAAGCCAGAATCAACAGTGGCGGCCACCAGAAAAGTTAGTAAGTTATGTCCTTGTGTACCTAGGCATTGTATCTAAGTAGGTATACAAATCAAAATCAATCCAAATCAAAAGTCATTTATTAAAACTAGGCTGATAATCAGCACTTTTCGAACGTCAAAATTTACTTTACTTTACTTATTTACCCTTCGATTAGTGGAGTCTCATTTTATTATTAGATGAAACCTTCTTCACTTTACTAGACCATTACTAATGGGTATTCTAAAATAAACATTCTACACAGATGTGATGCAAATCAACCAGTACGAAAACGTGATAAAGGCGATGAAAACAGGCCTATAAGTCTTAGCACGCTGACGCATACCTGCTCTACGAGGGACCTCTAAAACTACAAATTGAACTCTAACTAGCAATTTCTCGTCAACGTCGATGTGATGTCATTGATTTCAGTTTCACACCACAATAACAAACATCCTTCTATTGAAAACCCTAGGGGTGGCTAAACATTCAAGAAAAACATTAAACACAGATAATTTTGTGTTTTCAAATTGTTCCACCAAATAAATAAACTTTAATATTATCAAGACTTTAAAGTCTTAATAATTCCGAAAGTAGCAGGCTGCTCTACATTAGGATATAGTTTTAAAACATTTTTTAAGTTATTTATGACTATAAATCTTACAATAATTTTTAATAGGTACGTAAGAAATAATATAGTTCCTACCAATCAAAAGAGAAAATTATAGAAACACCATCCACTGACTAACAAACACCCCGAAAGATGAGATGGAGAGACGCAATTTTCTCGTATTTTTATGTGCCACATTGAAAAATACGAGAAAATTGCGACTCTCATCAAAATTGAGTGAGTAGATAAAAAAAGAGCAAGTCCAAAATGTGGTCACTACACGTCGCATCCCTGGTTGTCGTAGTGAGTGACGCAACGCACGGTTCCCACAAAGATTCTGGTTGTGATGTCCGTTCCGAGACCGGTTATTACCGGCTGAAATTAGGCGGCCGATCGACGCCCGCGGCGCCTCCGCTATGGGGCCCGGGCACACGAACGGGCCGAAGAATCTTTGTTTATGTACAATGTCGGTATTGGCAGCCGGTCGTCTTCCATAGCTTATGGAGTTTTCACTACTGATGTTTGATAAGGTCTGATTGAATATAATTTAACAGTGTGTTTCGTTTTTTTATTTCATTAATGTATTTTGTCTGTTGATTGTTCTAATTTATATTTGTACATTACCACGTATATTATCTTGAAATAGTACACATTACGAGACGTCAAACTTACAATTCCAGTATAACATGGCCTCGCTTTGTGGGGATATTACATTACCGTACAATGAGATATTCGCATAAACTTGTTCCGTATAGTTTGATTGTTGTCCGTGCGTGCCCATACTTATGTACTAAAACAAAATACTGAACAAGACAAAAACTACAGTATCACATAACAACCTCATAGTAACCTTTGAAAAATCACTAACTCTTCTCGATCTACCTACTAATTGTCAATTTTTAATATAATGTAAATTATGGATTAGATAAATTAATTTAATGATATTCTTAGCGATTACTACACTAATCGCACATTCTGTTTATTTTTTCAAAAAACGTCCGTAGTGTGTCCGGACCCTAACACCGGACAGGTCAGTGTTATGAGCGAATTGTGATCGTACGCTCATAGTTCCATTATTCTATAGGGTTATGACAAAGCAGCTTAAAGATAACTCGTTAGTGAATCGCTAGTTTTGCGCAGCGCATTAGCGAAATCATTTCATTTGGATTTGTATTGCCAGATCAGTTTCAATAAAGTAGGACAAACGTAATTATATTACTGAAATACAGAAATCACAAAGTTAGAAAAGTTGCTTTTTATACAGACTTCTACACTTCTTATAGAGAGAGAGAGAGAGAGAGAGAGAGAGTGTGTAAGTAAAGTATCTTCATCGAAACATACTCGTACCTATTAAAAATTATACTTGGATAGAACATGAGATATTAGAACGGCAAGCTTGAACTCAACTATCGAGACAGTTATTTAAGTATCAAAAAAAAACTACGTAAACGAGACTCTATTTAAATATTGTAAAAAGTCTTATAGTCTTCAATCAAATAAACTAGTAGACCTTCAAAAAGATCTATCACCTTGAAACCCCAGCTTTTCCTTCAGCCGCATCACTTGAAAGGCCCCGTCATCGATGCGGACGAGCGACACAGCGCTAATTGGAAAGCGACAATCCTATTTCGATGATTACTCGCCTCTGATTCACGTGTAGCGTTACGAACTCATTCCAACACTCGTGTAATACTCGCACTTGTGTGGGGAACGCAATTCCATGAGATCAATATTATTGTTTTAGTGTACAGTCATGAGCATAAATATGTAATCAGGTAGCGAAATTCAAAAACGACCTTTTCCGTAACTTTAGTTTGAAGAGGTACAGATTTTATGATATTTCAACATCGTACAAAAGAAAAAACCTGTAACATAGTGGTAATGTTAGACGCAATGATAAAAGTGTTTTTTCAACACACTTGCTCATAGTGGCTCTAACTTCACCGAAATTAGGCACATAATGACACCTGTAATCAAACTGTGACTTTTTCATTGCCATTATTCACAAGTGAGTTATAGGTTTTTTTTTTAAATTTTATTGGTTGAGTTGCTTTGTTCTTAAAAAAGTTTCGATACTAAAAAGATTGTGTTCAATAGTACAAATAAATTAATGTGCCTATTGCGTCCTCATTTCATGCAACTTCGAATTTTAATAGATAATTTGAACTTGTATATACCTACGTTTTTAATAAATAAAACTTTTGTTTTCTCTGTAATAAAAAAAAATTGAATTCTCCATTTTGTACGTGGCTGAAAAGCTATCCGCGAAAAGCCAAAAAAAAATTAATCTTTTAGTCTATAGCCGATCGCCATTGTGAAATGCTCGCTCAGGAAAACTGATTAAATGAAATAGATATATTTCAACTTGTTTATACGTTTTTAATAAATAAAACTTTTGTTTTCTCTGTAATAAAAAAACTTTGAATTCCTCATTTTGTACGTGGCTAAAACGATATCCGCGAAAAGCAAAAAAAAAGAAACCTCATTCTTTTAGTCTATGGCCGATCGCCATTGTTAGATGCGCGCGCAGGAAAACTGATTAATTTTTCCCGCCATTGCGAATTTTTTTTCGCAACTCGTTTTAACTGTTGAAAATGACTTTTTTGTGTTATTTTCTTCACAAGTGTGTTGAAAAACGTCGTATGATACACGTGTGTATTGATGATTACCGTCCTCGGCTCTATTAAGACCCTCACCTAACGGCTCGTCGTTGTCGTCGGCAGTCCCAATGGCGCCTCAGCGGTAATCACCAACCTTACACACTTGTACCATAATGTACTATTTTTCTGTTAAGTCAAACACTGATGACGTGAAAAAGTGATTTCATGATGGCTGACAAAACTTTTAAGTGTTTCTTGGAAAACCTTGCAACCTCTTTATAACGTTACTCAAAAGTTCAAAGGTTTCCGAGAATGTCTCGGTTTATTTTTGCAATATACCTAATGATTAGAAATACGTTTATTAATTGATTAAATTATGATTTTTTCTTGCATCATTCAGTACCGTCTTGCTTAGCTTATAAATATGTTTTAAATACCATGAGGCCAAGGTTGAATTACAGGGGCTGAAGAGATATTGCGTGTTTCCAAGTGACTTTTGTCCCTATTTCGTAAAACCGTTGCGTGCTCCTAAGTGACTATTGTCCCTTTTTCGTTTTGTCATCATTACTCGTCATAATATATCTATCCCATTCTATTATATGAAGTTTTAATCCTTTTTCTCTTTTCTACTCGATTCGTTCTAAAATTCTTCATGCTAAAAATACGACAAAAGTTCATATAAATTCATTTTAAATTAAAAAAAAAAATGTCAAAAGTCAGTCGTTGAAACTCGCGCGCGATAGAAATAGCTCCAGACTATTTTCGATTAATTTATTGGTTTTAAGTGAGTATTTTTGAATAAACTACTAATTATATGGTTAATTATATATGTGATTATGTGTGTGCAACCGGATTTTAACCTGAAGGTAAGTATTTTTCAAATTCTGAGTGATTTTTACGTGTGCTTGTAACGGTTTTAGAATTTTGTCAGAATGCTTTCGTAATAAAATTGTAAGACCAGTTCTGTAACCAAAGTAATAGTTATTGCATTGAATATTTACTCGACAATAGTTTTCAGTCAAAACATATGCAAAAATAGTAAATATAATTCAAGATTACATGTTTTGTTCAAGCTAACCTTGAAAAAATTTTAATGTAAACAAACAAAAATGGCGGTTGGCTTAGTTACTTGAAAAAATGTAAATAAATATTTTTATACTGTCAAGTATGTTTATTTTTATTTTATCGTACGTAAATAGAACCGTTCCAACTTTAGAAGCCATAAAATATATGTGTTACCGATTTACTTTATTATATATATATTATTTTTATTCACCACATATTGTTTTTTTCAACTACAGTCAATGTTTATCGCTAAGTATAATAAATTTGAAACGAAATACTAACAAACACTTGACACCACTTGAAAGAGTCATTCATAGGCTTGAACAAAAACATTACTCGAAGCGTCCTTTGTTTATAAAACGTAAACAAAAAAATAATTTATGAGCCCGGCCGTATGGCGCGCGGCGGGCCGCCGTTTTTTTCGAACGCTGAGCACTTGGTGACGTAATCGTGACTCACTTCAAGCAACGCCAGCGGTTATTAGGCCCATTAAATTTGGCAAACGATAAACCAAACACCCTGCATATTGTCTGAAATAAAGTTGTATTTCATTAACACGATTAAATTGAGAGAATAATAAGTACTTCCACTATTTGTTCGGTACTCTATTATCTCACCCCCTGATAATCCTTAACGGGTCGAGATTTTGATATTCCTGGAATGCATTATTAACTAGTGAAACCTCGTTACCGCATAAATTAGTATTTGAGGAATCAATCGGAGTGAAACTAGTCTCTATTGACCTACAAATGCATATTACGCTGATAAAATTGTTATTAGCAGTTATGGACGAATCCTAGTATTATATACACAAATGTATTGAAACGTATTTATTTTGTCTGTTTAGGTAATGATTAGCTTCGAGATAAAGGAAATGATTATCATCATCTGCCTAGTCGGTTCCAAACAATTTTGGGGTTGGCTTCCTATAATATAACTGGACGACTGACCACCTGTAACGATTGTCAGACATCTAAAAATGACACAGCTAGGACCAACGGCTTTACGTGTTTTCCGAGGCACGGAGGAAACTGGTGGTCACCCATCCACGTACCAACCTAGGCAAGCGTGGCTTAACCTGAACATCGACCCAAGAGACTGTTATTATTTAACCATCACGAGCTCGATCCATGGATAATTTTTTTCTCAAAGTAAAATCAAGCTTAATGATAGGAAATAAGTTTTCTCACTAGTACGAGTATTACGTTATTTTACCGAGTGTGACATGTCAACAGGACCTAAGGAAACCGGTGACAGTTCCTAATTACATACCTACCTACCTTGTTAAATATCCCAGTGGAGACTGGGGTTCATTACCTACTTGTTACCTGTTCCTGATATATATTATAAAGAATTTAAAGTCGATTTTTATACTGATTTTGTAAGATAATGTTTATCTATACTGAAACAGAAAGCACTTTCATGAAAAGAATATTGCTTGATGTGTGAGGGTGTACTGGTTATTTAAATTATTATGTAAAAATAAAAATAATACAGAAAATTAAATATTGATACATAATTAAATATTTAATCATTTAATTTTTAAACAAGTGTTATGTATAAAAAGGCGAATAAAAATTTAGTAGGATAAATATAGCTTTGCTATAGGAATGTATTTTTGAAGAAGAAAAAAAAAGATTATTATCAAACGAATTATCACAAAAAATACCTATTAGTCTAGACTGGGAACTCAATCGCTTGTGCATACATTAATTCTATTCCCAACCATGGAAACCAGAATATTCATAAAAAGATATCAATCAATTAAGGTCCCGTCAATCGGGATATGAGATATAATAATTAGCTGAAAAGTTTGGTCTGATCTGGATGAATTATACACGTGCCAGTCTAATTCTGAGCCGGGCGTCTGGCGGAAAGCGAGGGGAGACGGTCGCACTGGGGGCGGGTATATGGCATTATATTACTGCGTTATTAGAAATTGGACGGAGCTGCACTCCCTCTTCAACAGCAAAGTAGAGAGGAGCTCGTGGCTTAATCTTAACTGTCACTCGGTCGATCTTTTGGTTAAACCGCGCTTGCCTAGGTTGGTCTGTGGATGGGTGACGACCAACTACGTACCGAGTTTCCTCCGTGCCTCGGAAAGCACATTAAGCTGTTGGTCCCGGCTGCCATATATAGATCTTTGGCAAAAGGGTTTCGATTTACTCAGAATTAACTGGATTTTGGAGGTCAGATAGGTCTCTATGTAAAATACTGGTATTCAGCTGCATCTGGATAGACTGGAAGCTGACCTCAACATAGTTGGAAAAGTCGTCAGTCATCATAGAAGACTCGTAACCACCGTGCGTGTATCACCAGTTGCATGAATGTGGTTTCTGCCTATCACTATGGGGGAAAAAGGCTGATGGTCGACCAACAGCCTAGTCAACTTTCTCAATGGGACTGCGAAAAACATAATCTTCTTTTCAGTACAGAATCCTTCAGTCACTTCAACTCCTACTTGAGCCAAAAGTAAGGGAGAGAACATTTTTTTATCGCGCCAGCCATATCGGTACAATGTAGAATAGACAGATAGTCACTGTAGAGAGGAGCACGTTCTATCTGAAAAATCATGCAACAACACTTTCAAAGAACTTTACTTTCTCCAGCAACCATAATGATAGATATTTCCACATCAAAGATTTTTTTTATTTCATACCGTTTGAGTTTCCGTACGTTTATGTATATCACCATCATTTGCCTAACCTTTCCCCAACTATGTTAGGGTCAGCTTCCAGTCTAACCGGGTGCAGCTGTATACCAGTATTTTACATGGACGGACTGCTTATCTGACTTTCACAACACAGTTAGTACTGGGCAATACGAAATACCTTAGCAACACTCCTACTTATCATTATAGGGTGTAAAAGTACCCTTAACGCAAACGCAGGGCACTTGTTCTCCCCACCACTGCGATATTTTTTTTGTTCTAGACCATACCTGGAAACCCCTTAGTTACGGAGATATTGGGGGTCAAAGTTCCAAATTTTTCACAGCTGTTTTTGTAAATACTAGTTGTTCAGGTTATAACTTTACTTAAATTACCTCTATGACCCGTTCATTATTTAAAGCATCCACTTGCACAATGTTTTAAGAGTGCTACATTGAGTTTTACCGTAAAATGTGGTTTTTGACCCCAAAAAAAAAAGTTGTTTCCCATCAAAAATTTTTGCGTAGGGGTACTAAGTTTGATGTACAGAATGCTTGGTTGACGACTGTGTGATGGGTTGATTTACAGCCTGTATGTATAAAATATTCCATATTACTCATAGTGCCTCGCTACGTAGTCGTAGAATTCGTAGTCTACGTTCACATAGACCCTTAGCTAAACTCAGAATTCGGAGTAACAATATTTTCAGATTTGGCAATGGACAAAATCAAATCATTAAAAACGCTTCAAAGGATATGTTACCAGCGGTAACTTCGACCGAACCCTTACCCGTGACTACATTGGATTCTAATTTGACTTTATTAGATTTTAGCAGAATTTAAAATGCTAGTTCAAAATTAGATGAGGAAATTGCATTATTTACCAGTAGTGTGTGAATTGTTCCTAATGACTTCCCCGACGGAATCTCTGTTCAACTCCAAATTAAAACTTGATTAGAGATACTTACATGTCAAATATACGTATCCGCGTTTCAAGCCAAACTTTCTCAACAATTTATTAACAACGAACAAGGAAACACAAAAGGCGAATTGGTGAATTACCTTCAAGCGCATTTCTATTGAGAGTAATTTATTGTGTTATCTTTTACGTAAAATTCTTTTCTCGTATTGAGAGTTTTGACAGTTCTCTAAGATAATACAATAATGGCTACGGCGAACTGTTGTAGACGTGTAGCTTCGTAGAGCGTCTACGTGCGCGTAGTCCGCGTAGTCCGCGTAGCGTGTGGCGACCACAGCTTCGAGAGACGCGCAATTAAAAGTTTACAGCAGATGCAGTGATCGGTAGAGTGGAGCTGTAAACGACACGTTTATGTAAACACGCTTCTAATTGGATCAACTACCTTTTATACAAGTACATTCTCGGAAACACGGTGAGTCAACTAATTGCTATCTACACGGGCACTCTTTCATTAAACACGTGTAATTTATCTGCACCTGTCTTTAATTGGCAACGACAACTTGTAAACAAGGTGTAGCTTTCCTTAATATTGTTTACAAATAAAAGCTGCACATTAAATTCAAACTTCAATTCGTTCAGAGCCCCGACGTTTTCATAATAAATAAAACTTTTGGGCGTGCATTGTGATTTCATATTATTATCCAACTTTTTAATCAGCTTATTTGAACTAGGAACAACGTCGATTTCTGACGTCCGTATAACACCAACATTAAAGTTAGAATACATTTTAGATGTTTGCACTTGTTCATAGAATGCTGGTTGTCGGAGTCACGTATACGTTTAGATATTATACATTTTTCTGTATAAATAGAGGAGAAGATAATAAGAAATGTGAAGTAAACCTATTTAAACGTAGACCATTAAATTGGAATGGTCCCCTTAAAACGGCAAGTGCAAAGAATGCATAAGGTTTAAACGGCAGGTCAAATTTTGCCTCGTCAGATATAATTAAAAGTCTTTACGATGGGCGAAAACGACGCTGTAAAGCGGCAGGGAAAATTATATGGAAAGCGCGGAAGCACGTCACAGAATGTCGTAAAGTATGAGACGTATCAGTGCGGGTGCACCTAGTGTCTTATGAAACTACACGTGTGCCGTGTGCGCGACTTGAGAACTGTTTTTATTGTGACCCGAATAATACGGGAAACTTTCGGAGGAAAAGTTAAGACGATTTCGCCCAGGTATTATGTTACCAGCGAAACCGGTTTCCTAAATTAATATGTTTAGGCAAGTTATTTCGTTTAATGTTCACCAGGACAAACCATAGGAAAAAAGCTGTTGCCTGCAACCTTCGCGTGAAATTATTGTCGGATTTGAAGTTTTCATTTTTTTGTACCCTAATTGTTTCTCTTGGCCTAATTTACGCATTATAATATTATTATTAGCTTTCTGCCAGTAAAAAATCCACCAAAATGAGTCCAGCCGTTTTGGAGATTAGCTGAAACAAACAGAAATACCGACAAAAATTATAAAAAAAATGCAGTTATTTTACAAACTAAGTACCGTACAATACGTTCAGTAAATGGGAGTTATTTTGATATTACATACAGACACTTTCAATTGTGTTTATTTGTATTTAAGTTAATTTGATACCGGTCTACTAAAAACAATAACCAAAGAAACGTTATCTAAAACTCACATTTAATTATGCTCACAAGTCTACAAAAGACCCTTATTAAACATGAACCGTGCCACACAATATTTTCACCACGAACAGTTGTTTTTTCCAGAAAAACGAACTAAAAGCGCATTTTAATATCTCTATTATGAATCCGAGAGTCCTTTCACTAAGCGTTGCCATCACAGGCTGTGCTGGGGTTGAAATAACCCGCTATTAACCTTGTTGAAACGGCTCTTTCGCAAAAAACCATCGCCGAAATTGATATCAACTCATGCTCACAAACGTAAATTGCCTCTCTTTGCATATTTACGCGGACTATTAAAAATTGATCGATTGCCATTTGCATGGGACACTTATGGTATGTTTTTTTTTTAATAACGATGAGTCCGTGGCCTTTGGGTGGGTTGATCGATATAAATTTACGAATCTATAGTATACAGTTTTACGTATTTTAAGTAACATTTCCTCCTCTGTTAATAATACCTCTACGGTTTTGAGTGCTGGAACACGAATACATAAAAATGTTGGTATATTCTTTTTAATGTCTACATATCGGTTTACAGCCGGCGGTAGCACAATCGTTTGAGTTTTGAGACGCCCTCAATAACCCGAGTTTAGTGCTAAGTTCGTATTCACACAGTTACCACGTTCGTAGCATCCTTTACACGATACTAGAGAGGCGATCGTAAAAACTTTTAATTATTTCGGTTGACAATAGTCCGGGAGACCGCAAACATAAACTGGTATGCAGTCTTTTTCTTTCGTCGGTTTGCGCGTCTACAAGACGTTAGTGCCTTGTTTTAAAGTGTTGTAAAACAAGCGTAACCTGCGCTCACCTACGTTACCAAAGTGTATGCCCTCTTGAAAAAATAAAGTCTCTGAACATGTTTCCTCGTTTTTACGTTCATAGCTGGAGGGATAAATTACCAGATTTTTTCAAAATGAGACGTTTGAAATTTCACGACCGAGTCTAATTAAAGTTTCAAGGTAAAATAAAACTGGAAAGGTAAACTAAATTAAGGACATTATCTTTATCTTTTTTCTTTTCTTTCTCGAGTTAAAAATGCGAATACGTAGAATTCCAGTCAATTATTACAGGTAACCGCTCCTGATTGTTGACAAAGCGTTGTCGTAGACGACACGCACGAGAATCGCACGCGAACCGCAATCATCCGTAAAGAGCACCCCACGACGCGCTAAGTGTCACCCTGTAACTAGCGGATATGACGTAATTGGCTAGTCGTCAACTGGCGACCCTAGTTGTCACATGTCACTTTACAGTTCAGCGATTCCGTTAAGTAAGTTCACGGAAATATGCGTGGTTATTAATTTTTTCGTTACGGTATTTTTTTGTGGAGCCAGTAAATAAATACCCACTTATGGTTTGTGATCAAAAATGCAATGCAATGCAAAAAAAGGCAATCGAAATTGTTTCGGCCCAGAATAGAACTAATAGTTTGGTGCTTTCGGTAGTGATAGGTTTATTTGACTAAGTAAAGTATCTTTCATTTTTAGGGTTCCGTAGGCGAATGGCAAAAAAACGGAACCCTTATAGATTCGTCATGTCTGTCTGTTTTTTTAATTTAAACTCAAATACATATTTTCTAACATGTTTTTCCTTCTACATTTCTTTCTTTATGAATCAAAAACAAAACAGTCAAAGTATCAACTAATAATAACTTCAAAGTACCAGCAGCAAAAGTATGACAACACAAAAAAATAGCGCCGTCGCGTGAAATTATAAACTTGTTTGAAAATACATACGAATACAAAAGTGTTGAAAACTTCGCAATAGCTTTTCAGATAAGTAACTAGCTCGCGTTAATGTTCTGCTCTTTGTGATTCCGCGCGGCGCGGCTGTGTGTGACTGTATCGCTGTATGACGGTATGTCGAACTACTTTTCTAAGTTAATTCGTGTCTCATGCACAATCCATAAACTTTCGAGTGCCATTTCCCAAACGTCGAGGACTTCTGTTGTGAATACGCGTCTTTTTAAATTAAGGTGCTATGTTACTCAGGTGCCTTTTTGTTTTAATTGTTGGTCTTGTACAGTCAACGACGATACTAATTGTCAAACGCACCCAATGCTTGTCTTCCGTGTTTAATGTTATACAACTGAAAAAAGAATTACTGTTGATTAATAATTAATTAATTAATTAATTTTAAATTGAGTGTTAATTTTCTCAGCTTTGACCGAGTTTGATGTCCGTAGTCACTACTTGCCGAATAAATAAAAAAAATGGAACTAAACTTGTATGAAATTATATGCCAAGTAACAGGAACTTAATCGTAGGCAGTGAAACAGGCCCATTGGACTTAATTCATAGGCATGTCTAATATTTATCAAAATCAGATTAACTGCATCTGTAGTCGGGTAATTTAGGCGTTTGCCTTGTGACCCGGTGGTCGAAGGTTCGATTCCTATGGGAAGAATACTTTGTTAAGTTGTTTCTAGTTTGGCTAGGACATTCCAGGCTTCAATCACCTGATTGTCTGATAAAAAGATGATTCCATGCGCCGGAAGGCACGTATAAGCCGGTGGCGGTCGTTTAATCAGAGGCCCTTTTTTTCTTTTTTGTCGGGTGGAAAATAATCAAATAACCCCTCCCCCTCTTGGGCAGAGCGAAAGGGAGTGTCGGACTTCTACTGACTAAAAACCACAGAACAGATAAAAGAGGTTAGAAAGGAAATAGTTCCTGATTTGTATTAGAACGGGTGTCGCCGCTTGTCTCCCACTCTCTATATCTACTACAAGCAAGCGGCTAATACGTACGCGCATTACGCACACAAATAAACCGCACTTACATAAATCGCGAGTTTGCTACTGGTTGTCACACTAGCGCAAACACTGCGTATGACGTACACTCACACACGCTTTAATTTCTCATACATGTTACGGCGACCAAAAGGTCGATAATTTATGTCGATAAAATTACTTTAGTTTTGTAACTTTAAGTTTTGCTATATTTTGCTTTAATTTCGGAACGGGATAGAAATAATGAAAAGATATTTATTTGTCTCACACAGATACAAAATTAAGATTAAAAAAGTAAAATCAAAAGTAAACATACGAGAAACACTTAAAAATAAGACATATATTCAATTAATTACTACATTTAGTTAGTAGGTATCTATTTAATTCTACCTCTAGCCATAGTGTTCTTGTATCTGGATCTGTTGGAAACCTAAAAACAATCAACAAACATAACACAAACAACAAATCCAAATTCAAACCTCAAAACAAATTTTAGACGAAAACCAAAATTAATAACCCACAATAAACAATAATTGACAGTAATAAACAAAGTTATTTAATCATATTCATAATAATATCATTTGAATACATTCACATACTAAATATCGACATTGTTTACAACTTGGTACAACACAATCGAAACGCATAGATTTCGCAGAACTCAAGCTTTGGCTCGTCGTACGCGACGTTCGCAGTGAACGAAATACATCGCGCAATCGCCCACGCAGTACAAGATGGTATCCACGTATTGCAAGCAATGTACATAATTTTTTAACTGCTTGCGACAGTATCATTTTTTCTACCAACTACATAATACTATTGTAATAATTACAAATATTACTTGTATTTTAAGGTATTTGGACTTACCGGTGATAAGAAGTCCCTTCTCGAGGCACACTACACACCCTGGCTTCTTTTCCGACTCATTATAATAGCGCAAGATGGCATAATTCTTTTTTATCGCGGAGCTTCGTACGCTGCCACAATATGAGCGCGATTGTTGGCCGGTAAATCAAATTTTGTTGACATTTGAGCGTTTGCTCATATGTGCGGCGCGCCTGCCCCGCCCACAAGGCCCTTCTAACCTCTTTTATCTGTTCTGCGCTAAAAACCACCCATGTTCCTTCTTAGCCCTTCATGTCGTGGCCGCGGTATCTCTTGCGAACAGGCGGCTTTAAGAAAGTCTAACACTTGGGTGTGTGGGGTCGATAGACCTTACTGCCCAGACCATACGAAGAAGAAAAATATGTTTTTTTTGAACCCCGTCGCTTACTTACACAACAAATATTTTTAAAAATTGGAGCCACTGAAACACTGAGAATAATGCTACGTACTGCAGTCTTTTTGTAAAAATATCGTCTCTTTCACACACATTGAGGGTACAGGTTTACCTACCTACTTCCACCCCAGACACTTTGGGTACGGATATTGTGCGAATAGCACTATGTTCTGATGAGGTTACATTGTTTCGTTCCGTTTCAATTATTGAAACTGACCCCACTGCTCAAGATAAGTTTTTGGCCGAAGTAATAGTTAAAACAGAAACCCTACTTCAATCCATACGATTTCTTTTTACCTAAGCTACATATATTATATGCCACTTAGAAAAGTTTGTTGAATCACCATTTCGTTTTGCTTCAGGAATTTCCAAAAGTTATTTAAAACCAACCTTATCTCATCCGTGTGAATAGGTTGCTATTTACTATTCTTGATTGGCCCATTAATTAGCTAAACTAAATTCAGTTTTAGGTTAAATTCAAATCAATAAACGGCTCTCGGTTTAGAATAGACATCGGGGCTCAGTGAATGTTGGCGTCTACCTCGGGACTCCACGGTATTCAAATACATACATTTATGAATTCATGTTTAATTTGTACGGTCAGCAACAGAAGTAGCTTGACATTTTGGAATTGTAATTATTTTATGAACATTTTTAATGTTTTAGAAGATTATTCTTTAAAATATCCCCCACTCTTCAATCTTCAATAACTGAAACTTTGAGTAGTGTTAATCTATTTCCGATACTGACTGTACACGTCTTACATTTGTCGTGGTGTGATTGTGTCCCATACACGATAGAAGGCGAGATTTTTTTTTATAATAAAAAAAAGTCATTGTGTTAGAGTAACACAATGACAAATGATGAATGATGAATGATGATGGACTTCTGAAATAGGACCGCATTTTTAATGAATATACTGTAGCAGTTTTCGTGTTGAATGTCATGTGTAGGTAATCACATAAAGTGAAATTAGCCAGGATTGATGTGAATGTCATAAATTACGAGATGAAGTTGGCCAATCTGTTTTGAAGGCTCCTTTATTTACTTGCCTCTATATTTTTGTTTGTCCGTTGAATAACAACAGGGTGCATCGCACAAAAGAAGGTAGATACGTAAAACAAGTGCTGCTACGTACTACTGCATACAGAAGATGCTTTTTGTTTGAACGGATGCGATAGTGGGTAATGAAATGATGCCTTCTCGATTCAGTTCTCTTATCCGGATTAAGCTGAGCGCCTCTGTAACCTGCTCTGTCGTTTGAATTCTTATTAAACCCGCCTGTACCGAACTCTATGTTAGCATTTCTTATGGAAAAGATAAGCAGAACAATTTGCCTTATCTTAGATTTCTTGTCTAGTTTAGTAAAAGTTACGGGTTCGATTTTAATTAATGGAATTCCCTAGATATTATTAAGGTGGTTCTAGTTGCTATTACAGTAACGTAAAATTCGATAGTGCTGAGCCTAAGCAACTCAAAGACGCCACAAATTAAAAGTAAACTTTGCAAATTAAAAGTTATTTTTAAAGTTTTACTAAACAAAATTACCAAGAACATATAAAAGTCAAGTTTAATATTTGAGGCATCAAATTTTGATAGAGTTTTGCATAAAGAGATAAGTCCGATCAAAGGATTGCTTTCAAAGTGGTTTACCTTGCGAGCATATTTAAGTTTTCATGAAGTGAGGAAATGGAAAATAAATTGGATTTGTATAAGTTTCTTAAAAGCCCCACACACGGGAAAATATTTACTTTGTTCTCGCCAGGATTATTGCACTCTCGCAGTTCATTATAAGACTAGCTTGGAGGTCTAATGGAAAACCTGGTGGCGCGTTTGTGACTACGCTATATTTTTCATGTTGAATCAAAACAGTTTAGACAACATAAACAGCTAAGTTGAACATATCGCGTTATGAACTGGGAGCAGTGTTGCGTTTGTGGACCGACCAACTGTAGAAAGGGAATGAGTCAACTTTTTAAACAATATTTAATGAAACGTTTTGTAGTCGGAGTCTGTATTTGTATTTTTTTGAATAGCTCTAAAATTGCGTTTTTTTTAAAGTTACAATCAAAAGGTACTGTTAATTAGTATAAATGCCGCTGCTTTGAAAATCTACATAGCTAGCTGATGGCTACAGGCTCGCCCCCTACATGGGACTTAAATATAACTGGTGAAATGTGGGCTTACTAATGGGGAAAACCTATGCCTTATTAGATTACAGTCGTGATGTTAAGAGTTTTAAAGTATGCGACATTTGCCACTCGAAAATAACTACAACACGGTGTGTCCATTATACGAAATCATTACCGAATGAAGTATTTTATTAAACTCCGGGTAAAAAGGGCTGCGGGTTGTTCGAAAGAGATACCGCCGCCCCGGTATACAAAGGGCTAAGAACGAACATGGGAGGTTTTTAGTCAGTAGAAGTCCGACACTTCTTCCGCTCCGCCCAGAGCGGGAGGATTCATTTGATAATTTCCCATTAACCAAAAAAAAAGGTAAAAAGAGAGCATGCCGTATACTTATTGCTGCTTTTGTTCTCACATTCTGTCCTAAACTGTCCATAAACACAAATAAATCGCATCACCTTTCCTCCGCGTAGATAGAATATTAAACACAAAGGTTGATAATGTTTAGCAAGCAGACAGTTCTGATACAAAGGGGAAACACATTAACATACAACTTCACCCGACGCGCCGGTGAGGAGTTGCAAACATTTTCGCACAAAACTTTTCTATATGCGAAACGCTATTGAAAGCTCCTCTCGGAGATTAACACGCGCCGTGAAAATACGTTCAAGGATTAGCCCCCGCCCCCCTCGCCGAGTGTGAAGTTATCTTGTTATAATGTGCCACTAACAGCTAGCAGTGAAAAATTAATGCACCCGCTCCCCTTCCCCTCTTACCCGCGGGAACGATACACGTGCGAGCAAAAAAACTGGCTCATCATTTCATCAATTAAACTGCCTTCGTGAATCGCGTGATACGCTTCGCTTGATTGAGTAATTTTGACGTGTGGGTTTAAAAAATCTAAGTAAGTCTGTGCCGTAATATTATATTTTATTTATAATTCAGTTTAGGACGGCCAGAACAGATTTCAATTATACGAGGAGGTTCTCAATTCGGTTGTGTTTTTAAATATTGTGACTTTTTTTTTTTTTATATGGTGGGTAGAAAATCATTAAATAACCCCTCCCGCTCTAGGGCAGAGCGAAAGGGAGTGTTTGACTTCTACTGACTAAAAACCACCCATGATCCTTCTTAGCCCTTCATGTCGAGGCCGCGGTATCTCTTGCGAACAACCCGCAGCCCAAATGTTTGTGACTTCATTTATGAACCGATTTTATAGAAAAGAATACTTTCTGAATGATCCCATTTCATCGAAATTGGTTCAGTAGTTCAGTTTTTTTTCCTTCTTGGCCTGCGTTGACCTGATGGTACTTAATAACTTTTAGTTACAATTTAAATAATAATATGATTGGCACTTGCCAAGAATTTACAACTAACAAGAGTAAAATAAAAATAAAACTATTGCAAGAAAAGAACCGACTTCCAAAAAATACACTAAATGGCGAAACCGACTTTTGAAAGAAGTCGGTGGCGGCGATTCATTGACTTTGTCAATTAAACAAACATAGTCATTGACTTCCGAGAGTAAAGTTATTTTCACCGTTTTTCGTGTTTTTTGAAAGTCGGTTTTTTAATGCAACAGAAGCCGTTATTCAAATATGTTCTAAACCAGACACAAGTCAAGAAGAAGAGACGCAGACCCGTCACTAATCCGCTCGTGAAATCCTCCAAGATGAGGCTTTAATTAATTCGCAACAAGAGATACCCACACAATACAAAATAGATTTACACCTCCTTCAGTGGCAGTGTTGTGCACTCATTGGCAGATATACTGTTCTTAACCACGTCAGCAAATAGCAAACATGGCAATGAACAGTGGAGTCATCCCCGCAGCTAACTAGATCTTTGAGCGCAGTTTGGACTTCGGTTTGATCGTGTTTGCACGCTGCTCACTAGTTAGACTGCGAATTGCGGATAGCTTCTTTGTGTTCCCCAGTCGCAAGTTCGCTAACTAGCTGCCGGTGACTGATTATGAACAACTGAAATCTAGGTACCAAAATGATAATTACAAACACGAAACTTTTGAACGACTTTTTATTTCTTATACAAATCGTAATATACATGTTGATAACCGATTCTGGGCACTAATCTGTCAGTCAAGCCAGCTACAAGACGAGTACGTTTGGAGACATTAGGTCTGATCAGACGCTTAAATTTCTTCAGCAAATGGTTGTGGAGCTCCCATTTACTAGGCACATATGAGTTCGTAAAAAGTTTGCCGCCATTACTACGTAGAGGCACTAGGGAACTACGTATATGTGATAATGTCTCCATTTCTACCGGTGCAATACGTTCATGAAGGACAGAGTACCTAGGTTGAACATTATTAGCCATTTGTCTTTTTTCAGGTAGTCTTTGTAAAATCTTCTCTAATAGCATGTTTTGTTTTCGAGAATCACTTTTTGTAGTTGTTTTTAAAAGAGCATCATGCATCACTTTCTTTTGAATTATTGCATCGATTAAGCCTGTCATTTCGGGAGTTAAGAAATTTCTCGAAGACTCGAAGTGTTCTGGTACGTCATGATCTTCATCCGCTACTTCAAATTCTTCTTCTGGTACGTTATAAAATATTGTGTTTCGAGGTTGGACAGCTGGCACTTTAGTATTTATTTCTCCTTTCACTACATTTTCGACATGCTGAGTATCATCAATAGATTTTGTTTCAATCAGGCTGTTGTTATCGTCTTTAACGTTGTCATAAGTTATATGATCAATAATAATCTCAGGATACTCATGCAATAAGTTTAACTGTTGATTCTGATGAACGGTGCTTTGTGTAAAAGATATCCGTTTATTAATATTGGTTGTATTTATCCCTGCAACTATTTCCTGTTTAATCAAATCTTCTAAAGAGTCATATACGTTACCGCTTTTTGAAGTTCCATGTCCTCCATGTATGAGTTTAGGCATAAATTCTTTTTTGTTAGTAGCGCCATTGAATATTTTTCTAGTTATCTTACTTGCGCCTGCAAACGGTATATCATCTGAAGTTGAATCGTGATCATCATTGGATACTTCAAGGCTTTGTACAGTTTTATTTGAATGTCGAGTTCCATGTACCACTTCACTGCTAAATTTAAAATTGATATGTGGGTCCACTAACGTCTTAAAGAAATATATATTTGAATCATTGCTTGGAAGGACCGGATGTGTTTCATTCATTGGAGTTAAACCATTTATGTGTGCCGTGGAATCAGTCTCGTTTATGTGTTGGGTCTGTAGTATCAGAGTATCCAAAACTTCATTAATATTTTCTTTGCTCATTTGTTCTATAGATGTTAAACAATCTACTGTTATTATAAAACACATGTGGAGAACTGAAAAAAACAGTAATTAAATTAATAAAAGTAGGGAGCAATTTAAAAATATTAGCCTGACAATAGTTCCAGCAAGACAAGACCGTGTACTACTGGAGGTTTAGTATGTTCTAAGAGAGTCTAATTACAATGAGTGACGAAATAATACAAGATTACAATAATGTGACCTTACACAGCGTGAGCCCCATGTTAATCGCCATTCTGTCAGATTGCCACTGAATGAAATACTGGTTTATTATTGGCTCAATTGTGCTGGATCGCTTATTAATTAACTGTTATCGCGTTAATAGCTCTTCGGATTCAATTAAGGAGTAATTGCAAAGCGTGAAGGTTTTCGTCTAAATGTTACTTTATCACGTTCAACTTCGCATTTGGTATTACCTAAGAACCTACCTACCACCTACCTACCACCTACCTACCACCTACCTTACCTATCCCCCCCCCCACCTAACCTACATACCTTGAAGTAAAACGCGCAAGTGTCATAAAAATATGTTTTTTTTTCGATTTGTTTGGTCAAGTTTTTTTGTGCAGGTGAATAACATGTCAAGTCGAAACACACAAAAGTAATGCAATAGCACTAATATAACTCAATTAAGAAGTAGTGACGATTGTGTAACTAACATATAACAATAGAAGTTGCTTAGCGAAAAATAATTCCACAAAAACATCAATCTAGAAGTATTTCCATGAAAACGTCGAAGTTAATGGAACTTTTAATTTGCACTATAACAATTTACAAGCAATTGAAACTGAAAAAAGCAATCTTAGTTATCGTTGCCTTGGACGACAGAGAGTCGGCCCCAGCATGGAGTAAACAGCCCGGTTCGTCCTGCATTTCAATCGGCTGTATTTGTATTTTATTGCGAGAGCCTCGAACTGAGACCAAACGCCACGGACCAAAGCTTTACGTTTTATTGAGTTCTTTTATGAGTCTTAACCCATAATAGACAGGTTAATAACGGTACTAATATTTAATTAGCATTATTTGGTCCCAAGAAATATTTGGAACTGGGTTCGGTCGAAAAATATGCGGTTCTAAACGTCCCACGCGGTAATAAATATCAGTATCAGCACAGTAAGAGGTAACTCGTTCGCAGAAAGGTATTAGAAGTAGGAGAATGGTCACACGTGGGTGCGATACAGATATAATGGAACTGCCGACCGTGTTTAGAAGACTGTGGTGTACCAAAACAAATTAATACACTCAAGCTCACGTTAGGTTCAGGTTGTGGCAGCTATGACTGTAGTTAGGCTAAGCAATCTAATTAGGGCTCTATATAGGGGAATTATAATTAAAGAATGCCATTAAAGCAATATCTTTATTTGTTTATCTGCAGGTATACATACTTTAATCGTAGACTTGACTAAAACTACCTACTAATATTGTAAATTTTGTATTTGTGTATTGTAATTTTAACCGAGCTATCACAACTTCTCAGACGAACTCGCGGGCGACACCAATAAGTGCAACCACAATATTTACAAAACTTTAAAAATAAATAAAAAGAAAATGTGGCAAATTCACAAATAACGGAGGTATAAAAAATTCTATTAGAAATCCATTAACTTTTTCAATTTCAACAGCCGTCTAATTTAATTGCGAACGTTTCTCGCTGTAAAGTTACAATGACACCTAATAAGGCTGTGTATTCTTTTATACATCCAGCTGAACTATAAATATGATCGCGTGTAAGTGAATTCTTGAATAGAATACCGGCGTTATGGCAGTTTGTCATTGAAGAATGCAATCTTTTATGAAGATCACTCGATGGTTGATAAATTGGTTGGCTAGTAAGGTAATAACTCATAGTAAGTTAATAGAATACATAATATATGGCAACGTGTTTTGGTAATAGCAAAAAAGGACACTAAATTGTGACTCATATTGATAATGACAGGAGAAATTCCGAGTGAGGGGCAACGTTTTTTTTAAAAGAAAGAATGAATGCCAATCTCCTCGCGATGTTTTCCTTCATCGTTTTGAGAGGAGTGGTGATGAAATAAATTAGGTTTACAAGGTGTGTGCCTGGATTCGAACCCACGTTCTATAACCATGCCTACCAGCGATCTACAGAGTTGTAGCTAAAATCAGTTAAAAAAAACTATGATTTGCTGGATTGTCTTATGCAAAAGTCAATACAAAGTACCTCATATAAAATAAAAATATGGGTAGACGCAAACAATTTTACAGGGTGATTAACAATTGCATCAAAACCTTGTTCGTATTGTGCACGTTACCCGTGGCCACGTGGTTCTATGAATATTTGTCCACCGGCGACTGTTGGAATAATTGAGGTGTACATTTTCACTTTGTTCCGTTTCCATTCGATTAAAATCGTTGTACCACACTTGTACACGACCTATTCGGTGTTTACTAAACGATTTGGACGGTTCGACGGGCCGCACAACCGGTTGTGACTTTTTTTGTAGTTTTTAGGAATTTGTTTAATACATACAACGAATTCAAATAGAACTGAATTAGAGAAGGATTGCGCTGAAACATATATCTTCTGCTTTCTATTTTTTCAGAAGAAACGATGAATGGACTGTGTGAAGGACGATATGGACTGTTGAGACGACGAGTAATAGAGAAGTATGGAACAAGAAGATATACTGCGCTGACTACAAATAAAAAAGTATAAGGGCATTAGAATGATGATGATAATTTTTTCCAAAAGCTATTTGTGAAAAGAATTCTTGATGAAACTTGATAATTTTCTTAACTCATGTTGTTTTTAAATTGATGTCGATAATAGAAACTGGGAAATATTACGGTTGTTCGAAGCACACATATTTAAAGTCTTAAGTTTTATAAAGGTCGGTTACAGGGTAGTTTCAAATATATTGGCTACTGGGTCTCGCGAGTCGTCAGAGTACATTTTATGAGCATCTAATAAAATTTTTATCGTGTAACAGTAAAGAAGCAATCAGTCTGTCGGATATTGGCCTGCGGGGTCGGTAAACACGTGCATTTTTATGTCCCTTCGCAGTTACCGCCGTTCATAGATTCGCATATAGAACCACTTTTGTCGATTATCTACTTAGCTAGAATTTGACCAAGTTGAGATCTCTTATGTCGTTAGAGGCACATCCTTAGGTACCGTAAAATGTAAGCGTTCCACATCACTAAAAGTTTTACAATATGAAGTCGGTACAAGTTTATTCGAAGTGCTTACTCTGGTTTCTTGATATTTTTCCATGGCGTCATCCAAGAAAAATAAAATATGTAAGATACTTACAGCCACGAAAAGTCTTCTGTTCTCGAGGGGGACGTATTTCCAATTATTTCTTTACTTATGTTTAAGCGAACGTTTCAAGTTTGCGATTCTCACAAATATCATTTGATAATCTTGTAATTAGGTACAAGTACTAATCTTACTCTGATGAACTAGTTAGACTATTCACCTACCTTTAACAATTTTTTCAGTGATGTTCCTAATTTCACACTTCTTACTCTAAGGCCATTTAAATCAGATAAAATAGTGAAAGACCACAATTATTATGTTTCCAAACACTCAGCAAATGAAGCTACACCATTTTATCATAATAGACAATCTTTTCCCATTATAGTTATATTTTATTATGCACAAAACCTACCAGTTTTTAAGCGTGGATGTAAAAACCAAAGGTCATCGACTTATTTTATGAAGGCACTATAATAATCTCGTGAACAAAACGCAAAAAACTTCCTTGTATACTAAAATGGATGAAAATGTATTGTAAAACTAGAAACAGCTGTCCAAATACAAATAAATATAAAATTATGGAAGTTTTTATAGTGTCCATTCCATGGTTATGCAGCGATGACGCTGCGTAGTGGACACTGGAGATCCCGGGAACACCCGCACAATCACGCACGCCCCTGGGACCGTTTGACTAGGCATTACCCACGTATACTAATATGTTTGTGAGCCCCTCCCGTGTCCGACTGCGTACACAGAGCAGCGAGGCCGATGTGCCTCCAATGGCGTTTTAATTTTACAAATCAATGGACTTCTTTTGGTCGTTTTGTCTCAGCAAAAAAAGTCGTCGAACTTCTGAAAAAACCTATAAAATGGATTCTCACGATATGATAACGATCGCCACTATAAATACCGTTATCAAAAACTTCAAATTCATTTATTTTGTGAACATAAGTAAATAATAAGTGGTAGATATAATATATAAAATTCAGAAGGTACCTATCAATATCCGGTCGTTAAGCATACAAATTAAGCCTTCATTCATCGGGCTCATCATTTACTGCATTCACTAATGATCAGCTAAGTACCTCACGATTGCGTTAGGATCTCATAAATATAAGACTACCGCAAACACAACGCCAACTGAACGTGCTAACGGTACCGTAAATGTATTCCAGTTAATATAACTTCATACGAGTTCTAAAAACAGTAAAACAATGACCCAACTTATAATAGTGTGTTCGATGCAATTGGCAGCTAATTTCTTGTTCCACGACCTACCAACAAGCTCATTGCGTCAAAATTTTAATCGGTTCTCTTTGTCAGGAAAATTCTTTTGTGAATGCAAAAATTAAAAGTTACGCAATCGGAACAACTTTGTAGCATAACGTGAGGGGATCGCGTACATACCGGTTTGAAGCTCCGCTCTGATAATAAAAACGGCACAAACTTTTAAAGTAACCAGAATTATTTATAACACATGCGTCTCTGGTATCTGCACATTCAAATCAACGACATCCTTTAACGTTTTTTCTACTGTATAAATTTTGGAACTTGACCAGATATTATTATCTAGTTTTAGTTCTAAACATGCAAAAAATACCAGTTAGTTATGTGTTTTTTTATTACCATCAACTTCGTATTTGTCTAGACTCATCCTACTTGTTGTTAGTTTTTTTACTGCCTTAATTATGAATTTTACACTTGCTCAGTTGCATACTGAAACAAACATAAAATCATCATCTGAAAGGGCTAGTTCGACCATCCAAATTACTTATAAGGATTCATACGTTCGTTGAGTACTCCATCATACAAGCCAACAATAAAACAAACTAATTTCCACAACTTAAAAATTCAGAATTAACGACACCTCCAGTACGATAGTGTCATAAAGGTGGTTATATTAAAGTACTTGCTTAGGCGCATAATATTGCAGATGTACGCGAGATGAGCGGCCGCCAGAATCCTTAGCCACGTCTCGCGTCTGTCCGTGTGGCAATAAAACCCCTAAGTTATGTCATATTATGCATATGTGATGAACTCGCCTGAGATATGACTACACTTAACTCAGTGAATCAGTCGTACGGAACCTAACTATAATTTTAATACCTCGCACACGTAAAATGTGAATTTAACGTATTTTTATTAACATCTTGGACTCGAGACTTGAAATGAGTCTGGGACACGTATGTTGAGGTGTTGAGGTACGGTCAGCAACAGAAGTAGCTTAACATTTCGGAATTTTGATTCTTTGATGTACAGGATTCCGCCCATTATTTTTAATGTTTCAGAAGATTATTCATGAAAATATTCCTTACTCTTCAATGACTTGTTAGTTACGAGTAACATCTAACAAGTTTTTATTAAAAAACCTGCTTTGAAACTTTGAGTAGTGTTAATCTACTTCTGATGCTGACTGTACCTCCATTTTTCAACCATATATTAAAATGTTAGATACAAAGTGATCTACAGAAAGGTATTTCGGAATGACATGTCTCGAATTTTACAACGACTACTTCTTCAATTTTGCTGAAGGTTGTTCGAAAGAGATACCGCGACCTCGACACAAAGGGCTAAGAAGGAACATGGGTGGTTTCTAGTCAGTAGAAGTCTGACACTCCCTTCCGCTCTGCAAAGAGCGGGAGGAGTCATTTGGTGATTTCCCACCCCACCAAAAAAAAAAGGTAGCACTTGTTTGGCAAATTGACTTATTATTCAAATGGCACAGCAACGAGGCGATCGTGTGCCATGTGTGTTCAGGGTCATAGGTTCGATATTTTTCGAACATTCTAGCTTACACACAGACAGAATAAACGTGGACAAACAAATAACCACCAGCCCAAAAAAACTGGTCTAAAACACTTAAATTCAAATTCATTTATCCAGTAGTCATTTATTACCTGAAGGTACCATAACGCCCATATTAAAAACATCATTAAATTATTCAATAATAAAATAACACACGAAACAATATGAATAACTTGAGAACAGATACAAGACTTCTGTACATATACCTGTATTGATGAAGACCTAACACCTTTTAAAAACATGTAGTACTTCATTATTATGACTGGTTCTTGTCTGACACCATTAAGATACTCATTATATTTTATCTAACTAGTTTATTTTAGGAATATTCTCACCATTTTATACGATGTAGAATTGTAGAACTGTTGATTTGATGCTGCAAAAAATTGTATTTCCGCTACGCAATTAAAACTGGAGTTGTACTAATTATAGTTATAGATAGTGCCCCAACCCTCGCATACTAGCATTATACCGGTTTAGAATAAATTATTACGTCGCTGGCTCGTCGCTAATCACTGCCCCAATAATCGAATAAAAGACGCACCGTGTGCGCGCACCGCGGTCCCCACAAACATACACGTCATGTTGTTTTTGCCAATCGTATTAATTTCATAAATAATTAATAGGGCATATTTGGATCGGTGAGTGGACACAGATGGAAATGCACTCGACAAATTGACTGATAACCGCAGTCGGGGAAAGGCTAAATACCTGCTAATGATAGTCGGATTGATGCTTTCAACTGGTTTGTATGGGAAACGAAAAATTGCAATGACCAATATTGAAATCACAATTTCACTCAGTAGGAAATGTTGACAGTAAATGACTTTGCTACTTAAAAATGTACAGGCCATGACTTTTTTATTGTCTGGTGAAGTAAAATAGCTCGTGAATTTCCAGATGTCAGTTATCACTTCGATACAAGCGCTATTTGGGAAACTGTCTCGTTCCAATATGTTATTAATGAGCTGAGCGCTGTTTAATTATATCTGTGACTGTCTGCGCCTGTCTGGGCTAACAGCTGGATAGTTAGCGTCGGTGTGTAGCTGGATATAATGCAGGTAGGTACATCAATAATTTGTAACAGCGCGTTGTCAGACTACATAATTTGCACGTAGTCAATGCTAATCAACTCTCATTAAGCATATTGATGTTTCAGTTTCAGTGTTACAATTATTCGTGTTTGCGAGGAGCAATCATATTTTGGCGGTGCAGTCTACGAACAAAGAGACAGCCGGGTCTGCTGAGCGGCTGAACGGCGTGCGATGGACTAATGCTCGGCTATTAACTCCGCTTAAATATGTGATCGCAGCGGCTTTGTGTTGCGTGTTAACTTTACATGCTCGCGTTAACAACACGTCCGTTAGTTAGATTGAATATAGAGCTACATTTTAATCGAATCGTTTGCGGCTGCGGTAAAATTTGTACAAACAAATTAACGCGAGGTGCGATTGGAAAATCTGAACAAACATTCAATACAAACTGGATTTGAATTTTGATGTACATTTGCATGTGGGTGTACTGTTAGTTCCTCTCTATTGTTCAAATGTTTCACTTACTATTTCATCAGCACAAGTTGGTTTGGTTGTGACCCCTTATAAAAATAAATACTGTAATGCAATAAATAATGAAAAAATTATATATGTTTTTATTTATTGATAGGTACCTATACCTCCTTATGTTTCCTAGATCCTAAATTCTAACCTAAGAACATGAACTCAGAAGATAAAACGGAATCGAAACCTTATTTCTTCTACAGAAGGAGTAATAAGGAGTAGTATATTTAACTCCACATGACATTCACACGCACAGTAGAGCGCACTTGAAAGGAAACTTATTCTATGAAGGTACAAAATTTTAAATCACAATAGACACACGTCCGTATGGAACGCATTATGTAGATGCAACACCCAAAAGAGTGTTTCGAAATGAGAGCTGCCTGAAAACAAACGGTTCATAAAAGAAAAAAACACTGTTCCAAACTTCACCTTTCTGCGACAAAACGAGCGAGTTGGGGAACAAAAACTATTAATGTAGAGGCTCTCACGGCCCGCTGAGTTGTCGGTGCGTTTCGTTTGATAATTTCCGTGTACAGCGAGCTTTAATCGAATGTACCGCCACCCCCTCGCGCGCCCCCGCCTGCCCGCGAGCGCAATAAAATTGCTCATCTCGATTATTGCGGGCAACGGAAAGATTCTGCGATTTGGGAAGTGACTGTGCCCTGTAAACAAAACGAAATATAGATTACGATTGTCGTTACCTTGTCATAAGATTAGCTGTTAATTATTTTTATTGCCACAAATGGACAAACTAATAAATCATAATATTAATCATATATCTTTAAATAACTTCACAATAATAAAGAGTTCTAATATATTATATAGGGTGTAAAAGTACCCTTAACGCAAACGAAGGGCACTTGTTTTCCCCACCACTGCGATCATTTTTTTGTTCTAGACCATACCTGGGAACCTCCTAGTTACGGAGATATTGGGGGTCAAAGTTCCAAATTTTTCACAGCTGTTTTTGTAAATACTAGTTTTTCAGGTTATACCTTTACTTAAATTACCTCCATGACCCGTTTACTATTCAAAGCATCCACTAGCAAAATGTTTTAAGAGTGCTACTTTGAGTTTTACCGTAAAATGTGATTTTAGACCCAAAAAAAAAAAGTCGTTTCCCAGCAAACATTTTTGCGTACGATGTACAGAATGCTTGGTTGACGGCTGTGTGATGGGTTGATTTACACCCTGTATTTAGAGAAAGCTGTCTGAAATAGAAAGGTCTTGAGGTACCTACAGATCACCTAGCCAAAAGTTAAAAGTAAAAGTTCTTTAGTTAAAATTATTATATGTAACAAAACATAACATCACGCCTGTAATCCCCAAATAGTTAGGAAAACGCACGGTGTACACATTAGCTCATCCACATTTCGCCAGTTATAATTTAAGTCCCATGTAGGTAATAAAGGAACCTATTGCCAGTAACCATGCACAATGCCAGACTCAATGCCAACTGGATGGTTATTCCCGGTTGGAGTAGTATCGTTGGGTTGTACATTAAGAATCTGACAGTAGCAGATTCGAATTTAAAAGGCGGTGGTGAGACATCCCCGTATTTTAGAAAGCACGGCTGGGTGAGTTTGGGTCTTATCTCTCTCCGGTCATATAATCGATCTATGAGAGTACTGCTACTTAACACGGAGTGTTTTGGAACTTTGATTAGGAGCGAATTCTTATGTATTGAACTATAGTCGTCTGAAACCAAAATTGGTCCATGGAGTTGTGGAATATTTATACGTATTCTATAAACCAGGCCAAAGAAAAAAAGGAAGGCCAAAGAAAATATGGATGGATTGTGTGAGGAATGACATGAAAGAGAAAGGAGATAATGATGCCGTGTCGTCTGACAGGGGGGAATGGAAGAAGAATAGTACGTGTTGCGCCGACCCAAAAAAGAATAGGACGAGTCTAGGAACATGATAATGTGTGTAGGTAAGCAAAGCAGTGAATATTAATTGTAGTTAACCCATGTAGAGATTTTAAACAAAATGTATGTGAATATCCCTTGCCCGAAAACAAATCCGAACCAAAACGGAAATCCAATTTCAGGGCAAAACTAAAACTTATTTTAAATCCACAGTCACACAATAAAACAATTAAATCCCGTCAGGTCGACATCGAGATTAAGCCCTGAGGGCGATCCGCATCCGTCGTAATAAAACACATGCAAAGTTTTTCTTTGCGCAGCGCTGAGTGGCCGCAGCTAACGGAAACGAAGCAATAGGCTTGATTAAAACACGTGTTTACAGAACGCACACGACCCCGAACAAACGCAATAACACGAGGGAGCTACCGGTCGTCTTATGGTCGTATCACTGGTACTATGTACACTGTTTAGTTTAGACATTTGACATGCACGTATGCACTGCACAGTGTGCACTGAGGCTCTAGCACGACCGCGTGGTGTTAACGTAACGTAAATACGTTATTAGGGTTCAGTAACTCAAAAGGAAAAAAACGGAACCCTTATAGGAACACTAGTGTGTCTGTCCCCTTATCTCCGAAACTACTGAGCCTAAAATTTTGACACAGGAAAACTTACAAGAAGTCTATGGTGCAAAAATAACATGGAAAATCTCATAATATCTACTACAATGGTACGGAACCCTTCATGTGCAAGTCCGACTTGCACTTGGCCATTTTTTTTTAAATAGAATCAAAGTATTGTTCTATATTATCAGCTATTTAGTTAAGTTGTTTATTTGCTTTGCAAGGCTATTGCGTATATCCCGCGAGGCGGCGTATTCCCGCGAGGCGGCGAACCTCCTTGCCGGATTGCCGCCGTGGGATCTAGAGGCGATAGTCCTCGCGCGCCTGCATGAATGGCGCGCTGAGGCGCTGCACCGGGGGGTCACTCCGTTGCCGCGGCAAGTTGCTGCGCAGCGGACAGACCTCCGGTGCGATCTCATGGCGGCATGGAGACAGCGACTGTCGCAACCCCGTGCAGGGCACGCCACGATAGTGGCGGTAAGTCCCCTCTTTGAGGAGTGGCTGGAGAGGCGCCACGGCGCCCTCACCTTCCGTCTGACGCAGGTACTCACCGGACACGGTTGTTTCGGGAGGTACCTGCACCGAATCAGGCGGGAGGAAACGCCCGGTTGTCACCATTGTGAGGATCGGCCGGAGGACACGGTGGAGCACACCGTGGAGGTGTGTCCCGCTTGGGCGGAGCCCCGCCGTGTTCTCGTAGCGGCGATCGGCGGCGGCGACCTCTCGCGTCCGGCCCTGGTGCAAGCCATGGTCCGGGGCGAGGAGGAATGGGACGCCGTCGCCTCCTTCTGCGAAGCAGTGATGCTAGCGAAGGAGGTGGCGGAACGTGAGAGGGAGAGAACCTCTCGTCCCAGCCGCCGCGGGAGGCGCTCCGGGCGTCGGGGGCCACGTGATGGCTTCCGGCCACCGTAGACGCGGGCCTGTGGACGGTGAGTGATGGGTAAGCTCGCCGTCCGTCCGTCTTATGACGACAACAGGCCGTGTCGACGGCGCGTTCGTGTTCCACGCGCGCCTCAAAGAGATGTCAGCAACATGGAAGGGGCCCGCAAGGGCCGACGCCTGTCGAGGCTGCGGGTTGTCCGCAAGGGATACCGAGGCCTCGACATGAAGGGCGAAGAAGGAACATGGGTGGTTTTTAGTCAGTAGAAGTCTGACACTCCCTTTCGCTCTGCCCAAGAGCGGGAGGGGTTATTTGATGATTTCCCACCCCCCAAAAAAAAAAAAAAAAAAAAGGCTATTGCGTATCTTTTTATAATAATAATAATTACCTATGTCTGACATTTAAAAAGATACGCAATAGTCCTGCTGATCATGCCTTCAGGTAGGAAGGGAAAGACTGTGGGTTGTTCGAAAGAGATACCGCCGTATCTCTTACGAACAACCCGCAGCCCTTCGTGTCTATGTGTGCTATGAAAGAACATGGGTGGTTTTTAGTCAGTAGAAGTCTGACACTCCCTTTCGCTCTGCCCAGTGGGAGGAGTTTTTTGATGATTTCCCACCCCCCAAAAAAAAAAGCTTTTCGTTTTCTTAGCCACCGACTTCAGAAGCTGTTTTTTGTTCAAAAGTTTATTTTTCACTTTTTTTTTTGTTGCAGTCGGTTTTATTTTTTATTTGAATACCAATTTCATTTGATGTTTTATGCCATGGTATCGACCCCCACTGATCTGACTGATCGAGCATTTTGGCGGAAGGTGAGATAGCTAAAGATAGGTGCCCTACATTGTCGTTTGAGATCCGATAGATACCAACTGAAAATTATTATTGACTATCGAAACAACTTTGATTTGCACGAAACGTGTCTCAGTTTCAGTTTTCATTTAAAAATCATAATAGATAACATAAGATCACGTCTATAAATCCCGATGGCACCTGAAAAGTGATTTAGATGTTTCCATCGAAGCCTGAAAGATGGCGAAGAGTCGTAAATCATTATTACGAGCAGCTATTGGTCGTTCAGAAGATGTTAAATTAATGTGACGATGTCAGCTCATTCTGGTTGGAAACAACGATGGCTCCAATAAAGGGCTTAAAGAACTAAGAAGTAAGAACAAGGCGACTAAGATAATATGCTGAGAATTTGATAAGATAGGCTAATTATGCTTGAACCAATTAAAGCAGATTAACTAATTATCTTGATTCTAATTAGGCGTAATAGCAGCTAACACAGTACATTCCAAGTACATTTAGCATCTTTATTAATCTCGTAAAATCGTTTCGTTAGACAAGCAGTGTCAATACAACAGAACAAAATAAACATCTAGTGGAAATAATCAGGAATAGCGTCACCGACAATACGATGCAATATTCTTAGTTCACAGACTCCAGAGTACTGAGTAACGTATAACTCAGCGCATTTTTACGTCTGTAAATTATAGTTTTACGATCGAAAATCATTTTTATGTTTTTGGAGGAATTTAATATCACGCCAGCTATGCTCGGCACATTCGTTCTTTTATTGAGCTGTAATTTTATTGTTTTCTCAATTTTTATTAACTATCAACCACCTACGTAGGTCTCTGTTATAGGAGATCAATAATATTTTACTTCCTCTAAGATGTTTTTAGCGTTTTAACACCCTATTATTCATGGGTATTTAATCACATCACTATTTTATTACAACAGGTAACCCCAATAGTTAACCAGTATCAAGTAGGTAGAGTTAAAAAACTAATTGCTTTAGAGATATAAAACTTACAAAGAAAATTGTTTCAAACCAGAAAATTACCTATTTATAAACGTTGAATGCACACTCGCATCTTTTATAAAATTCTTCAAAGGAGTTAGTTTTTAAAGCTTAGCGGTTAATTCGCTCTTTATGGAAACAAACAACGCCTTGTTTCTTTACTACCCGACTGAAAAGTAGCAGTTTCAGATCTTTTATATTAGGTATTTATTTAATTATTTTTAGTATGTTCTTCAATAAGGAGATGGCGGGATAAGCATTCTTAAAGGATTGACCTACAATCGCGCAAAGTGGAAAGGAGGGAAGATAGGCATCATTCATCATCATTTCAGCCGAAAGCCGTTCACTGCTGCCCCAAGTGTCGCCACATTGACCGGTCCCGTGTGTCTCGCATCCAGCAGATCCCCGCAGCCTTCACCAGGTTATCGGTCCACCTGGGAAGCTGCGTTGGAAGGCGTCTTCCGGTTAGCGGTCGCGAATCCAGAACTTATCGGCTAGGCTTTTGCCCTGCAGTGGGACAATACAGGCTTATCATAATAATAAAAATCTTCAATACCTGAGTAGATATTAACATAATCACCCTAGATTTTTACACTGGTGCACCAGCACTAGGTATTAGAAAGATGTTACAAGAGTCTTCGTTTTCGCAATGTTTTACTATACCGTTTTGAGAGATCATAAAAAAAATCACACAAAATATAGTATCTGCTGCCTCGTTGATCTGTAGTCGCATGTGAGACTGCTAATCAAGAGGTCCTAGGTTCGATTTCCGGGTGAGACAGTGTTATTGTTTGGCACGTGTAATATTCATCCAGGTTGAACCTAAGTTTTCAGCTTATTGTTATAAGTAATATGTATCTTATCCTAATATCCCTATTAGGATAAGAAAAAATAATAATTATTCTGTTTAGTCCGTCTGTTAGATTATCGAAAAATATTGGATATCTACGTGTTTTTTGTTTTATCAAATTAATAAAAATTTACTAAAATAAAATGTGTCAAAGATCATGAGTGGGGGCTTGTGACGTCACTTTCTGGTAAAAATGTACCAAACTGTGACGTCACACGGCTTTTCAAAGCACTGCGTCGTTTTAATTTTTTGTTTACATGAAAATGGAAAAAATATGTGTCCAATCTTTTTTTGGAAATCTATCTGACGGACTAATAATTAGATTTTTATCAAATACCCTATTGACAGGACCTTAATTGACGGATATTTTGTATTAATATTATGGACTCCATGGTTTGGAATAGAATTAATGTATGTTCGAGCGATTGAGAGGAATATTATGGAGTCTAGACTAATATTTTACGACGGTTGTGCATTAGGGCTTGGGTTTGATTCCCAGGTAAGGCACAGTGTTAATGAGTTTTCCTATCAGGAATTTCTCAGTAGCAGTCATGGAGCCTGGATCTGTGTCCGGTTGATGGAAACAGGCTCGCCCCCTAATAAGTGACACTTAAACATAACGGGCGAAAAGTGAGTGTACGTACTATTTGGTTCTCTGCCTAACCCTTCAGGACTACAGGTGCCGTGAGTTTTTTTGTTGTGTTAAAGTACCTACTTGGGCTGAAGACGCGACCTCTGGGTAACTAGATATTTAATCACCAGTCAAAATCTTTACTAAATGATAGTTTAAATCATTAAACGTCTCTGAGTGCGCCAGTTCTTAAAACATTGGATGATGAATAAAGCAAGAGACAATTTAGGATACCCTAAAAAGCGTTAACGTCACTAACTCAATCAAAATGATTGATTAATCAACCTAATTCTGTGGGTTCTGCAGTGTTGTTAATTCGCCATGTTCTCCTCCAAAGTTGTTGCTTGTTGCTGTAGTCACTGTTTCAAGGATGTGAACTGTGACTGGAACTGTAAACAGCTTCAAAACTTTTTAGATGCCTAAAAATGCTGGCTTTACAAGGTATCCTTTAGAGAGCCTGTAAAAGTAAATCGGTTACTTGGCAACCGAAAGTAGTTTGTAGCTAAGCAACCATTTATGTAGGTGAACTACCGGTACTCTTAGCAACAACAACAAAGTATGTGTTTGTTATGTCTAGTCTTGTACAAAGGTTTTAAAACTATTACCGTAGTGTTATATTCTTATTTATCATTTATTTTGTAACCTGTCCAAGTTTATTTCTTCATCATGAAGAAGTTTGATGTGCATAAATTGTTAGGGATCTCGAATCCTTTAAAGCCGTCGGAACCGGTCGGGTGCCAATGTGAATTAGGTCGAGAGAAGCTGCTCACTGCCCCACCTTACAAAGTCACACCATCTACAGATGAGACCAAGTCCCGCTACCCCACAGCACCATGCGCGAGAGATGGCACTGAAGAGCAGTTGATATGCCCCATCAGCCACATACATGTCACATTCAAGTCACCCCTCAAACCCAACGATATGTTCACCAAAGTGTTCCCAGCGTCGACGCCCGTGAAGTTCGTTAAACGCAAATTAGCAAAATTACTCGGAGTGTCAAACAATAACCTTTTACTGACTAAGAATAGAAACGTATTGAAAGAGACAAGTCTGATGTCCGAACTCAAGGCTGATCCGCTTGGAACCCTCACCATCGATGTGTTCACGAGGAATTCAGAGGAATTTTCTCTATCATTGATACCCAAGGAATCCTATATGCATGAACTATTGCATGCAGTTCTTCCAAAAAAGAAAGATATGCCTTTTATAGCAATAAAATTCAAGATTCTGAATCAGGGTGCCACGTTTACTCGCTCATATAATTCCATAACGAAAATTCACGAGATAAAGAAAAACTTGGGTGAACTTTTCCAAACGGAACCTGATAATCTGGTCTTTTTAAGAGGAGAATATACATTGAAGGATCGCATGACACTTATGGATCTGGATTATGACAAATACGGAATAGCAGAGGTTGAATTAGTTACGAAAAATAAAGCTACGTTGGATTTAGACAAACTATACCAAGAATTGCCATTCAATGATGTTTTAAGTGTGATGGTACCGTATGGTGCCACACTCAAACAGATAAATGTAGAAATATTCTCCAAACCAATGGAAAAGCCGTATTTAGGAGGGTATAGGAATGTCCACAAAGGTATATTGGGCACCTAAAATGCTTTTCGTATGACTTTGTCATCATCTAAGTAAGCTCTCTAATCCTTAATAAGTTAAGAGTGAATATTTTTTAATATTTCGCAGGTACTGTTTACCACCATGCTTATACTCAAACACCACAAAAACCAGAGAAATTACCACCAGAAATGAAGAACTGTAGAGACACACAGACGGCAGAAGAACGCGAAAAAATATATGTAAGTATGTATCATCATCTGCCTAGCCTTTTCCCAACTATGTTGTGGTCGGCTTCCAGTCTAACCGGATGCAGCTGAATACCAGTATTTTACATAGAGCGACTGCCTATCTGACCTCCACAACCCAGTTAATACTGGGTACGATACGATAGACTAGGTAATACGATACTCTTTGGTAAGACTGGATGTCAGAATTTCAGGTCACTGACTACCTGTAACGACTGCCAAAGATCTATACAGGGTGCAAATCAACCCATCACACAGCCTTCAACCAAGCATTCTGTACATCAAACTAATTACCCCTACCGAAAAATTTTTGCTGGGAAACGACTTTTTTCTTTGGATTAAAAATCACATTTTACGGTAAAACTCAATGTAGCATTGTTAAAACATAGTGCTAGTGGATGCTTTGAATAGGAAACGGGTTCTGGAGGTAATTTAAGTAAAGTTATAACCTGAAAAACTAGTATTTTATAAAAACAGCTGTGAAAAATTTGGAACTTTGACCCACAATATCTCCGTAACTAGGAGGTTCCCAGGTATGGTCTAGAACAAAAAAATGATCGCAGAGGTACGTGGGGAGAACAAGTGTCCTTCGTTTGCGTTAAGGGTACTTTTACACCCTATATATGGCAGCCGGGACCAACAGCTTAACGTGCTTTCCGAGGCACGGAGGAAACTCGGTATGTCGGGCGGTCACCCATCTACAGACCGACCTAGGCAAGCACAGCTTTACCTAAAGATCGACCCGAGTGGCAGTTCTTATTAAGCCACGAACTATATGTATACAGGGCAGATTTTTAAGATGGGGCAGTAAGGGCAGGAACGTTAACCGCTGTATGGTTTTATCAGATTTACTCTAATAATATAACTAGTCTCATAATATTTAAAAACCTATCATACCGAACTGAGTGTTAAACTTTTTCATTTATCAATTTCAGGACACGAACTACAGTCGCGCAACGCAAATGAATAGCGTTCACGCATACATTCCGAACGTCACCGACAGGATTGTGGTGCCGAAACCCTACGAGACGTACGAAGAAATGATCATACGCCTCAACCACAATTATTACGCGTCGATCATGCAACGCGCCTTCAGACATTATCGATTTCGGCAAATGATACATAAATGGTTAAAGGAATGCATGTAAGTATGTTATACTATCAAATAAAATAATTCCCATAATAAAATTGGTTAAGTCCGCTTTGAAGAGTCCAGAACATTGTTCCGATTGAGGATGTTTTATTTTGTTTATATTTTTCTTATTAAGTTAGCTGCAAAACTATTTTTTTGTTTTTACATACAGAGTGTCATAATCGCATTACAGAAAAAAGCTCTTTAAATAAAGATTTAAAAAAAAGTATGTTATAGGTAATTAATGTTACTTCAGATTTATTTGAGGAGAGGCAAAGGCAAATACTGTGATATAACTATAACTCGACCGACCTGATTTATGTGATAATAGCCACTCTAAGGGCTCGTTTACGCGGCGGAGACGCGGGGTGTCGCGCGGCGCATGCAGAAGGTTCGTCTCGAGCTTTTTTATTCATTTACTGAGAGGCGCGTCCACCGCAACGAACGCTGCATTTTAAACCAACGAGCGAAAAATCGCTTCTCGTAAAATCGACGTTTGAAATCGCTAACGTTTTCATACATCGCCATGTGTTTGAATTAAAAACGCACAACGCACCGCGCGACGCCCCCGCGTGTCCGTAAATGAGGCCTAAGGCGGCTATTCTCCTGTCGAGGCTGCGGGTTGTTCGCAAGGGATACCGCGGCCTCGACATGAAGGGCGAAGAAGGAACATGGGTGGTTTTTAGTCAGTAGAAGTCTGACACTCCCTTTCGCTCTGCCCAAGAGCGAGAGGGGTTGTTTGATGATTTCCCACCCCCCAAAAAAAAAAAAAAAAAGGCGGCTATTATCACACCATTGACATCTAAAAATAAAGTTGAGGATATTGGTAAATGTAATTTTAGTCGTGGGTCATTTCATCAACATCTGTTAGTAGTAGGCCTCTCCCCAATTTGTAGCAAATCTTCTCCTGACGAGCTGCAGCTCAGTAGCTTAAACTGCTAATGCTACCATATTATTGACCCTCTGCAGGTCCTCTTCTGATAAAGCAAGAGCTTTGGTCAGTCTCAAAAGGCGGATTACTTCATCATTCTCTTGTCCTTAACCCAATTCATTTGGGGTCGGCACAGCATGTCTTTTTCCCTGTCGAGGCTGCGGGTTGTTCCGCAAGGGATACCGCGGCCTCGACATGAAGGGCGAAGAAGGAACATGGGTGGTTTTTAGTCAGTAGAAGTCTGACACTCGCTTTCGCTCTGCCCAAGAGCGGGAGGGGTTATTTGATGATTTCCCACCCCCCCAAAAAAAAAAAAAAAAAGCATGTCTTTTTCCATATTTCTCTATTATTTACTCATCATACACCTCCTTTCTTTTCATTTCATTCTTTACACTTTAGTGTTCTTCTACTCTTATACCCATCTACATACATAGGTTGGTAATCAAAACTTTCCTCACGACATTTCCCTCATTCCACCGCATCATATTATGCCCATAAAAGGACAACCGATTACCACGCAACTTTTTAGTCATCAGCCCCACTTTCAGACTTAGGTACTCTTATGTACCTACTCATTTTATTATTTTATACATTCGCATAACACCACACAGGCACATAATTATCTACTTTAGCAAAGCGGGTTACCCATCAATTAAAAAACACTATTCTCGTCAATAAACGGCGATGAATCTCTTATTTTGTTTTTTGTAGGGAAAGAATAGCAAGAATTAAAGAGGAAGACAGACTGGAGCGAGAAGCAATGGAAAGACGTCTAAGACGGGACCTTATCACCAAAACATTGCCGAAAACGCGTGAAGATTTTGATCAACTGTATGCAATGGTATGTTATTCTGACGATTTATACGCACGGCCACCAATCAAGCTACACAAAACCAAATTCAGCTGATCTCTAATTGTACTGGTTGTATTGTGCTGATGGTTAAACTGGATATCTATCGCTTGATGTGTCGCTGTGTATTACATAGGTATTCATTGAAATAACACAGGTACAGGTGCAGGTGGCACCTTTGTTTCCCCTACTAAGAGCGCCTTCACACTAGCGTTTGTCCAGCGTAGGCGTTCGATAAACGTATGCGCAGCACAGGCGTTGCGTAGTCAGTGCAAGGGTAAATGCATACGCTGCGTTAGCGCCGCAAGTGCGCGACGCATGCGCCGCTCCTGCGGAATCATGTATACGACAACGCAATTGTGTGACGTCTGCGATGCGTTAGCGCAGCGTTCAATTGACTCCAGAGGAAACGCTGCAACAACGCGACGCCTGCGCCGCGTTGTCGCAGCATCTGCGCTGCGCATACGTTTATCGAACGCATACGTGTATCATACTTGATTAAAGGTCGCAATAAATATGGAGTAGGTAATGCCCGGGATACACGAGGCCAGTTTTTAGCAAGCTAGTGTCAGTAAGCTAGTACTTCTGCCTTCGTGTAGACAAAGACAAAACTAGCTACATTTCTAGCATGTTCCAAGCCAGGGCAGTAAGACAGGACACTTTAGTAGAGAACTAGCTTGCTGTCCTGGCTTGAAAAACTGTCGGCGATTTCGGCCAATTTCTGTACTAGAATAGATTCGAGTTTCGTCAAGTTTTTGTCAAACAAAAGCTAAACCAGTTCAGTATATTTATGTCGACATCCCTCCTATGATACACAGGAGTCATACTTATCAGTACATATTGTCTGTTGTCTAGGTCGATCGTTGGAAACATGCTGAAATAGCCAGAATATCACAGTTACATGCAAAAGGACCAAAAATAGCGGAATTTACATTACTTCTCGATAAGGAAGTTGAGTTACTGAGATGCATCGAAGATTATCGCGTCAAGGTGAAAGAAGACTACAAGAAGATAAAACAAAAACGATTCCTAGAAGAAATATCAAAACCTGTCGCTTGGTACGGTCGCAGTGGGAAATTAATCATGATGGAAACAGTTGAAATCCAAAGAGCTAAGAAACTAAAAGAGCTTTACAATTCTTTTAACCGTAGTGATTTAGACGTTAAAGAGCGCCTTGAACTCTTGGTCGACATGAAGTTTGCACTTCAGGAATTTCGTCATCCTCTAGCTGAAGAAATAATATCTCTATTGGATCAAGAATGTGATCTGCTTGTAAGAAGATATAACGCTCATCAACTCGAATTTCTGAGACAACGAACAGCTGGCGCCGTCTTCCGTCTAATACAAACGTCTGAACTGAATTCTGGTGTAACAAAGTATAAGGACATGAGAGATTTCAAGAAAATGGAGCACGGTAACATTCACTACTGTGAGTTGTGCCACCAGGTTAAACCGTATACGGATTTCCCCTTGGACACGAGGATGAGTGGTTGTTTGATCTGTAAGTCATGCTCATGGAAAGACGTCAATGAACGTATTTGGATCGACATGACGCCATTTAAATTTATACTACGAGCCGTACAACGCGACGAGCGTCGTCGCAAGTGTTGGGGATCCTTAGCTTTCGTTCTTCAAGAGAAAGATGTTTTCTTCATAGTCGAGAAGCTTTGGCATTCTCATTCCGCAATCAGCGAATGCGATGACCTCACTGAACTGAGGCTTTGCAGGTGGCACGTTCACGAGGACTGGTCACCATGGAACTGTTTCCTGGTGACCGTGCAGGAAATGAAGGCTCATTTAAAACTGGATGATCCTGAGACAGTATACGATGAAGAGCTAGTTCAGAAAATTGGGAGTAAACACAAACTTGCTAGAGCCAACTTTGAACAGCTCACGGCTGTGAACAAACGATATACAGAGACAGGAGACTGGCAAAGCATTAGAGCCTCGGCAGTGGCCCGCGTAGATGCCGTAGAACGAATTTAATAGTTTTAGAATATTTAGTGAAAGACGGTTCGTTTAAATCATGGTTATTGTCTTTATTGTTTTTTATGTTAATATGTGTCTTTTGTAGTTTATGAGCATAGTGACTGGAGTAACGAGCTGAAGACTTATTTTCCTTGGATTATTTATTCTCTACGGATAATTCTATTGTACTTACAAGGAGAAAGAAAAATTGAGCTTGGTTTAGTAGTTTTGTATATTCAAGAAGTTTTAAATCAGACAATTACACTTATTGAGGTGATTGTTATGTAAACTTAACTATTTATTCACACGAATATTATAATATTAGTATTTAACTGTTTTGTCATCTTTTGGCGTTTTTTGTGCTGTCAAGTTTGTAACTTTTTCAAACGAGTTAAATAAAACCAGGCAGCTATTTAAATTGTCTTCTTTTAATAATTACACGTAATACTTTATAACATAATTACACATTACATATACAATAATAATTTCTCAAGATATCAAACTCTCATGATAATAGTTAAAACAACATATTATTCAAAACACAGGTGATAAAAAAGATGAAAATTTCGTAACGAAATGCACTTTAGAGCTACGCTTAGTTGATACATATATAGATCAATAAATTACGTAAATATAATTTAGGCAATAAGAATCATAGCTGTACATGAAAAAAGGAAACCCCTGGTCTTTTAAATAAAATAACCTTTGCTGTAACTAAATCCAGTGAGTTTACAACTTCGGTTACATAATAATTATTATACCCATTTAGTTACTCAACTAAAAACTGTCTTATAAATAAAGTAAAGCTGTCAGAAAATGTCGTCACACGGTAACGAAGAGCAGAATTGATTCCGTACGTTCCGTAGCAATTATAAAATCACCATCTTGTGAAGTAATGCGAACCGTGCAACCGTAGGTGAATGACCGTATAACAAACTTTTTACAATCTCAATTTCACGATATTAACATTAAGGTCAGACCGAAATGCGTCAAAACACGAATTTAACAACTAACTTGACATAAATTAATATTAGGAATGAAGTTCTGTTACCGACACAGCAAATCCAACATGTAATATATAGTGCAGTAGAGCCAAAGCCAAATGGTGCCAAATATCAACAAATTTTAAGAAATACATGGGACGAAAATGACAACAATTCATATAAGCAATCCGAAAACCTAATTGCATGTAGTACATTTAACCCAAACTGAATCAGAACTACGGCTCCGTCATAGCACCGCATCTGTTCATGAATATAAATATAAAAAGATCTCGGTATAAAATTCATCCGCTTATTCGAATCTATAATCTGCGATACTAGATAAAATTAAGTAATTTATGTGCCTTACTTATTAGTTCTACATTTCAATCGTAAAAATAAAATTTCGCCTAATGGACATCAGTCGAGTTGTGGAGTGTTTTGCAAACAAGTTTATGATAAGGAAATAATATATTCAAACGCTGTCTATTCCTACAACTGTTTAAAAATTCAACATTATAAATTGTCCAATACTTTAATTATCTAAGCATAGGTCATTCTCTCATTTGCGAGCGTATAGGGTACTGAATGTTTGTACATTTTGCACCATCTCGTCAGACAGCGTACCTCTGCGGTACGTTGCACGCGCGATGACGTCACGTCACGTCACGCCGTCGCTGCCACGCATTACATCTCATGTCCGGACATCAACTGTTTCTACTCTAACTTTACTCAACAGACCGAACTATTGGTACTAGCTTAAATTTATTTACAATAAACGATTGTGCCTCAATAGAACAATACCCTAATAATTTGTAACTCTCTCGGAGCGATATAATACAAAAAAAGTGCAGACACAATATTCACATAAAAGAATACATAAATCTATTTTACACTTACTCGACTATTTTTGCACTTTTATATTGCCAGTTCAGTGGCTTAAACTCGGAATATCTCAATTTAATTAAGACTTCATAACCCATATCTATGTCGTCAACATAACTATCATCTTAACAGTCTGTGATTTATATTTACAATATCAAAGAGAAGGAAGAAGTATCGATACAAAGAGAAGAGTACTTATAATAGCCCCGTGCAAACAAACGTCCACCACCTATAATATCGTTTCACTTTTACAAATGGCCTATTATATACTATTGCTAAGGGTGTTCACAATATACAATGGTTACTCTGTCATTCTGGGTCCTATTTACAAGTCTTACAACAAAGATGAACTCAACACAGAATTACTGACGCTTAGTAGATATCATGTTAAGACACATATGCATGCACTAACAGAACCATGTGTTATCCCATTCTCGTCAAATGGGACGTTCACTGTCGAAATCAACGCTTTTCAACACTATCCAATACCCTACGTAAACTCTATCAGCCAACAGAACAATAATAATTAATCTCCGTGTTTCTTAAAACATTCCCGCTATCCCTAACCGACCTGCTTATTGATCAAAACTTATGATTACACTTGAGGGCGAAAATAAGTCTTTAGTTAGAGCCGGGTTCAGGCTGGGTCAACGATGGAAGTGGGTAGTTAGTTGGCCCAGTCTGGACGGTTTAGCGAGCACCGACGGAAAGCTACCGAGCACGACTGGGCAAGGTAAGCAGTGGTCGGTCCCGGGCGGCCGCGTGTGACGTCAGTGGTAGTTGTCGAGCTCCATGGACGAGGACAGACGCTCGGCGCCCGCGTAGCTGTGCTGGCTGTAGTTGAGGTTGCTGAGCGACATGTCCTGCGGCACGTCAGTGTCGGCGTCAGCCGGCGGCGCCACGACCTCCGTCGCCTCTTTGTCGCTCGCCTCCATAAACTCGATGATGCGCTGCGTCGCTTTCACGTGAGCAACGATCGCGGCTTCCGCCTGGAATTACAGCATAATTTACGTTCAATGATAAATCACCATCAATTGAGACAAAAAAAATAAAATTAACCAGTCTGTCTGTAAATTAAAAACAATAGCTTTTCACTGAGAACTAACTCAAGGCATTTCTCTCTCTCATAGAAAGCAAGCCAGTTATTTTCAGAACTTCGTTCCATCCGGGTGTCCCTTGACACCTCTCAAGTTTTTTCAAGTATATCCGTGACAGGTTTTCCATAGTCAAAAATAAACTGCATAATTAATACTCATAAAAAGAAAGCATAATATGCATGGGAGAGTAATGGGTACTTTAATAAAACATAATTATTTTTTGCGTTGAGTAGTGCTATGTTGTTACGTCAGTAACGTGACAATTTGCAGTGTAACTTATACGGCTGACAACGAATGTAACGTAACTGACAACTTAAAGTTAGAGACACACTAAACTTTTATATAGTTTTGGAAAAATATAGGTAGGTACCTACCTACTTTTTTAATAAAGATAGTTTAAAAGTAATAAAAAATAAAAAAAGCACTTTTAAATGCGCGAAGTGCAATGAGCCGCTTTTATTAAATCGTGTAGCCAAGTGCATGGTGTGCAAACAATGGTTTTGTTGGGACTGTAGCGCTGGACATTTGATCATTGATTATATTTGTGATGTCTGCCTGGGGGCTTAACATATAAGATGAATAAGTACCAGCTTTTATGCTTGCAAGTGTCAGAATTTTTGTTTTGTTATATTATTGATTTTTATGTTGTCAGTAAAACGTTTTAGATAATATTTAATAAGACTGTATTCTCAAACCAAAGTAATAATAACTTAAAACTAGAGCTGTTTTAACGTTCCCTTTAAAAGGGACTTAAGAGTAATTTTAGACTAAGTGTCATCTCAACCTTACTGTGTCAGTTAAGTTACAAATCTGTCAGGCGTTTAGCGGTCATTGTCCCAGATTTTCTTTATTGAATATTGCTGTTTTTTTAGGAGTTATAGAATGTTTATGTTGTTTTATCTATACTAATATTATAAAGCTGAAGAGTTTGTTTGTTTGTTTGTTTGTTTGAACGGGGTAAACTCTGGAACTACTGGTTGGAATTGAAAAACTCTTTTAGTGTTGGATAGTCCATTTATCGAGGAAGGCTTTAGGCTATATAACATCACGCTAAGTCCAATAGGAGCGGAGCATAAATGAAAAATGTTGCAAAAACGGGAAAAGGTATTCCTTTTTGAGAGCTTCCGTTGCGTGCGCTGCGAAAACGGTTTAAGTTAGGAAAATATCATGTATGAAAGAATTGTTTCTCTTTAAATGTTCTAAAAAAAAGTCCGCGACAGCATATATATATCTTTTAAGATTGACTCACTGTAACCATTTTTTACTATTAAAATGTTAGATTAAAAAGAATGATATTTTGCAATGCTTATTTAACCCATATGATATTAATCTATATCTAAATAAATATGTTTGTTAGCACGGAAATTTAATATAGAATATTTGTGCCCTTTACTCTATACAGTTTAAACAATTATCTTAGAAGATATCGCAATATCAAAATATCCGCGCGACAAAATAATTACGCGCGCGGCAGTCATTCGGTCCGGTGCGGTAGGTAAGTGGGGATTCTGGTCTCCGGGGGCTCCGGAGAAATTCAAATTCAAAATATTTACTGCACCATAAGGTTTACAAGTACAATGGATTACTGTATATTTAACAATAAGAGATACCTATAGTAATTGTCACTTTAATAATATAATCGAAGAAAATCTGAACTAATAGGTATTTTAAAGAGGAAAGGTAAAATTTTTTGTTTGATACGAGTACGATTTAACTCAAGTTAATATGTTGAATAGTCGGTTTATCGAGAAAGGCTAAAAGCTATATTATGTGATGCAGACGAAGTTGCGTGGGTCAGCTAGTGGTATATAATTTGGCTATAAATATTAATAACTTTTTTGAATACTAAATTTATATAAGTTAGACAAAACTATAAAAGATATTCGAAAAATTAACAGTCTGATTAGCTTTTAACGTAACAAAATGCGATAAAATACGCACTATTTTGAATAGTTAGTTACAAAATAAATATTTGTTTTGTTTTTTTTTGTTATATTTATGCAAATTATACTTACTGAATAAATGCGATTTTGAGATACAAATTGTTTTATCTACTTTGTAAATTTAATAAAACTCTGTAACGTTTGTGTAATGTAACTGACAGAAATTTGAGTTTGAATATATAGAAGCAAAAACAGTTTAAAACTCCAATAAATTACACACTTTGAAATTGAAAGCGTATTTCCATTATTGGTACACTTTTTCGCAAAAATACCCTAATACTCATAAAAAGAAAGCATAATATGCATGGGAGAGTAAAGGGTACTTTAATAAAACATAATTATTTTTGAAGTTTTGTCTCTCTGTTGATTTCGGCTGGCTAGGCTCCGAAACAGCAGCGGTGTGGGTAGCTGATGTTATAAGAAGTAACGTAGGCTACTGGCCGCGGGAAAAAAGAAGGGACAAACGAAAGTCAATTATAATTATGCTCACTTTCACAAAGAAAAAGTTAAGCAATTTAAAACAATATAATCTCACGCTTGACCCAGTTGTTAGCCAGCAGCAGCGCCATGTAGCGCCACGCTCGTGTGAGTAGTGTGTGTACTTACGCTGGCGGTGAGCGACAGGAAGGCGTAGTACTTGCGCAGCGTGGGCAGCAGCGGCGCGTACAGCGGCACGCGCGCGCGCACGGCGCGGGCGTGGTGCGGCGCGGCGCCGGCCGCGTGGCCCAGCAGCAGCGCCATGTAGCGCCACGCTCGTGTGAGTAGTGTGTGTACTTACGCTGGCGGTGAGCGACAGGAAGGCGTAGTACTTGCGCAGCGTGGGCAGCAGCGGCGCGTACAGCGGCACGCGCGCGCGCACGGCGCGGGCGTGGTGCGGCGCGGCGCCGGCCGCGTGGCCCAGCAGCAGCGCCATGTAGCGCCACGCTCGTGTGAGTAGTGTGTGTACTTACGCTGGCGGTGAGCGACAGGAAGGCGTAGTACTTGCGCAGCGTGGGCAGCAGCGGCGCGTACAGCGGCACGCGCGCGCGCACGGCGCGGGCGTGGTGCGGCGCGGCGCCGGCCGCGTGGCCCAGCAGCAGCGCCATGTAGCGCCACGCTCGTGTGAGTAGTGTGTGTACTTACGCTGGCGGTGAGCGACAGGAAGGCGTAGTACTTGCGCAGCGTGGGCAGCAGCGGCGCGTACAGCGGCACGCGCGCGCGCACGGCGCGGGCGTGGTGCGGCGCGGCGCCGGCCGCGTGGCCCAGCAGCAGCGCCATGTAGCGCCACGCTCGTGTGAGTAGTGTGTGTACTTACGCTGGCGGTGAGCGACAGGAAGGCGTAGTACTTGCGCAGCGTGGGCAGCAGCGGCGCGTACAGCGGCACGCGCGCGCGCACGGCGCGGGCGTGGTGCGGCGCGGCGCCGGCCGCGTGGCCCAGCAGCAGCGCCATGTAGCGCCACGCTCGTGTGAGTAGTGTGTGTACTTACGCTGGCGGTGAGCGACAGGAAGGCGTAGTACTTGCGCAGCGTGGGCAGCAGCGGCGCGTACAGCGGCACGCGCGCGCGCACGGCGCGGGCGTGGTGCGGCGCGGCGCCGGCCGCGTGGCCCAGCAGCAGCGCCATGTAGCGCCACGCTCGTGTGAGTAGTGTGTGTACTTACGCTGGCGGTGAGCGACAGGAAGGCGTAGTACTTGCGCAGCGTGGGCAGCAGCGGCGCGTACAGCGGCACGCGCGCGCGCACGGCGCGGGCGTGGTGCGGCGCGGCGCCGGCCGCGTGGCCCAGCAGCAGCGCCATGTAGCGCCACGCTCGTGTGAGTAGTGTGTGTACTTACGCTGGCGGTGAGCGACAGGAAGGCGTAGTACTTGCGCAGCGTGGGCAGCAGCGGCGCGTACAGCGGCACGCGCGCGCGCACGGCGCGGGCGTGGTGCGGCGCGGCGCCGGCCGCGTGGCCCAGCAGCAGCGCCATGTATGCGCCCACCATGCTGTGCTCCATGTGCGCGCCGGCACGCGCTAGCACTGCACACACAACACACACGTTACTATACACTGGTACACAAGGACCACGTGTAACAGAGCGCTAACTGGGTGAACCCCCACACAAACGTCGTTCGGCGCACTTGTCGCTACCGAGCGGCTATTGCGGGACGTTTCGTAGCGCTAGGCTGGCACAACACGTGCGGAAATGACGTAGTCGACATAACTAAATACACATACATAAATAATACAGTATATAGTCGCGTAAAAGTACGAAGAGAAAATTCATATCCAAAATACACATACAGTGCCCTCTTTGTCTAAAAAACTTACACTTCGCAACAGTTTCATCTATATCGTCTTGAGATTGCTTCTTCTTGTCATTATTATCGTCCGGCTCCTTTTCTCCGTCTAGTAGAGCATCGGTATTTTCTTCAGCCCGTCTGTACAATAGAACATAAAATTAATAATATAGAGTCAGAAGTAAAATTGAATGAGATGACATAATTATGCTTACCCTTTTTCAGAAGTACCTGACAAGTTTTACTGAATATTGTTATGCAATTATTATTACTGAATAATTCGCCTATCTTATACATATTACTATCGTTTTTTATTTTACTCGTAATGTGCATACATAGTACAGAAAACTTAATACCTTCTATCACTTTTTCCTAGCAAATATCGAAGGGTGACCAGTTTAGGATGAGTTCCAATTTTGACATTCGTTTTTTTAACGTGCATTGGAAACCGGGTAGCGGGTAGTAGAAAAATAATCTCACCTAGCAAGGTCTTCTCTCTTATAGAACAGATCTACAATAAGGTCCAGCGCACCAACGCTCCGTGATATGATGTCTCCTTCGTTGTCAATACGAATGCGGACGCTCAGCAGCCTCTGCGTATTGGGTTCGTTGTTCTGGACTAAGTTTATTAACAGCAACAGCACCTGGGTAAGGAAACGTAACTTATAAGTTGGGTATTTTATAATGTCTAATATAAATATACACGATACAGGAGAAATTCCTAGTGTGGGGCAAAGTTTTTCAAAAAAAAAAATACATCAATGAAAAACTTGCGAAGTATGGGTCATAGTAACCTCTTTTCGGTTAGCAACTCGCACTGGGCTCACGTGGTGGATAATAGCCCATTCCCTCTCATAGAGCAAAGTCCTGTGTCCCAGCAGAGGGAATATTATAGGCAGATTATGATGAACCTTATTTTACTTTGGTAAAACACCAAGATTTTTAAAATAAAATCGGCTTTTCCCTACATTTTGTTGAGTTATGGCAACTTAAATGTATAGAGTAGCTGTTTCTTTTTCGTGAAGCTAATAGTTTAGTTTCTTATCCAATGACGATTATTGGTTCATCATTCTTGTACCATATTACTTTGGGTCGGCGCAGTCGCAACACGCTTTTTTTCATTCGTTTGATAAGATCTGATAAATCAAATATTCTTGAAGGTCATTGAACCTGAATTCAATGAGGTCATTTACCGCCAAAAAAAAGGTTGCTAGCTTTAGTTTTCGTTTTATTTTAACAAACTGGTGCAAGTGGAGTATAATTTTGATTGCATTAAGAAGTAAAACGTATACTTACACAAACACTAAATTCGAAGTTTCTGTTGTCAGGAATGAAGTTTCCTTGGTTGTTCAGTATGATGAGACAAGTTTCTATAACTGATGGCTGCTCGCCAATCACTTGTGCTCCTAGGGACACTGAAACAAATATGAGAACATGAAAAGTCAATTTATAATACGTAAGAAAAATGAAAATAAAGTCATTGAAATAGAGTTGTTATTTTTTAATCAACATTGCCCCCACACTAGGAATTTCTCCTGAATCGTGGGTGCGTTCACAAACATTTAAACTCACATACATAAATACCCAGACCCGAAACAAATATCTGTAGAACATACAAATATTTGTTCGGTGCGGGTATCGAACCCGCGACACGTAGTTTCCGGTTTCTGATTAAGCTGATATTTTGCAAACAGCTTAAGTTTGGATAATAATGCATGGTTAGCTAATTGACTGCCTTCTAAATCCTATAGTGGACTCCCAAAGATAGCGATACAAGATTTTTTTATGCATTCCCATGATATTGGTATCAAATAAATAAAAGGGTTGCTGAGAAGAATTCGAGAAATAAAGTGACGTCACTCTAAATAGTCTAAAGCGTGTTTTTATCTTGTGTCGCACTAGATCAGGGCTGCACAGACCGCGGCCCGCCGACAGTATATCTGCGGCCCGAAATATGGCTGAGGTATACAAATAATATTAGCCACATAATTTGAATCACGCGCGTTACTAAGTGCGCTCACTGTGCAGGTGCATGATGCGTACTCGAAAACGTTCGTGCAACTCAAAAATCCTGATTGGTTGTGTGATTTGGCGTTTTATGAAGGCCTAACAGATCATTTGAATGTTTTGAATGCACGGCTTCAAGGCAAACATCAACTGCTATCTCAGCTATACCTACACTCATGTTTCATCCTTCTTTCCAGAGCAAGCTGGGTCTTTTTAGATTTTTAGTATCCGAGATTTTCCAAATTACAAGAAAAAAAAAACTGAAAAAATCGTTAATCTTAGCTTTGTCGAAAAGTTGAATATTTTGATACAAAGTTTTCGTAACCATTTTCTGAGTTTCAGAAACTTAAACCTCTATTCGACATAATTAGCAATCCTTTCACCATTTTAGCTGAAAATGCTCCAGAGTCAATCAAAATAATCAAGATTTTTGCATCAAATTCAATTAAGGGGAATTGCTGAACTTTTACAGCTGCATTCATAAAACTAAATACGAAGAGTCACTAGCGTAGCGTCGTGAGGGCCGGGGAGGCCCTGGGCCCCTTCGGCACATTTCAAGGGGCCGCAGAGAGCGGAGCCAGGCAGTGTCAGGTCAAGGTTATCAGATCATAGTTTATTGACTATTGTAATCGGGACCATGTTGCAAAAATAAAGGACAACCAAGTAGTGGTGTATTTTCCTTACTTCAAGCCGCTGCCCTGGGGCGGCTTTTCGAACTAGCCCTATGTAAATATTTCGGTCAGCCGCATATCACTAAAGTTTTCTAGCTCGCTACGCTCGCTCTTACTGCCGTGTTTTCTGGATTGTCCGATCCTTCAATGCGTTAGTAGTAAATGCAAGTAAAATATGTATTTTTAACAATAAAATAAAAATCAAATAGTATAAATTACCTTTCTGATGGGGAAAAATTTTCGAGCTCACTTCGCTCGCTCTTGCATTTTAGTGCCCTCTTATCTGAAGCTTCAGGCATAAATCGTAAAAAAAAACTTCTCTGTGAATTGTTGAAACGGAATGTAATTTTAACGACGTGCGAAGTGTAACATTTTCAAATAATATAAAACTTGAGCTTGTGCTAACTTTCTTGACTAATAAATGAAAATAGAGGGGCGGCCAAATTAGAGTGGGCCCCGTTAACAATTTTACGAATGTTAAAAAGATTCTAAGCGTAATACAGTGCCTCGCTTCGTCGCTTCAGACTAGTAGGTATATAATTTTTGTAATTAAATTTTTGGCAATTTTATGTTTTTTTTTATTTGTGCTGGTGGCCCGCCATTAGTTCATCATTTGCCCAAGTGGCCTATGGTCTCAATAAGTCTGTGCACCCCTGCACTAGATTGAGAGGTCCTTGCCCAGCAGTGGGACACTTGATAAGATAAACATATTGATTATGCAGCTCGTACTGACCCGAGGTACCAAAGTTGTGCGAGAGGTTGAGCAGCACTTTGAGCGCGGGCAGCGCGGCGTCCAGCAGCGGCGCGCGCAGCTCGTGCCCGCCGTGCGCCGCGCCGCACCACGCGCGCAGCACGCCGCACACCGTGCGCGCCGCGCCGCCCGCCCCACCCGCGCCGCCGCACAGGTACACCTGGTTGTCCTCGTTGGCTTGCGTTACCTGCACACATAAAATCAATAATGATGATATAGTGATTTGTTACTATATTTGAATGTTCTATTTACTAACACAAATTGCACTTTATCGTATTTGTCTGTTTTAGTCTGTAAGGTATATCTATCGACCAAAGACGTTTGAAAAAAACATAACACTATTTTTTTTGGGGCAGCCGTGTAATAAATGAATGTTGTTGTTGTAACACATCATCAATGCATATGAAAAATGTGCGTCCGCGGTCCCTATCACCAACCACCTCTAGTCCTGCTCTTTGTGCAGCTCTACCTGCATTTTTACCCGTCCGAAGCCACTACCAACGTCAAGTCAGAAGGCGATTTCAGACTAATCCTATGTGGCCAACTTTCGGTTCAGTAATCCGAAACTTGGCCACATAGGATTAGTCTGAAATCGCCTTCTCGTCTTGAGCAACGGTGATGATCAATGTTCGTGCCTTCTCTATTGAGAGGAGGCTCTTGTAGTCTTGTCCCAGCAGAGGAATCGTAATAGGCAGGTATTATTTTAGTTTAGTTAAGGGCGCGTTTGCAATTGGGACAAAATTATGCTGTTTTCCAGTACATTTTCTGACTAAACTGAATCAAATTAAATAAAACTTATAACTAACACAAATAGATTGGTTCTTTATCTTCAAACGCAAGAAACGTTTTTCTTGAAAATGATAGTTTTTGATACTGTAAAAACGATCTGTCGTTGCCATTAACCACAATGTTATCGAGACAGTGTTGTGTTTAGGTACATTTTTTGTTCTACTAATTACATATTTTAAGATTTCTAAAAATACTGTAAGTAGGCAAATATAGTCTGTTGTAAATCTGAGAAAAAAAATTATGTCACAGTGTCATAAATACTCGCAGAAAAAATAAATACCGAAACTAACTTTTCCACATATTTTGCTATTATGGGTGAATCTTAATTGATTGCAATAAGGGTTATTTTATTCGTTGTCCCTGTTTTGATTTATTGCACAAACATTTCGAATGAAATCTCAGTCCGCACTCGGCTGCCGTTGTGAGTGGACGCTGTGTCGCCTGTTAGTAGCGGCTTGTGTTGAAAAGATCGCTGTATAAATACGAAATATTCGATAAACCAAATTTGATACTTGACAAGGAAAGATTTTAATTTCTAAATGACAATATTTTATTTCGCCAAAACAAATGCTTATTCGTCAACAACGTGATGGAGTGATCTGAATGTGTAATGGGCTCGTTTTGTTAGTTATGATGTGACCTTACCTCCGTTCTTGATGGAGTGACCTGAAGGTCTACTTCGGTGACTGCTACTGGAACTCCTCGACGGATCGAACTTGATATGTCGAGTTTGGGCTCGTTTAGTTAGTTATGATGAGATCTTACCTTCGGACTTGATGGAGTGACCTGAAGGTCTACTTCGGTGACTGCTACTGGAACTCCTCGCTGGATCGAACTAGATGTGCCGAGTTTGGGCTCGTTTTGTTAGTTATGATGTGACCTTACCTCCAGACTTGATGGAGTGACCTGAAGGTCTACTTCGGTGACTGCTACTGGAACTCCTCGCTGGATCGAACTAGATGTGCCGAGTTTTGGCTCGTTTTGTTAGTTATGATGAGATCTTACCTCCGGACTTGAAGAATTGACCTGAAGGTCTACTTCGGTGACTGCTACTGGAACTCCTCGATGGATCGAACTAGATGTGCCGAGTTTGGGCTCGTTTTGTTAGTTATGATGTGACCTTACCTCCGGACTTGATGGAGTGACCTGAAGGTCTACTTCGGTGACTGCTACTGGAACTCCTCGACGGATCGAACTAGATGTGCCGAGTTTGGGCTCGTTTTGTTTGGAATGATGAGATCTTACCTCCGGACTTGATGGAGTGACCTGAAGGTCTACTTCGGTGACTGCTACTGGAACTCCTCGATGGATCGAACTAGATGTGCCGAGTTTGGGCTCGTTTTGTTAGTTATGATGAGATCTTACCTCCGGACTTGATGGAGTGACCTGAAGGTCTACTTCGGTGACTGCTACTGGAACTCCTCGACGGATCGAACTTGTTATGTCGAGTTTGGACTCGTTTTGTTAGTTATGATGAGATCTTACCTCCGGACTTGATGGAGTGATCTGAAGGTCTACTTCGGTGACTGCTACTGGAACTCCTCGATGGATCGAACTAGATGTGCCGAGTTTGGGCTCGTTTTGTTAGTTATGATGAGATCTTACCTCCGGACTTGATGGAGTGACCTGAAGGTCTACTTCGGTGACTGCTACTGGAACTCCTCGACGGATCGAACTTGATATGTCTAGTTTGGACTTGTTTTGTTAGCTATGATGAGATCTTACCTTCGGACTTGATGGAGTGATCTGAAGGTCTACTTCGGTGACTGCTACTGGAACTCCTCGATGGATCGAACTAGATGTGCCGAGTTTGGGCTCGTTTTGTTAGTTATGATGAGATCTTACCTCCGGACTTGATGGAGTGACCTGAAGGTCTACTTCGGTGACTGCTACTGGAACTCCTCGACGGATCGAACTTGATATGTCGAGTTTGGACTCGTTTTGTTAGTAATGATGAGATCTTACCTTCGGACTTGATGGAGTGATCTGAAGGTCTACTTCGGTGACTGCTACTGGAACTCCTCGATGGATCGAACTAGATGTGCCGAGTTTGGGCTCGTTTTGTTATTTATGATGTGACCTTACCTCCGGACTTGATGGAGTGACCTGAAGGTCTACTTCGGTGACTGCTACTGGAACTCCTCGATGGATCGAACTTGATGTATCGAGTTTGGGCTTGTTTTGTTAGTCAGGCCAGCACATCACTATACTGGCGTCTGTATATCCTCAAGTCAGTAAATCGGTCACTCCGTCAAGTCCGGAGATAAGGTCTCATCATAACTAACACATCGAGCCCAAACTCAGTGCACCTAGTTCGATCTGTCGAGGAGCTCCAGTAGTAGTCACCGAAGTAGACTTTCAGGTCACTCCATCAAGTCCGGAGGTAAGGTCACATCATAACTAACAAAACGAGCCCAAACTCGACACATCAAGAACCATCCGTCGAGGAGTTCCAGTAGCAGTCACCGAAGTAGACCTTCAGGTCACTCCATCAAGTCCGGAGGTAAGGTCACATCATAACTAACAAAACGAGCCCAAACTCGGCACATCTAGTTCGATCCATCGAGGAGTTCCAGTAGCAGTCACCGAAGTAGACCTTCAGGTCAATTCTTCAAGTCCGGAGGTAAGATCTCATCATAACTAACAAAACGAGCCAAAACTCGGCACATCTAGTTCGATCCAGCGAGGAGTTCCAGTAGCAGTCACCGAAGTAGACCTTCAGGTCACTCCATCAAGTCTGGAGGTAAGGTCACATCATAACTAACAAAACGAGCCCAAACTCGGCACATCTAGTTCGATCCATCGAGGAGTTCCAGTAGCAGTCACCGAAGTAGACCTTCAGGTCAATTCTTCAAGTCCGGAGGTAAGATCTCATCATAACTAACAAAACGACCCAAAACTCGGCACATCTAGTTCGATCCAGCGAGGAGTTCCAGTAGCAGTCACCGAAGTAGACCTTCAGGTCACTCCATCAAGTCCGGAGGTAAGATCACATCATAACTAATAAAACGAGCCCAAACTCGGCACATCTAGTTCGATCCATTGAGGACTTCCAGTAGCAGTCACCGAAGTAGACCTTCATGTCACTTCTTCAAGTCCGGAGGTAAGATCTCATCATAACTAACAAAACGAGCCCAAACTCGACACATCAAGAACAATCCGTCGAGGAGTTCCAGTAGCAGTCACCGAAGTAGACCTTCAGATCACTCCATCAAGTCCGGAGGTAAGGTCACATCATAACTAACAAAACGAGCCCAAACTAGGCACATCTAGTTCGATCCATCGAGGAGTTCCAGTAGCAGTCACCGAAGTGGACCTTCAGGTCACTTCTTCAAGTCCGGACGTAAGATCTCATCATAACTAACAAAACGAGCCCAAACTCGGCACATATAGTTCGATCCAGCGAGGAGTTCCAGTAGCAGTCACTGAAGTAGACCATCAGGTCACTCCATCAAGTCCGGAGATAAGGTCTCATCATAACTAACACATCGAGCCCAAACTCGGTGCATCTAGTTCGATCTGTCGAGGAGCTCCAGTAGCAGTCACCGAAGTAGACCTTCAGGTCACTCCATCAAGTCCGGAGGTAAGGTCTCATCATAACTAACGAATTGAGCCTAAACTCGGGACATCTAGTTCGATCCGTCGAGGAGTTCCAGTAGCAGTCACCGATGTAGACCTTCAGGTCACTCCATCAAGTTCGCAGGTGAGGTTTCATCTTAGCTAACAAGTACGTATTACTCGGTATTACATAAAAAAAAAAAACAAAAATTTTCAACATATCAAAATTAGTCCACTTGACTATTTATTCCCGCAGCTAACAAGCCAACGCTTGTGTGTGTGACTCGTGTCTATGTAGTAGTTCAATTCTATGCCTATCATTTTTGCAAATACGTCCTTAATAGGAACCATTGACATAATAAAGAAAAATCGCTAAATTTAAAAGAATATTGGTTTCCTTTCGACGCTTCATTCACAAGATTCTAATATCGAATTTAAAATCAACATCATTCTCCTATACTCAACTTAAACCAATTTATTTCAAGTGATCGTTTGTGCGCCGATCTCAAATAGTTTGAGATAAGGGCAGGAGATTGATGAATGGGCTCAATAACGTACATTTTAAGCAGAAAAAAAATGTGATTCAGAAAAAACTTACATTCTCCAAAACCCGCAGACACCTATCTGCCTTCCTCAGCACCTCAACATCAGCTGTGGTCCAGTCAGCGACGGGAGAGTCGAGCTTGAGGGCACAGTCCTGTATGGTGCGCACGATGTGGTCGACTCCTCCCAACACACGCAGTTCTTCTTTGAACCACTCGCCGGCGCGTTTGGATGTCAACGAGAGTAAGGTCTCCATGGCTAAGTGGCCCACCTGAAAATGGAGTTATTGATGTATATTTTTTTGGAATGTCTTTAATTTTGGAACATTGTAAAAGAATCAACTGTATCCTACTAATATTATAAATGCGAAAGTTTGTGAGGATGGATAAATAGATGGATGTTAGTTACTCTTTCACGCAAAAACTACTGATCGGATTTGGATGAAATTTGACACAATAGTATAACCTGAATTAACACATAGGATACTTTTTATCTCAGTACTACGATGCCGTGGGACATTAACCGAACACGACGCGGGATAAGCTAGTTCATTTATACATCTGGGAACTTTCATCGTAAACAAGATAATAAAAAGATACTAGTTATTAGTCATAAGATAAATAAAGATCTTCCTCAATTTAACTCATGTTTAATATAAAAGAAGTTACCCGTTTCCTTATGCAGCTATTTTATTATGTTCTTGCTTTATTATTATGCCCATAATTACATGACATCATGGGGGCAAACCCTTTACTCACTCTGTTGAATGGGCGCTTTAAAAAGAACTTAAAACTTTAGGAATATGCAATATACTCACAGTAATATTTTCTAAGTCCAAGTGCTGCGCTTTTCCTTGGCTCTTTATTTCGGCACATAACTCTCGCACCCTCTCTTGGGTCTTAGTTAATTGGGCTGAAGTCAAGCCGCAGTCATCAAGAGCATTTCTAAAATAAAAAATCTAATTAGTACTCGAGTAAGCTTCAAGATCACATCACACTAATATTATAAAGGCGAAAGTTTGTGTGTGAGTGTGTATGTTTGTTACTCTTTCACGCAAAAACTACTGAACGGATTTGGATAAAATTTGGTACACAGATAGTTTATATCCTGGATTAACACATAGGATAGTTTTTATCCCGATTTTATCTTCCCGTGAGATATTTTTCGAGCTGCAGCGGGCGAAGCCGCTGGCAACAGTTAGTAAATGATATACCGTAAAATAGATCAGAAAGCACAAAGTTATTATGTGGCAGTGACGACACATGACTTTGCAAAAGATTGGACTGACTGAAGTACTTCTTCTCTTCTTTCTTTATCATATGGTTTGTGCTTTTATAGTGTCAGAGTTTTTAGCCACCCATGGGCCTCTCTAACTTCACTTGACTGAAGTATTGAGAACTTTCTGGTATTATTTTACTGTTGTTATCCCACAGCTGGGTAGAGGCCTCCCCAAAGTTTCTCCAAATACTCTTTTACCGCGCCTTCTCGAACCAGCCCTCATGGGAACTATCTAAGTTATCGCGCCATCTCTTCCCGGGCCGGGCAACCCAGCGACTTCCATTTTCAGTAACCAAGGAGTCTGGGGATGAGGCTGACGTGATCAATCAAACCCCATTTAAACCTTTTCACGACTTCATATGCCTGTTATAATGAAGACAGACGTCTGACCTAACCTGCCGCTGCCGTCTCTATTTACAGAATTTATATATTTCATGATATATTTCCATTAGTTAATACATTTTACTAATGGAAAAATAGATATTAAATCGACACGTATTTTTTTACATCATGGCAAATAGTGACGGCTCTTTAGGTAAGCCATCTATCTTCATTATTGTGGCGACAGCGACATCTATCGCAACACATGCGAACAAATTGGCTATTCCTACATCGCGTATCAACTTTATCCGCGACATTAGCCTATATAGAAAATCCCGACTTACATATTTTATGTTGGGCAGTTAGCCCACCAGACACAACAACCGTCTGGTCGGAGGATCCTCCCTTTTGTATGGGGGATGAGGAACTTCACACCCTGTTCTTCTTCAAACCCCCCTAAATTATAATAATTATAGCGTGATTAAACTTACTTGTGTGATGCATCAGATTCGAGTAAATTGAGCATGAGTTCTAGTGATTCGCGATCCAGATCCATGTTGAGACGATCTTGAGACAATACGAACATCACAGTCGCTGTACACAAACCCAAGCTCTGAAAGCAAAATTCATGTCATTTTCCAAACAATATTATTTTTTGGGAAGTATCATCATCAGTCAGAAGACGTACACTGCTAGACATAGGCCTCCACATTGGCCACCAGGTCATCGGTCCACCTAGTGGGAAGGCCTTTCAACGCAACGTTCCCGTCCGCGGTCGCCACTACAGGATTTTTCGGCCCGTGTGATGAACGGAATTTAAACGACGGGAATATATCTAGTAGGTGATGAATTAATGATGTTTATTTTGCAAATGGTTTGCAACTTTGCACTTGGACATATCAAAATGATATAAAAGTAGCATCCTAAGGAACAGATAGACAAGAATTAGGAATCGCATCATAGTATGTACAGTATAAGTCTGGATTGTACAGTCACGAGCACTATAAAGTATACACGCAGAAAATTCAAACCCGATTTTCTTGTGGAATAAGTTTCTACTTTAAGATAAGACCTATTTCCTATGAGTTCGAAAATGCTATGACCGTGACAAACGCAACTCATCTAAAAAAGCAAAGTATCATCATGATATTTTTACTTTATTATAATGAAAAAAGTCTTGTTGGATTTCCAATCAGCAAAAACTACTTAATTGTATCTATCTTGAGAAACATGACATTGGAAAATTCTCTTTAGTGGTGACTTCAGTGCAAATCTTCAGGCTAATAGACCTAGTTGCTAATAGGCTGAGCATTTTCAGCCAGAGACATCGACACCATGAAAACTAACCTAAGAGTTCTAAGTAAAAATACTTTAAAATAAGTTGACATCAAAAAAATGTGTTGACACAATGATTTGTTTGTTACCTACTTGTGCTTGAGATAAACTCAATGAAAACAGTGATTTATTGATGCCGGATTGCTCTATTAATAGACTTTACAATATAACATACACAAGTTCATACTTGTTTAATATTACAATATTAACAAGATAGGAATGCAAGAATTGTGAAACAATATTGGAAAAAATCTTGACAAATAAATCAATGGTGATAATGGCAAACTATAATTATTTCTAAATTTTCCTTTTTCTTTCTTTAGCTTATCTTTATAACTCCAAAAACAATAAAACTGACCTGATCATTGGTAGCGTCATGTAGCGCACTGAAGAACTTCTGCACGGTGCCATGCGCCCGCAAGTGCATACGGAACGCTGGCGCGGTACATTTGCTCGCCAGTGTAATCGCAGACAGGCAGCGTGTCGATATTGGGTTGTTATCCTGCACGAAACACAAACCATTGGTAAGGAAGTAAAGAAAACAAGATGTCTCGACATCACTAGTATAAGGTCGGATTTACAAATACAGGTGGTCTAAAATGGCCACTTTAGCAGATCATAATATGAATTGCGTAAAAATGCGTAAAATGGACCTTTCTTAACAGTAACTGCGTCTGTCACCATTTTACGAATTTTGACGCAATTCATATTATTTTCCTATTGTAATCTATTTTCCTAAATGGTCACAGACTCAGTTGCTTCTGATGTGTAGCAGTGAATTCAATAATTATACTGAAGCCTGTTTCACTCCCAAAGAGGGCTGCTATGCAAATTCAGCCTGCACAATGTTATTACTGCTCAACCTCAACAAACCTCTTAAGATTTATGTAACAAAATGGGATCGCATTGATACATCTGTCTCATCACATGACCCACATATTATGCATTAATTTTAATCACAAAAATAAAACATTATTGAATTTATAGAACAATTGCTCTCCTCTATGTTCATAGACTAAATGATGATGTTATTAATTTTCATAAACTTGATATGAATGAATTAAATATCAGAAACTTGCAAAGGCATTATATACTCATTTCCAGTTACAAAAACATTATACAACTACAGTTAGTATAACATAATTATTATTTCAGTAGGTACTATTAAATACACAAGTTAATAAAAAACTTAAAGAATCATTTAAGTGTCTACATTACCTGTAAAGCATCTAAGAGATATTCCACATCATCATTGAATTCTTGGAACTCTCCAATTTCCTGGATCTGATGTGCCTTCTTTACATTTCTGACAACTGTGTAAAACTGTAATAGAAAACAAACATTTGGAATTAGCTGCTGTACTAAGTATAGATGTTATCATCAACCACATCAATATTATTCAAATGAGGTCAGGCCTATGTTTTCCTTCAAATAATGACCTTGGAATTAGGAAAATAAAAATGTTAGAACATACAGGTTTTTACCTGTATGTTACTATGACACATACCTCTTTAGACTCTTTACTGCACTTGACACTGGTGTAAGGTTTCACAGCTTCAACAGGATCGTCCACAATAGGATCTGGTGCTCTGTACCGGGTCACTCTAGTCAGTTCTTCCGATACTTGACCAGTTTGATTCCTTGGTTCTGCATTCTCAGCAGGCTCAGGCCTTGGAGTCTCATTACCTTTCTGTAAGTACAACCATTACATGACTTTAACAAGAAGGTTGTGTATTGTTTTACTGTGTAATCAAACCATTACATTTATACTATCTACTTGCAGTTATTTCAAGGTTTGTTGTGCAATAATGATAGTTGTGCTACACAAGATTTTTTTTCTGTTTTTCTAAATTGTTAACTTCATTATACTTTTTCATTTGCAATTGCATAATATTACATAATCAATGAAACAAACTATGCAGTCACGTGGATTACACTAATAAATTACAATACATTTGGATACTTGGAAAGTGTAAAACTAAATAGAAATAGGTTGGTACTTACATCATTAGCCCATTCATGTCTATACAGATGACGTCTCTTTCTTGCTGGTAGCGGTGATGGATTGTCGTTCACAAGGGACTTACTCTTAAATATTGATCCTTTCTTTTTAGTAATAACTAATTTAACACAAGGTTTTTCATCATTCTGTATGAGATCTTCCGTATCATGTATACCTCTGGGTGATTTAAACACATCTTCTTGATGATTTTTCTGGACCTCTTCTTCATAATTCTCATTAGGACAACTATTGTAAGCTGAGTCTGAAGATTGTGTGTTTGCCTGGGAATAGGTTGGAGTGTTAATTGTATTAAATGCTTGAGCAACTACCTCATTGTCATTGGGGTCTTCCTCTTGACCAACTTCCTCATTAGCTACACTCTGATCCACAGTGTTCTCCTCCTGAGGTATCTCTACATCATGGTCAGGGCTCGAATGTTTATTATTCCTGTGCCTAAGTTTTTTATGAACTTTAGCCTTGGGAGTATCAGCACTTTTAACACTGTCACTCCCACCAGATAAAATGTCAACTAGGTCATTCTTTTGTACAGGACTTGCTATTTTCTCAATAACTTGTTCATGCTCAGGAGTGGTCATAGCAGCAGCAATATCAGCTAATGTTTCATGCTTTTTCCTGGTCTTTCTCCCCTCTTTCTTAATGTCACTTAAAGTTTTGGTTCCATGTTTACTTGGGTAACCAGCAGTTAGGACATCCAAATAATCATCATTTTCACTATAATTTATATTGGGCCTGTTCCTTCGAGCTCTTCCTGTGGTACTCTCTGGGGGCTTTGGTTCTGGCGGTAGCTCATTTGGATGTACTTCCAGTCTTGGGGATGTAATAACTGAACCTGAATCCAGTTTAGCAAGCTGGGACTCAATATCATCTCCAGCTATATTTTTGTTCTTTAATTCCTTTTCAGTTTCTTGTGATGGTGATGCAAGTGTTTTATAAAGGTCATATGCATCTGCACCCGGCTGTGGTGAACATAATTTCTTTAATGGTTCATCATCAGAGTTTTTGTGATGACGTTTATGAGACTTGTGATCCTTTTTATCTTTCTTCTTTTCTTTTTTGCCTTCTTGTGTGAGACCAGCACACTTAATTGTAATTTTGAGACCTTCATGCTTTGGAGAACATATTGATTCCATAGATGGACTCTTCTTGTGATCAGATCCTACATCAGAATGAGTATCCAGAGATGAATGTCGGTCAGAACTAGGTGATGTAAAACCTTCATTCGAGTCTGTACTGACAATTCTTGATGTTCCTTTTGATATCCTGAGCACTATAGGAGGTGGTTTGCGTTCCTCATTGGTGTCTTTACTTGTTGAAGGACTTGTTACATCTGCTTTTACAACAGTTGGACTAGACACTAATGGACTGGCCTTGGGTGATGACACTTTGGGTGAAGACAGTACTCTTGCTGACTCATATCGAGTAAACTCAGGGATAGGGCTGTTACTACCATCTTCAGCATAATTAATCACTTTATCACGATTGCGAACAAGGTAACGCTTATTTGGTGGTTGAGTATTATCAGCTGGTGCATCTTCTTTTTTGGAGGCTTTTGTAGCCACTGAACCTCTTTTAGCTCTAGATTTTTCAGAATTGCGTCGAGGTAATTCAGGAGATGATGAATCTCTGGTATATGCCCCCCTTCTTTTAGTTGTTTTCTTTTCCCTACTATGTGATGGATGTTCAGGTGAAAGTGGTGCAGCAGGTACTGGTGGCGCATAAGTGATCTGTGGAACTGGTGGGTAAACCTCTGCATTTCGAGATTTAAAGAACTTTTTGGGCTTTGGTGGTGGCTGCTCAGTTTCAACTGTTGGCACTGTCAGCGGACTGTTCTGATCCTGCACAGGTTTTTTAATAATGCTGTTTGCATATGCTGAAATATTAATACAAATAAATCGTAAATAAACAATTCAATGCCAAATGCTACAAACATTGACAGAGGTACCATAGATAGTAGAAGCAGTTAGTTACATTCATTCGAAATGAATGCACTTTCACTATATTTTGGAAGTAGGTAATGGCACAAACAACTATCTAATCAGAATCTTTTATTTATGGAAACAAAACAAATGGTAACTGTTGGGTACATGCCTTCAAGGTTTTTTATATAAATGACAAATGTGTCAGTGAACGTGCTTACCGTAAGGTGCGCTTCTAATCGACGTGAAGCTAGTGATTCCCCATTTACCCACGGTGCCCGCCGAACGAGCTGCAGTGGGGCAATTACTATTTTCTCTAAAGAGAGCACTATCCAGCGGCACGGCCACGCTACCGCCTCGGCCTCTGCCCCAGCGCGACATGCTGATAATTTCATCAAAAACGATGACACCTGCACCGACTCCGTCTAATCAATCGTCTAGGGAAATGTCAAATTGAGAAACACATGCCGTTCCGAAACACGAGTTGTGCTTTTGAATCACTTTAAAAATTTACGGATTACGCTTTTTGAACCATTATTGTACTTTCACCAAATAAAATGAAAACACAACCCATAAAGATAACACACCCGCCATTTTTACAGGAGCCAAGTACTTTTCCCTTAGATTCACTCAAATGCGTAATCAACCGACATAATAGTTTATCACGATTTAACTACTACCACTATAATTATCTGATTCTCTTTGAACTTTGAGGTAGATCTATAATGTTGATTTAAATATGAGTTAATGACAAATAGGACACAAACTGCGATGTTGTCATCTCATAACACAAAAGACGCCATATTGGCTAAACACAAGAAGTGATTTTATCAACCAATAGGAAGACAGGAAAACGAGGACCGATCCATAGAGTTTTTGAAATGAATCAAAATATTAGCAGAGGTTGAATGATTCCAGCATAATTTTGTAGTTTCAAAGATTATTACCAAATAAGTAAAAGTGTATGAATGCATTACAATTCTAACGCTTTAAAATGCATCAACTACAATAGTGCTGCATAAAACAATAATTATGGCTTTCTTACCATAGACAGTAAAAGTAAACCGCGCAAACCATTTGGCTATGGGTTTAAAGCGCGAAATTCGAAAACAATCAAGCATGCGTAGATGCCGCATGCATGGCCAGCGCGTTGGTTAACGGTGAGATTATCATGTTAGCGTTGACATTATTAGGCTAATTCGCTTCCTATCAACTGACAAAAGGAAGTACCGTTGTCTAGGCTGCTAAGGTAATAAGGATTAGGTAATTAATAATCTTCTATTGTAAAATGGAAGTAACAGCGAGGTCACACGATGCGTTAACGATGCAGTGCGGCGCCGCTGGCGGTGCCGCAAAATTATCTTTCATACAAATCACTATTGGTGAGGCCACAACACTGCGTTGTGGCGTCGTATCGTAAAAACGACTTCGCACAGCAATTTATTATTTTACGATCAGTGACGGATTAAGACCATACTTGATGCCCTAAGCAATCCACGCCTGTGGGCCCCCCTATCCGTATGCCAAATAGAATAATTATTGTTCTATAGACCTTTACCACCTAAAAACATTCGTTATTTTGTAAAATAACATGATGAAATGTAACGTACCTTCAGTGGCGTAGCTAGGTAAATAAAGGCCCTGGGGCAAAAAATAAATTAGGGCTCCAACTAAACTATTTAAAATCGTGTGTATTCGTCATGATCCGAAACCGAATTCCATATTAATTGTCGTAATCCAGATTCGTCGTAATACAGTCGAATCAAAAATAAAATACTAATTATAAAAAGTTGTTTGAAAAGTCTAAGAACTAAATGAACCAGAACTCCAGGAGCGAGCGAAGCGAGCTCGAAAATCCCAACCCTTATACAAAGGCTACTTGGTCGACAGACAAAACCAAAATTCAAGAGGTAGGGCATAGTAAGCTGCAAGAGAAAGTATGCTGCAAGAGCTCGCTTCGCTCGCTCGAAAAATTTTCAGCTATGGCCTCGAATAAATTCAGATATTAATGATATCATAATTATAATTAATATTATAATTATATAACTTTTGTAACCTTGTGTTTGCATGCCAAAATTACCGTTAAGGCCTCCGGTCAACATTAAAGGAACCCGCAAGGGCCGACGCCTCGGGGGCTGCGGGTTGTTCGAAAGAGATACTGCGGCCCCGGAACACAAAGGGCTAAGAAGGAACATGGGTGGTTTTTAGTCAGTAGAAGTCTGACACTACCTTCCGCTCCACCCAGAGCGGGAGGAGTCATTTGACAATTTACGGGGCATAAAAAAAGGCCTCTGGTTAATTAAGGGGCTCCTTATTATTTCCGCCTCTGTCTGTACCGATCATTAAATCATTGTCACCCCTATTGGAATATCGGAGTCAAGTATCTCGCAGGGTCCAAAGCACGAACTGAGCGCGTTGGTTTAAAGAAAATTGTGTAGGTTTCTAGCGGCAGAACAAGTTCTCAGAGGCTCATTTTTAGCCTCCAAACTATTTTAGTTGAGTGATTCTACTGTACTCTACAATTTGTTACGTAACTTTCTACCACTACTAGGTCAAATGTTTTTATGTTATAAATCTTTTAAATATTGTGTTTTTGATGATAATGTTGTTTTATGATTTAAAGGTTGCGGTTGTGTTTTTTGTGATTTTATATTTATGTTGTATTATAATTTAAAGATTGTGTTTTTATAGTTAGGGTATAGAAGCTAGGATCATTGATGCTACCATATTATGTAGGTACCTACTTGTTTTTCATTGTTTTTTAAATTTTAAATATATTAGTTTTAAAACCGCGCTATCGCATTACCTAGGTGAACACCTGTAATGATAGTTGTAAGGGATTTTTAAATAAATAAACCTTATCGAGTATCCAGCCCACCGGGAAATCCATCGATTTGCCCTATGGCCAGTCCGGGCCTATTTAAGATGAATCTGACGAGTTCGGAACACGAGGACTAGGGAACAAATCTTTAATATTGTATCGCATTTTATATACGCAGGGCTGTTTCCACATTAGGGAAAACTGATTCAATTTCATCATCATATTATTAATTTATACAATTTGTGCGTGAGTTTGATGTAAACTTGTGCGAGCCGAATCACTTATTTTACTTATGACATAAGAATGAAACTGTTGAATTTCTGTTATTAATTCGGTGTTAAGGTCTTCTGGCTATGTGTTTACTAAATTTGTACTGTGCTGACTGTAGGTATTCTACAGTTTGATCGGGATACATAATTTTATCGGCGTCGGGTATTTTATTCAAGAATGAGAATTTGTCTGCTGTTTCTTTGTAGATACCTATATCTCTCCTCTTTTTCGCATCTCTGCATTAAATTTATCAATGATGCTATAATGACATGTTAGTTTGAATTGTTCTCTTGGGCTGAAACGTACTTCAGAAGCTGAACCATCATTGGGCATTTTCTTTCTTCGTCTTTGACGGTTGTCTTTGTATTCCACATCTGGTAGTTTTTCTTGTACGCGGGCTTCTAAAGAATCAAAGTCACACCGCAATTTTTCTTAAAAATCTACGAGTGATTTGTAGAGATTGGCGCAAATAAACTTTTTTGGTGTGGTTTTTACGTGAGAGTAAGACGTGATGCCCTAAGGACGGATTTTTTTTGGGCTTCCCCCCCAGATGTGACGCCCTAGGCAATTGCTTAATTTGATTAAGTTTTAATCCGTCACTGTTTACGATCGATGCGACGCCGCGCCGCCGCAATGCGTTAGGCTGCCGCGCGCCGTGCGGTGCCACATCGCAGCGTACATCAAGCCACTTTACTCTTAGGTCTGTGTCACCCTTTCTTTTCACGAACCAGACATTGTGAGTAGCTACTTATGTATTGTGACACGCACATGGTGCTTGACGATGTAATGATTTTACACAGGCATGTATTTAACGCGGCGAGTATGTAAAACGGGGTATTAAAAAATATTAGACTTGGTACCATTTATAATGGATAAGTGCCAACGCACTTGGCAGCTAATAAGGAGTATCCAAGGAGTGCCAACGCACTTGGCAGCTAATAAGGAGTATCATAATAAGTAAAAATTAGCATAAGTACAAATAAATCAGTTATTAGCTTAAACTGGTATCAAGATTTTCTTTTGGCAACTGAATTTGTATCGAAGCGGAAACTTGGATAGAAAATGGGCATTCATAAATAATACAAATCAGATTCTATTTATAAATGTTCGTAGGTATGTTAAATAAATATCAAATAGCTAATATTTACATAATTATATTGTGTGATTTTTAAAAGCTTTATATAAACTCGAAAATGACATGCAGATAATAGTACATTTTGATACAAGTGCGGAAAGTTTGTTATAGCATTCGAGGCGGATTGAACACCCGAGCCGTATGGCGAGGGTGTTCATGGGGTCGAGAAATGCAATAACAAATTCCCACGTCTATCAAACGACGTTTTTCAATACACTTTCGAAGAAATTAACTAATAACTATACTTACTCGTAAGTACCTACTTTTGTCATCAATTTTTAGGAGACTATGATTTCATTTGCTTTATTTCCGCGGTTTGATTTCGCCAGATTGAAGAAGAAGCAAAGGTTCATGAAGCCGCTAAATTAACAGCTTTTTTTTTTTTTTTTGGGGGGTGGGAAATCATCAAATAACCCCTCCCGCTGTTGGGCAGAGCGAAAGGGAGTGTCAGACTTCTTCTGGCTAAAAACCACCCATGTTCCTTCTTCGCTCTTCATGTCGAGGCCGCGGTATCCCTTGCGAACAACCCGTAGCCTCGGCAGGCGTCGGCTCTTGCGCGCTAGACGCACGGCTATACGCGCGTGGAACACGAACGCACCGTCGACACGGCCTGTCGTCGTCATAAGACAGACGGACGGCGAGCTTACCCATCACTCACCGTCCACAGGCTCGCGTCTACGGTGGCCAGAAGCCATCACGTGGCCCCCGACGCCCGGAGCGCCTCCCGCGGCGGCTGGGACGAGAGGTTCTCTCCCTCTCACGTTCCGCCACCTCCTTCGCTAGCATCACTGCTTCGCAGAAGGAGGCGACAGCGTCCCATTCCTCCTCGCCCCGGACCATGGCTTGCACCAGGGCCGGACGCGAGAGGTCGCCGCCGCCGATCTAAATTAACAGCCTCATAGGAAAAATATACAATTCATATATTTTTTAATTAAGAACACAAATAAATGTTTACTTGTTAATAAAAGTAAATAATTGTTTAAAATAATCATGTTTATTTATAGTATTCTTTTTACAAACACAATTTAACATTCAAAAAATATTTATGCTCTAAAGACGCAAATCAAAAGGACGAAATTTAAAAAAAAACTGCCGTATCTATAGTCGGTGGTGATTTTTTTTTTTAATTCCTATGTTTTAATCGATTTGGACATAATTAATGTATGGAATAGTTATCTGTGGTCATTTTCTTTCCCGCCCTTGCTTGCGGAAAAATAAGATTACCGCACGCGTGCGACATATATTAATATAATTATGTTGCATTTCGAACATAATCGTAGTGCAATAAGAGCTAGTTTTCGAGGAAGTGTATTGAAAAATATTTTGTGGCTGCTTTTTCAACCGACTTCCTAAAAGGAGGTGGTTCTCGACTGGATTTGACTTTTTGTCTTTTATTTTGTATGTTTGTTACGTCATAACTCCATCATTTGTGAACCGATTTTCAAAATGATTGGATTCAAAATCGAGGGAAACCCGCAAATTGTAGGTACATATTACGTGTTTCGTGTTTTTTTTTGAGCCATTTTAGTACCTATTCGGCATCTGGTAGCCATCACCTCATGTTGATGAACTCATGATGGATGGTATAACGGTTAGTCGTTGAAGGATAATCATACCTAAAGGATCAGTGGGTCGTATAAAAGGGGGGGAGGGGGGGGGTATCTAATAGGTTAATGTGAGTTTCACGTGAATATCACGAGGGTTTCACAAGGGGGGCACATTTTCGGTCATTTTTTGCCTAGATATATTTTACTATTAGGTATACCGTTTTCGAGTTATTTCAATTTGGGTAGTTTTTAAACGAGTGACCGTAAACTAAAATTTTAAGTGACAAAAATAATTAATATAGGTCATAGAATTACTAAGTAGGTAACTCGCAGTCAGCGAGTGACGACAAATCAACAGAACAGCAAATAACAACCAAAAATTTGGTTTAGGTAGGTACTTAAAATACAAAATGAGTAGCTTCATAATATTTGAGCGACTTCATATTTGTTTTCATTTTATCTTAGATTAAGAGTTTCGAATAGAAAAACCACTTAACTTCCCCAGGCCCAGTTAACGGACCCCCGCGGGAGGTTTAAAAAAAATAACCACGAAGTGGATGGCGGGGTCTGTTCACTCGCTCACTAGACCCCGCCATCCCCTTCTAACCTAACCTGTCTGAGTCGGGGTTCCCCAAGTCCCGAGCTCGCTTCGCTCGCTCTTGCATTCAAGTTTACCTAGTAGCGGGTTCGCAGGGTATGTCGGGATCTCAGTTCGCCCACTTTCCTAACCGCCCTGTTTGTGTGAGTGATTTGGATTGTGTGTGTGAAAATGAAACACAAGGAATTTTGAGTTGAAATTATTTAAATGTAAATGTTATTTTTTGCAAAAAAACCCGACTACAAAAACACAAAAAATAAATAAAAATAAACACAAAAAAAGTGAAAAAAAAACTTCAGAAGAAAAATCAGCTTCTGAAGTCGGTTACATTTGTTTGTTTGATTTCGTTTTTTTTGCTACCGACTTCAGAAGTTGATTTTTCTTCTGAAGTTTATTCTTCACTTTTTTATTTTATTTTATTATTATGTGTTTTTTTACAGTTTGTTCCTTTCTTGTTAATGGCAGAATATAATTGAAATGCTGAAGCATACGTTGGGGACAGAAATAAAAAAACTAAAATCGGCAATTCTTAAAAATACAAGAGTGGCATTCTTTCGTTCCTTATGATTCTAAAGTCGTTTGCAACTTTAATTTTGTGTATCGTGATCATATTGCTAAAGTTTCTAGCCGAGTTTTGGTCCAGTCTGGCCCGCTGCTTTCCCAAAGTCATGCACTATTATACCTAAATACCGACTGCATAGTGTCTCTGCATGATAGCCTCTATGCTTGAAACCTTTCGATTCATTACTAGGATACAGCCTCTTGTATTTTGAAACTGTTAAAAAACAAAACGTTTTTGTAATTTTATTTAAAAATAGTCTGTTTTTGGGACTGAGGACATGAGGTCCTGGGTTCGATTCCGGGGTCGGCCAAAGTGTTATTGATTTTTTTCATCAGGAATTTCTCAGAAGCAGCCACGGAAACTGGATTTGTGCCGTGTTGATTACAATAGGTCACCCCCTATTACATGGGGCTTCAACATAACTTGCGAAACGTGGGTGTAGGTACCTACCCGAAAGATTAGAGGTGCATGTCTTGGGCGGCATGAAAACTCTGACTTCAGGAAAGCCAGTACCTAGATACCATCTAGTTACCTACTACCTATTAGGTACCTACATCTCTGCCTAACCTTTCGGGAATTACAGGCGTAATAGTATATCAGTGATTTGTCAGTCATGGAATAAATCTTTTAATAGCAACCCTTTAGCAACATGATAAAATCTCATGGTGAATATTAAAATCATTTGTAGGTGGGTAGGTATCTACGTGTGGAGTTGTCAGATGTATGAATAAAAAGCATTGATAGCCACAGTGTGAAGGTATGATTCCGAACCACGCTGCACGCAGCAGTGCTGCCGCAACAGTGCTGTCGCGGCACTACTGGTCCCCATCTCTATAAGATTGTAATGATACTAGCTGTTGCCCGCGAATTAGTACGCGTGGAAATTTTGACTCTCTGGTCTGGAATCTGAACTGCCTCTGAATGTACTATGCCATTCGAATGCCAAATGCCAATCGAAGCGATTATATTCCCCTAAAAAGGCCCTGACGTAAATTCTGTTCCTACCTGACATGTCATAGCTATATTCTACCTCTCTAGTAATTTTCAGGTACAAAAAGCCAATCACTTCATATAAACTTACGGGAGCCGGTAGTCCAGGTCGTCCTAAATATTTTTTTATCTATTTTCTCCTATTCATAAATCCTAGACTTGCTAAATTTCAGGCCGGTAGTACAAAAAAACAGATCTTTTATAAAAACATGTGAGAGTCCTCAGATCTCCTTATTCCGGCCATGTCGCAAAATCTGTTCTTGGCAGACGTCTACTACTTAACTATGAAGTACCTTCCTGCCAAAATTCAAGTAGTTCAAGAGCTAGGTAGTACCGACTTAGGACCTACATATTTTCATTAGTCTTAAGGTAATTGGTAGGTATCTAGTATCTTATTGTATATTAGTCATACTACATAGACATTCTGGTCCACCTGGAAAACAAATTGTCATTATACTAGCCACAGCCACAATAAGTACCTAGGTACAGATTATTTGAACACAATATTAATTATATTCTTCGAAATGATTAAATTCGACCTGCCATTCCATCGAAGCGAACTTTAGCAACTCTGTTCGTTGCCGACGGCTACGAAAGCTTCGAAATCAATGTCTAATTGATAAAAGGTGGCCAAGTGATTGATGTGCACGATAGGTTGCTATATTGCCACCATTATTGAAACCTGGCTAGCTATTAGTATTAGGCTATTGCTGCAAAACCTGGTAGATTGGCCGTTATTTCTCCTGCATCGTGGGTGCATTCACAGATATTTAAATTCACATACATAAATACCCAGACCCGAAACAACTATCCAACCAAGCTGTAAGAACCGCTGCGGCAAGGCTCCTGCGATGTGAATTTCAAAGCGTTTGTGGCCACAGGATCCACATCCGTGTGCCGTCGCTTCCGCGGACAAATTCCACAAGATCGCACAAAGTATATATCGTGCAAGCGAAGTGAAGTGCTACCAACATATTTTTAAGTTACTTATACTAACACAAGTGTTATTTGTATGTATATTTAGGTTAAGGTATTTGTCTATGGGTTTTTGTTACCTGAAAATAAATGTATTCTATTATTTTCTATAAAGGAGGATTGAACCCACGACTCGTAGCGCAGCAGTCAACTGCTTGATCGACTGCCTTGATCAAGCGCCAACAGTTATCCTAGGCTAAAAGAACACAAGACCCATGGAGCGTTCCATGCTCAGCATAAAGCTGGTAGATCGAGTTTCTAACGTCAAAATCCGAAGACGTCGGAAGAAAGGTTACCGATATTGGAAATCGTGTTACGGAACTCAAATGAGTTGGGCTCCTGCCTACCTACTCAGCAAGGCGAATTGTTAAGGCTGTCACCGAATGGCGTTCAGGGAAAAGAAAAGGCCGTCCGACGGCGAGATGGTTGGGCAGACGACTTAGTTGCTATGGGGGAAAAACCTGAATGACGCTGGCATAGAGACGCGGAGATTGGCAGAAAAGAGAGGCCTATATTAAGCAGTGGGTAAATTCGGGGTGTGGATGATGATGAAAAGCACAACTAACTTTGGAATAGGATTCCTACTACAATAGCGATCAGTACCTACTTATTATTAAATTATACGAGTACCTATCTTTATGCCATTTCAGAGTAAGTAATATAAAAGGCCTCGTAACACCTCCATTTTTCTTCACTGTAACTTCACATTATTTGCATTGCATTGCCGACGCAGTGCAACCTAAATTTATTTCTATAGTTAATGCATTTGATAGGTCGCATGCTTTGTAGGTAATGTAAGTACACACTAGTACCTACGACAAAATCTTACATGTTTTGGTCTACCTAGTTTTAAATCGTTTTGTATAGCCTCTCCGGCTACGTTTATACAATGCCTGGATAAACGGACCCTGTTATCTGTATTTGGATTCCTTACTAGCTCTCTGTATAACAAAGTCTATTTAATTTTAACGATATTAAAAATAATGTAGTTGGCTTGATATTCTCTAAGAGCTCCTATCTATACCTACCTCCTATTCGTCTATGTAGGCACATACACATATTTATTCGAACGCGTAAACGTGGGTTGCCATCTTTTAGCGGGGCTCATGAAATTGGCAGGGTTGTAAAAATAGCGCTCCGCCATTCGTCGGGCCATAATAAAAGTGGAAGGTCCCAACGACCCTCGCTTTATCCCCACACGACCACTTTAATAGTTTTTCATTACTCAAGTAGACGCCTATAAAAAAGAGAATAAAGTTTGACAAGAAAATTGCACGCCTTGCATAATGCTCCGTGCCTATGGTGCGCCTTGAGATCGTAAATTCTATACTAAACAAAATTAGATTTAGAGATTGTTGGTCCGGAATTATTTATGGCTATAACAATAGGGCTATACCCTGCAATAAAATGTGTACCTACCAAACATTGGTAGAGTTAGATAAGTCGATATTATTACATAAAAATACGCTGCCTGGATTTCTAATCATAAATAGGCGCGGTCATATTACAAATACTAACTTAGTTTTTATTTGGTTCAGGTTGACGGAAAATAAGAAGGTATCTACATAATATCTGGTAAAAATTCCTCGCTACAAAAAAAATCTACAGAGAAAACATATTCCGAATTTTAGCCTAATTTTAGAATACTTACCCACTAGATTTCCATCCATTTAGATTTTTTCCAATTTTTTCTAGATTTGGTTCCTACTCACTAGATTTTGTAGTAGATAAAGAACACCACTCGTTCTTTCCTAACTAGTCCTAGTCCGATGGGACGGTCATTCGACACAACAAAAAACTTTTTTGCAAAAAATAAAACCTGACCTGGTGACTTTTGTTTGTTTTATTCAGTTTTTTGTCACCGACTTCAGAAGCTAAAGTTATTTTTCACTTTTTTGTGTTTTTGAAGTCGGTTTTATTTTTTGCAAAAAAGTTTTTTTATTTTTCCATTTTTAGTTGTAATATCCTTTACAAATATTTCATATTCATTAATTTTACGTTGTTAACAATACATGTCACGGTAATAGGCTTATCCGCAATAAAATGGAACTTAACATACCTAACTCTCGAAATCTGGGCGTCCTGTACACATCTGCGTACCCCGTCAGAGCATACAGGCGTGATGGTAAGTTAAGATGTTGCGTAAACAATAAACATCCAAGCGATTGCAGCAATCACGACAGATTTGCCGTCTATTTTTGAAGAGTTCTATTGTATATCTCCGAAGATCAGGATCAGATCTTCACCAAATTTAAATGGGACCACCTCAGGAGTATACTCTTTCAAATAAAAAAAGAATTTTGAGAATCGGTTCACAAATGGAGGAGAAATCAGGTAACATACATAAAAAAAAAAAAAATACATACACACGAACATATAACCTCCTCCTTTTTTGAAGTCGGTTAAAAAGATGGACGTTTTACGCCACCAACTTACAAACTACCTACAGGCTGCATTTGGGAAATACCTAATTTAAAATCCTCTGTATAGTTTAGTTTTAATATTGATTCCCAGGTCGCTTAGTACCTAGTCGTAATTTCGACCTCGAGACTAACCTACCTCTTTTTAAAGCGAAATCATAAGAGCACTAAGTAAAATTGGTACCTAAATAAAAAGATCCTTAGTTCCATTATAACTTAGATCATGCCATGCAGTGTCTGAGTCAACGGAAACAACCTGGCGCTGCCACAAGCAATGGGTGATTCTGAACACGATAATGCTCTAGTTCTCCAGCATTACAATAGGAGAAGCTCCAGATGTGTATAACAAGGCATTAATAATATGACATTCAGGTATATAATGACAGCAGAGTCAATGACAGAGAGAAAGGGGGAGAATGCAGAAACACGAATGTAGTATTCGAAAGGTCTCTTGTCCTCCTCTAAGAATTTCTTATAAATACCTACATGGGTATAATTCGTCCCCGTAGTAGGAAAATTAAATAACTCTGATTTTGTAGTTCTGAGATAAACGCGATTTAAGTGTTTTTATTTCAGTTAATGTACATTTGTTAAAAACTGACAGACAATTTTATCGTCGGTAATTTTATATTTTGTGGACCTGATTACCTTTTACATTATGTTTTAACAAACTAAACTTTATCTTTAACTATAACTTAATAACAAATAAAAAATCAAGTTGTTTAATTTTGCCACAACTACCTACTTAATATTTATAACGTAACTATATTAGCTACTTATTTCGGCTATTTATTTAGTTTTCCTTCAAGCTAAATACATTTGGTAGAGTAACATTTGGTGAAATAAATGCAGTTATTAAATTTATCAAACTTAAAATATTTTTAAATGAAAAATTTAGTGGCTTTGTACGTTATTATCACTTGGATATTTTATATTGGTCTCATACAGGGTGGTGCCGACAATACGACAATAAATGAAACCACTGGTAGTTCATAGGAACATTTTTAAACTATCAAATAATTAATGCTAACACCGTCGTGGTGACGACGATACGCCAATAAACTACCTAAATGTTTTTGCCAAATTCGTTTGTTACATTGTATTTCTATACGTATATCGGTGCAAATTATTCTTAAGGTTAGTAAACCAATATTTGTTTAAAAATTGTAATGTATTTCGTTTACAGTTTTATGCTACTTAGTTTTATTGTTTTTTTTAATGTTTTTTACTTTGCTGTTACGATTTATTACATAGTTTAATAATGTTCCTATGAACTAGAACTACCAGAGGTTTCATTTATTGTCGTATGGTCGGCACCACCCTGTATAAAATAAAAGCTGTATTATGATATTAATAAAGTTATATTAGGTAAGGAAGAAATACAAAAGTAAAATAAAATTTAGAATAAGTGTGTTGTAATCAGGTCACCTTACCACAAACTTAAAAAATAATCAAAATACACCAATTATAACAAGTGGAAACAAATTAACTTAAAGTATTCTTTCAAATAAAAACAGAAAATAATTTGAACCCAAAAAATAACATTATGGTTCTAAAATCAGAGACCTAATTACAAAAGACATACTTACCCAAGTAACACATTTGGTGACAAATAGCTTGCAAATAGTATATTTTTGGAACCTTATGTAATCAAATCCACCGTGATTAAGTTCTATAGGTACAGGTGGTTAGAACCTATAAGCAACCTGTATGTTACCAAAGGGAGAATAATTGCAACTCATTTATAGATGCAAAAGCGATGCATAAGAGTTCAAATTGTTATCTTGAGTGGCACTTGGAACTAACGGTGCAAATTGCGCGCCGTGAATGAATGATTGAACGTTAAAGCGATACAGTTCATTCGTTGAGTGACAAATGAGATCTTATCAAGTTCTTATTTTCGGTGGAGTTAAACAAAACGACGGTTGTGCTTTGTGCCATTGTGTTGTGACAGCAAACTTATTTGGATTATTGCATCTATTTGGTGAGTGTAAAAAAAATGTATATGATGAAGGATAACCATCATGGAGCCCTTGCAAATGGTTTTTTATCGTGAAACCATGGTATATTTACTACGTAAATTTTGATGCGCCTTCGATCTAATCAAGAATTATCAAAAAATATGCACTGATCAAATAAATAAGATAATACTTTATAAAAATTTGGTTGTTAAAAACCTAACATAATGGTTTCACAAAAAGTATAAAGTCAAACTACATCAGAAACAGTTATCAAAACTCATTTTATTGTATGTTATTGTAATTAAAAACCATGCAACAAGATACTTTTCAAGGACGCCATTTTTAAACATGGCGATTTAAAATAGACGTTGCAGTTCATATTTCCACTCATTTGTTGCCATAATGGAGCTCCTAGGTCCAAAAATCACTCATTAGTACCTATTAGTGATTATTTTCACTTTACAGGTCTCGTTGTCTTGCCTTGCATTGGAGATCCTCAAGACGGGTACAAAAACCATTTATGAAGGTAAATAAAGTAAAATTAACATTATATTGTAAATGTTGGCTGGAATACAATCCTCGACTTCTTAATTCGATGCCCGATTTTCTACTGATAGTTTCCAATTTGTAATTTTTCTTCTTTACAATAAAATATAGTACCTAATACCTGCACTAATAGCTTTAAACTAACTTGCAATAGGTAACTTGTATCAATGTGTAGAACTAGGCATGTAATCACATTATTAATGTAAAAGGTAATAGTGTTATTTAGTATTTATTTATTTGATTAGATGAAGTACTTAATATACAGGGTGTAACGGAAAGGAGGTATCAAGCTTAAACAGGATAAGGGTTGGTGGATCACATTTGCCCGCACGGAATCGCACTTTCCTATGTTGCTTCTTATATAGCCGTAACATTCAGTGTGTGATGAGGCCTCCCCAATCGGGGGCAAATGCCATACTCACCACGCTTGGCAGGCGGATTGGCGAGAGCAGTGTAAGGTGTAACATTAACATAACAGAAAACGCTGCTGCCTATTCCTTGGTTTTCCCTTAGTCGTTTTTTACGACGCCCACGGAAAGAGATGGGGTGCTAGCATTCTAAGCCACCAGCACTCGGTATATTGCCTTACTTAATTTTAATTTATTATGCTACATAAAATATATACTTATAGTAACAGTATTTTTTTTTTCAGAATGCCGTTTTTGATAGTTGAAACGATTGAAAACGGTTCCAAAAAACTATCAATTTGTCCGGAAGGATGGGTGGATAACGGAATTTTAAGTTGGCCTACTAAGAAGACTTCTAAAAAATGTAAAATTGAACAATTTCAGTTGAACTTTCACCAGGATCATGACTGCAAAAAAAATGTTTATTGTATTAATCTGACAACCTACCTATATATAACTTGAAAATCTAAATATAAACTGATCTTGCCTTGCCTACGAATCTGTCATTTAAACCCTGTATAACGTAAGTAGATAAAAAAATACAAAGTGAACTAAGTGATTTGATAATTGTTTCATAAACTAGTCAATAACCTAAATTGTAGGAAATTTACTTAAATAAAAATCATACTCTATTTAAATTTATTAATATGTACGGAACCTGTGATAGTGATAGTAAAATTCTCTTGACACAATTGCTCAAAACAGAGAGCCTCCAGATTATTATAATCTGCTTGCTGTACCTTTTATTATGCATTAAATTGATAATTACTTACCTTTCAACAATTGGAGCATTTTGGTCTGAATTTGTACCACTTGTTTCCACGTCCATTATGTTCTTGAAAGTACGTGCAACTTGCCGATGATAGTTACTAAATCGTTTAACTTTTTTCCACTTCACAGTATTCGTTTTGAGAAGTTCTTTTAGCTATTATGACCTTTTTTAACAGAAACTTTGTGTGTAATAAAATAAATTTATAAACAAACATAATATGCACGTGTCGCACTGAATCGCAATTAAAATTAAGTTCTACATTTCTATCTTCTAGAACTGTTAGATCTTAAGTGGTTCTAAATGAGAGAAAATTGTTGCTTAAGGTTTTCAAGAACCATCTTTTGGAATCGATCTACGTGTTACAGTGGCATATTAGAGTATATTTGACCTTACAAAGGCAATTACACTAGGTTCCAAATAAGCTGCAATAATAACTCTTGAGCCACTACAGGTGATAAGTAACTTATGTATACTACTTATTGAGTACTAGAGGTGCCAAATAAGGGAAAATTACCACTTATTATGGCACGGTTCTTTATGGGAGATTTTAAGATGTCATATGCTTCTTTGAGTTTTAAAAGAGTGAAAATTGAAACCTTTATGCGTCTATAAGTAATAAATTCGGCTTAATGCCACCATAAGTTATAAAGCAGGAACAAAAATCACTCAAAAGCAACTGTTAGTAATATGAGTTACTCATATGCAAATTCGAGCGCTGTTTGCATCTATAAGTAATATCGTACACTCTTGCATCACTTATATGCTAGCTACAGTTGCAAAATAAGTTCCAAAATTCACTAACGTGCTACTTGGGTAAGGCTGCTCTCTCGAAAAAGCTTAAAAACAGCGTGCAGATGAAGCAGTTTTTCACCAGCACTTACAGAGAAATTACATCTGAGAAAAATTGTTAGTAATCTACATGATATGACACGTAATTTGGTTTAGCCATAATTTTTCTATCGGTATCACATAATAAGAAAAAAAATCCACAAAATCACCTCCAAATCGTCGAATGGAACCATTTTACTCCTTCATTTTTTAACAAAATAATTAAAAAAAAATATTTACTGCTTTGAAATACAAAGGAAAATAATTTGGTTTTGTTACTTTTTAAAAATATGTATTATTTTAATTATAATAAATGAAAAATGCGTCCGTTTAAAGTCCGTGTCTACGACTGAGAGGGGTAGTTAGCTATGCACAAGGTCATTGGCGTGAATACAAGCCTTAAGTAGTAAGTAAAAAACTTAGAGTGAACAGACCCCTTCTGGGTAAGCTCGCTCCATCGTAGACTCTCTGTCATCTCAGACCAAGACGAAGAGTCAAGAGCAAACCCATCACAAATAAAAAGAAAAGTATAATTTAAAATAAATAACAAATTTATTAAAAAGGAAGGGAGTGTCAGACTTTTCCTTCTTAGCCCTTGTGCCGAGGCCGCGGTATCTCTTTCGAACAACCCGCAGCCCCGACGGGCGTTGGCCCTTGCCAAGGGGCCACCTTCCATTTTGCGGACATCTCTTTGAGGCGCGCGTGGAACACGAACGCGCCGTCGATACGGCCTGTTGTCGTCATAAGACGGACGGACGGACGGCGAGCTAGCCCATTACTCACCGTCCACAGGCCCGCGTCTACGGTGGCCGGAAGCCATCTCGTGGCCCCCGACGCCCGGAGCGTCTCCCACGGTGGCTGGGACGAGAGGTTCTCTCCCTCTCACGCTTCGCCACCTCCGTCGCTAGCATCACTGCTTCGCAGAAGGAGGCGACGGCGTCCCATTCCCTCTCGCCCCGGACCATGGCTTGCACCAGGGCTGGACGCGAGAGGTCGTCGCGCCGATCGCCGCTACGAGAACACGGCGCCGGCGGGGCTCCGCCCAAGCGGGGCAGACCTCCACGGTGTGCTCCACCGTGTCCTCCGGCCAATCCTCGCAATGGTGGCATCTGGGCGTCTCCTCACGCCTGATTTGATGCAGGTAGCTCCCGAAACATCCGTGTTTAAAAGCATACCGGAGTCAGGTGTCTGGTTTTCTGTCTCTATTATACTAATTTACATTCTTAGGTGAAGCTTGTATTAAAATAATCTTGTGAGAGAAACCTCGTCCTTCTGGTGGCTGCCTGGCGAATCATTGCATTGAATTCTGGACTCATCTAATGTGTAATTCTAGATAAGGAAGATTAGGCAAGTCACCATCTGCCTAGCCTTTTCCCAACTATGTTAGGGTCTGCTTCCAGTCTAACCGGATGCAGCTGAATACCAGTATTTTACATGGAGCGACTGCCTATCTGACCTCCACAACCCAGTTAATACTAGGTAATACGATACTCTTTGGTAAGACTGGATGTCAGAATTTCAGGTCACTGACTACCTGTAACGACTGCCAATGACCTATATAATATGTCAGCCGGGACCAACAGCTCGACGTGCTTTCCGAGGCACGGAGGAAACTCGGTATGTCGGGCGGTCACCCATCCACAAACCGACCTAAGCAAGCACAGCTTTACCTAAAGATCGACCCCAGTGGCAGTTCTTATTAAGCCACGAGCTCCTCAAGATGAGGCAAGTATAAAACTATAATAGCCTTTGTGAGAAAACATCGATGAAACTATTTATTAACTACTAGCTGACCCACGCAACTTCGTTTGCATCACATAATATAGCTTTTAGCCTTTCTCGATAAACCGACTATTCAACATATTAACTTGAATTAAATCGTACTCGTATCAAACAAAAAATTTTACCTTTCCTCTTTATAATACCTATTAGTTTAGATTTTCTTCGATTAGGTATATTATTAAAGTGACAATTACTATAGGTATATCTTACAGTTAAATATACAGTAATCCATTGTACTTGTAAACATTATGGTGCAGTAAATATTTTGAATTTGAATTTCTCCGGAGCCCCCGGAGACCAGAATCCCCACTTACCTACCGCACCGGACCGAATGACTGCCGCGCGCGTTATTATTTTGTCGCGCGGATATTTTGATATTGCGATATCTTCTAAGATAATTGTTTATACTGTATAGAATAAAGGGCCCAAATATTCTATATTAAATTTCCGTGCTAACAAACATATTTATTTAGATATAGATTTAATATCATATCATAATAAATAAGCATCGCAAAATTTCATTATTTTTAATCTAACATTTTAATAGTAAAAAATGGTTACAGTGAGTCAATCTTAAAAGATATATATATGCTGTTGCGGACTTTTTTTTATAACATTTAAAGAGGAACATTTCTTTTATACATGATATTTTCCTAATTTAAACCGTTTTCGCAGCGCACGCAACGGAAGCTCTCAAAAAGGAATACCTTTTCCCGTTTTTGCAACATTTTTCATTTATGCTCCGCTCCTATTGGACTTAGCGTGATGTTATATAGCCTAAAGCCTTCCTCGATAAATGGACTATCCAACACTAAAAGAGTTTTTCAATTCCAACCAGTAGTTCCAGAGTTTACCCCGTTCAAACAAACACACAAACACACAAACAAACAAACAAACTCTTCAGCTTTATAATAGGCCTATCTCGCTCGCTACTGTCATAGCCAAGGTGCTGGACAGGCTGCTTGACAGACAGCTGGAGAAGCACCTTCATGTAAATGACGCGCAGTTTGGCTTTACGCCTGGTTTGTCGACTGAGAGTGCTATCCTCTGTCTCAAGCAGACTGTACAGTACTACACAGCTAGAAATACTCCTGTGTACGCTTGTTACCTGGACCTCTCAAAAGCGTTCGATTTAGTAAATTACGACATGCTGTGGCACAAGCTGCACAGTGAGACACAGGTACCGAGTGAGATAGTGTCGATGTTTGGGTACTGGTACGGTCACCAACGGAACAGTGTGAGATGGGCGGGAGTGTATTCCGACGTGTACGGGTTGGATTGCGGTGTGAGGCAGGGGGGGTTAACCTCACCCCGCCTATTCAACCTGTACATGAACCGGCTGCTCGGCGAGCTCAGCAGTGCTAATGCGGGTTGTTCAATAGGCGGAGTGCCTATTAATAACATTAGTTACGCGGATGATATGGTGCTGCTGAGCCCGTCGGTCGGGGGGTTGCGGAAACTCTTGAACATTTGTGAGACATATGCTGAGGCTCATGGGCTCAGGTACAACCCTAAGAAGAGTGAGTACATGGTTTTTAAGGCCGGTACCAAATGTCCCTCTTTTATACCCCAGATCACTCTTTGCGGTGCTAATCTTAATAGGGTTAACCGTTTTAAGTACCTGGGTCACTGGGTCACAGACAACTTGTCTGACAACGAGGACATCGAGCGGGAACGTAGGGCGCTGTCTGTTCGCTGCAACATGTTGGCACGTAGGTTCGCACGCTGTACTGAACAAGTAAAGGTGACCTTATTTAAAGCCTATTGTCAGTCTTTTTACACGTGCAGCCTATGGGCCAACTATACGCAGCGAGCATACGGCGCCCTGCGCGTCCAGTACAACAATGCGTTTAGGGTGCTGCAGACGCTGCCGCGGTTTTGCAGCGCTTCGGTGATGTTCGCGCAGGCGCAAACTGATGATTTTCATGCAATTATTAGAAAGCGGAGCGCCTCGCTACTAAGTCGCTTACGGCGCAGCACCAACAGTATCCTGAGCGTGTTGTCCGAGCGGTGGGACTCGCCGGTGTTGGAGAGGTGGATGCATCTACATTCCAGTTCCTCACCATTTATTAAGTGACTATTGATGTACATACCTATGTAATACTTATTTAATTTAAATTGACAGACATTTTCTAAATTTTGACATTGTATTTTTTGACATTAATGAATTTAATTTTAATAACTAAGTATTATTGTATTTTAATCTAATGTATTGTAATTTGTATTTGTATTTGTAATCGAATTTTATACTTATGGGAAATTTCCTGAAATAAATGATTATTATTATCTATCTATACATATAATAAATCTGTAGAAAAAAAATTTTTGTACATCTAAAATATTTAAAAAAGGAATTGTCAGGGTGTTAAAGAATAACCAACAGAACTCATTTCCAGCATTTTTAGAATTTTTGTCTGTTTGTCTGTTTGTCTGTTTCGATGACTAAGCATCACGTAAAAGTTACGAAACAAATGTAGGTAACTTTCATACATAAATATTGTGTGTAACTTGGGGTATTACTTAGTCTTTGTTTCATCGTAATCGGTGATCTCTATCAAAAGATATATGAATTTATAGTTTTCAAGAAGAACTTATCATTATGGTCAAGGATGAGACATGCAACGACATCTATTAAACGAATATAGTACTTATTAATAAATGCCTTCACAAGAAAACTTTAAAAAAGTTATGATAGCAAAAGGTACTCTGTAGGTATTAGTCTAAATGACGCTGCTTTTAAAATCTACATAGCCTAAACCCTATAGTGTGTTTGATCGCTTTCCATGCATTAAATTTTAGCAGTTTATCTTCGTCATCGATAGATGGCGTTGTTCATTTGATGCCATTTTCTGAACCGCGGTGTTAATTAAAAATAATTATGTTCCGTAAACAGTCATCAAATAAAAATTTACCAATTACACAGTATTAAAAAACTATTTTTTTTAGGGTTCCGTAGTCAACAAGGAACCTTTATAGTTTCGCCATGTCCGTCTTGATAAAACTATTTTATCAATATAAAATAAGACTCGTGGTTGTGACATGTAAAAATATAATTTGAATAATAACAGCGGTTGCTAAGCAATGCATCTGACATAAGTTTAAAAGGTTATCAAAAATAATAAGGTTCTAGTCTATCATACTTCTTAACATCCTCCCTTTTTGACAACCCTATTACTATATCAAACCAATTTGTTTTGCGATTGAAACAATCCGTGGCTTATGTAATGCTTTGGTCAGTACATCCGCTAGTTGGAACTCGCTGGGAACGTATTCTACACGTATTTCTCCATTAGCAACGAGTTCTCTCACATAGAAATGTCGAATAGCAATATGCTTAGTTCTTCTATGGAGTTCTGGATTGTGTGAGATCTTTATGGCTGCATCATTATCAACCTTTAGCTTAGGTATTTCTTTCAATTTAGATATTTCACCAAAGAGTCTTTTGATCCAGACAATCTCTCTAGCCGCTTCACTGGCAGCAACCAATTCAGCTTCGGTGCTTGATATGGCAACACATGTTTGTCGTCGACTTGTCCAAGATATTGCTCCTCCAGAGTATAAGCATAATATGCCTGATGTCGAACGTCCGGTACTTTGGTCTCCACCGTGGTCAGAATCACTGTAGCATTCTAGAATTCCAGCATTGCAGCTCTTCTTAAAAACTATTCCATAGTTGAAAGTTCCTTTGATGTATCTTAGGATACGTTTCAGCCTCTGGATGTCTTCTTTAGAAGGGTTTTCTAGACTCCGGGATACAACGCTTACAGCATATGCTAAGTCCGGTCTGGTTCCAACGGTCAGATATGCGAGTGCTCCCACAGCTTCTCTATACGGAAATAAAGCAGGGTCTACTTCCTCTTTATCCAGATCTGGCAGTCCATCTTTTTGTATAGGAGTGGTAACAGGTTTGCAGTCACTCATACCAAAACGATCTAAAACTTTCTGAGCATAGTGCTTTTGCGACACTTTTATATTACCGTCATGGTCCTCTATTTCTAATCCTAGAAAATAGGACGCATCTTTTATTGTAATTTTAAATCTTCTCTTCAATTCTCTCATTAACTTTTCAGAATCTTCCTGATTTGTTGCAGCGACCAAACCGTCATCTACATAGAGAGCAAGAATAATTTTGTTACTCGCACGGTTTCTTATAAACAGGCAGGGGTCGGTATCGCATTGATTGAATCCAATGGTTTTTAAATAATCCACCATACATTTATTCCAACACCGAGGCGCTTGCTTGAGACCATACAAACTTTTCTTGAGTTTACAAACCTTGTTAGATCCATCAGAGTAACCATCAGGTTGATTCATATATATTTCTTCACTCAGTGAACCATAGAGAAAAGCAGTTGATACATCAAACTGTGTGAGTTTTAGGCCTTAATTTGCAGCAACGCTTAAGACTGATCTTATTGTCGACATCTTAGCAACTGGGCTGAAAGTCTCATCATAGTCGATGCCTTTTTTCTGTGTATATCCTCTAGCAACTAGTCTTGCTTTGAATTTATCTAGAGAGCCATCAGCATTGGTTTTGATTTTATATATCCATTTACAGGATATAGGCTTCCTGTCTTTTGGAAGGTCCACCATTATCCAGGTTTTGTTTTCCTTTAAAGACTTCACCTCACTTTCCATTGCTTTGACCCACTGATCTTTATGCAAACTAGTAATTGCTTCTTTGTAGGTTTTAGGTTCATTGATCTGATTCAAAATTTCATCTGACATCATGACGTAATCTCTGAATCTAATAGGTGGTCGTATTTGACTTCTATCTCGTAGAGTCATTCTAGTGGCTATCTCAGCTATATCATCTGAGATTATTGGTCGTTCAGTATCATCACCATCATCTAGGGCGTCTTCATAAGGAGGCGATTCTGGCATTGATGCTTCTGAAGACGTTTGAAATTGTTCAGTAGAGTCATCTTGGCTTTCTATTTCCTGGCTCACAACCAAATCCGGCGATATGGGGGGCAAAGTCGAACTAAGCTCATCAGAGCCACTTGCAGCGCGATCCAAGCTATTTTCGACACAATCATCCTCCCTTGCATCACACATCGGTGGTACTGAAAGTGGAAAGTGTGTTTCGACTGAAGGTTGTTCTTCCAAATCACTTTGACCAAATGGAGTCAATACTGATTCATTAAATGTAACGTCTCTTGACCTTATGAGTTTACCATGTTTATTCAGTAAGCGATAGCCTTCATCACCCTCATATCCAATTAGAATGCATTTCTCAGCCTTTTTAGATAGCTTTTTCCTTTTTTGTTGAGGAATATGAGCATAACATTCACATCCAATTATTTTTAGGTGACTGATTGCTGGCTTCTTCTTAAACCACAATTCAAATGGTGATTTTCCATTTTCTGAGGTTGGACCAGTTCTGTTTAACACGTACGCAGCGGTATTTATCAATTCTGCCCATGTAGCAGACGGTAACTCTTCGTGAGCATGCATCATTGTACGAGCTGCTTCAACTAAGGTTCTATTCTCACGTTCACTAAGACCATTTTGTTGCGGTGTATAGGGCATCGTAAGCCTTTGTCTGATTCCAGCTTCTTGTAGAATACACCTGACGTTCTGATTATCAAATTCACCTCCGTTATCGCTAAGAAATTCTTTAACAGAGTATCCAGCTATTTTACATTCTTGTAACATTTGTCGGAGTTTCAGGTAAACTTCCGATTTTTGTCGAACAAAATAAATGTGTCTGTACTTGCTGTAGTCATCTTTGAATAAAACGAAATAGCGAAATTTGTTAAAAGAAGGAGGGAATGGACCACATACATCAGCATGTAAAATTTCTGCAGGTAATTTAGCTCGTACTCTTGTTCCGAAAGACTTTCTGTGTGTTTTACCATAAATACAGCCAGTACACAATTCTGAATCTAGTCGAACTTTAATTCCTAGTTCTCGTTCTATAACACCTTTAACGTGTTTTTTATTCTGATGGGCTAACCTTTCGTGATACAGTTGTAGTATGTTTTCTGTTGACAAAATGTTGACAATAGGTATTGACTTTGTAATAGTCTCTACATTGAGCTTGTATAAGCCACCATTCTTGATCCTTTTGCCAGTCAGTCTAAGTTGTCCATCAACTTTCAGCGAACAGTGTTCCCTTTCAGACATGAAAACACTTTTATTTAGTCTGTCTTGAGTGGCCAGTACAGAAAATAGATTTCGCATAATATCAGGTACATACCATACATCACAGAGTGTTACTCTGGATTCCTTGCCATTGATAGCCGTTTTCAAGTCAACAGTACCTTTGCCAATTGCTTTGACAGTAGCTCCATTAGCAGTAATGACTATACGATTATCTTCAAAATGCTGGAAACTAGAAAAATAGTCGTTTCGGCAGGTGACATGATTAGTTGCACCATTGTCGACGAACCAACTCGATGTATCATAGTTTGTATGCATTGAATTTACATCTGTATTGACTTGCATGAGCATTAAGTTCAAACTTGATCGGGTCTGTTTACTTTCAGGCTTGGCTGGTTTACCATCAGCTTTCCATTTATGACATTGCCTAACTTTGTGACCGACTTTTCCACAATATCCACATTTCTTCTTTGCTTTATTATAATTCTGTAAGGCTAGAGCTTCTGCAGGAACTTCACTTTTTAAAGAGATAGAGCGCTCATAGGCACAGAGTTGTGTAGTCAGATTTTCTATTGTTCTATCTGTCTTTGACATCAACATCCAGCTTGATTTGAATGAGAAATATGGTTCAGGTAGAGTATCCAGAATTTTGCAGATTAATAGGATATCTGGCAATTCAGACTTGTCTATCTTCATTAATTCATTTATCAAATCTGACCAAATGGTTTTTATTTTGGAGATATGAGTTGTGATGTCATGTGACGGATCTTTTGAATAGCTGAAAAACCTCATACATAGATCATAACTTTTGTCTTCAGACTTGCCATCGAACAAACGATGTAGTTCGTCCCAAACTTCTCTAAATGAGTTAAAACGCATGATTTTCTGAAGAGTTTCATCTGACATATTTGCGGTAAGCAGAAGTAATGCAGAACTATCAATTTTATTATATTTTTCCAAAGCAGTATTATATCGAGAAATTTCGTCGACATTATTGGTAATAGGTTTCACTGGTTTTATTAGATCACCGTTTACTGCATCCAATCCACCGGGCATACCTCTTAGTAGTAATGTCGCTTTAAATTTCCAAGTCGACCAGTTCTTCACACCATTCAGGTGACCAATGTCAATTTTACAACTTGGTGATTGCATTGTGACTATTCGTCTTCCCAGATTGTTTTAAACTTGGTTGATGACTTCTCTCGTTACTTGTAACCACGCTCTGCTACCATGATAAAACTATTTTATCAATATAAAATAAGACTCGTGGTTGTGACATGTAAAAATATAATTTGAATAATAACAGCGGTTGCTAAGCAATGCATCTGACATAAGTTTAAAAGGTTATCAAAAATAATAAGGTTCTAGTCTATCATACTTCTTAACACGTCTGTCTGTCTGCCCGTCCGTCCGCACTATTGCTCAAGGACTCTTAGTTCTAGAAATCAGTAATTTGGCATATATACAGATGAGTTACGTCGACAAAGTGGTAAAACAAAATTTCGAAAAATATTTTTTTAGGTTATCTCCAGTAAAAGAGGGGATGATTATTTTTTTCTTGCGAAGCCCATAGTTTGGGATAGTGGGAAAAAGGTCAAAAGGTGAATTATATGATCAAACTTTTTCGATTAAGGGATTTGTAATATAAAAAAAAAACAATGTTGAAATATTAAGCTATAAAGTGCATTTGTTAGGCTAAAGCCTGGCAACCACCTATAAGGGTTGTGTTTGCCCGTGTGAAAAAAATCATGGTATGGTGGTGCTTTTGGTGGTATATATAACGAAATTATACGGAAAACTATCACAGCTAAGTAGGCTGCTCAAGTTTACGAGTAATAGTCGACTAACTTATGAAATTTACCTGTATAAAATATTTTCCTATACATAATGTATAGGCAGGGAGTACAGGTCTTAAAACTGCAAATGTAAGTTTGTGTTATTTTTATAATAAAAATCATAGTTCGGAGGCAGGGTGGTTATTGTGGTTAATCAGTTTCGTAAGGTCACATATTTTGATGGGCAACTACGGAACCCTACATTGTGTGTGGTCCGACATGCACTTGGCCGGTTTTTAAAACTAAATTCAAATGAGATATTTTTTTTTTTGTTCCGTGTGGGAATCGAACCTGCGACACGCAGTGCTACTGTTAATCGTCCAGCCACTGTGGTTACCTACTGTGCTTTGCATTACCCTCTTCTTATTTTCTACAGCGTCAGTAAGTTAACGCAGAGCAATGATTTAATGTACTTTTATCTAAGCGACGCATTTTAGTTTTCGACAACCACGCGAACGAAGTCGCGGGCACAGCTAGTTATTATAATATTAGTATATTATAGATTAAATTGGTTATGAGAACTGTCAGTAATTCCAGTGTAAATAAAGAAAGGAAGAAATGAATGTTTTCGAAGAATTTCATAGTAAAAAGTGACTCAGTGTTCTGCGAAATAGTCAAAGGATGTTTGTAGCATATCTCCCCTTTTAGAAGAATTTTAATTTAATTTTTTTTTTATTTTCATTACTGCCCTTCCCTTGACTATATATTATATATTATATTATATTACTATATTCCCGACATACCGAGTTTCCTCCGTGCCTCGGAAAGCACGTTAAGCTGTTGGTCCCGGCTGCCATATATACACTTGGGAGCAAATAAATCGAGCCACTTCCTTTTTCACGCATTATGGTAATTATTTTTGGTATTATGGAACGCATCGATTCGAAACATATATCGCCTAAAAGGGTATTTAATAACCTTTACAAAGAGGGTAGTTAGTTGTCAAAATTTCATTTTTTTTTTATTTAAATTAAAGTTTAAAGGGTAGAATAAAATTATCGCATTTAATTTGCTTATGACATTTTTATTGTACTCTGTTAAGAAAAGATTAAATTTGAGGTTTTTGTTAATCATACCCATATTACTTGTTATTGTTGTCTTTATCTGTGTCTGTGTAATCAAAATAACCTGATAAAATGGATACTACACCGACGGAAGCTGCCCAAGTTGTAGCTTTACTTGAGGTTGGACACGGACAACGTGAAGTGGCACGCAGACTTCATTTGAGTCGTTCAAAGGTACAGCGGGTATACCGCAGGTATCTGGAGACTGGTGCTTTTGTTCGGCGACCTGGAACTGGCCGACCACGGGCAACAACAGAACGTGACGACCGCTTTATTGCAACCAATTCGTTGCGCGACCGTGGACTTAATGCTGTTCAGCTACAGCAAGCGTTACGTGACGTTCGAGGAGTCTCAATCAGTAGGTGGACAGTGAGACGAAGACTAAAAGAACGAAATTTAACATCACACAAACCAGCAACTGGCCCAAAATTGACTGTAGCTCATCGCCGATCTCGCTTGGAGTTTGCTCGAGAACACATTAATTGGACGTTAGAAGACTGGAGGTCAGTTTTGTTTTCTGACGAGTCAAGAATCTGTCTTTTTAGCAATGACGGGAGAAACCGAGTGTATAGACGTCCTGGTGAAAGATTTGCCCAATGTTGCATTCGAGAAACTGTGAGTTTTGGTGGTGGTTCTTGTATGGTGTGGGGAGGAATTTCTCTAGACGGAAAAACGGAACTTGTCTTCGTCGACCCCGCCAACGATGGCAGTGGTAGACGTGGATTAACAGCTGACCGATACATAACTGACATTCTTGAAAACCACGTAATGCCGTATGCTGGTTTTGTCGGAGAAAATTTCTTGTTTATGCATGACAATGCGAGACCTCATACCGCGCAGATCGTTACGGAATACTTGTCTGCGATCGGGATTCAACAAATGGTATGGCCAGCACGAAGTCCCGATTTGAACCCGATCGAACACCTATGGGACGAGCTAAAACGGAGAGTCCGAGCCAGGGTTCCCGCTGTTTCATCCATTCCCGAGCTTAAAGTCGCTGTGCTTGAAGAGTGGGAGAACATACCACAATATGTCATCGTAACGCTGATCAGATCGATGACTAATAGGCTACAAGAATGTATCAGGGCACGGGGGGGTAATACCAGTTATTAAGAATATTTTTTTTGCAATAATTTTGTTTTTTATTGTTTTTATGGACTGTTTTAGCCCTACTAAATTTTCTATCAAAATTACCATTTTTCTTGCAGAGCCAATAATTTATCATTCAATAAGGTTATTATTCAATAATTTACCCTCATTGTAAAGGTTATTAACTAAACTTTTAGGCGATATATAGTTCGAATTGATACGTTCCATATTACCAAAAATATTTACCATTTTACGTGAAAAAAGGTAGTGGCTCGATTTATTTGCTCCCAAGTGTAGATCTTTGGCAGTCGTTACAGGTAGTCAGTGACCTGAAATTCTGACATCCAGTCTTACCAAAGAGTATCGTATTACCTACTGGGTTGTGGAGGTCAGATAGGCAGTCGCTCCATGTAAAATACTGGTATTCAGCTGTATCCGGTTAGACTGGAAGCCGACCCCAACATAGTTGGGAAAAGGCTAGGCAGATGATGATGACTGCCCTTCCCTTGACTCACAAATCATTCATACTCTTTCTCTTTCTCTTTCTCTTTCTCTTTCTCTTTCTCTTTCTCTTTCTCTTTCTCATTCTCATTCTCATTCTCATTCTCTTTCTCTTTCTCATTCTCATTCTCTTTCTCATTCTCTTTCTCATTCTCTTTCTCATCCTCTTTCTCATTCTCTTTCTCATTCTCTTTCTCATTCTCTTTCTCATTCTCTTTCTCATTCTCTTTCTCATTCTCTTTCTCATTCTCTTTCTCATTCTCTTTCTCATTCTCTTTCTCATTCTCTTTCTCATTCTCTTTCTCATTCTCTTTCTCATTCTCTTTCTCATTCTCTTTCTCATTCTCTTTCTCATTCTCTTTCTCATTCTCTTTCTCATTCTCTTTCTCATTCTCTTTCTCATTCTCTTTCTCATTCTCTTTCTCATTCTCTTTCTCATTCTCTTTCTCATTCTCTTTCTCATTCTCTTTCTCATTCTCTTTCTCATTCTCTTTCTCATTCTCTTTCTCATTCTCTTTCTCATTCTCTTTCTCATTCTCTTTCTCATTCTCTTTCTCATTCTCTTTCTCATTCTCTTTCTCATTCTCTTTCTCATTCTCTTTCTCATTCTCTTTCTCATTCTCTTTCTCATTCTCTTTCTCATTCTCTTTCTCATTCTCTTTCTCATTCTCTTTCTCATTCTCTTTCTCATTCTCTTTCTCATTCTCTTTCTCATTCTCTTTCTCATTCTCATTCTCATTCTCGTTCTCGTTCTCGTTCTCGTTCTCGTTCTCGTTCTCGTTCTCGTTCTCGTTCTCGTTCCCGTTCCCGTTCTCGTTCTCGTTCTCGTTCTCGTTCTCGTTCTCGTTCTCGTTCTCATTCTCTTCTCATTCTCTTCTCATTCTCTTTCTCATTCTCATTCTCGTTCTCGTTCTCTTTCTCATTCTCTTTCTCATTCTCTTTCTCATTCTCTTTCTCATTCTCTTTCTCATTCTCTTTCTCATTCTCTTTCTCATTCTCTTTCTCATTCTCTTTCTCATTCTCTTTCTCATTCTCTTTCTCATTCTCTTTCTCATTCTCTTTCTCATTCTCTTTCTCATTCTCTTTCTCATTCTCTTTCTCATTCTCTTTCTCATTCTCTTTCTCATTCTCTTTCTCATTCTCTTTCTCATTCTCTTTCTCATTCTCTTTCTCATTCTCTTTCTCATTCTCTTTCTCATTCTCTTTCTCATTCTCTTTCTCATTCTCTTTCTCATTCTCTTTCTCATTCTCTTTCTCTTTCTCATTCTCATTCTCTTTCTCATTCTCTGTCTCATTGTTATTTTTTTTTTGTAGGGTGTCATCGAATAACCCTTTCCGCTCCTGGGCAGAGCGAAAGGGAGTGTCAGACTTCTACTGACCAAAAACCACTCATGTTCCTTCTTAGCCCTTCATGTCGAGGCCGCGGTATCTCTTGCGAACAACCCGCAGCCCCGACGGGCGACGGCCCTTGCACCTCCCATGTTTCTGATCTGAGTTGAATTTAGATTCAGTGAAACCTATGTTCCTGATGAAGTAGAGACCTCCTCATTCTCTTTCTCATTCTCTTTCTCATTCTCTTTCTCATTCTCTTTCTCATTCTCTTTCTCATTCTCTTTCTCATTCTCTTTCTCATTCTCTTTCTCATTCTCTTTCTCATTCTCTTTCTCATTCTCTTTCTCATTCTCTTTCTCATTCTCTTTCTCATTCTCTTTCTCATTCTCATTCT